>JAINUG010000262.1:180000-802500 GCA_029706075.1 Aldrovandia affinis
GAGAATTGAGACGCCTCTTAAAAACCGTGCGCGAAGCTGCTAAACTAAATTAGCTAGCTAGCCTGTTCCAGCTTGACTTCTTTGTTGTTGATTGGTAGTTCACCTGAACAGCCTTTTGTCCCCCATCACTGTCATTCAACACTTCACTTCAACTCTGCAATTTCTTTTACAGGAACATAAAAATAAAAAGGCTCATCTTAAGTGTTTGAGTGTGTATGCATTTTTTTATACTATGTGTTTGTGTGTGTTTGTGTGTGTGTTGTGTGTGTGTGTGTGTGTGCGTGCGTGCATGTTTTTATCCTTGTGCCTCAGTGGGAACACCCTACTACATGTCTCCAGAGAGGATCCACGAAGGCGGCTACAACTTCAAATCTGACATCTGGTCCCTGGGATGCCTGCTGTATGAGGTACAGCTTACCTGAAATCATTTCAAACACCTTCATTGTACACAGGTGGACTCCAATCAAATAATTATGTGACCTCTGAAGACAACTGAGTGCTCCAGAGTTTATTTAGGTGTGTCTTATGAATACTCTGAAAAGGGGTGAATACTTATGGAATCAATTATTGTCTGTTTGTTTTATTTGTAATTAATTAACAAAAAGCTTTGGAGTTGTTTTTTAATTTGACATAATGGAGTATTTTGTGTTGATCAGTAGCAAGAAATCCCAATTAAGTCCATTTGGATTCCATGAAGTAAGAACATAAAATGTGAAAAATGCCAAAGTGAATATACCCACTGTATGTACAGAGGCATTTGAGTGCGTGCGTGCGTGTGTGTGTGAGATAGAGAGAGAGAGAGAGTGTGTGTGGTCTTGTTGACACACACCCTGCTCTGAATTCCACTCTGGCCTGTTTCTCTCTCAGTTTCAGCACAAATAACCACATCAGCCCCACCCACCCACCCCAACCCCAAACAAAATGGCATCTACACACTGACAACATTACACTCTGACCCCATTAAACACCTTACACATCCACTGGCACCATTACACACTTACACATCCACACTGGCATCATTACACACACACACACACACACACACACACACACACACACACACACATCACACACTGAAACATCCACACAATGTACATGGCATGGCATGTACATGGTGAGGATGATGATCATGACAACCACGCCCCTATAATGATGATCTTTGTGCAGATGGCAGCGCTGCAGAGTCCGTTCTATGGGGATAAGATGAACCTGCTGTCTCTGTGCCATAAGATTGAGCAGTGCGACTACCCTCCCCTCCCCTCTGATCACTACTCTGAGAAGGTAAGAGGTCTGCAGCCTCAGGACTTAGTAGTATAGCATTGTAACACCCTGGCCTGTACTATGCTTTACTGCAATGTACTATACTATAGTGCACTATGCCACACTGTAATATACTGTCAAATACACTGTAATGCTCTGGAACATTATTTAGCCCTCTAAAACAAGTTTTGAAAATGTTTGCCACACCTCCTAACCAAACATTCACTACAGAGAAAAATATCTCAAAGCTCAAAATCGAAGTGCTCTCATGATACTTGCTTGGCAGGCTCATTGTGGCTCGCATTTGTAGAGAAGGCCACACACACACTACATTCAGCTGAGTAGAGGTATGGAGTCTGTAATAAACCAGGGAGGCTGCACACTCTTAATGCTGCTCACTTTAACTGGAGAAACACCAAAGAGCAAAACTGAGAATGTTTCCATCCACCAGGAACTTTGGTGTTTCACCTGTGAAGGTGTGGAGTCTGCTTGGGTTACTACATGACTTGCATTTGTACACATGGTTGTGGAGCACTGGTTACTGAACACATGTACACATGGTTTCTGAGCACTGGGTGCTGAACTGGTTCAGGTTGAGTCCCATTGCTTAAGGGTAAAGCGGCAGCAGCACAGCCCCTGAGGATCAAACCCGCGACCTCCCGGTTTCCATTCCCAGGGCACTGACCCTGGCGCGGTGCTCTCCCTCTTGTGTCTCTGCAGCTGAGGGAGCTGGTCGGGCTGTGCATCAACCCCAACCCAGATCAGCGGCCCGACATCGTCTTCGTGCTGCAGATCGCCCGGCAGATGCAGCTGTGGACCTCCAGCTCCTGAACCCGACCCGGTCGCTCCGTGTTCCTGACTGGAGACTGCGACCGTGACCGTGACCGCACGTGGACACTCCTCTCCTGCGGTCTTACCTGGACCCGGTTGTTTGGTTCTGTTTCTGAGAAGGGGCGGGGAGGGGGAAACAGGACGAAATGCCTCGTGAACTTTAGAAAAGGGGCAGGAGGCGCCCGTTTCTTTGAGTTTTAATCGTTTTCTTGTCTGAAAATCTTTTACGTTTCTTTTTTCTTCTTTTCCCCCCCAAATCAAGTGTTAAATAGAGTTCATTCAGCAATGTGCTAAAAGTTGTAATAATAAAAAAAGTTGGAAAAAAAGATCTTGACACAAAGACGTTCCGTGATTGGTGGAAAGGAAGACGGAAGGTGGAGGCTTAACCATGTGTCCGAGTGGCGGGGTAACCAAGGCAACACTGCCTGCATTCCAAACTGTTCCCTCCTTCCGTCTGCTCTCTTGGGTTAAACGTCCCCGTCAATCCCCTCTTTCACAAAGCCCCAGTGAAGCCACAGGAGGTGACCTTCCTCAGAACCTGACCTCAGGCTGAGCTCACCTGTACCAGGTACGGCCTGGGTCTGCTCACTCCCACCCCATACTCTGGTCCCAGGTGATCTTACCTCCGGGACACATTTTCATTGCAAACCGATTCTCCCATATATGCTCAAGTGAGGTTTTATATTTTTTTACAACCAGAAACCAATGTTACATGTATACTGTACCGTAAGAAATGATCATTCACTTTACCCACACGTTCATAGATCAGTTGTATTTTAGCAAGAACATGCATAAACCACTGGTAAATAATGTGTTACTGTTAGTGTAGTGTAGGGGACTTGATGCTGAAGTGTGTATCAGAGCCCTACAAGTGCACACTCCATGAAGTGAACACTTGCCGTGGGGAGTATGGAGAGTAGTTTGGAATACTGAAGCACATGAAGACCCGTGTCAGAGAGGCAATATTTTTACACTAATCCTGTATTTTAACAACTGCATATTGGCTTCCCATTTGGTATTTGTAATGCTTAAATATCATTTTTAGTACTGTGCAAACAAAAGTTCTTTATAGAGTCTGCAGTAACACACAGGAGTGGAGTATCTGGTGTGTTTATAGAGTCTGCAGTAACACACAGGAGTGGAGTATCTGGTGTGTTTACAGAGTCTGCAGTAACACACAGGAGTGGAGTATCTGGTGTGTTTATAGAGTCTGCAGTAACACACAGGAGTGGAGTATCTGGTGTGTTTATAGAGTCTGCAGTAACACACAGGAGTGGAGTATCTGGTGTGTTTATAGAGTCTGCAGTAACACACAGGAGTGGAGTATCTGGTGTGTTTATAGAGTCTGCAGTAACACACAGGAGTGGAGTATCTGGTGTGTTTATAGAGTCTGCAGTAACACACAGGAGTGGAGTATCTGTGTTTAAAGTTATTGTTTTTGCTGTGAAAGTTGTCTACAACATTTCAGGGGACTTTTTGTTAAGGAGTTCTTTTGTTGGCACATATTGTTGGAGCCCCGCTGGAAGTTGCAGTGTTGTCCTCCTCGTAGTTTCTGTGGAAACGAGAAACGCCAGGACACATGCTTTCACACATGGCCTCTTTGACCGGAGATATCGTTGTACTGCAAAAGGGACAAGAAGGAGAAACCACAGGCTCATAAGACCAGCACAGAGCATGGTGTGGAGATTGAGAACGAGCCGCATGCCAAACGCACTCTGTGTGTGACGGTTCGGACGGTTTCTGCAGCGAGATCAGTAGCCTCCTGGGTAGAATACGCCACCCAGGAGCCTTAAACGGTGTGTGCCAGTTTCACTTGACGCTCTGACAGTACACATGCAGCAGGGACAGGTTCCCCCATGAACGTGCCGATTGGTCCATCGCTGGATTTTGGTGGATATAGTGGGCGAATGTCACCACCAGAGGCCAACTCTGGCACATTGTTGGTTGTGCTGTAATCAACCAACTACCGATAATCTATCAGCAGCCAATGATGGGCCAGAAATGCCACCCTGTTTCCCCAATAGCACCTAATCAGCCAGTGTTGATATTCCAAATATCCCAATCAAGTCACCCAATAGATGTTTTTGCTTCCACAGCAAACTGTGGCTAAGCTATGGCAGGGTAAAATGACTCTATGTGAACTACCAGCATTAGTACTAACCATGACAGTTAGCAACCTAGGTCAGCCAGAGACTGGTACATTCCAATAGCCCACATGTTGTTCACCAAAAATAATATACTCCAATTTAGTATGATTATTGTCGGGTCATTGCTGGTAGCTTGTTGGAGCATTCTTGCTGGCCCTTTGAGTTGCCGATGAGCAAACCTAACATTAGCCCATCGATTCAAATATAATGCAAGCCAACATTGGGCCAACAGTTATGCTTACCAGGGGTGTGTTCAGCAAGCAAAACCTTTTGCTAAAGTTGTTACTGGACGTCGTAGCAACATCAGCACCCTGTAACCATACATTCAATACAGCATCGTTTCGGTTTATAAAACTGCTTCGTGTTTTTTTGCTGCTGAACACACCCCAGGTAACCCGTCCACGAGAGAATTGAGTCTTGTCTGTCTGTACGGGAGAGCGGAGTTCCAGCTCTGTGCCTCCCCCTGCCCCTCACCTTAACAACAAGCACGGCCCCTCAGTAGGTTCAAATGCATCACACTGAGGAAACGATCCATCCAATCAGCGGCCCGGCACTGGTTACATCAGAGGACCCGCCCTCATCGCCAAATTTCCCCCGAATTCCACCCCACCCCCCTCACAAAGGGGAAAAGACACACTTTGTTCATTACACACGTTTTTAATGTAAACCATGGAAAGGGCGTGACATGCTGCCTCCACACACAGGTAAATGTGGGGGGATAGAGGTAAAGGAGGGGGGTCTGAGGGTGGAGGTCGGACACACAGGTAAAGGAGGGGGGTGGGGGTCATTCAGGAGGTGTCCATAGTTTGGACAGTCTCCTCCAGCACCTCCAGCTGCAGGGTGGCCACGCTCTTGGTCAGGACCCCCGTGGTGCCATGCTTGTACTTGTAGCTTCCAGCCCTGGGAGGAGAAAGACAGAACCTGCAGTCACCTCTCCATCTCTCTCACACACCCTCTCACTGTCTCACACCCCCCCCTAAAACACTACAACTGGACTCCAATTGGTAGGTGGGAGTGCGTCACTCCTCCCAGAGCTCCACGTCTCACTGGCGCCACCTGGAGCCCATTTCTGACAAACTACACTGAAAGCCACACTTTCACTCACACACACATGCAGGGTTAAATGGGGGTCAGTTGCAGACACACTTTGGTGTGAGTAAGAGGTAAATGCAGGCTAGCAGTGAGGCTACAGCACTCCCACACAGACAGAGGGTCTACTTACTCAGCCGCCACCGTAAGTTCATTTAATCTTCAAACAGAACAGGCTGTGTTAAAATCATGCATCCCAACTCTGGGATACCTGCAAACTAACACGCTTACACGTGCTTACAAAATGCAGATAAGATAAAATAATCATAAATAATATGGAGAAACAGGGTTAACAGGATTTGGGGAACATGCACGTGGAATAATTAAAAAATGATTTCAAGTGAAGTTCAAGTCATTTAATGCAAGCCAATCCCTCTTCATGCAGCTGAGGCAGTGCATTTGGGGGGCCTCACCTGACACCCTTCTTGTTGGCTTCTTCATGCGGACGCAGGTAGTCCACCGCGCCCTTGGTGATGACACACAGGTCAATGTTGCTGCCGGAGCCCAGATCATTAAAGATGCCCGCAGATATGGCGTCGCTCACCAGCTGCTTCGCCTGGTCCTCCTGAGAGAGAGAGAGAGAGAGAGAGAGAGAGAGAGAGAGAGAGAGAGAGAGAGAGAGAGAGAGAGAGAGAGAGAGAGAGAGAGAGAGAGAGAGAGAGAGAGAGAGAGAGAGAGAGAGAGAGAGAGAGAGAGAGAGAGAGAGAGAGAGAGAGAGAGAGAGAGAGAGAGAGAGAGAGAGAGAGAGAGAGAGAGAGAGAGATATGTTGAAGTGTGATCTGTAGCTACTCACATGTTGTAACAAAATACAATTATTATTGTTTTCCTTTTTCAGAGCTGTTCACACGTTTGAGGAGCCCGGCAATCAGCTCCCATGGCAGACGGGAGGTGTTCGTTAGCCTCTCAATCCAAATGGGTTGTATGTAGAAAATATAAGCTGTACAAATCGCTCTGGATAAGAGCATTTAATGCCCAAATGTAAATGTATGTAAATGAGTTGGCAGGTGTGGTCACCTGGGATTCAAACCAAAACCTCTGCGTTACCCACACTGTCCCCCACCGCAGCGCTAAAGAGGGAACGGAAGGTCACTCGGAGAGAAACTGTGCTCAGTTTAAACCTCTCCCAGGAATATGGAGCTGAAGCCTCCAGAAACGTTTCCCACAATGCTCTGCGCCACCCCCTCTAATACTATGCCATTTCAGCGTTTCTATAGTTAATGACAGACTGCAAGCACTTCTAGTCAATATAAAAGATGAGAAGATGAGAACTGAACAAGAACCATTAAATGGTTGAATGAGGCCCCCTCACTCACCTCCATGTCTGCCTTGTACCGGTCCTCAAACACCGCCATGGCGGCCAGGGAACCAGAGCCTAGAACAGAACATGAACCAACCACACGGTTACAGAAACGTCAACCGCACTGTTACACACATCAGCCACACGGATACAGAAATATCAACCACACTGTTACACACACCAGTCTTAAAGTTAGTCAAGACCACAAAGCCTGTGGTTGACGCTTCCCTAGCTGGGGAAGCCACTGTTCCGTCAGCACAAGCTCTTAGATGTGCTACCCCTGGCAACTTGGGGGGGAGGGGGGGAACTTTCGAGGGGTGAGCCGTGTGCGCAGCCTGTTTACAGGAAGACCAGCCGCTGAGAACACCCGTTCCGACGGAAACCGATGTCCCAGGGATGCATAAATACTGTCGTGCAAAAAATAATAATAGATTTCACCAAAAACTCAGAGAAATGCAGAAGTATCGTTAGGGGTGCTTAGCGAATTCAAAAGACCACGCTATTGTTGGCTGAGGTAACAACGTTAGGTTATACAGAATATAACAAAAATGTTTTGTTGTTGTAAATTGTTTCTTTTGTTAAATATTGCTAGATATATTTTATAAAATCAATAAGGTTTTAACTGTTGTTTCAAAGCAATGTTATTGAGTTTATGCTATTGGATAACTCTGCTGTGCTGTGATACATAATCGTTAATTTGATGTGCTTGATTGATCAAATTCTTAAAGGCAATTAATCAATCATTGATTAACATCCCTAGTTTCAATCACAATTTTATGGATTGAATGTTTGCAAAACACACACAGAAGAAAGAACCAAACTTGGGGAAACAGGGAACGCGCGCTTAACTGGAAAGCTCAGAGTTCTTAAACAGCACCCTCTAGTGTGCAGCTGGGGGACACGCAGCTGCAGGTCCAGTGAGAGGAGCTCTTCTCACATCAACACTTTTGTGTAACTGCTGTTTGAGTTGCCGTGGCGATTAGTCAGCATTCCACAATGCAACCCACATCTCCAAAGCCCAGTTCTGATCAACACTGAGAATAGACGAGACGAGAACGGCAAGTCTTCAAAAAAACGGCCAAGAAATTAAATGACTGTTTCCACAACGACAAGCTGGTTGAGGGGATCCGCCTCGCCTTAAACTCTGGACTCAACATCGGAGACTGCAGAAGGCCTCAGCAGAAACTCAGAAGTTCACACAGAACAGAATTTATTTCCCCCCCCCCCCCGGTTTTCTCCCAATTTAGTAGCCAATTGCACCCTCTATTTATTTTGATTTACCCTCCAGACACGGGTCCGCCGCTCGTCTGTACGAGGGAGCTAATTCTCTGTGGGCAGCGAACTCCGCTTCCTTCGAGAAGGAGTTCACCCACCCACGTCCTGGAGACTCCTAATGTGCTTCATGGCTCACCTGAGCCGGCTAACCCTGCCCCTTCCCCCTGGGGCGGACAGCCAAATGCCGCCCCTGATTGGGGCTAGTAGAGACGGGTTTAGAACTGCATCCCTGAGGCAGCGCACACCGTATCGGACCAGCTAAAATATGGTGCGTTAGACCGCTAGGCTATCCACCGCCCCCCAGAACAGAATTTCTTTAAAAAACATTTTAAAGACGTCTTGTCGGCTGATGACTTCTTGACCTGAAGCGGCCTTTACAGACACGACGGTGAACCAATCACTGATCGGGTCTTCTTACATCACATGTTGCTGTTTCACATACTTTCATTAAATATACAGGTAACTGTAAAAAATAAAGGAAACACCAACATAAAGTGTCTTAATAGGGCATCGGGCCACCATGGGCTGCCAGAACAGCTTCAATGCGCCTTTGCATAGAAGGGTTTGTAACTCTATTGGAGAGATGCAACACCAATCTTCCTTGAGAAATTCCATAATTTTGTGTTTTGTTGATGCTGGTGGAAAACGCTGTCTCAGCTGCCGCTTCAGAATCTCCCATAATTGTTAAATTGGGTTGAGATCTGGTGACAGAGATGGCCGTGGCATAGGGTTAACATCATTTTCATGCTCATCAAACCATTCAGTGACCACCGTGCCCTGGGGGTGGGGGCATTGTCATCCTGGAAGAGACCACTCCCTTCAGGATAGAAACGCTTCACCATAGGATGAAGGTGATCACTCAGAAAATCCGCCAAATACACTCTTGTGAAAATGACCATCCTTCCTTTGTTTGACTACGGTGATAGTCTATAAAATAGCATCAAAGGGCATCCTTGGCAAGCTTGACACAGTCCACCACTCAGCAATCCGTTTTGCCACATGTGCACCCTTCTCCACTCACCACTGTGATCTCTACAAACTGGTTGACTGGCCCTCCCTTCATAGCAGGCGGCTACAACACTGGCTGCAATTAGTCTATAAAACACTTCTGGGAAAGACACCTCGCTACCTTTCAAACCTCCTGTACATTTCCAACAGCAATTACCGTTTAAGATCCAGTAATTTCATTATGCTCATCACTCCAATAGTCCGTACTGTCTTTGGCCATAATTCCTTTCGTTTTGCTGCTGCAAACGATTGGAACACACTACAAAACAGACTCAAACTCACAGCTTTTACATCCTCAACATGTTCAAACAAAATCTGCAACAGGTCATAGTTGACTGCTGCACCTGCTGACCAGCCTTTCTCTCTCTCTCCCGTTACAACTCTACAAAGAATATCCAGTAACTCACCTTCTCTTGCACTTAGTGTTTATTTATTTATTTTTTATTTTTTTATACCTGTACTGTATGTGTAGTTTTGTGTTGACTGTTTGTTTCATACGCTCTTTCTGACGCCTCTTGGCCAGGTCATCACTGTAAATGAGAATTGGTTCTCAACTGATTTTTCCTGGTTAAATAAATAAATATAAAAAGAATGGCTTTGTGTTTATTGGCGTTTACCTTGCCCTCTCAGGGGCTGAGGGGATGTAAACCATAACAGGAAAATTCACCCCACCCAAAACAGAGCTGCCAGAACCCTTCATTTATTCAAGTGTTTCCTTTATTTTGGCAGTTACCTGTATGAATGTGAAAATTCTAATAGTATAACTGACCGATAACTCGTTTTTTTCAGCCGCTTAGAGGTTGTTACAGGAGCTCTGAGCCTGCAAAGGAGTGAGCCTCACCCATGGTGACGTAGGGCAGCTTGTCAGTGGAGCCATGGGGGTAGATGCTGTACAGGTGGGGTCCCAGACAGTCCACTCCCCCCAGCACAAGCGCAGCGCCGATGTAGCCCTGATACCTGCAAGGAGAAAACACATCAGCCACAGGACCTCACAGAGAGAACACGCTAGCCACAAACTCACGCTTCAGCCAATGTTGGCGGTGTGATGCGGTTGGCGGGTGACGCGCTACTGTTACCTGAACAGCATCTGCTTCAGCATGCGGTTGGCGGTTGCCACTCGGGGCAGGCGGCCGGTGGAGAGCGAGTGCAGCTCCAGGTTGGAGGAGATGATCTGCGTGGTCATCTCCGTGTCCGCAGCCGTGCCAGCTCCGCAGCAGCTGTGCAGAACAGATCACGGGGGGTCAGAGGCACAAGGACATCACAGCACTGCAGTCACATGGCAACCAGCCAGCACAATACAACACTGACCTTTAATCCCAGTGGGTATAACTGACACTGTACACCTGAGTTAGGTTCTTACCCAGCACTGCTTTATAAATACCCAGCCGTATAAAAAGAATGCAATCGCCCTATATACGGGCAAGACAATTAGTAATAGATTATACTCACCATAACAGTCTAAATATCACACTACTGTGAAGCGCAGTGATGTCATTTTGTGCCAATGGAAGTGTGAGCTAAATTAACTTTTTACATTTTTACTAAACATTGGGGGAGATGTAGTGGATATTTACTTACTAAATGTTGGGGGAGATGTAGTGGATTTTGGAGCAGTTCTTGTCAGCCACGATCATGCCCTCTGTGGCCCTGGTGTCCGCCCCCAGAATAACACCATCCTGTGGTGACAGAACGAAGGTTTTATTCTACACATCTGCACGTGAGCAAAGACAAAATAATTTTAAAGAAAGTCTTCAAATAACTGACTATTCCAACTAGAAAAACCTGTTGACTGTTGTGTTTTTGCAGCATATTAGAACCAAAAAGTGCTGCACCAACCTGTCCCATTTCAAAAATGCATCTAATTATGCATCTGTGTTTTGCACACAAAAAAAAATGTCCTAGTGATGGGAGAATGAGGTATTGCGACACCAAAAAATACACTTTGTTGTACGTCGCTCTGGATAAGAGCGTCTGCCAAATGCCTGTAATGTAATGTAAAAATGGGTGAGGCTACAACTAGCTATCACTTACATTATTACATTACATTACAGGCATTTAGCAGACGCTCTTATCCAGATGACTTACAGTTTACATTTCTTTACAATCCATTTATACAGCTGGATATTTACTGAAGCAATTCAGGTTAAGTACCTTGCTCAAGGGTACAACGGCAGTGTCCCACCTGGGGATTTAACCTGCAACCTTAAGGTTACAAGCCCAGTTCCCTAACCATTATACCACACTGCCTGCCTCACTGACCAATCAAAATGTTTTGCACTTCACAAGAAATGAATGATGAGTTACTGGTAGCATTGGGCAGCTCCACTCATTTTTGATGTTCTGATATCTCATTCACCCATCATTAATTTCCCCCCCTGAATGAAAGGGAAACCGTTATAATATCTCTTTGCCTTCCTTAGAAAGTTCTACATGTGCTCTGTGTGCTCTCTGTACGGCCAACTAAACACTTTATCGGAGGTTCACTCGTAACATTTACGATGGTAAAAGGCTTTTCAAGCTGTCATTACATACATGACCAAAGACACTAAATATTTTGTTTATTACATCAATATTGTTCCCTTCATTTTTTTGCATCTGTGTTTAAATTATGTTTGATTATGTGAAGAACTAACAAACTTGTAAAGCAAAAATGCTTTACAATTAAATTCCCATTTTGATGGGTGGGGAGACAAGACAAGCTTTTATTCACCTTGAAAACAACACCACAGATTGTTGTTCCGGTTTTTCGAGCAGTAGGAACGCCACATCCCACCTTGGTTATCTCTGCCTCCAACAGGGCATTCCTGGAAAGCGTGCGCACACAGACACACAGTTGTAGACAGACATGAGGGCAACTACATGTGATGTACTGGTGTACAGATCCTAGCTGTTCCAGTAGCATGCCGCCACTGCTGTGACCTTGTTCTGGCATGGGTCTTAAGTAGAGGTCTTATGTTGCGCCTTGGGTTGGCACAAATATATAAGTGTGCACAAATATTCTTAATCTAAATAAATACATACCACAAATTATTTTAGATATACTGTTACATGTTTGTAAAACAGTCCCTCAATAGGATATTTCTTTATACCAAATTTCACGAAAATCGTAATTTCTTATTCATTTCGAATAAAGTTAACGTTACCCGTAACGTTTTGTGACAAACACTTCAATTTTAAATAAAGAACCGTTCAAAACTGTAAATAGAAGTGACCTTAGTGGTTTATTCCGTAACGTGTCCCATTGCTTTTATATTGCATGGTTGTATTGCACTGCACATACAAAATGTTACATGCATTAGAGTGCAAAAACAAGATTATACAATATGAACATTAATTCTGGTTAGCAATAATTATTTCAGCATTGTGTGCTTCATCGGGCGTAAAATGTAAACACATGAGATCAATAATATTAACGTTAGAATTTAAAGCTAAATTGTTATTGCTGGATAGTTACTTAGCAGCAGCTAATCCGGGAGCTGTTGCCTACCACTTAAATACACGTAAAAACAACTTGTGAAAAAAAGATAACGTTAAATAGTTTGGTACGCTTTTCTAGGTTACATATTTTACACAGTTATCTACTTCATATGTAGAAATGACAAATATTCAAATATTTCGCAAGTTGCGCTAAGGATGTCAGAAATTGCCTTAGTCACGCCAAACCAGGCCGTATGCTAGCTATGGTGGCTACCCGACACAATGGGCAGAGGTGCCACAACAATTTCCAAATACATCCATGTAGTCTAAATTCTCTTCTTAAGCACGTGAGAAGGGCCCATTGATAGTTCCTTGTTTCATTCGCGGGTGATTCTTACCTCTTACAATAGTCGAAACTGAAACCACCGCACTGAGGCTGGCACATCGACAACGTCGCCATCTTTCTGGATCTTGAAAAGCCGCTTCCGGGAAGTAGGGAATAAGAGTCCGCTTGAGTTCGTCTTCCCCCGGAGTCACACTAATGTCCTTCCGTTCTCTCCCAATCTAGACGACCACACCACTGTCAAGATTTAGTCTAGCAGGAGGGGCCCTCAGAGATTTTGAGGTACCCCCACTCGAGTTAGAACAAAACACAACAGTGTTTTTTCATATCCCATATGTCTCCCATTAATGAAATGGATTGTTGTGGACTTCATTCGAAATGAATAAGAAATTACGATTTTCGTGAAATTTGGTATAAAGAAATATCCTATTGAGGGACTGGGAATTTTACAAACATATTTCAGTATATCTAAAATAATTTGATTTTTTATGTATTTATTCAGATTGGCCTAATTTGGATTTTTTTCAGATTCTTTAGACCTACCCCAATCTCTGAAAAAGATCCAAATTAGGCCAGTCTGAATAGGGGAATGGTGACAAAAAAAATCAGAATGTAATTTATCTAAAAGAATACTGAAATATAGTCCTGTAAACATAGCTTTAGTTTAGGCGGAAATTATACTTTTGTGGTGATAGGAAAAGAGGACTCCTTTACTTTTCTCTCATTTATCAGAAAAACATAGAGTCCTGTCAAATATACTGTTACTGAATGGCCTAGGATGCTATTGAACAAAAAACAGTGATTGTATGGAGATATCTAGTACAGTTTTACTGCAAATGAGATTTCTTTAGACATACCGCTTCTCTGAAACAGCCAAATTATGTCATTCCAAATGGGGGGCAGGTGGCATAATAGCCTATAAGATGAGAATGCTCACTCTGATGGTCATCATATTTGGGGAGGGAAGGACCGGGTGGCTTACAGTAGCCTACTTAAAACATCTTAAATCAGATTACAGTACTGTCAGCACCTCAAACATGGGTCTTATGGTTGTCAATTTATGGGGTGTTTTACCCAGAGTGCAGAGATTCATTGTTTTGGGGGAGCCATGTCCTTTATTAATGGAAATCTATTTTGATCAGATTTATGATTTCAGGAGTCTGAACAATCTGTTCTACACACCCAAACAAAAAGTGCATAGATAAATTGATTTAGTTGAGAATATCTTAACTAGCTAGCTAGTTAACCAACCTGAATGCAAACACCATTTAGAACTCTATATACATAGGCCTATGCTAGTTACTTAACTAGCTATTTTGAGCAGTACATTTCACCAATGAGAGATTTGGGGTAGGTGGGGGAGGGGCTGTGGATTGACAGTTCTGTCTAAATCATCTGAGGAGAAATATGGAAGCGGTATGTCTAAAGAAATCTCATTTTGCAGTAAAACTGTACTAGATATCTCCATGATATGTTTTTCTGATAAATGAGAGAAAAATAAAGGAGTCCTCTTTTCCTATCACCACAAAAGTACAATTTCCGCCTAAACTAAAGCTATGTTTACAGGACTATATTTCAGTATTCTTTTAGATAAATTACATTCTGATGCTTTGGTGATGTAGGGCAGACACCTGGGTCATACCTCAGCAAATCTGATGAAGATAAGAGTGAGCATTCTTAAATTATGGGCTTTTTTGTCACCATTCCCCTATTCGGACTGGCCTAATTTGGATCTTTTTCAGAGATTGGGGTAGGTCTAAAGAATAGCCAAAAAAAGATATACTGTATACTGCCCAAAATAAAAGTCCACAACAATCCATTTAATTAATGGGAGACATATGGGATATGAAAAAACACTGTTGTGTTTTGTTCTAACTCGAGTGGGGGTATCTTGAAAACTAAAGCCTTTTTTGAGGACTTGCTGCTAGACTAATACTGTAGTTTCCTAGCTTACACTCCAATGCAGAAGTACGCTCAAGAAAAGTGTAGCAATTCGGTCGTATTTGAGACTTTACAGCCAATGTAACAAGCCTAGCTATGCGATAGCCAGTTTCACCTTAACTCTCCCTGTTTTTGTTACTTCAGAATGGCTAAACAAGAAAATGAACATTGAAAATAGTAGATTAATTTGTGCCGTGTATGCTTTAGGAAAGGTCGCTGCAACATATGACTTATTTCAAGAAGGTTCAAAGTGGTGTTATATATAATGGGTAAAAAAAATATTCACCCCCTTTGGCATTTTTCACATTTTATTGTCTTACTTCGTGGAATCCAAATGGATTTAATTGGGATTTTTTTTGCCACTGATCAACACAAAATACTATATAATGTCAGAGTGAAAAAAATACTTTTAAAGCTTTTCTAAATTATTATTTATCATTAAAAAACAGACGATAATCCATTCCATAAGTATTCACCCATTTTGCTAAACACATTTAAATAAACTCTGGTGCAATCAATTGACTTCAGAGGTCACATAATTATTTAAATGGAGTCCACCTGTGTACCATTAAGGTGTTTCAAATTATTTAAAATTAAATACACTTGTTAGTTTATGGAATATCTTTGTTAAAACTAGATGTTTTGGAGTTTGATAGCACTTGGACGCTCCCAAGAGGTCTCACACCTCTTTGGAAAAGTTGCTGCAGAAAGTTCTGTTGGTGGGCCAGAAGGGGGCACTCTTTCCTCAGGACCAAATTAAAACATTAAATATGCCACTAGTGTAACTGTAGAAGATGCTGTCCGTCGGCTGAGATCCGAGATGAGATTATAGATCCCACGGTACTCTTTGAAAGAGTAGGGATGTTCTGGTTAAATTCCCACACGCCTGGCTCTCTACATTGGCTACCTAATCATTTCCCATGCATCTGATTGGCTGCACAATCCACTTTGATTCCCCAGGTTGTCACTGCCAAAACATGGCATTGTCAATATTATACTGCAACTAAAATACCAAATATTACTGCAATTGTGGTGTCTGTGTTAAGCTACATAGATATATTTACTAACTGAAGAAATTGAACACTACTTATGTAATTACAGAATTTGTAGGGGCATATTGCCTTCTTTGAATGATGTTGTAACAACTTTGGATTGGATATTTTAGTGAAATATTTCAACAACGAGCCCAATACATATGACACATCCTATAAATCAGTCCAGCACATTATTATTAAGCCCTTTGCATATGATTTTGGTCAGTATCTTGTCCTGATCATAAGTGGTAGCTAGCTAATTCATTCTCCTTTTACTCTACAATCATATGAACTTCAAACATGCAACATTCAAATGTTGAAATACTGTTTTCACAGTTGTAAGTACAATGTAACAATGTGTGCATACACAGTAGTTATACTGTACCTACTTCTGTAGTTTAGTATACTTACACATGTATTAGGGGCATTCAATGTAAAGTATGACCAAATATTGTTTCGATTTGTTTTCCAAAATGGACAGAATTGAAATGAAATGAACTCAACTCTATTCACTTGCATGAGTTACACTGCCAACAACTTGAAGTGGTCACCCTGGTGATATAGAGAGCAGCAAACAGCATAGCAACTCCCCCAGCCATTGTTTACAGTGACCTCACCTCAACCACCACCAGTGTGTAGCCCCCACCAGGGTGATGCACTGCAGCCATTTTGCACCAGAACAATCACCACACATCAGCTGAGGTGGATAGGTGAATATTTTAATGGGTACAGAAACATCACAGGGTGCACAGCTGCACCAACGACCTATTTCCCTTGGCTCTACCCTGGTCCTTTGGTCCAGACACCTGATCTGCTGTCATCTAAAAGTGTAAAAAAATTGATATCAATTTGAGCCATAATCTCTGATTCTAACCACACAAAGGGGAGAAGGGGAGATTCACTTGAAGCCTGATGTGTGCTTTGCATTTGCAGTGCTGCACTTTTTAATGGGCACACGCCCACTGGGCAGAGGATAATGCAAGCTCCACAGTGGGAAAAGGGCTATCATGAGCCAGCCTGCTTCCAGCTCTACAGTGGGAAAGGTGTATAATGAGCCAGCCTGGTTCTAGCCTGGTTCAGTCCAGCTCTGGCGGGTCTATATAATATAATATAATATAATATAATATAATATAATATAACACAGACATTTGGGCATTTGTCATTTTCTTACCTTTGAAGATTCCACTGAAATGTACAATATTTCAAAACGCAGACTTCAGGTAGCATTCGATAAGACAGTGCCTTATCTGCCTCAGCAGGTGGCACTGTAGACCAGACGTTTATGTCACTACATGTTTCCACATTAACTTGCAGAGTAGCATACGTTCTCTATTTAAAGTATCAATTTTATCTTAAAGAGTGCATCTCAAGAATTGAGCCTGGCTAGCAACTGCGAATGGAACATCTCATACACAACTGCCCTTTGTAATAGCTATACCTTGAACCTGGTGGCACAGATTACTATTGACCTTAATTTAAGAATGTGGTCAACGATACAAGATGCGATCTTTGTTTCACCACTGGGGTGCCTGCACCGGGTCCCGAGCATGCTCCATCTTCAGAACAGGCCGTCAACGCGCCAGGTACCCATCCTAGCCCGCCACCACACCCCACCCCACCACACCCCACCCCACCCATGAACTCACCCTCTTGAGTCTGGTTCATCCTAAGGTTTCTATTTGTTCCACCCAGGGAGTTTTTCCTCGTCACTACTGCCATAGGCTTGCCTTTGTGGGGGTTCAGGCCGGGGCCTACTATAAAGTGTAACAAATGTTTTGTAAAAATGCGCTATATGCATTTTGTGATATATCAATCAATCAAAAATACATTAATACATGATTGATTGATTAATATAGGCTATCATCGATATAAAATAACTGTCAACAATTTGCAAGAGATCATTTTAACGAGAAAGAGCATGGATGTGCAATTGTTTGTCTATAAATGTCATATCAAATAAATGGTTCTAAAATATGGTGCACTGTAATGTAATGATTACTGAGTAGTTAATTTTACCTTATATATAATAACATAATAAAACAAAAAAAACACAAATATTAATAAATTGTGTTCATACATAGCTTTTTAATGTATTCTCAACGTGCTTAACCCTCCCGATGTCCTCATATTCTGTATACACCCCATGTCCTCCGGGTCAAAATGACCCGCCTTCACTAAACCCCCAATATAAAGCAGCTTAATTGAATTTTAAACACCAAATCTATTTTGCCTGAAGAAACAACTTGTCATTCACTACAAATTGTGTGAATACCTGAGTTTTCCCTCTTCACATGTCAGAAAGACTGCATTTATTCAGGAGACACCACTCGTTTCTATGACACTGTCAATTGTATTCTTTTTTACTGTATAGGTAGTAAGCAATATTTGTATAGTATTTATATAGCTTAAGAAAGTAGCAGCAATGTGCAAAAAGTAGTTTTGAATCCAGTCAGTTTTTTTTGTTAGTTTTTTTGCCAGTGAACAATGTAATAAAATATACAAAACAAAAATGTGAACATGTGAACCAAACAACATAACTCAGTCAACTAATGAGAGGGCACATGTAGGGCAGTATGCAAGTGCACAGCATTTGCAGATATATTTCTTACACCTGCAGCACACAGTATGTGTTTTACAGTCCTTCTTTGGCGGGCAGAACTGACACCTCTTCCTCTTACTTGCCCCAGCTGGGCATTGCCTTGCCTCATATATAGTGCCATGTTTGTGGTATGTAACTGAATCTGTGACTGTGATTTCAACTCAATTGACTACTGCAATTCCTTGCTGGCAGGCCTTCCAGCCTGTGCCATCAAGCCACTGCAACTAGTCCAGAACGCTGCCGCTCGTCTGGTGTTCAACCAGCCGAAGTTCACCCACGTCACCCCTCTACTCTCCTCTCTGCACTGGCTCCCCATCGCAGCACGCATCAGATTCAGGTCACTGGTGCTTGCTTTTCAAGTGGCCAGAGGTACTGCTCCCCCATACCTCCAGTCACTCATCACTCCCTACACACCTCCCAGACCCCTCCGCTCCGCCTCCTCGGGTAAACTGACTGTCCCTTCCCTCCGGGCGCCTGGCAGCCGCTCCTCGCGGTCTCGCCTCTTCTCTGTCCTGATCCCTCGCTGGTGGAACGACCTTCCGCAATCGGTCAGGACCGCGGAATCACTTGCGATCTTCCGCAAGAGACTCAAAACCTACCTCTTCAGACTCCACTACCACTGAACTCTGTCCATCTCGTTAAATTGTCTTCACCACTGTTTACTTGTTCAACACTATACTCCACCAAAAATAAAAAAAAAAAAAAAAAAAAAAAATTCACTAACCTTTTCCTTCCCAGTGTTACAGGTATGGTACGCAGATGCCTGCAATGATGTCTATTGCTGTATTCCTGCACTGATCTCGTGCGCTAACTATGATTGTTCCTACCATGTATTAATGCACATCTTGTAAGTCGCTCTGGATAAGAGCGTCTGCTAAATGCTTAAAATGTAAAATGTAAATGTAATTTGACTGTCGGTCATTTTGACCGAAGATAATAGTAGTACATTTTTTTGTACAGCTTACATGGAAATATGAATAAAGGCAACATTTCATTTTTCTAATGTTGGGGTCAATCTAGGAAAAGTCATGAAACTTTCATGTCATGAAAGTCATGTTAAACACAGTGGCGGGTCATTTTGACCCGAAGACAACGGGAGGGTTAATAGATTCTCAAAGCGCTTGTATAGCCTAAGGGAGAATATTACTAAAAATACTGATAAAAAAGCACCTACATTAATTTGTCCATACCTTACATAAGAGTATCTATAAGAGTAGCGGGGATGTACTAATGCTGTGTCTAAGTTTAAATGTTCAGCTGAAACGCACGTCGTCAGAAAAGACGTGTCTCGTGCCTTCCACACTGACGTTTCGCTGCTGGGGTCCAACTGATGCTGGTGATGCCCCTCCCTCGTTCAGACTAGTGAGAGACGTTTGCACGGAACACTGTCCTGTTCAGGGAGCGTTTCTGTACTCACGCAGTGTTGAGTTAAATGCTACTCACAGGCTGCAAGCAGTACACCAACCACCTCGCGGTTATTGAGCAATGGAGGCGTAATCTCTATTGTGATTGTTTTTTCCCTTCTTGATAAACATAGAGATACGGTTGCTTTTTTTGTTTTATACACGCTTTGTGTTTCTTTTGTGGGAAAGAAGAGCTAACTGGATTACCTGGAGAGATGTGGAGGCTTACAAACTTCATTGTCTGTATTTCCCTGCTGTCTAAGCAGAGCAATGCGCAGAGCAAGGTAGGACAGCGCTATTTCTCGGTCTCAGAATGAATTATTCAGCACCCAGTCCTCAGACTCCGCGCGTGCTGAATCGCCCTACTGCTGTCTGCAAGTGCCAAAACATTCCTCGAGCGAGTAGGTCACTGGAATAGTGCGCACTGTGTGATTTGTAATGGAATTTAGAATTTAAAAAACTTTCTTCTACCTTAACGTGGACTACACGCTGTGTTTCATACAGTTTAATGAACCCAAATACTTCTGCTGGGCATTTGTTTCATAATATGCACAGGCTGCAGATAATGGCTACAAAGATGTGTATTACCTATATTACAAAGATGTTTATGAAGTATGTGCTATTACATAGTTGCTTGTAATACATAAGTCATTGTCAGGCTTGCATGTTTTCTATCATTTTAGGTTGCTATACTGAGATTGTATTGCTCAATGCAGAATCACTCGTTACTGATTACACCCCAACTTGTCTTAGGCTGTACATAACATATTAAGAACTACAGCAAACACGATATCTCTGGCTCGTTTGAAATTGGCGGACAGTGGAATAGATTCAATCAAGATGCGTCCTCGACTTCGGCTGAAATTTAAATGCAAGTGTCTTTTCTTAAATTCTTTTTGTTGATTGCTTAACTTGCCAAAGTGTTGGTGAAGATAACAAACAATTGCATTTCATCCAGGCCACTGTCTTCTTGCGCGTAATAAATAAACGTAGACTATATGCGTTTCACATGCTAGCGGTATAATGTACTGTAAAAGAAACGTTAGGACGAGGGCTCGATCATAGACTTTATTCATCCTAGTGGTTGTTGTAAGCCCTTGCCCGATACTTGGGGGCCATGTCAAACAGTCTTCGTATTAATGACCAGGAACAGCGACCTGAATGCGCCCCGGATTCACCGAGCCTCGCGAAGCACGAAATCGAGCAGCAGGTGGCCAATTTGTTGAGTAAACACAGAGCCCGAGCTCTACTGGCTGGCAGCGGTCCAAGGGTAGAGTCGGATAGTAAAACGGTAGCCGCCCTACATCATCCAGCAAAACGTCCGTGAAATTATAGGGAGCCGTGTTTATTGCGGTTTTAATAGATTATTTGCAGTCTGTTCTTTCAGGTTTTTAGTCAGTAGCTAGGCGAGAAGACCCGGCTATACATTTCACATGAGTAGCCAACACGTGTCATCTTCAAAACATGTTCACATTTCCTGCAAATTTCTTAAACTCGCAACTGTTTCTGCATATCCGGAAATAATTATATAGCTATATATTTTAATTCTACGCATTTTATAGGACTGTTACAAAAATATGTGGTTCCGTGTGCAAATCAAACTTAACTAATAAAGCAAGTCATAAATCAATCACTTAATTAATCACATTTATGAATATAGCGCCTTTCGGTTCCCCATAGATCACATAGCATAGTGCTTTTGGAAAAAACATAAATAAAGATAATGCTACGTTTTCCATGACACTACATCGGACTATATTTTAAAGCAATGACTGTAGCCTAGTATTAGGCCTATCTCAGATTTAAAAAACGTCTGAAAGAAAAGAGTGAGCAGATATTATTGGTTCGCAACGCAACACTAACACACAATCCATCTAAAATGAACCAGCCTCAGGGCGCTGAGTAACGGAATTGAACACAGCGCTTGAGTCAGCTCCTGTAATATGGTTGATTACCCTGGAATAAAACGAAAAAAAGGAAGAAGGAGAAAGAACATTGCAGAAATGCCATGCCCAATCAGGACACACCGTTCTCAAGAGGGAATGGATCTCAGGAATGTAACACTAATCAGATAACGGGGCACATCATGCGGATGCCTGATTTCCTTTAAACTGTTTTCTCACATAGTTAACCCTTGAATGTCTTCACACTTCAAAACACTGATGGAATTCTCAGTCGTCAAAACCAATGACGCGCCCTGCGCCCGCACCATGACGGAGAGCTTTTTATATCACTCCGGGCTGACAGTGGGCTCAGCCTTCCGACTCGACCTCGTGCTCCCTGCCAGAATAACATTAGGCTCCCTCTTTTCGTTAAAACGATAATCCCTTAATTTTGTGTGTTTATGTATAACATTATTCTAGGGTTCATCGTGGACGAGCGACAACGCTGAACAAGTTGTCCTGTGCGAGACTGTCGTTCTTGTAGGTTGCACCTATAGGCTAGGCATGCGAACTGCATGTAGGCCTAATTAACCGGTAAATTGGAAGAATGTGAATAACCAACTGAATTCAGAAAGCGTACCACCCTATCAGCAAGTTCAGTTAGGGTAAGCGGACCATATTGTTTCTGTTTGTTCCAGTTCATAAATTCCGTTTGAGTACCCTAACCTTTATGTATTTTACATCTCGCATGGATACAAGTTTATTTATAGTTATTTATTTCTATTTGAGTACCAATTCGGTTGCTTTAGTGGTTAATAATTACGTTCGTTATCTAGCTAACGTAGATTGGACTAAATACTTCACTGTATTGGTGGAGAGGGTGTGAATGAACTTCCAACAACCGTACTTACATAAACACGTTATGCCTTATGCGATGAAAGACAATGGCTTTATATTTAGAAATAGGAGCAATGTTGAATTGGAAATACTGGCAAGCCCATCCCTAAACAGGAACCAGACGCAGGGGGGTCAGCGGTCACAGCTGTCTGCAGCACTGCACCAATTAACTCTACAATTAACGGGGCTCCAGAGAGTAATGAATGCTGCCATTCTTTTAGGATCAGGACAACATTTCACCACATTGGCAAAGATTTTCACCATTCATGGATATCAATGCAATGACCATGTAATATAAATAGTGTGCTGTGCAGTAATGACTTAAATATGAGCAAACCGTTTACATGTACAGTTATTAATTTAGCAGATGCTTTTGACCAAAGCAACTTACAAGACTTATTGCAAACAGCATGTGCAAGTAATCAGGACAACTACAAGCACTAGCACAGGGTGGACAATTAACACTATATAGATTTAGTACATAGTTGATAGAACTCCACAAGTAAATGAAATTATATATTAAGTTGTGTGAAGTCTAAGCATTCGTAACTTGGCACATTGCTCTGATACACATCAATATTGCAGTAATACAGAAGGAACTACAATAAAAGATAAATGAATGAATGAAGTGCTATAGTTGTAGAACTTGACTTCCCAGGCTGCTTGGAATGGGACTGGTGTGAGATCTAGGGTGTTAGGAACATTCTGAAGAGGAGGGATTTCAGCCCACACCTGAAGATGGATAGCGAGTCTTACCTTTAAATCAGGTTTTCATTTATTTTAATTAAGAAGCAACCCAAATGACTAACCCATCGGTGAGGAATCACAAGGCCTCTTAATTGTGTCATGTTGTAGTGTTCTTTCTTCATGTCACGTTAAAGAAAGAAAATGACAATATGAGGTTTAATTGAGTAAAGAAATCAACTGAATCATTATAGAGAACACGATACACATTTAACTGAAATCCCCCATTAACTGTATAGCTCACTAGCTTTGAAAAATGGGCAACAAACGCCTAGCAAAAAACATCAGATCGGTGAAAATTTTGGTGCTTTTTCATGAGTATTAAGCGATCTGATCTGCACAGATCAGATTAACCAATATATACAAAGTCAATATTCCTTGAATTCAGGTACGGTGACCGAATAGTGGGCAACATCCACAAGTTCAGATAATCTGTAGACATGAGCAAATGCTAAACAAATTTGTGTTGTAAAAAAAAATGCTATCACAAAATAAGATTGTGAAGCTATACCTATTGGTATTGATTTATAATTGATCAATAGTAATGTTCCCAACACTGCTACACTAGCTATAACTATTTTGGTCTACATGGCTTCAATTTGGAAACTCCATTGTTCCACCTCACTTCCTGCCACACACCTACCGATTTCAACAAAAAAGCCAGGAAGTAACTATGGGTGTGGCTATGAAGTGACAAGAGGAGCCCAACACTAACCCATAAAACATACCGTACTATGCCACAATGCAACCTTGTGAGTTACATATAATTCAGCGAATGAATTGCTTGATTGATAATCAAGGAATGTAAATGGAAACAGGTTGAGAGTAATCATCGATTTAAAGATATGTGGTTCATTCTCTATCTTAAGCCGACAAGTTGCTCTTGGTATCATGCACACATACTGAAGTGCCTTGGAGGTGCAGAAGTTTGCTAACACATTTATCGGTTCATATCAATCATGTTGTCTCATCCTAGAGCATCTAGAAAGGGAGGTTAGAGTTTGTGAGATTGTTTAGATCTAAAAATCTTGCAACCTGAGTGTTCTAGCAAATTTCAGCCAGAGTTGAGTTATAGGTCATCGTTACACAAGATCATGATTTCTCAGAAAAAAGTAACTGATGGATTTTGCTGATTTATTAGCAAAGCACATCCTCAGAATTTGGGTGGAATCATCTCACATGAGTGATAACCTGGTCAAGCCCATTGTAGTGTAAGGTTATGAGGTTGACAAATGGTGCTTTCAGTCGTGAAGCAGTCCAGTAATGCTATGGTTATTCTTGGAGGATATCAGACACCAGCATTCTTGCCTCCTCCCTCCAGACCTGTGAGAACGTGGAGAGTATGAAAGAGGGACGACAGATTTGTGAGCTGTCTGAACGTACAGATGCTTGTTTCTCTGGTAGGTTTGACCACCTCAGCACTTTCACCCATTTTCTTTGTTTATTTCTTTTCAGTGGTCAGGGAGAGTAATCTGTCCCTGTGGACACCAGTACTGTGTGTTATGTCAGTGATTCCCAAACTGATGGATGGTGAGAGGGGTTAAGGTGGATCACAAATAAATAGATACATAAAAATGAAATAGGTAAATATGAAAAAAGACTACTGAACTACTAAATAATAAATACCTACTGTACTGTATATCATTCACACCAGTCAAAGTAAACACTTTACTTGTTACATGCATTGTACATGTAGTTGTTTTGACGTTACACATTTTTTTCAATATTTGAACATTTGAACATATTTTTAACATTTTTGTTACACATTTTGCCCTGTTTTTTCACCCCAATTTGGAAGCCAATTATACCCTCTATTTATTTAGATTAACCCTCCCCCACGAACTTGCCGCCCATCTTTACGGGGCAAGCTACTCTCCAAGGCCGGTGATGATCCGGCTCCTTCGAGACAGAACTCACCGACCCCTTTCTGGAGACACCCTTACGTACTTCACAGCCAGTTCATGCCGACCACCCTCCCCCTCCCCCTCAGGAGCGGATAGCCAAATGCCGCCCCCGACTGAGGCTAATGGCCAGTGCCGGTCTGGCAGAGATGGCATTTGAACATATTTTAGTCTACATTTTGAGTAAAGGGTTGGTCACAGAAAATGTATTTTTCTCATGACGTGGGACCTGAGCTCAGAAAGTTTGGGAACCATTGCATTATGGGTGCACTTCCCACATGCATTGTGGGTAGAGTTGTTTCTTTTAGTGTCTTTTAGGAAGCGGCAACACCATATAGAGGCCTGAGCTTGTGCATAATATCATGGATGTGACACTAAATCACATCGCAGGGAGAATTTAAATAGATTTTGTTGCTTGTTCGTTTGTTTATTAGATTTATGACACCCCTTGTATGTGTAGAATCTTTGACATGTGACATGTTGTTAGTCTTTTGACCTCAAGGAAAGGGAAGAAATTAAGGTCATTGCTCCTGAGCAGCTGTTGGCAAAGGCTCTCACTACGAGCACAGGCTGAGCCCTATAGAGTGGGGCTCAATTACGAGGATTCCCCCTTGATTTATTTGGCAATTGTCCCTAAAAGCTTCCTGCTCATGTTTTATGTGGCTTCATTATTCCTTAAGAAACTAATCTTGGATCAGAATCCACATTTTACTAAAGAAGTTGGGGTTTGAATTGGGGCTGAAAGAGCTAAACCTTAAAAAGTAATAGATAATTTAATTTGATTAAGTGTTAAATTATAATACGATAAAGATGTTTGTACTTTTCAGAGAACAGCTCTAAGGAACTCTTAGGAACCGCAGAGGAAATAATTTTATAGCAATTGCTGCTTCTGTTTATAGCAGCCTGCTGTAGTATCCCTGTTGTTATTTTGCCAACAGCGCTGTCTAACATTAGATTATGCACCAACTGGTGGAACATGAATCGTGGGGTGTGGACAGGTTGGCAGTGCCAGCGATCTCACCAGGGTGGGTGACACCAGGGCAGCGTACCGCTTCAAGGTCTCGGGCGGCGTAAACTAAGCGTACGTTCGTTTGCACAGAATACCTGGATGGAGAACAGCAGGTTTGAGAGATGAAGGGGCTAAGAAAGGAAGTTGTGAGATCGGATCCAGGAGAGCACAGACAAGTGCATTATTGCTATTGCTACTATATGATTATTCATACAGACTTTTCATATGTTTATTCATACGAGACAGTAATAGCTCCTTCTTTGGGCTGGACCATGGAGGCCTTTGTGCAGCTCTAGACACACACACACACACACACACACACAAGCATGCACATGCACACACACACTCTCACACAGAGTTGGTGGGACAAGCAGGAAGAATCCAACCACATCTTCAAAAGCCTCATACCTCACTCTGAGTTGCAAACTTCTTAATGGCACGTTGCCACGGAGCTGATGCGGTGGAGTTCCAGGCAGGCCAGTCCAACAATGCCAACAGGGCTGTGGAACAATGCTCTCCCTCCACCCCCCTTCCCCAAATCCTGCTGAACTCTGAGCTCTCCACTCTGGTGACTTTAACAGGCTGGGCTTGGTTAGTACAAGAGCTAAGCAGGGCTGGGCTTGGTTAGGTCTGAAGCTAAGCAGGGTTGGGCTTGGTTAGTACTAGTACAGGGCAGCAGTGTAGTACTGTATAATGGTTAGGGAATTGGGCTTGCAGAGGTTCTAGAGGTTGCACGTTCAATTTCCAGGTGGGGCACTGCCATTGCACCCTTGAGCAAGGTACTTGACCTGAATTGCTTTAGTAAATATCCATCTGTATAAATGGATTGTATGTAAAGAAGTGTAAGCTATGCAAGTTGCTCTGGATAAGCTCCTGGGGAAATTAAATTGCTGCTGGAAGAGGTGTTGGTGGGCCAGTAGGGGGCGTTCCTCCCTCTGGACCCAATAAAAAAAATCCAATGTCCCTAGCACCGTGATGGGGATACTGTCCTGTAGAGTGTGCCATCCTTTCAGACAAGACGTTAAATCACGAATATAAACGGTGATCCCAGTTGGATTTGAATGGAAAATGTCACGTATGGGTCAGGTGGCCGGTCTATCCCAGAATGCCTGCTGGGCCCTGGCCTATACGTTGTGTGAGTGATAGTAATGTGATCTGTCTCAATAGACCTTAATCTGTTCCATGTGAGCTGGTCTTCAAAGGGAGAAGTGCTCATGGTTAATGGATAAAGATGGCTGGCAGTGTTCTGCTCTTGCATATCCAAACCACGTTATTGCTAAAATGACTTATATAAACCTACTATATATAACCTGACTACACACACAGCAGCACAACCATGCCAGGGAGCTTATTGTGTGAGAGAGAAAAGGACTGACGGGGGCATTGCATTTGTCCATGAATCTCTCTTTAATCATTCTGACCCTGACTCTGCCGTTCACTGGGGTCTTTGTCTGAGAAAAAAAGAATAAATCTTAAAAGAAGAGTTTTTTCATTTCCACCTGGGTTATTAATCTGCTGTAGGTCCATTCAACTCCCTCTAACCTGTCATATTTGAAAGTGTGGAAGTAATAAAAATAACTTATGGTAACTTTAATAATAATAGAGAAGGCAATTTTCCTCAGTAATGGATCTTAATCACAACCACTTTACTGTGGTGCATTATCAAAATCATACCTCTCTCACTCTCTCTCTGTGAATTTCTTCTTTAAATTTTTTTCAAAACAGTTAATAATTGCCAAAGCATATAAATAGGACAGAACAATATAGACTAAAAATACCATAAAATATACTAAGTGTAGGTTTATACATGTAGGTAAGAGAAACAATGTGAGGAGTTTCCAAGGGTAATACATATATGTAATCCCTCGGGCTGTGACTGAATATTTCTCAATTTTTAGAAATACCATTTATCATAAACAATAAATAATAATTACAAAAATAAATAATGGATCGCATTTTTATCTACCATCTACTATCATCTTAAAACATATGTTAACGTTCATCTCATGATCTCAAAGCATTTTACAGTGAAAGGGAAAACTCACTTCAACCACCACCATCTGTGTAGCACCCATCTGGGTGATGCACCACAGCCATTTTTGCACCAGAACAACGCTCACCACACATCAGTGGAGGGGTTGATGGAGGGGATTATTTATCTCTGTCTCTCTCTAACACTCACTTTCAAATTCTAATTCACAATGCTTTCGTGGCAGGAAATGAAATAATCAGTAAGAGCTATACAACAAGGATAACTGTGACAATGACAACAAACAATCTCTCTCTCTCTCTCTCTCCCCTCTCTCCCCCCCTCCCCGGGGCAGATATTTGGCGAGACGGAGCCGGTGCGCATGACGTCAGAGGGCTCGGACTGCCGCTGTAAGTGCATCATGCGGCCGTTGACGCGGGACGCCTGCTCACGCCTGCGCAGTGGCAGTGCACGCATTGAGGACTTCTACGCCGTGGAGACGGTCAGCTCCGGCTCCGACTGCAAGTGCTCCTGCACCGCGCCCCCTCCTCGCTCAACCCGTGCGAGAACGAGTGGAAGATGGAGAGGTTGAAGAAGCAAGCACCTGAGCTCCTCAAGGTAACCACCTCCCCTACTCTCACCCTCTCCACTCTCGCCATAGATAACGACCCTCTCCACTCTCGCCTTAATTAGATAACGACCCTCTCCACTCTCACCGTAGATAACGACCCTCTCCACTCTCATTTTTAGATAATGATCCTCTCCCTCTCTCTTTTATTATGCTATTTTACCAGACATGACCGGAAACAAATGTCTATATATATAATAAATAAAAAATCCAATTGAACGTTACATTCGTCACATTCGTCACATTACAACATGTCTAACGTGCCGTATGTAAATACTGAATCCTGGGGTTCCTCTTTTACACTGAAGCAGACCTGGGAATTTACCAGCTCAGACCCACCTCCGGACCCAGGTAGCGATCCCGATTCCAATAACCCAGGTAGACCCATTTATACTAAAGGCAAACCCAGGAAAACCAGGGCTCCCACAGGGGCTATAGATAACCACCACCCCCTCTCTCATTCATAACAACCTGCTCCACTCTGACCTTAATTAAATAACGACACCCCCTTCAACCTAATTAAATAACGACCCCTCTCCCCCACAATAACGACCTCAATTTCCTAATTCATTTAATAACAACCTCCTCCACTCCCTTTGTTGAATAATGAACGATTCAATACCTCCCTTCCCTGCTCACCTTATTTTAATAATGATCTTTAATGTAATGACTGACACCCTCCTCTTCATTTAATAACAACTTCCGCCTTTCCGTCCTTTATTTAAAGCCTGAAATACCATTGGAAATGCATCATTCCTTCTGCCAGATATTGGCCTTTGGCTTTCCCTCTATTAAAAATCCTGCACATGTATCTCGGAATATATGAGGCAGGTGCATTGCTATCATGCCATTATTTGCAGGTGGTCACTGAGATCAGCCAGAGGCCAGGCGCCGACGTCTCCCCCTAGAGGCAGAGGAAGTGTACAGCGAGTTTCCTTTGCTTGGGACCTAGGATCTCAGGGATCTCTTTGTGTGTAGGGCATGAGCCACAGATCTCTCCTCTCACACTGTAACTCAGTGGTGTTTCCTAAAGGGAAACTGTGGATGTGCTCTTAGTACTAAGAGGTCAGAAAGAGTGTTAAACAGTTAAACAGGCAGTCCCCCCTGGTCCTAAACAAAGTATTAGCTTGTTTCTGTTCACCTGTTGTTAACCCCCCCCACCGCCCGCCCCAACACACGCTCCTCAGCCATAGAGCAATTTAAGCAAAAATGTAATGGGAGCTTTATAACCTGAAAAATGCTAAACATGTTCCCTCCATACGGACGGATGGACAGACACTGGAGCGCGACAGTGTGGTTTCCTCCGGTGGTGACAAAAGCCAGGCGTGGGCTCTGCCAGACTCGTAACTCAGAAATGTCAAACCACCCCTTTCCTCCAGACAGGAAAAACCTCAAACTGCCACGCCCAGTCCCCTCACCCTTTGCGTTCCGGGGCTAAGGATGAACGATGAACCACGCCCAACAAGGCCACGTTCTACATTCTGAAGCAGGGGTTGGTAGGAGACACAACAGGAACTAAGAACATGAAGACTTGGAGAAGTGACATTCTGTGCTGAGTTCCAAGTTCCATGATCCAAACCCCTTGTTCCAGCTCCCTTTATACAGTAAATGCCCTGATCCTTTCAGAATCTCGGCCCTAAGCCCTTCTATTTGGGTTCTGTTTTTGACTGGCCGCTCTGCTTCTCCCTGCAGCTGCAGACGATGATAGACCTGCTGGAGGGAACTCTGTACAGCCTGGACATGATGAAGGTGCACTCCTACATCAACAAGGTGGTCTCCCAGATGAACAACCTGGAGGAGGTGAGAGAAACACCTGGAGCACAGTGAGAGAGGGAGAGGGAGAGACAAATGATTTGTACAAAAGATGAACCGCTTACTGTCCACGGCTACTTTCCTGTACCGTACTGTATAGGTTATATCGGTGTAGAACTGACTATTTACTGATTATTTATGTTGTTATTGTAGTTTGTTATTTGTTATTTATTTTTGTTTTATGCCATATGTTTTGGCAATACGTGGAATTGAAATGAGACAGAGAGAGGAGAGAGAGAGAGAGTTTATACTTGATAGTAATCTGGTACAAGAGATTAATGAACACCATATTTCTAAAAAGCCGTGTGTTCCAGAGCTGGCTCACGAGCCCACACCGCAACTACTTGTGGCGGGATTAATGCGCCCCTCTTTTAACTGCGTGATTAGCGCGGCGTGTCTTTTATTGGCCTCGTCGCTGTGCGCTGGTTACTCAGCCCGAGCCAAGGAATAAACCGCGGATCTCTCGGCGGGGAGCCGGGCGGCCGGCTTTCACCGGCTTTCAGCCATGAAACTGAGATTGCTGCTTTAAACAAACTTCAGCAGCGCGTGACAAATTAGGCGGTTGAATTGGATTTGCTTACACTGAAGTGATGGAATCCTGAAAGCTGTGCTTGAAGCACTTCCAAAGACTTCATTTATTTTTTCTCCAAGGCCTACGTAATTGATGAAGGGGTGTCCTGAAATAGAAACTCGATTAGCCTCACAAAGAAAAATCTAAATTTTGATCTGTGAAGGCCCATCGTATCCACAGGTCCACAGGCCAGTTTAATGGTTAGTGATGGAATTCAAGTTATCTCTGTGTGATGGTCACGTTTCCAGTGATGTCAATATGATTTTATTGGTGTTTTAAATTCTTTTTTTTTAAACATCCTTTTAGATATATTGTCCTGTCTCTTTTTCCTGTTTTATGTCTACCTTGTGTTGTTTTTAACATTCATCCATTGCTTTAAAAGTACAAAACAGAAAAAAGTGCTTTGAGATCCTGAAAGACGGTTTATAAATGTAATCCATTATTATTATTATTCTTTATGGTTTTATCCTCTGACCTCAGTATGGCAGTGTAGCATAGTGGTTTGGGAACTGGGCTTGTATCTCAGCGGTTGCAGGTTCATTGTATGCTTTCCCTGAATTGCTTCAGTAAATATCCAGCTGTATAAATGGCTTACAGGTGCATGTGATAGAAATGTAAACTGTGTAAGTCGCTCTGGGTAACAGCGTCTGCTAAATGGCTTCAATGTACAATTCAGGCCTGCACGTCTTCTGCCGAATGGAGAGAAAAAGAAAAAAAGGTGTTGAAAAAGAAACTTATGAGACTAAAAATGAAACATGTCATCCCCCCCACACCAGACCATCAAGACTAACCTGACCAGGGACACTGACTTTGTGAAGGACAGCGTCGCCAGTCTGGCAAATCAGCTGAAGAGATACGAGAACTACTCTGACATCATGGTCAGCATCAAGAAGGAGATCTCCAGCCTCAGCCAACAGCTCTTACAGAAGGACGGCGGCGTGGCGCACAACAGACTCCAGGTGAGCGCGGCATCACAGATTCTGCACAGTCACCCAGATAATCAAACCCTGCGTTCCTTCTGTCCTCTCTGCTTCTTAACCACAGGAGGCTACGGTTGGTAAAAGGAGTTTCTGGGGCTGTATTACAGTACAGAACGTCCATTGCCACAGTGTTGAACATTTTTCAGAAGATGCATCAACTTGGGACTGTTTCGGCTTTAACAGCAGGGAGACAGAACTTAACTTAGTGTCAAGAATAGTGTTAAGAGCTGAGTATCTGGTGGGTCTAGAATCTGTGGCCCCTCTAATGCCAGAGCAGGCACTCAGGCACTCAGGCACTATTCGTTAGAATAGTGTTTTGATAATGGTTTCTGATTGCACTGTGCAGCGATGATCGTTTATAATGATAATAATAGTAATAATAATAATAACGGTCTCTTATCGGGCTGTGCATCACTGATCATTCCACTGATGGTGTCCTGCCGCCCACTTCCCCCTCCGACGGCGGATAAATCGATGATCCAAAATTATTTTTCCCCTGTTCCCAGGAGACAGCTACAGAGGAGAAGACAAAGGACGGTGACAACTTCCACAGCAAAACCGGCCCGGGGCCCAAGCCGGCCAGCAAGCCGCCCAAGGAGAAGCCAGGGAAGGCCAGGAAGGATGGCGCCAAGCCCTCCAAACCCGCCAAGGCGGCGGGGCATCAGCCGGGGGTCGTCAGGGGCATTACCTACTATAAGGCGGAGGATCTGGAACATGGCAGCAGAGGTGGGGTGGGGCAACAGAAACAGAACAAGCATTCTATACATGCTGCTTTCAATTAGTCAATCATTTGTTTAGCACTATTTACAAACAGATTGTCACATGCCATTTCATAGTTGGCCTGGTGGCTACAGTAGTGTTCAGAACAACGTGGCTCAGGTAGTGTAGATTTGGACACCGGTGTTGAATCAGAAGCTAAAAAACGTTTTAGTCTTGTCCCATTAACAGGCTCTTAACCCGAAACATCTCAGTAAATATCCAGCTGAACAGATAAGAACATAAGAATGTATGATGATGAAAATGGGTCAATCAGCCCATCTAGGCTCTTCATTTATCTGCAGTCTAGAGCATCCAGCACTGCGTTAAGCCTGGGCTGGAACACCCCAATGGTCTCTGCTGGACATTTCTGGATTATGTTCAGATATAGGCTTCGCAGGGCATCTTTACCGGTTTTAACTGGTTGAATCATATTTCATGTGTATTATAGCCGGTCTCTCTGCCCTTTCTGTCCTCCCATTCATTGCGCTGTTCAGCTGTTTCCAGTAAATGTGCATGAGCGTTAAATGTCAATGCAGTAAATTATGCAGCTCTCTGGTAGCAGGATCAGCAGCTCTGCGCAGCTGTGTGCAGCTTGGTGTCCAAGCCCCCTTATTTCCACTGCTGCTTAGAGGTCCATCCTCTTCAGTGACTTCATCAACATTTCTAAAAGCAAGCACCAAACCAGCACTTTCAATTGTGTTCGTCCTCTGCCCTCTAATGCTGGGACATTGCTACTGATCTGGCTGGGGAGCCAACCAGTCAGTGAATGAGTAAGAGCTTGAATCAGTCAGTCAGTGAATGAATGAGTCAATCCTTGAATGAATGAGTCAGTGAGTCAGTTGATGAATGAGTGAGTCAGTGAGTCAGTCAGTGACTGAGTAAGTCAGTCAGAGAATGAGTGAGTCAGTGAGTGACTGAGTCAGTGAGTCATTGAATGAGTGAGTAAGATGACACTCATACTGTAAATAGTGTGTGTGCGTCCAAACCCCTGACTCTGCTGACAGCGCTCTGGCAGGCAGGTTAATGGCGGCCGTGCCCCTCCAGCTCTTCCTAAAGACCTGTCAGGGCATGGCGCAGTTCTGCTGATCCAGGCGTGGCTCTGCAGAATAAATGTTCCCCAAAAATACTAAAGCACCACGGACAGAGTCATCCTGAGAGAGAGGATAGGACTCAACAACAACAATTACAATAAAAATGATAATAATAATAAATTATTTTACGTTTTACATAGCTGTAGAATGACAGCGTAAAAGGCAATGGCAGTATGAAACTGAAGAAAGAGATCCCTAGACGTACAGAATAGGGATTTTAAACCAGCACAGAGAAATAAGATTGAAATGAATCGACCATCAATAAGTGTGACTCATGTCACATGACCTCTCCATTGGAATGTACTTTGCTTCAAACCCCTCACATCCAACACCAAGAAACCAGCACAGAAATGGCTCAGGAGTACCAACCACAACACTTAAATAGAAATGTAAGGGAGGTACATTCATGGGGGAAACAAAGCATTTTCTGATCGTTCACCAGTATCCTGAGCTGTAGGGTGTAAATCACAAAGGTACATTGCATATTGCTCATCCATCAGATTCCTTTGACACAGACTGATCCTGGGTCAGCTGCACAGATGGCTCTCAGCTTTTCCTGGTTTCTCTCTCTCTCAAACCTCACAGCGACCACCCCCACATAACATCATTTAACCCTCCACAGAAACCTCCTCGATCCTCTTTAGATGCCACAGAGATTAAGTGGCACATTTTTACAACTATTGTAAAAAAACAAACAATAAAAACATTTCAAGAGACAAAGGTGCAGGTGGGGGATGGATCAGTGCTCCATTTTTCTCTTTTGTTCTTGTTTTGCTCACGTATTGGGTTGCGGAGCACTGAATCTCAAAACAGGATGTCCCACAACTGGAACCCAGTCAAGTGCCCCTGGGGGGTGAGAATTCAGAGCTTTATCTCCACTCCAAAACTGTGTGATCCAGCTTCCAACCCCGCCGGCCCCTTAAGTAAACATGCTGCACTAAGAGTGAAAAGAAATATCTGACCAGACACACCAATACAAACAAAATCTATCCCAGATATGTGCAGTTTCACGTTTATTTTTTAGAAATATAGTTTAAGCTTGTAGCTTAGTTGCAAAATACTCAAATATATGCTTCTCACCTATAATGAAATAGGTGTACATACCATTTTAATGCCGTGTTGTTTCATGAATTTACTTGCATATGTATGTTCAAATGTCATTTGAAAATATCATATTGCATTAAACTGAATTCCCCCCACCACCACACACACACACACACACACACTTACATAAACACTTTCACTCATATACACGCACACACGCTTTCACTCACATACACAAACACAAACGTAGACACACTTTCACTCAGAGGAGTAAAACAGGCCCCATCGCACATCAGACACAGGGCCACACATATAAACTGCTCAGGCGGAACTCTGTGCTCTCCAGCACGTTTTCCCTCAGGGCCCCTCAATCCGTTACAAAGACCACTGATATTATCCGGCACGATTTGACACCAGCATAAAAAATAAGGACCAAAAAAAAGGAAACAAATCACTGGGTTGCTCTTAAAAAAAGGAAAGGGCATCCTTCACAAGTCCACTGTCAGACAAACATTCAAGTGCATCTAAGAGCCAACAGTGAAGGTGGGGGGGGGCAGGGGGAGGGTCTTGGGTGCCAAGTTCCTGTCATGTGATGCTTTTGGTTGAGATTAGGATCTCTTGGGCTCTGTCAGTGTTGCACGTGGGGCGTATTTCATATCTGTGAGCCGCTGGAGTGTAAACACGCATGTGTCTCTCTGGCCTGTCTGTCTGCGAGTCTGCCAGCCCCATTATGGAGAAACAGATCAGAATGCTTCAGCTTTATGAGTTATTAAAATGATAAATCAACCCAATCAGAGGGGGAAAAACCCAGCGTCAAAAAATAACACATAAGTGCATACTTCTTCTGCGAGAAATTCAGGTCAGCAAACAAATAATAGCAGTCAGTAACAATTAGAGAATAACAATAAAGAGAGTAGTAATAATTAAAATAATCGCCATAATCATATGTGTCTAAGTGGTTGGTAGGGAGGGGTGGGGGTAATAGGGTTCTTTCATTCCCCAGAGAGAGATCTGGGCCCACATTCATAAAGCATCTCAGAGTAGCAATTACTGCAATTCCTTGCTGGCAGGCATACCGGCCTGTGCCATCAAGCCACTGCAACTGGTCCAGAATGCTGCTGCACGTCTGGTGTTCAATCAACCCAAGTTCACGTATATCACCCGTCTACTCACCTCTCTGCACTGGCTCCCCATCGCAGCATGCATCAAATTCAAATCACTGGTGCTGGCTTATGAAGTGGCTAGAGGAACTGCTCCCCCCTACTTCTAGTCACTCATCACACCCTACATCCCAGCCAGACCCCTCTGCTCTGCCTCCTCTGGCAAGTGGTGGAACCAATTTTCATCTAACCAATTGTCATTGCTTCTAGCAATATGTATCCTTGCTTAAAACTTCCTCTCAAAAAAATAAAAAAATAAAATGTACTAACCTTTTCCTTCCCAGTGTTACATGTACGATATGCAGCTGCCAACAAGGATGTCTATTACTATATTACCGCACTGATCTCTTTAAAAAAATTTCTCCCAATTTGGTAGCCAATTAGACCCGCTATTTTTATGTCAATCCCCCCCTAGTAATGTGAGTTCACTGCCGTAGTCCTGTGACCGGTAGTGACGAAGACGAAGTAACGCCTCCTCCGAGACCGCACTCAGCAAGCCGTCGACCGTAACCCGGTACTACAGGGCCACTCTTATGCGCAGCGAACGTCCTGTCGGCTTCCCTCCCCCCTCCCTGGGGCGGACAGCCAATCGCTGCCCCTGGTGGCACTCCCGGCCAGAGCCGACTCTGGCGAGACGGGGAATTGAACCCCGTTCTCTGTGGCCAGCGTCGGACGTTGTAACCATTGGACGACGCGGGAGGCCCACCGCACTGATCTCTTGTGCGAACAATGATTGATCACACCATGTATTAATGCACATCTTGTAAGTCGCTCTGGATAAGAGCGTCTGCTAAATGCTTAAAATGTAAAATGTAGCAGTGCTGGTCTAGGATCAGTTTGGCCTTTTAGCTCATAATGAATATGGTAAGGATGTGGACAGGGGAAACCTGATCTTAGATCACCACTCCTATTCTGATGCTTTATGTATACGGTCCTTGTTCTGCAGTCTGTGGTTCAGAGGTGTCTAGGCTTCCCCTAACGTGTCCCCTGTTCCCACAGAGAACACCGCCGATACCAACGCCATCATCATCAACGGCAATGAGGAGGCACTCCCTGAGCATACACCCCAGGGGTCCGACCCTGGCTTGGAGCCCACCACGACCGTGACCACAACCACAACACCTACAACCACCACTACTACCACTACCACAGCCAGACCAGAGAGACCCGCTCCCACCATTGTGCTGGTCCTGGACAACCCCAACAACAACAGCCAGTCACTCCCCAACCGAGCAGGTACTCTCCAACATGCAAGGGTCCTCAAACTCACCCCTGGGGAACCTCGTATGTGTGTGCTGGGGTTTTAGCTCCAGCCAATTCTATAACAAGCCTGGGTCAAATACGTATTTGAAATACTTTTAACTCTTTGCATGGTGGTAAAAATTTAAACCACTCCTGCAGGTACCTGAGAATTTTAAACAATGTTTTATGGTGTGTATTATCATATTCTGTGATTGTGAAGTGCTTGCAATGACAAAAATGAAAATAGCAGAAAGTCATATATGTTGCAGTGTTCGGCATGTATTTTGACAAATATCAATATCAAGATATTTCTTAAATTTAGCATTTTGTACTTTTGCACACAGGACCAGTAATGTGTGGTCAAGGCATACTGTTCTGTTTTTTTAAAGAATATTTTCATTTTGCCAAACCAAGAAGTTAATTTTTTAACCCAGCCTTCACTCCTGCCGTCCATCACTCCTCACACATCCACGTGTTAGACACGTGCACTATGTTAAATTGCTCATAGTTGGTCATCCGTGAAGCTGCTTCCTCTAGCATGAGTGGTACGTGAGAGTTTCCCACAGATTTTATAGACCCTCCAGATACTCTGCTCCTGTGTTCCGTCCGTCCTCTCTGCTTCTTAATTACAGGAGGTTCCGGTTGGTAACGGGAATTTCCGGTGCTGTATTACAGTACAGAACGTCCCTTGCTACAATATTGCACTTGGTAACACCCCTTAATGAATTTTCAGAACTGTATTGTTTTGGCTTCAAAGATAGGGAGACATGGAAACATGAAGCTCAATATCTAGTGAGTGTATAGAATCAGTGGCATGTGTTTATGAGGCAGGTCCGTCGCCGAGTGTGTGATTGGTCTGTCTGCTCCCTGTTCCCTCCCACCGGGCGGCAACGTGACATTTCCCGTCTGTTTTCTGCAGAGAAAGATCCGGACTGCGAGGGAACGATAGCCTCTGTGGACGAGCCAGAGAAGCATCAAAGCTATGGCCGAAACGAGGGGGCCTGGATGAAAGACCCCATCGCCAAGGACTCCAAGATCTACGTCACCAACTATTACTACGGCAACAACCTGGTGGAGTTCCGGAACCTGGACAATTTCAAGCAGGGTAGGGGCACGTCGTGTTTGTTTAATGAATGAATGCATGGTCGTATTCGTGGGTATGTCCCATCGCAATGGCAGTGTGTCAGAATGCAAACAAGTATGTTCAGTCAGCCGCCGCTTCTTTTCACACTCCTCAGTCCACCAACTGCGCTGCGCAGTCGTTGCATCAGAAGAGTGCAATTTATGCGCAGCTGGTGCAGCCGGACTGCAGGCGCCCGACTGACCAGAGGAGTCACTCTTGCGTGATGGGGGGGTGAACCCTGCTCTCACTGTGCAACATTATGACTAATGCATCACTCTGCAGGACTGCTGACCAGCCAGCTCTGCCATTAGATTAGAGTCTGGCTCAATTAATTTATGAATTTATTCATTTATTTGGTAGACAGTTCTATTCAGAGGGACTTACAGGGCTAATATGGCATGAACATATCTCAGGAGCAACAGGAACATCCATAACACAGACACATAACTGCCAGCCTTACAGGCAGTAAATAGGCATGGCCTATGTTTAATGCCAGCAATTAAGTAAACACATTACGTTAAAAAATATACGGGAGTGCAACACCAAGAGTGACATACAGCATACTACAGTGAACACAGAGTCTAATAATGATCTATAAAAGCAAACTTAGCTGAGTTCATCGTTTTTATATGTGGTACCTTGCATCATATATCCTTAACAGTGCCCTGAAAGAGACGCTGTACACTGAAGTATTTCAGATTTCACCTAAGGCTGGGTGTGAGGTGTAGATGAGGGATGAGCTTTGGGAAGCCAGATGAAATCTCAATATGTGTGGCTTCAGTTGGCATCAGGTGCCGGTGAATACTTTTTTGGTTCATTCGTTTCTTATTTGGTTTAATTTTGGCAAAAATGCTAACCGTTTCTCAATCAGCCACGGTTTGATTCTCAGGCCTTCCACGGGCGTGTTCACACTTTCCAGCTGCAGTTACATTGGCTAGTGGTACACACTTGGCAAAGGAAGCATCCTTTGCCATACAAATTAATCTATGTCTTATTTGTGGAGCAATATTTCTGGAATAATCATGTGGGGTTTTGTTTAGTTTAGAGCACAGGCTTTTATGTTGCCTTTTATTTAGAAATGTACTGTTGTGGGGCAGTGAAAACATGAGGGGCAAGAGAAGCACAGAGGCATTGTGAAGCTGTACTCTATAAACAGCCCGTCCTTCTTTCTTTGGAGGATTTATGAGTCAGTTCCTTTCCACAGGGTCCGGTCCAGCTTGAATTAGATCTGTTTACATTGTGTGTGTTTTTTAAACATGGTTACAAGCACTGGACAGGGTTTTTTCCTGCAGAATGGGGCAGGGGACTACTACACAATAGGGCAGAGGAAACGCCTCTAAGAGCTGGTGCAGGAGGGAGATTTTACCGTTTTAGCACATGATGTAAGGCTTCATTAATCACTGCCTCTTACATTATTGTATTATGTCATTGTTTACCCAGAGTGAGTTGCACAGTTTAATTTTTCCTTGTTTCTAGAGCTGGATTAAAATGTTTTTTTTTTACAATGATTTGAACCTGCAATGCAACCTCTCAGTTACAAGCCCAGCCCTAACCACTATACTAATACTACACTTACCCTTTGAGCTTTATCTCAGCATTTCAATAATAAGCCTAAATAAAGGCCACTGCACTGCAGGAGTTGGCCTAGAGCTGTTCCTATAGGAACCTAGGATGAACTGATGATTCCCTCCCTCCCTCTCTCTCTCTCTCTCCGCAGGTCGGTGGAGTAACCTGTACAAGCTCCCGTATAACTGGATCGGGACGGGTCACGTGGTCTATGGCGGCTCCTTCTACTACAACCGGGCCTTCACTAAGAACCTGATCCGCTACGACCTGAAGATGCGCTACGTGGCAGCCTGGGCCCAGCTCCACGACGTGGTTTACGAGGACACCACACCCTGGAAGTGGAGGGGCCACTCGGACATCGACCTGGCGGTGGACGAGAGCGGGCTGTGGGTCATCTACCCCGCCGCCGACTACGACTACGGCCAGGGCGAGGTCATCGTGGTGAGCCGGCTGGACCCCGGCGACCTGTCGGTGCGGAAGGAGACCACCTGGCGCACGAGCCTCCGCCGGAGCTCCTACGGCAACTGCTTCATCGTGTGCGGCGTGCTGTACGCGGTCGACGGGCTCAACCAGAGGGACGGCGAGGTGTCATACGCCTTCGACACCCACACGGGCTCCGAGGCCGCGCCCCACCTGCCCTTCCTCCACCAGTACGCCTTCACCACGCAGGTCGACTACAACCCCAAAGAGAAGGTGCTGTACACCTGGGACAACGGCCACCAGCTCACCTACAAAATACACTTTGTGGGCCGCGATTAAACCACCGCCGCCGCCAGCCAAGTTCCGTCCAGCTATCCACCCAGATATCCACATGCATTTTTTAAAGGAAAAAATACTAAATCAATTTATAAATAATACAAAACATTTATTTTTGTTTGTCGAGTCTATTGTCCTTTTTTTTTTTTACAAAAAAGAAAATCTTTCTGTCACTGGCTCTGTTTTGATGTTGTTGTTTTCTTTACTTGATTTGCATTTTGAAGGCTGACGACAGAGCGTAATCCGCTGTGGTTCTGTTTAAGTGCTTTTCTTTCCTTCTAAAGGAGACCGTGACGATTTGCAAAACTTATCACACAGCGGGCTGTTTTGTTCCTGTTTACTCCGAACAAACAAAAGGGACTATGTGGAACTGGCCACGCACAAACCTATCTGTGATGGGGGATGCTCTGCTCTAACTGCATTATTCATGAGGTTTTTTTAATAATAGCATTGATATTAGATTTTGGTTCAAAGAAAATTGTAAAACACAACTTGAAATAAAAAAAAGAGGTCAAGTATTTTAATATTCAAGGACTGTGTGTATATATATGTATATTTATCTGTTTTTATTTTGTTACACATTTCAACATGTTGGTTTTGGGAATAATGAGCAGTAAACTATACCAACTTATCAGAAATAATAAATAAGGAAATATTATACTTCCTTAGTACAGTAAGAAGTATGAGGCATTTGTATTTTCAGATCTTGCAATGTAATTATGTAAATGAATCGTCCCTTGTAAATAGCTTAATGTGTCTCTGTGGGCTTGAAGTGAACACAGGGATTCCTGAATATTATCCGCTGGCTACTATTAAACAATCAAGTATTTATTCAGAAGGCGGGTGACAAGGGCTTTACGTTTTTTTTTAAGCAGAATCTCAACACTCAATTGGACATATATACACCATTACCCCTTAGCTGCACTGTGTAAAATCTAGCTGCCCATTGTTAATGCTCTGCTCCTTCCCTGGGAACTGCCTTTATAAATGGAAAGATGTATTTCATACAAAAGTCATGTAACTTAAAGAGCTGTGGGGTTTTTAGTTGCTTGAATTTTTTTTGAGTGGTGGTGGGGGGGGTATTTTTTATTTCAGGACCCAGAGCTAAATAAAAAGGTGAAAAAGAGCAAGCCAAGTTTGTGTGAAGAGCTGTGTAAAGTCTCACTTCACTCTGACACACACCGCACAGGTCAGCATTTTGCCAAAGCCCCCAAATAGTTCTGAGGCAGTCTTGTGGGCCAGCACATCTGATAGCCACGTTTCAGTGGCAGAAACATTAGCGACTATGTCGCAGGACCTTTTAAGCACCCCCCTCCCCACATACTCACATCACAATTACACACACACACACACACACACACACACACACACACACACACACACACACGCATACACACACACAAACACACACATCACAAATGCACACACACGCAGACACCTACACGCATGCAAACACATGTTCACAAATTCACTCACACACATACGCACACACATATACACAGACACACACACACAGACATATTAACACACACTGCAGGCTGAGCAGGCTTCTACGTGGCTCCAGTGTTTCACACATTGCACTTTGTGTGCCCTGAGTAATGGACTGCATTATGAACATGCAGCTGTGGACCATCAGGCCTGTAAATATATCTGCTTGTGTGCATTCAAACACTTACACACACACACACACACCATCAGGCCTGTAAATATATCTGCTTGTGTGCATTCAAACACTTACACACACACACACACACCATCAGGCCTGTAAATATATCTTGTGTGTGCATTCAAACACACACACACACACACACACACACACACCAGCAGGCCTGTAAATATATCTGCTTGTGTGCATTCAAACACACTTACACACACACACACACACACACACCAGCAGGCCTGTAAATATATCTGCTTGTGTGCATTCAAACACACTTACACACACACACACACACACACACACACACACCAGCAGGCCTGTAAATATATCTGCTTGTGTGCATTCAAACACTTACACACACACACACACACCAGCAGGCCAATATTTGCTTGTGTGCATTCAAACACACACACACACACACACACACCAGCAGGCCAGTAAATATATCTGCTTGTGTGCATTCAAACACACACACACACACACACACACACTCACACACACACACACACACACACACACCAGCAGGCCAGTAAATATATATTTGTAATATACATATATATGGCATTTAGCAGACGCTTTTATCCAAAGCGACTTACAGTAGTGAATGCATACATTTTTCAGTATTTGTGGTCCCAGTGGGAATCGAACCCACAACTAAAGCGTTGTTAGCACCATGATCTACCTACTGAGCCAAACAGAACTACTATTTGTGTCCATTCAAACACACACAGAAGTGGTCTGAAATCAAACCCTGATCATGTCAGTGCTGACTGCACCCAGCAACCCAGCAGGGAGGGGGGGAGAGGGAGGGTGTGAGTGAGAGAGATGGAGTGAGTGAATGAGAGAGAGAGAGAAAGATAAAGGAAGAGCCTGCTGGGAGAATCACAGCACGGTGAAGCTTATGTATCTGATAAAAGGAGATGCCAATATGAGCCCCTCACAGCTAAACAGTGAGATCACTGCCAGGGCTAAGCTACAAAAAATACACAAATTCAATTTCATTATAGAGCTTTTTAAATTATATTGTGAAGAAATTCATTGTAGAATTTTATTATAGACGTTTGTTAGAAAGCTCCATGGTAAAGCCATTTGTTATAGAGTTTTTTTTAGCTGTTATACAGCTTGTTATATCTCTCAATTAGAAGGCTCTCGTATAGAGCTTTGGCCATTCAGCATGATCGGTTGAAACTCCTTTGTCTCCCAACACACGAGCTGTAGGGAAACCTGAATTTGGTTGTGGGTGATTTGTGGGCTGAAGATGTGGATTTGACGTGCTGACCAAACACAAACACCGTCTGGACAGAGTTTCCCTCATTAGAATCTCCGGGCCTCCACAGTGCCTGTTTATTGTTGAAGCTGCGAGCCTTTAAGCCATTCAAAAAACCTCCCAAGCAAAGACCCAGTGAATTTCAATGGGTCGATTCCTGCCAAGTCCAAGAGCTTCTTCCCTCCGGTGTATTCTGTAGCTGTGCTGGGTGATCTACTGAAAGTGTAGTAGGGAAAACGGGCTAATGACACAAGCGTGTCTGCCCTCCCTCTGGCCCAACGGCCCTTTTCTTTTTATGCTCGAGGACGGGTACTGTGTCTCTCCCGGGCCTCGAAGAGAGAAATAGAGAGAGAGAGAGAAAGGATGAGAGAGAGGGAGTGAGAGAGAAAGAGAAACGTGTTTAACGTTTGTTTATGTAAAGCTTTGGCACCATATTGAAATATGTCATGCCAATAAAGCCTTTTGAATGTAATTTAAATTGAGAGAGCAAGAGAGGGAGGGAGTGACACAGACAGGAAGAGAGGGGGTGAGTGAGAGTCAGAGAGAGAAAGAGAGAGAGAGCTGAAGCACAGACGAGCGGTGTGAGTAAACTGTCCACACTACCAAATTAATCAGATTTTTTCAAAGGGGGACTTCTTGGAGAAGGCTGGCTGAATGCAGCTATTGTAAAAACAAAAGCTTTTTTCCCCTTCTTCTTCTTTATGAATGTTGCCCTTGGAGACATCTGGGCTCCATAGCGACACAAAGGTGGGAAAGTATTTTTGGTACTGCTCTAAAGTACACAAACCACAGGAAATCAAAGGGGGGCTCAGCCATTAATCCTGCTGCTGAATCTGTAAATGTGCAGAATTAATGGTTAATTAATAATTCGTCACAATAAAACAGCTGCAGTAGAGGCCCTGTAACTCCCTGGGGAACGTTTTTATTGTTACACAATGAATCTCGGACACAGCATAGAAATATCTGTTAAATTGCCTCTTCTCAGACAAATTATAAATAAACATCCGATAAATTCTGTAATGGATATGAAACTTAACTTTGATGACTGAGAATGATGCTTGCAAAATGTTGCTTGCCCAGAGTTAAACAAACCCCTATTTCTTGGGTGAAATTGTTGATCTGGATGTAGACAGTATGCCATAGGAGTAAAAGAGCATGCAAGAGGTAAATGCAAGATGCACTCTAGACTGTAGCCAAAAAGATGAACGTAAATAGGTTGAATTGTCTGTTCTTGTTTTTAATACCGTTTTACATTCTTGCATTGTATGACATTACTGACACTTGGCAGAAGCTCCTACACAGATTGACTCACAGTGGAAAACATCCGTGTTCTCGTGTTTCTGTATATGTGCAAGGAGAAAAGAATTCCTCCAAAACAATTTCATCGATTTTTACTAGGATTACACTGCATTTACAGAGTTTACAGAGTAAGTACTGCGAATGTCCATTTTATTACAATGTTACTGAAATGCTGAACACAAACGAGCACAAGACGTGCTTCAGCCCAGCTATTGCAAAGAACAGAATGGTGCTCAACAGTCAGGACCAATCATATAAAAATAGCCCTTTGAGCAAAAACAACTATTCACAAGTTTCAGTGTGTTTCAGTTTCAGTTGCTTCAGTTTTCCGCTCCTGGTTCCACTCACCTACTGAGAGAGAATGTTACAAAACAAGCATAGATGCATTGCATTAAGTGTTCAAATACCTATCCCCAATAAACAAAAAAATAAAAGTATGTATCAACAATAATATATATATATATATACAGTGGGGAAAATAAGTATTTCACCCCCTGCTGATTTTGTGAGTTTGCCCCCTTACAAAGAAAGGAACGGTCTATAATTTTCATGGTAGGTTCATCTTAACAGTGAGAGACAGAATATATAAAAATCCCAGAAAATCACATGATATGAATTTTAAACATTTATTTGTGTTTTATTGAGGAAAATAAGTATTTCACCCCCTAGCAAAACATGACTCAGTACTTGGTGGAGAAACCCTTGTTGGCAAGAACAGCGGTCAGACGTTTCTTGTAGTTGGTCACCAAGTTTGCGCAGATCCCAGGAGGGATTTTGGCCCACTCCTCTTTGCAGATCCTCTCCAAATCCTTAGGGTTTGTAGGTTGTCGCTTGGCAACTCGAAGCTTCAGCTCCCTCCACAGATTCTCTATAGGATTAAGGTCTGGAGACTGACTAGGCCACTCCATGACCTTAATGTGCTTCTTCTTGAGCCACTCCTTTGTTGCCTTAGCCGTATGCTTGGGGTCATTGTCATGCTGGAACACCCATCCACGACCCATTTTCAGTGTCCTGGCTGAGGGAAGGAGGTTCTCACCCAAGATTTCGCGGTACATGGCCCCATTCATCCTCCCCTCGATCCGGTGAAGTCGTCCTGTCCCCTTAGCAGAGAAACAGCCCCAAAGCATAATGTTTCCACCGCCATGCTTGACGGTGGGGATGGTGTTCTTGGGGTCCAAGGCAGATTTTTTCTTCCTCCAAACACGGCGAGTCGAGTTGATGCCAAAGAGCTCGATTTTAGTCTCATCTGACCACAGCACTTTCTCCCAAGCCTCCTCTGAATCATCCAGGTGCTCATTGGCAAACTTCAGACGGGCCTGTACATGTACCTTCTTGAGCAGGGGGACCTTGCGGGCACTACAGGATTTCAATCCATTACGGCGTAGTGTGTTACCAATGGTCATCTTGGTGACTGTGGTCCCAGCTGCCTTGAGATCATCAACAAGCTCCAGCCGTGTAGTTCTGGGTTGTTCCCTCACCTTTCTCATGATCAGGTTCACTCCACGAGGTGAGATCTTGCGTGGAGCCCCAGACCGAGGGAGATTGATGGTCAATTGGTGTTTCTTCCATTTTCTAATTATCACACCAACAGTTGACTCCTTCTCACCAAGCTGCTTGCCAATGGTCTTGTAGCCCATTCCAGTCTTGTGCAGGTCTACAATTTTGTCCCTGATGTCCTTAGACAATTCTTCGGTCTTGCCCATTGTGGAGAGGTTGGAATCTGATTCATTGATTGATTCTGTGGACAGGTGTCTTTTATACAGGTAACGAGTACTTAATTAGGAGTACTAATTAAGTAAGAGGACTAATCTGTGTGCCTCCTGGTCATATAACCGGTCTGTGGGAGCCAGAATTCTTGCTGGTTGGTAGGGGGTGAAATACTTATTTTCCTCAATAAAACACAAATAAATGTTTAAAATTCATATAATGTGATTTTCTGGGATATTCTGCCTCTCACTGTTAAGATGAACCTACCATGAAAATTATAGACCGTTCCTTTCTTTGTAAGGGGGCAAACTCACAAAATCAGCAGGGGGTGAAATACTTATTTTCCCCACTGTATATATATATATATATATATATATACATGCATTTTAAATCTTCGTAAAAGACTTTATTAAAAAATCATGTCTGAAATCAAGTAAGTAAGTGTGGAGGATAGAGCAACTTTTCTAAGAACCCTCTCTTCTCTCTCTCTCTCTATCTGTCGGTTTCTGTGGGAAACGCTCCTGGTGGCCTCGCGGGCCCAACAGGACGGTCCTCGTGTGTGTGGGGCCTGGCCCCAGCCACAACTCCCACAAAGCGATCAATCTCTGACGCTTCCCTCTAAAGCACCACACGGCCGCTGAATGAAGGCTTCCCCAGGTTGGTGTGCTGTACTCCTCTGGTACTGTGATTGATGCGGTAAATGTGTCCTCCTGGCACTGGGGAGAGGGGAGCTGTAGTTGGGGGTCTTGTCCCGGCAGAGCTTTAACTCAAACCTGTCCCAGTGTCTGTATCCCGTGGGTGTGGGAGATTTTAAAAAAATATCATTAATTATTTTGACAATGTCAAACAGAGTGTTGCACCCTGCTTTGATCAGGAGAGCTGACCGCTGGGTGGAGGAGGAGGTGGGGGGTCAGACAGCTCTGTCAGTAGAGGCACCTTAAGGAGAATCATGAGGAATAAAGACTTAGGGGATGAGAGATGTAATAGTTGGACACACATACTGATGTTGATTGATAGATGAGGTCATGAGGAATTTACCGAGGGGGAAAGGTTACCTCAAACGGAGCCTTCCAACCCCCCAGCACCTAACCAGCCTTCTCTGCCACTGAAGAAGGTAACAGTATGATGTTGTGACTGGATAGGTGACAGCAGTGTGGTGCTGTGATTGGACGGGGAACAGCAATGTGATGCTGTGATTGGACAGGGACCAACAGTGAGATGCTGTGATTGGACAGGGAAGTGAACCTGTAAACAGAGGGTTGGAAGAGTCACTACCCAGATGGGGCCAATGCCATTGTACCTGAAAAAAGAATCTTCACCTGAATAAATCAGTTAACAAACCAAATGGCTCATTGCTGGGTTCTCTCTAGGTCGTCCTCAGACGAGCTTCCATCGGAGTCTCCAATCTTCTCGGTTCTCCATACACCCGGCCAGCTCCGAAGAGCTTTCAGCTCCCACATCTGTCTTCAGCACGTCCACGTACGTTAGCACGGGACGTCCCCGCGACCGATGCCCGTGTGTTGGCTCCCACAGGACCAGCCTGCTGACTGGGAGCTCCCGATGTCTGTGGCAGTGGCCGGCCAGCTTCATCCTCCTGGATGCTACTTTCCTGCTGAGCCTCGGCAGCCGCCCGTACAGGTCCTTGTTGTTAATGTGGATGTTCTGGTCTACGTTCAGAACTGCTCGTAGCATTCTGGTGTAGCACCCATCCAGGGACTTCTGCAGGGTGGGCGTCAGGGTCCAGCTTTCGCAGCCATACAGGAGGCTTAACTGGGTTAATCACTGAAAATCGACCCCCCCAATGCAGTATCATTAGAAAGGTGTCTTCATAACACCTTTATCAGCTCTAATAATGCCAACAACCCTTGCCATAAGCATGCATAAACATTATGACCAGCTCATAACTGACATAAGGTTATAATAGCAGGTTGTAATGCCTATGAAAATTGTTATGATGTACTATGTAACATTTATTAAGGTATTATGAATGCTACATAAATTGTTAGCAATGAGAGTGTAAGCAGTGCTCCTGGCAGAAGTGGTGCACAAGTGGCATTAAAGAAGTGGTATTACAGAATTCATACACAGTGTTTTAGTTTAAAGGAAGCCATCAGGGCTGGGGGTCAATACCATTTAAATTCAATCCAGTCAATTCAGTTAATGGATTGGCTTAGTGCCAAACGGGTACAGCGGTTGGGAAACTGTAGCTGAGGTAAAGTTGTGCACAATATCATGCATTCCTGTCTGAGCATGTGAAACCTCTTTGCAAAGAACCATTGTCTGCACAGAAAGATTGGGAGTTTCCTGAATAAAAATAGGAGGAATTTCTTTTTATGCCATGCTCTCAGTCATAAAATATTAGAACATGTAATTTATTACATTAGGTGTATGTTTGCCAGACAGCCTCACACAGACAGCTCTGTTTTCATCAGATTCAGACAGCTGGATGTTTAATGAAGCAAGTCAGGATATGTGCTTTGCTCCAGGGCACACAACCATTGGGATTTGAACTTGCAATCCTTTGATGAGAGACCCAGTTGCTGAACTGCTGTGCCACACTGAACGGTCCAAGAATGCCACAAATAAGGCACAGTTCGGCAGCTAGGGTAGGAGCAGAACAACAGTCTTTCACTTGTGTGTTCTCTCAATATACTCCCTTCTGGAGTTGTTCACTGCTTTAGGCTTCTTCTTTGGCCAAATTGTGTGTCAATGAGTACATATATGTATTGTATATTTATATTGTGAGAACATTGTCATGGTTCATCCCACTTCTACCATGGCTACCAACCAACAAAAAATCTTAAAGGTTAATTCTGTTTCATGGTTTATAGAAAACAAAGAAACATTTTAAGCCAAAGCAAAGCAATGAGTTGATGTCATCTCTAAGAAATAATGTAGAGAGAGAGAGAGGGAGTGGGGGAGTGAAAAAGGGAGAGGGAGAGAGAGGGCGAGAAAGAGAAGAGAGAGGAAGAGGGGGGAGAGGGAGAGAGAGGGCAAGAGGGGGAGAGAGATGGAGAGAGAGGCAACTTGCCTACAAAAAGTACCTGCCTTGGGGTTGTCTGGTAGAGATGACAACTTTCCTAGGGTTTGAATAACAACCCACCTGTTTGAAATGATGTATTTCTGTAATGATCAGAAATATGAAGGACCAAACACTGTTGCTTTTATAAATCTTTCTTTCATGAGCTATTTTCCCATGAGCCCCTTCTCTTTCAAAACCTGAATCTGACACAGGGCGCAGAGGCATGTAAGCAGTGAGGATGCTTTAATTTTTTTACATTTTATTTAACATACACTATATGGCCAAAGGTCAGTGGACACCTGATCATCACACCTATATGAGCTTGTTGGACATCCCATTTTAAAACCATGGGCATTAATATGGAGTTGGACACCCCTTTGCGGCTATGACAGCTGCCACTCTTCTGGGAAGGCTTTCCACAAGATTTTGGAGTGTGTCTGTCGGAATTTGTGCCCATTCAGCCAAAAAGAGCATCTGTGAGGTCAGGCACTGATGTTGGACGAGAAGGCCTGGCTCGCAATCGGCGTTCTAATTCCTCCCAAAGGTGTTCAGTGGGGTTGAGGTCAGGGCTCTGTGCAGGCCAATTGAGTTCCTCCACACCAAACTCGTCTAATCATGTTTTTATGGACCTTGCTTTGTGCACAGGGGCACAGTCATGCTGGAACAGCAAAGGGCCTTCCCCAAACTGTTGCCACAAAGTTGGAAGTGCCCAATTGGCTAAGATGTCTTCGTATCCTGTAGCATTAAGAATACCCTTCACTGGAACTAAGCGGCCTATCCCAAACCCTGAGAAACAGCCCCAGACCATTATCCCTCCTCCACCAAACTTTACAGTAGGCACTATGCATTCCAGAAGGTAGCATTATCCTGGCATCCACCAAACCCAGATTCGTCCATCAGACTGCCAGATAGTGAAGCGTGATTCATCACTCCAAAGAACACGTTTCCATTGCTCCAGAGTCCAGTTGCGGCGTGCTTTACACCACTCCAGCCGATGCTTGGCATTGCACATGGTGATGTGAGGCTTGTGTGCAGCTGCTCGGCCATGGAAACCCATTGCATGAAGCTCCCGACGCACAGTTCTTGTGCTGATGGTGCTTCCAGAGGCAGTTTGGTACTCTGTAGTGAGTGATGCAGCAGATGGTAGGCAATTTTTATGCACTATGCACTTCAGCACTCGTCGGCCCCGCTCTGTGAGTTTGCGTGGTCTACCACTTCGTGGCCGAGCTGTTGTTGCTGCTAAGCGCTTCCACTTCACAATAATAGCACTTACAGTTGACCGGGGCAAATCTAGTAGGGCAGAAATTTCACAAACTGACTTGTGGCAAAGGTGGCATCTTATGACAGTGCCACATTTAAAGTCACTGAGCTCTTCACGAACAATTCTGAATTCTAAATGTTTGTCTGTGGAGATTGCATGGCTGTGTGCTGGATTTTATGCACCTGTTGGCAATGGGTGTGGCTGAAACACCTGAACTCAATAATTAGAAGGGGTGTCCACTGACTTTTGGCCGTATAGTGTATAAACATACTATTTTTACATAACATCCATTTGGATATTTTATTAAGTAACACATTCACATTACATTTACATTTTAGGCATTTAGCAGACGCTCTAATCCAGATATTGAAGCAATTCAGTACCTTGCTCAAGGTCCAGTCCAGTTCCCTAACCATTACACTACACTGCCGCCTAAGTAACATGTTTATGTTTAAAGGGCAACTTGCACAGCTTACATGTTTTGCATCACCCACACACTGTATGCAGTTGGATCTGGTCCGACTGGGTCGCTCTGTGCTGGGATTCAAATTTCTAGTTACAAAGACTGGATTTCCATTTCGGATGGTTTTGTTTGTTTGGCATTGACTCAACATCAAACTGCACCTGGGGTTGGCTGTGTCTGTGGCTGTGATCATCTCACACACATTCTCGCACAGCTACTGTATCTCAACAGCACACTCCGTGCTTCTTTATGTATTAAAAACACGCACCAAGCCAACACTACTCACAGCTGCGTGACTGTATTCATGACTGATTTATGTGAACAATTCAATTTCCCAGTGATGGAATTTTTGATTTAAAAAAAGCCCTCTCCAGGAAAAAACTAAGAATGAACAAAAGAATGAAAGAAGAGCGAGCATGGATGAATTCAGGACAGTGGTGGAATTAAAATGAGCTGTGCCATGCCAGTCACCAGAGGGAAGTGTAACCATGACGGTTTCACTGGACGGACAGGAAGCTGATTTAATGCGAGCATCTCGTCTCAAACCTACCTGCTGGGATTAACCCTGAAGTTACATGGAGGCAAACAGCCAGTGTGCAGTGAAACCAGAATTAGTGTTGGTTGCTAAATGGTGCTGGGTATGACACGGGATGCGCGGATAGCACTTCAAACAGAAAGACAACCATCCATGGCGATAAGCATGGTACGCAGCAACACCTTCAGGCAGTGAATACAACCACAAATATCAGGGGTGGGCAAGGAGGGCTGTATCGGTTTCTGGATTTCATGGTGACTTCTGCTCTTAATGATTTAATTAGCCCGATCATTTGTGTAAAATGACATTTGAGCTACATTCATTGATAAGCTCATGAATGCCAGGTGAATGCCATCTTGTGTCCCTATATGAAACTTTTTATTGTGGGCCAGTGAACCAGCATTGGAGTATACAGCTAAATTAGCTAGTTGAGCCAGGATAATTGGTGGAAACAAAAACCTGCAAACACACTGGCCCTCCAGAACCAGACATATATTGATGTGCATGTTTTTGTTTTACATGCCATGCCTCTATTTTAACTATCATATCATAAATACATTTCCCTTGTTCGTGAATGCCTTATAAAGTAGTAATACCATGCTTGGGGGAGTTACTTTTATGTATTACAAAAGCCTAATGAAGTTACACATAATATAATGATTGGCCAAACAGAACCAGTTAGTACATTAAAAAAATATATATACAGTATATATATATACACTCAGTGGCCACTTCATTAGGTACACCTTTCTAGTACTGGGTAGGACCCCCCTTTGCCCCCAGAACAGCCTGAATTCTTTGTGGCATGGATTCAACAAGGTGCTGGAAACATTCCTCAGAGATTCTGGTCCATGTTGACATGATAGCATCACACAGTTGCTGCAGATTTGTCAGCTGCACATTCATGTTGCGAATCTCCCATTCCACCACATCCCAAAGGTGCTCTTTTGGACTGAGATCTGGTGACTGTGGAGGCCATTGGAGTACACTGCACTCATTGTCATGTTCATGGAACTAGCTTGAGATGACGTGTGCTTTGTGACATGACACATTATCCTGCTGGAAGTAACCATTAGAAGATGGGTAGACTGTGGCCATAAAGGGATGCACATGGTCTGCAACAAGACTCAGGTAGGCTGTGGCATTTAAACGATGCTCAATTGGTATTAAGAGGCCTAATGTGTGCCAAGAAAACATTCCCCACACCATTACACCACCACCACCAACCTGAACCGTTGACACAAGGCAGGATGGATGCATGGATTCATGTTGTTTACGGCAAATTCTGCCCCTACCATCTGCATGTCACAGCAGAAATTGAAATTTGTAAGACCAGGCAACGTTTTTCCAATCTTCAACTGTCCAGTTTTGGTGAGCCTGTGCCCACTGTAGCCTCACTTTCCTGTTCTTAGCTGACAGGAGTGGAACCCGGTGTAATCTTTAGCTGCTGTAGCCCATCCACTTCAAGGTTTGACATGTTGTGCATTCAGAGATGCTCTTCTGTATACCACTGTTGTAATGCGTGGTTATTTGAGTTACTGTCGCCTTCCTGTCAGATTGAACCAGTCTGGCCATTCTCCTCTGACCTCTCTCATTAACAAGGCGTTTTTCGCCCACAGAACTGCCACTCACTGGATGTGTTTTGTTTTTCGCACCATTGTCTGTAAACTCTAGAGACTGTTGTGTGTGAAAATTCCATGAGATCAGCAGATTCAGCAGATCACATCACCCCGTCTGGCACTAACAATCATTCCATGGTCAAAGTCACTTAGATCACATTTCTTCAACATTCTGATTTTTGAACAACAGTCTGAACAACAACTGAATCTCTTGACCATGTCTGCATGCTTTTATACATTGAGTTGCTGCCACATGATCTCAGTTACATACACAGTTACATAAATTACAGAATAAACCTTTTTCCTTGAGGTCCATTCAACGAGCAAAGCCAACTTGCTGTTGTGTTAGCCCCTTTGTAAGGAGAAATTGTTTTTTTTCTTGAAGTCTAGACTGGATGGTTGTTGTAGTGGATCACTAAAGGAGGACATTGTACAGAAACACAACGGCGTCTTTGGCGTTTCACAACAAAAGGAGCTTAGAACCAGAGTGGCAGCCACGGCAAACTGAGCCAAACTGCATCGGAATGTAACAGAAAGTCCCATGCATGCCAACAGAGTTCCAGTGGGCCTGCTACACACCCAAGACTTGGTAATGAATGACTAGCTCTCTCTGACACCAGAGCTGGGTGTTAATGATACAATAAGAAAACGAGACATTCCCAACATGGTCAATATGGTCCTGCCATCCATTTTTTTGGTTAGTGAAAGGCATGTACAGTCCTGTCGGTAATAAATCTGTAATCGGCCGCATCTCGGCGGCTCCATCCATTACACCGAGTTGGCTGTTGTTTTCAACCTCGCTTTCCCCGATTATTTTTTCACTCTTCACCACTGTGATATTTTATTTCCTTCGATCCTTTGAGAAATGACTGAAGGAGATGAACAGGTGTTCGGTTGCAGCATGTTTTATTTGGGATAAAGAGAGAGAGAGAGAGAGAGAGAGAGAGAGAGAGTAAGATACACGCTGGACACGCCAAAATAAACACACTGAAACCTATCGGGTACCGTTGACAAGCCGCACCAAACTTGGCTAATTAAACGGTAAATCATTCTTCCAAATCACACATTTAAAAAAAAAAAGAAAGATGCTTTCAGCTCCTGCCAGTGAACGAGGCACCATCTGCTCACCCTAGCGACGGAGGGGCATGACCATAAAACAGCTCGCCCTAGCGACACAGGGGCATGACTGTAAACATGCCGGTTGCTCTTGTCTGAATGCCAGGGCCAATAATCCAATCATATCACAGTGGCTCAGAACGTGGCCTCCTGATGGCACCGCTGTACCACGGCAGCACCGATTCAAACGTCTGGGACTTTCCCAGGACAAGGGTGAATAGAGGTCACCCCCCCCCTCTCCCACCCCAATACACACACACACACACACACACACACACACACACTGAAACACACATAAACTGAGTAAAGTGCAGTCACACAAAGACATAATCTTTTATAACTTAATACACCTCTTAATACATGTCTAAATATTCTGCATGCAGCTTTGACGGGCCGGCACCGTGCTGTTCCCAATTCAACCTGTAAAACAGCAACAGCAGCAGCAATGCAAACAGCAGCAGTGCCCAACTCAAAACGTCAACATCAAAAACAGGCTAACGAGTAACAAAGTAAGCATCTAGCTCTAACCCTTTACACCTTTTACAGGTCACATCATGTGCGCTTGGCTGCAGAAGTGAACATCGGTCATTATGTCTCTCTCTCTTCTGGTGGCAGGCATTGAGCCGTTTCCCATTCCAAGTGGACCATACATCACCAGCAGTTGCTGTGCAAACATTCTGAACAAATAATAAGCACATGTTCAAACATTGTTGTGAATAGACATGGGTCAAGTAATTATTTTAAATACTTTAAATGTAGGGGGCATTCAACCCAAAATAAATATTCCGTTCATCCAGTTTGTTGAAGCAGGATGCAGTGTACGATAAAGTGTAGTCATAAAAATTTAATTAAAAAAATCATATTTGATGGTTGGAGTTAGAAAGCACACAGCAGCTCGTGAGCGTAAGTCACAAATACACATTCCTCAACCAGACCTGGGTCAAATATGTATTTGAAGTGCTTTATGCAGGGGTCCAAAAACTCACCCCTGGGGAACCCTGTGTGTGTGCTGGTTTTAGTTGCAGCCAATCCTGTAACATACTTTAACTCTTTAGTCGTGGTTAAATTTGAAAACTTTTTCAATTGATCATCTTATTAACCAAAACATGAAATCAGAAGAAAGAATAATTTTGTTCTGAATATTAGTGAAAGTAGATGGTTTATTTTAAAAGTGTCAGTTATCTGCAGAAATGTAACTAGTGTCTAAAGGGGTAACCATTTAAAGCCCACTCCAATCCCAGACCGGTGGCGTCTGCTCGGGGGGTCAGCCCTCACTGCATTAACCTAATTGGGCGCCTCCTGTCTTTTTCTCTCTTGCCCCCTGGGAGTCCCCACTTTGGCTCATTTCCTTAAGGGGCTGCCATAAATGACAGCACTACTGCGCTGTCATACAGGGCCCACTGACTGTGGCTTTATTACATTAGAAACATGGCAACAGGGCTGGGGGTCAATTCCATTTCATTTGAAACATCACTCACCATTCAGGTCAATTCAGGAAATGAATTATAACAATGTTCTGTGATGATTTTTTACATTTGTAAATTGAATTTCAATTAATTTCCTGACTTGATTGAATGATTTGATTGAAATGGAATTGACCCACAACCCTGCATGGTAAGAAGCCAGACAAGGTGCCTGCCTGTCTGCCTGTCTGGCAAGGGTGACATCACTGGGGCCATACTGGACTCCAGTGAGGCAGCTGTTGCTTCGTGAAGGGGTCTGGTTGAGCCCTTTAGCTGTGTGGTACCAGGCCAGATTTAAGCATGGGAAACCCCGCCTCATTCCTCTGGAGAGTCGTTAGCAACACTTGACCATAGAGGCAGAGACAGACTAAATTTGGTCAAAAACAGAGTAAGCAATGACTTTGCCAAAAGCATGATCCCCCCGTCATAATCACATTCAGCCACAACCACAACAGTTGGTGCAGTTCACCATTATTGTAATGAGCAGCTGTATGGTCTCTTGACAGATTGAGCAGCTGTATGGTCTCCTGACGGAACCATGGGCGTCTCTCTGATGATGCACATCTTGTAAGTCGCTCTGGATAAGAGCGTCTGCTAAATGCTTAAATTGTCAAATGTAAAATGTCTCTGTACCCTTTATCTTGTCAGACTCTGACAAAGGCGAGTCTGACAAATTGCTGTCCAAAACACGCTCATGCTAGTGATCACTGTTCACAAATCAAATGAAAGCGTGTGTGTGTGCCCGTGGGTCCCTCATTATAAGCTTGTATTCAGGGCTTCAGTAACAGAAAACCTTTCTTTTTATTTTGACTGACCACCACAAGGAGCCCTGTGGAAAGAGCCATTGGTGCCCTATCACCAAACTGAAATCACGAATAAAGAGCAACCCCTCCATATGAACAATAATAAACTGTATTGGAACGGGGAGACCCGCAAAAAACACCGGAACGACAAAAACAATAATAAACTGGACTGGACTGCCAAAAACGCTGGGCCCTTGACAAATGGGACCTTAATGGGGCTGATATCAAACAGAGCAGGGTTCTGTGTTTCCACAGCTGGGTGCGCTGGTTATGTCAGGTCGCCGCCTTCTTTGAGGCTAAATCCGGCTTATCCGGCACTCGCTGGCCATACGGGAAGCAGCTTGGCTCTGGGCATCAGCATACAGTGAGTGGAAGTTCCGATCCCCAGTTAAAGGCTCTGAGGCTGTCCCTTGTTCGATAGTGCCATCCCAGGACCCTCCCAACATCCGTGCCCCGAAATGTACGAGGAGAGTCGCTTTCCAAACCGCAGAGATTCCTTGCTTTCTTTGCATCGCGATAAAAAGGTTTAGTGGCAGATATTTGGAGCTTATCAGGGCTGGCACATGGGGTCGGCAGAATAGTTTCATATCATTAATGTAATTTAATCTGCATTCCATCATCGGCTGCTTCTTGGCCCAGACAGCTTTACAAACGTATTGTAAGCCTTAAAAACAAATCATAAAACATGTTTGCGTATATAAACATCCATTTGACATCCATAATCAGTCATAATGCAGCGCTAAACAGCTAAAATGCTGGATGCAAGTAATGTTCCAGAATTGAATAGGCCTAAACCATTTGCTCTTCGAGGGGCGGTACAGCCTAATCTGATTCCCATGCTCTGCTTGTCTTAGGGCCACTTCTGTAAGCCCCAATAATGCTTTCAGAACCCCAGAAAATTAAAACCCAATGCAACAAATCCCCCCCCTCCACCCTCCACAAATGACTCCTAACCCATACACACAACGCACAATTCATCTGCTTTGTTATCCATTGGCCTGTGGTGATAAATCATCATAATAATGATATAAATAACACATACAGTAATATCACTCTGAGCTAGGCCTGGAACATAAGCCAGTGAGCCTGGCCCCTTGTGGAGCGGAGGGATTTATGGAAAAGACAGATTGTGGGAAAAACACATGAGCACTGTCCCAAGAGCAAGACTGAACACAGGAGCATTTACACCCCTGAATCCTGGCTGCAGCATTTACACCACTGAATCTGGCCTTCTGTTGGTTAAATGTGCATGGGAGGGCTCCATCTGTGGACCTCTGCAGTTAAACTCAATTTCCTGTTTTTGCTTCAGTCAAAGCAGAGATCACATCCTCTAATAAGCAGGACACAATTCCGACACAGTAAAACTCACTTCTCTGCACAACAGCCATGGTCAGGGCTGTCCATAAAACCTGTTTACATGTTGATTAATATGCAAATATACATAATGCAAAAATACAATTTGCCAACTGTATGGGAAATGATTGTAAAATGATTGATTGTAATGTTGCTCCTAGAGGGCTATTGGGACCAAAGTTCAGTGCACATCTTCATCATAGAAGATGAAGAGGTGGGTGTTTCAGAGCGACATGTGCTGATCAGGTGTGTCTGAATGAACCGCGGCCTGAGGGTGGCGGTCATCACTTACCGCCAGCTGGGTTAGGCTGACCTCGCAGTTCAGCAGATAAAATTGCAGCTTCCTCACATAGCTCCACCCAGATCTGCCTGAAGGTCAGTGATCAGTCAAATTCCAGCTTCCTCTCCCACAGATGAATTCAGTGAAAAATATTTTTTTATTGTCCGCCCCCTTCATTGGGGGGGGGCTGCGGGTGGATTTGCATGTGCCATGCACCAGAGCAAACACACAAAACTGCCTACCTGTATCTTCACTCTGATTGGCAGTTGGAAGTAATCCGACACCTGTGACAAAGTCCTCCCCAGCTAGCACATTATATTATTGCAACTTTTGTAATGAAAAACATTGTAGCAATCTTTCTTTTTTACCACCCCAAACCACAACATTCCAGCTACAAATAGGTTTTCCTGCAGGATGGGTTTGCAACCGGACAAAATTACAATATTTTTTGTTAGATCAAACCCTGCTGCAGCACACATTTCCCCTAAAGGGCCAGTGTGCTGTCCCAAATTAAGATAGGTCCACTATTTTTAAAAAGGATGTCAGCGTAATCTAATTATTCTCTATGCAATCTATGAAATTACAGCTATTTTAATGAGACTAATGAATGTGCCACTTTCTGCTCATGGGGTTATCCTCTGCACAGTGAAGTGGCCCAGGCCAGGACACCATCCCTCCTTTTTTTAATGCTTTTTCTCAAAATGTGGAATTCCCAATCATATTCTAAGCCACGCTCGCTGCAACCCTTACTGTCATTTCAGGAGAGCGTAGAAAAGCATGTGCAGAGTTGGAGGAAGACACTTCATGTGCAGCTTTAAGTAAGTAAGTAAGTAAAACTTTATTTCTATAGCGCCCTTCTCAGCACGGGTGCACAGGGTGCTTTACATCAATAAAAAAATAGAATACATCAATACAAAATTCAATCAAACATCATCTAAGAAATAAGATAAAAACATAAACAGGAACATAGGGTGGCTATGGATGACTAAAAAGCCTGCCTAAACAGGTGAGTCTTTAATTGGCATTTGAAAATGAGTTCTGAGGGAGCGGCTCTCAGATCAGGGGGGAGGGCGTTCCAGAGCCTCGGGGCCGTCACCTCAAAAGCTCTGTCCCCTTTCGTTTTTAGTCTGGTCCTGGGTACGACCAGGAGCTCCTGGTCGGATGACCTCAGTGACCGGCTGGATGAGTAGGGGTGGATAAGGTCAGTGATGTAGACGGGGGCTTGGCCATGGAGGGCTCTGAAAGCGAACACCAGGACTTTGAATTTGATCCTGAGTTGCACCGGGAACCAATGCAGAGATGCTAGGATGGGGGTGATGTGGCATGATTTCTTTGACCTGGTGAGCAGCCTGGCAGCAGCATTTTGGACCAACTGAAGTTTATCCACAGATGATTTGTTAAGACAAGTGTATAATGAATTACAGTAGTCGAGTCTGGATGAGATAAATGCATGTACAGACATTTCCAATTCAGCATGGGAAACAATGGACCGGAGTTTTGCAATATTTCTGAGGTGAAAGAAACAAATACGGGTCAGGATTTGACATGCTTGTCCAAGTGCATAGACTGATCAAATATAACACCTAGGTTTCTTAGATGAAGGTGCACATTGTCCTTAAGGGACCCCAGGTGCGTAGCTACTCTAGTAGAAATGTGTTCATCAGCTACAATCAACACTTCTGTTTTAGCTGCATTGAGTTGGAGAAAATTGCTGCCCATCCAGTTCTCAATGGCGGACAGACACTCCTGTAAGATGCTGAGTTTCTCCATTTTGTCGGGCTTAAAAGAGAAATACAATTGGATGTCATCTGCGTAGCAGTGGTAAGAGATACCCTTGAAATTACTGATGAGGAGGCTTAAGGGGAGCATGTATAGAGCAAAAAGGATTGGCGCTAGCACAGATCCCTGTGGCACGCCACACGAAAGGGGTGTGGGGTCAGATTTAAAAGGGCGGACAGCCACAGAGAAGCTTCTCTCCTTAAGGTAGGAGGCAAACCAATTAAGGGCGCTCCCTGAGATGCCCACCCACTCCCTGAGTCTGTCTAACAAGATTCCATGGTCTACCGTGTCGAAAGCTGCTTTATACACTGGCACAGTCTGGATTCCATACCAGACCATGGGACTGACCCCCACCATCCCGCTCTAAACCTGTATGCGTGTGTGAGCGAGTCCATGCCCGTGCGTGTCTGTATGTTTGTTTAGTGTGACATGATTTCCCTCACAGAAACATTTGATATTATCTCTTCTTCCAGTAAAGATCTAGGAATCTTATGACAAAAAATAAATATATGATCCTTGGTGGAAGTACAGGAATGTAAATGAATGTAGGCGACAGGTCACAGTGCTTTACAATAGAACATAATACAAGTATCCCTTTGTTTTCTTCTATTCACAATATTTTGCATTCACAAACTTGATAAATTCAGGACTTTTTTGTTTAAGGAATGGAACTCGTGTTAACTAAATTTGACATGAGCAATTTATAAAACAAAACATACATTGTTCCTCCCAATTTGTTGGGAAATTATGCCCTCATCTATGCCAACTATCCTTTTCCCTTGTATTGTGAGTTCACCGCCACAGCTCTGGGACCAGCAGTGACAAAGACTGAACTGCCTCCTCCGAGTCAGAATTCGCCGAGCCATCGGCCGTAACTCCGACAGACACAGAGCCACTTGCACATGGCGGACCCATTTTGGTTTCCCTCCCCCTCCCCATGGGGGCGGACAGCCAATCTCCGTCCACGAACGGGACTCCTGGCCAGAGCCCGGCTGGCGCAATGGGTAACCTGCACTTAGAACAAGGGCTCAAACCAAGGCTGCAGTGGGCAACCTGCAAATAGAAGAAGTGCCTTTACCGGTTGCACCACCCGGGGGCCCCTAATTCTTGTATTTAATTTGATAGCCATACTCATGCTGATGATTCACTTTCCAAGGCAAAAAATCCCCCAAATTTGTATTTATTTATTTACCTTATCATTGCCAATATATTTGGTTGCATGTTTTGACTCAAGCTAGTTAGCTACCAGCTAGGTTATTACTAGCTAGCAAGCATACTCAACTGCAACATTTATGCAATACTTGGCTTGCTTGAGTTCTCAACATTCCATATGTGGTCGACAAGACATACTCCTGGCCTACTATGATAATATTATGCCCCTAAATGCACGACATACTCCTGTAATACTATCATATCATGCCCCTATATGCACATACGCAACATTATATGCAAATATGTTAAATCTTCTGTTTAAATGTTACCATTTTGCTTATGGCAGTCACACTATCACAGATAAAAATGTACAAATATGAGTGATGGCAGTGCATGTATTTTGCATATAATGTTGCGTATGTGCATATAGGGGCATGATATGATAGTATTACAGGAGTATGTCGTGTATTTAGGGGCATAATATTATCATAGTAGGCCAGGAGCATGTCTTGTCGACTACATATGGAATGTTGAGAACTCACAAGCCAAGTATTGCATAAATGTTGCAGTTAGCATGTCATAGTTAGTAATAACTTCTAGCTGGTAGCCAATTCAGTTTGACAAAACATGCAACCAAATATATTGGCATGATAAGGTAAATAATAAAATACAAATTTGGGGGATTTTTTTGCCTTGGAAAGTGAATCATCAGCATGAGTGTGGCTAAATACAAGAATTAGGGGTTCTGGTGGTGCAACTGCAAAGGCACTTATTTGCAGGTTGCCCACTGCAGCCTTGGTTTGAGCTCTGTTCTAAGTGCAGGTTACCCATTGCGCCAGCCGGGCTCTGGCCAGAGTCCTGCTTCAGGACGGAGATTGGCTGTCCGCCTCATGGGGAGGGGGAGGGAAACTGGGAAATGGGTCCGCCATGTGCAAGTGGCTCTGTGTCTGTCGGAGTTACGGCCGATGGCTCGGCGAATTCTGACCTCGGAGGAGGCAGTTCAGTCTTGTCACTGCTGGTCCCAGAGCTGTGGCGGTGAACTCACAATACAAGGGAAAAGGATAGTTGGCATAGATGAGGGCATAATTTCCCAACAAATTGGGAGGAACAATGTATGTTTTGTTTTATAAATTGCTCATGTCAAATTTAGTTGAATAATGTTCCATTCCTAAATGCAAGTCTAATAATAATAGATCAAAATATTGTGAATAGAAGAAAACAAAGGGATACTTATTATGTTCTATTGTAGCAATGACCGTAGCGCCACATTCATTTACATTCCTGGATTTCCACCAAGGATCATATATATTTTGTCATAAGATCTAGATCTCAGCAGATAATTGATCGGGGCCGTTTTGAGGAAACGTACACTAAACAAACATGGGCGTACACGCACGGAAGCGACCGGCTTTCACACCATACAGGTTTAGAGCTGATGGTAATAGTCCCATGGTCTGGGTATGGAATCCAGGATCATGCCAGTGTATAAAGCAGTCAGCCACACGGTAGACCATAACTGTTAGACAGACTAGGGAGTGGTGGGCATCTCAGGAGCGCCACTTAAGCCACCTAAGGGAGAGTAGTCAGGCTGTCCGCCTTTAATTGACCCCACACCGTGTGGCGTGTCACAGGGGATTTGTGTTGCCAATCCTTTTTGCTCTATACATGTTACTCCTGCTCCTATCAGTAATTTCAGGCCCTACTACTGCTACGCATGATGACATCCAATTGTATTTCTTGAAGCCTCGACAAAATGGAGAAACTCAGCATCTGTTATGATGCCTTCGTCCGCCATTGAGAACTGGATGGGCACACTTTTCCAACCCAATGGAAGCAAACAGCGCCATCGTAACACGTTACTTTGCTTGATAGCTACGCGAATCAGCCTCGACAATGCACCTTCATCTAAGGAAACCCAGGTTATTGATCAGTTCGCACTTCTGACAAGCATGTCAAACCCTGACCGTATTTGTTTCTTTCTAATTTTCGGTGAAATATTGAAACCCGTCCATTGTTTCCATGCTGAATGGCACGTTCAGCATGGCCATTCATCCAGACTGATTATCAAACCATTATACTTGTCTGCAATAAACGATCGCAGCAAACCGCTGGTCCTGTAATGCTACAGCTGCTCTCACCAGGGCCGCGAAATCATGCCACATCACCCCTTATCCCTAGCATTCCCTGCGGATGTCTCCCTGGTAACCTGGTGGGATCAAACCAGTCCTGGTGTTCGCTTATTTCCATGGTCAAGCCTCCGCCATCACTGACCTTATCCGATTCACCATCCAGCCGGTCACCGACGTCATCCACCAGGAGCCCTAATGTACTCCAGGACCAGATTAAAAACGCGGGGACAGAGCTGAGCACGCCCTGCGTTCTGAACGCCTCCTGATCTGACGCTCCCGTGAACCATTTCACCACCAAGACTCACCTGTTTAGGCAGGCTTTAGGTCATCCATAGCCATCTTATGTTCCTGTTTATGTTTTTATCTTATTTCTTAGATGATGTTGATTGAATTTGGCTGATTTATTCTATTTTTTATTGATGAAGAATTAAAACTTAATATAATATTATAGAAATAAAGTTTTACTTACTTACTTACTTAAGCCGCACATGAAGCGTCTCTCCAACCTGCACATGCTTGCGCCTGAAATGACAGGTGGGTTGCAGCGGCCAAGAATATGATTGAATTCCACATTTTGAGTAAAGCACAAAAAGGAGGGATGGTGTCCTGGTCAGTTTTTCATCAGTGTAGAGATAAATTTACATATGGCACATTCACAGTCTCACAGGGCCAGCTGTACCGGCAGATTGCATATATCACTAGATACGCTGACATCCTTTTGAGTAGGTGACCTATTCACTTGGGACAGCACACTGGCTCCCCTTAGGGAAATGTGTGCCGGCAGGCTTGACCAACAAAAGGTTGGATGGCTCTTGTCCGTTGCAAAACCATCCTGTGAAAACCTTATTTATACGAATGTTTGCTTAAAAAAGAAAGATTGCTACAATGTTTTGGCTAAAAGGTAATATAATGCCAGCTGGAGACTCACAGGTGCTTTGATTACCTAACCAAGCACCAGAGGAAGACAGGGTGGTTTAAAGCTTGTCGCATGGCACGCAACGACGCGCAGCCCCCCCCAATGAAGGGGAAGGACAACAAAAACATTTTTCACTGAATTCACTCCTGTGGAGGCTGAATTCTGACTGATCACCGACCTTCAGCAGACTAAGGAGCCATGCAGGAAGCTTCACCGTATCTGCTGAATCATGCAGGTCAGCCCAACCTGAAGCTGGCGGTGCGACACCGCCACCCAGGCCAGCGCGTAAGGTTCATTCAGACTGATCAAAACATGTCGCTTGTGCATCACCCACTTTCTTCATCTTCTATGATGAAGATGAAAACTGAATCTGGTCCCAATATTCTAGGAGCAAGACATAATCAATCATTTACAATACTCTACGTCAGCTGGCAATTGTATTTTGCATTATGTATATTTGCATATTAATCAACATGTAAACAGGTTTTATGGACAGCCCTGACCATGGCTGTTGCAGAGGCTTAAGTTTTACTGTGTTTGAATTGTGTCCTGCTTATTAGAGGATGTGATCTCTGCTTTGACTGAATAAATGTTCGAGTTTAACTGGCAGAGGCCCATGATGGACGCCTTCTCATGCCATTTAACCAACAGAAGGCCAGATTCAGGGTGTAAGCGCGCTGCATCTGTGTGTAAATGCTCTGTGTTCAGTCTTGCTCTTGGGACAGTGTCGCGTTTCGTTAATCTGTCTTTCCACAACTCTCTCCGCCCACAAGGGGCCAGGCTCACTGGCTTATGTTCCAGGCCTAGCTCAGATATATACGGCAAGGCTTATATCATTACAGGATTACTTACCACCACAGGCCAATGGATAACAAAGCAGATGAATTGTGCGTTAAAGGGTTAGGAGTCATTTGTGGAGGGTGGAGGGGGGGATTTGTTGCATTGGGTTTTAATTTTCTGGGCGACTGGGAACACAGGCTTCAAAGGAGAGCACTTTCTCGTGATCCAGAATTTACGGAGCGCATTGCAGCATGGGATTGGGCCTAGAAATACAATCAGGAGTTCCGAATTGGGTGAAAAAGAAAACAAACTGGGGTTAAAAGCATGTATGACTAAAACATTGTTCCTGGGAGAGCACATGTTAATGAGGTCATACAGTTGACCTACTGTACTGCAGAATACCCTGAGGCAGGCAGTAAAATCCACAGTGGATTTCAGCACATCCTGTTCATCCTGACGATTATCAGAGCCCCTGCCAGAAACCAAGACATCACCGAGAGATGAGGGTACACGTAATATATTGGGGGGACACATCCCAATATTCAGATATGCTCAAAATGCTCCCCCCAATATATAGCACAAGCTGATATAAAAATAAATAAATTGATTTGAATTCACAATGTTTGACTCCATGGTTACGACCTTGGATGAGGGCCGTCCCTCACCATTACTGATCCAGCTGCTCAGAGCAACCTCAGGACTCCATGACCTGTGGGCAACCAGTCAAAACAGAAGAAATGCCTTTTGAGAATGGGAGGACAGAGGGAATGCAAGGGGAGGTGATGGCAGCAATGTTTTCCACTGTGCAATGGTCAGAAGTGAACATATTTACACAAAGCAAAGCGAGCGCAAGTAAAATGTGGTGAGTCTGTGCTATGTGATGCATTGCAGCAGCGGTAGGCAAAGCAAGGGCTATCTAGTGCGAGGCATTTCCTGGCATTTATCACAGACATCCCGGGCTCCTGCAGGTGAAGGACAAAGCTTCTAGTTCTTCACACCATCATCAGATAAATACATTCACTCCTTGGCCACATCCAGGTCATATATGTTGCAGGTAGGAAGGCGCTGGCGTGAGTTGTTTATGCGTGTGGTTTGGAGTGCCTGCAACATATGACCTGGATGTGTGTGCATGGTGAATGTATTTATCTGAGTGATGGTGTGAAGAACCAGGAAGCTTGTCCTTCACCTGCAGGAGCCCGAGGATGTCTGTGACAAATGCCAGGAAATGCACCTGCTGGATGGCCCCTTGCTTTGCCTACGCCAGAGTACAAATGCATCACATAAGCACAGACTCACCCAGCATTTTGCTTGCGCTCGCCTGCTTTGTGTAACATTTACCTCTGACATTGCACAGTGGAGAAAACATTGCTGTATACCTCCCCTTGCATCCCCTCCTGTCCCCCCCATTCTCCAAAAGCATTTCTCTCTGTTTTGACTGGCTGCTCCCAGGGTCATGGAGTCCTGAGGTTGCTCTTGAGCAGCTGGATCGAGTATGAGGGCGGGCCCTCATCCAGGCAATATACATGGAGTCAACATTAGAGGACAAATCAATTTATTTATATTTTTATATCAGCTAGGCTATATATTGGGGCATTTTGAGCATATCTGAATATTGGGATGTGTCCCCCCAATATATTACGTGTACCCTCATCTCTCGGTGATGTCTTGGTTTCTGGCAGGGGCTCTGATAATCGTCAGGATGAACAGGATGTGCTGAAATCCACTGTGGATTTTACTGCCTGCCTCAGGGTATTCTGCAGTACAGTAGGTCAACTGTATGACCTCATTAACATGTGCTCTCCCAGGAACAATGTTTTAGTCATACATGCTTTTAACCCCAGTTTGTTTTCTTTTTCACCCAATTCGGAACTCCTGATTGTATTTCTAGGCCCAATCCCATGCTGCAATGCGCTCCGTAAATTCTGGATCACGAGAAAGTGCTCTCCTTTGAAGCCTACAGTCGCCGTCTCTTGTCATGCTGCCGTCCCAAAAGAAACCGCATCTGCAGCCCCTTTGTGGAATGCAGACGCAGATGCATCCTCACGAGTGGGTCGTTTGTTCAAAGCGGTCACCTCCCACACAAGTAGAAGAAAGGAAGCAGCCTGTTCCATCACCAAAAAAACCACACCTCATGCCCACAATTCCCTGTGCTTCCTTCTGTTTTCTTTGAATTCAGTTGCGTGTTACATTCCACTCTGGACACATTTCATAACCCTCTCCTGTCTGATTTTGCCTGTTTTTGTGAGATGGGGGTGTAGTGTGCCTCCATGATGCAGAGACCATCATTTTGCACCTGTTTGTGAGGAGTTGGTACAGGCCACACCATGTGGGTATTGCACTTGGTAATGCCCATTGTGAATCAGATATGGTAACCAGTTGTGTTGATTTATGTGAGGAGGAGCAGGTCTGTTGACCGGTTATTATTTGGCTCAGTGGTAGCGATATTCCATGTTGGGGTGAAAACATTTTTGCATTGTTTAAAACAACTGATCAATGGCGGTGGATTGATTTGCCGAGTACCATTTGAATGTGGCCTGGTGCCTGAAGGACCTGGAAGGAAGCGGTGGCTTCACGGGCCTCACTGGCCGATCGACCGTATTCCTTTGGACAACAAATTGCCAGTCGCGACTGATTTTCCCTTCTTCAGCGTGTGTATGTGGTGCTCAGAAGGCTGCTGAGAGATTGCTCTGCTGTGAGTTCTCAGGTCTTCATTTGCGCGCGAGGCAGTTGTGTTTGCTGACATTGATAAATAGACTGATGCCACAAACTCACGGAGGAGCAGTGATCTTACTTTTGTCCACTGGCACGGGCGTTTAATGCAAGGGTAACCCTTGATTTTTACTGACCCCGTTAAGGTTTCGTCTCCTACCACTGACCCTCAGAACCTTACTTCGAAACCTCAGATTGACCATGAATTGAGACTTTGGGGGGTGGATTTCAGGGCTGAAATAACATAACATGCCATTTAAGAAATACAGAAAGTAAATCAATGCCTCGTCATTAATGTGGAATTATATATTGAAAGTTTTCATTTTTTATTATTTCCACAACATTAATTTAGGGTAGAACAAAATAATGGTGAAGGTTACACATGTTTTCAACAATACTAATTGATCAAGAGTTAAAAAACATAACCGTCCAGCATACAAAGTGGGTCCCCAGGACCGAGTTTGGGAACACTGACGAGTCATCCCCTCTCTGATGTTGCGTCCCATTCATTTTGTACCAATACAATGAACCAGTGTTCATTGTAGTTCAGTTGAATCTTGGCCAGATTTCTGTTGCAACCTTGAAAAATAAAAACTGGTTAGATTTATGCTGTAGTTTCTGATCATGTGTGGCAGTCTAAGGGCCTGTTTGACAGATATTTCAAATGAAATGTTTTAAATAAAATAGTATTATAAACATGAACACAAACCACATTTCTGGGAGTGGCGCTCTCGAGGTTTATGGGAAATAATCCGGAATCTCTCAACGGAAGAAAATACTGTCAAATAATTATTAGCAGGAAGAAATCTTACAATTCCAATAAAGGAAAAAAACTACTTCTGATTTCTTCATGCATTATGAATTCCCCTCCTGCACAAGTGAAATGGATGGATCGGCCAACATCTTGGCTATCACGGACCACGCATTAAATGTTACATTTTAGAATCAAGAGGCACTGGAACATGTGTTGACAGAGCGTTTCAGCAGCTGAGATCAGAGCGCATTCCGCGCAGCAGCCTTGTCTCCCAGCCATCCCATTCGCTCACAGCCCCGCTACGAGCATCTTCACCTCTCGCTGATCGTCTTACACCAAGCCATCACATTCACAAAGACTCAAAATCAATTAGTCTTGTGAAATATTCCAACACACACCACATGAAAAATTACTGGTATTTTGAAGTAACAAAATTCTATTAAAAGCGGAGTCTATGCGTGTTTGATGAATGTCAATACTAATTGCAATATGATTCTACTGTAAAAGATATTTTAAAATCAATACTTTACGATGGAGTTTCTAAAACATGCAAGATCTAACAGATTTTCAGGTGCCTGAATTGCAGTGCGTCCAGTCACAAGAAATATGTGTTGAGAGACATCATGGCGGCATCGCCAAACAAGGAAAACTGCATCAGGAAGAGGCGGTGGTCGTAAGTCAGAAGCTCACTGCCAGGGATAGATGGTCACTTAATAGTGTGGTGTCCCCAGGGTGGGCGACACTCACACGGACCTTGGAAGAATGAAGCAAGTTTAAGAACGGAGGGGCAGTATTCAAAACAAAATGATAATTTATTAAACTAATACTTGACAACACAAAACAAAGGGTAAGTCTTGAAGGGAATACAAGCAAAGTCACAATCCTTAGCTCGTTGTCAATGTCCAATCAATTCCAAAATCAGTTCCAAGTCCACAATCCAGTCCGTGATCGATAAAGGGGTCCTCACACAATTCAATTCCAAACACAAAAACACTCCAACAATCACTAAGCTCAAATACTGGCTGGTCAATAGACTTCACAGTACTCACTCTCCAAACACTCACTCTCCAACACACTCTCCAAAAGCTCAGCAACTCCTTCCCAAACATGTTCCTACTCCTCTCCAAGTGTGATGGGAATCAGCTCCTTTAAATAGGCCTCGAAATGGCTTTCAGCTGGTCAGCATCCATCACTTGACTTGACTAGTGTGACTGTGGCCTGCTGGGAAATGTGTTTTCCTGGTTCATAAAGGTAGGCCAGGCAGCTATTTCTTGTAGCAGCCCCTTGGGCTGCCAAAGCAATAGGATAGGTGTTAAATCCACAAAACATTGGCTCAAAATGCCCAGAGAACTGAATCTACACCTCCATGACCGAGTCTCAATAAAACTGTGATGCTAGAGCGTCACAGAGCTGATATTTATGGTAGGGTTGTTATTCAGAAACTGCTTAACTACAATAATGTGCAACAACGCATAACCTGGTGTAAAGAGCACAAAACCTGGGTTTACAGTGATTTCATTTCTGATGAGCTCCTTTTCCCACATCTGTCTGTTTTCCTACAACAGGTTTATGTTTGAGAATGCCAAAGGAAACAGCACAGCCCACATTTCTGTTCTTAACTGTTAAACATGATGGTGGATCTGTTATAGTATGGGCAGTCATCTTGTGGGAGTCACTGGGTCAGATTATTACTCTATGCGATAAAATTACAGCCAAGAATACAAAGCTATTTTAGACCAGGTACACCTATGGTACAAACATCGTTTCCTGAAGATGTTACGTATTCCAAGACGATAACACCCCCATACACACTGCTAAATGGATTCAAGAGTGCTTTGAACACCTGATAAAGTCAAACACCTTCCGTAGCCTCCCCAAACCAGATCTAAACATCATTGAATCTTTATGGGAAATTCTGAATGCAGAGTACAGAGTAGATTTTCACCACTTTCAGAACTGGAACTTTCCATGAAGAATGGTCAATATCCACTATAAACCGTTCAAAACTTGTATAACAGCATTCCAAGCAGGATTGAAGCTATTCTGAAGGCAAAAGCCCAACTCCTTATTCCTTCCTTTCCTTCCTATCCATAACCCAGGAGGGTCGTTGGGGCACCACAGACGATCTGTCAACAAGCTCCCTCCATCTCTCTGTCTCGGCAGCTCGCACTGTTTCACTCAGTCTTAATTGAGTCCATTCTTGGATGTTATCCTCCCATCTTTTCTTTTGTCTCCCCGTTCCTGCCTCCTTGCACAGTGCCTTGCAGGATGGTCTTTGCCAGGCCTGATGATCTGGTGATGTGTCCACATACCACCTCAGTTTTTGCTTTTCACGATGGTAAGCAGGTCATCGTGCCGACCGATGGCTGGCTGATCCTTTGCGGTTTCCATGTTTGTAATGTGCTGGGTGTAGGAGATGCCCAAGTGTATAGCCAGCATCTCATTCCAAGCTCTGTATTCTCTGCTGTATTTCTGCTGTGAGGGTCATGATTCGCACGCGTATAGGAATATTGAGATGACAAGTGGCGCAGTAGTCACGCAGTGCAGGCTGATGTTTTTGTCCTTCCATATAGGCTTGAGATTGTGTCAGGAGCAGCGGTTGTTTATCCTGGCCGGACTTACGCTATGGAACCTTAATCGGAGGCGATAAGCTCCAAAGATGTTGGCTGAACCACGCGGTCAGTGCTTGACCATTGACTCTGATGTCGAACATGATGTTGTTGTTGTTGGTCATCAACTGTTTTTCCGTGCTGATTTCCATGCCATAGGCTTTCGGGGAGGTGGCGTCAAGCCTTTCGCTAGGCTGATTATTTTTCTCCTCTTGCCAGCCCGTCAATGTCGTCGACAAGCGGAGGGTTTGGTGATTGTTCACACTCCTATGCTTGACAGATCCCCTCATGGTCTTCAGGCGTCGGCCATGATGCGCTCAGATGTTAAAAGGAGAGGTGAGAGGAGGCATCCTTGGCGCCACGCCCGGTCATTGTCTAGACCAGTCTCCAAGGCTCCGTTGGAGGACTGCATTGGTGGCGTTGTGCAGGTTTGGATGATGCTGACAAGGTTGGGGCTGATGTTGTATTTCCTCATAGTTGCCCACAGAGCAGCGTGCCACACTCGATCAAAGAGCAAATCCACAGGCGTGGTACGAGGGGGTTGTTGATGCTGCAGATATTTCTTGCAGATAATTCTCAGGTTGAAGATTTGTTCTGTGGTGCTTAGTCCGCCTAAAACCGGCCTGTTCTTCAGCTATGATTTGTTCCGCTGGGGTTTTAACCTATTCAATATTATTTCAGTAGGACTGCTGGGGTGGCTGAGGGAGACTGATGGTGCGGTAGTTTCGACATTGTTGAAGATTGCCCTTTTTGGAAGTGTGATGATCAGTGATTGTGTCCCATGATGCCAGGCCTCACCACTCTGCCAGATCTTGTGCAGATGATGGTGAGGACATCAGTGTAGCCTCTCCCCCAGCCTGTAGGGCTCTGCTGGGATGTTGTCTACTCCAGCTGCTTTTCCTTTTGATGACCGGACTGCTGCCGACTTCTTCACGGAGGATGGGGTTTCATCATCCTCAGTGGTTTGGGAGCAGGACACTGGGATCAAAAGTGAGACTACTGCGCCACTTGTCATCTCAATATTCCTATACGCGTGCGAATCATGGACCCTCACAGCAGAAATACAGCAGAGAATACAGAGTTTGGAAATGAGATGCTACAGAAGACTCCTGGGCATCTCCTACACCCAGCACATTACAAACATGGAAATCCGGCAAAGGATCAGCCAAGCCATCGGTCGGCACGATGACCTGCTTACCATCGAAAAAGCAAAAACTGGGGTATGGACACATCACCAGATCATCAGGCCTGGCAAAGACCATCCTGCAAGGCACTGTGCAAGGAGGCAGGAAACGGGGAGACAAAAGAAAAGATGGGAGGATAACATCCAAGAATGGACTCAATTAAGACTGTGAAACAGTGCGAGCTGCCGAGGACAGAGAGAGATGGAGGGAGCTTGTTGACAGATCGTCTGTGGTGCCCCAACGACCCTCCGGGGTTATGGGATAGGAAGGAAGGAAGGAATAAGGAGTTAGGCTGCCTTTTGCCTTCAGAACAGCTTCAATCCTGCTTGGAATGCTGTTATACAAGTTTTGAACGGTTTATAGTGGGATATTGGACCATTCTTCAAGAAGGAAAGTCTCCAGTTCTGAAAGTGGTGAAAATCTACTCTGTACTCTGCATTTCAGAATTTCCCATAAAGATTCAATGATGTTTAGATCTGGTTTGGGGAGGCTACGGAAGGTGTTTGATTTTATCATGGTGTTCATGAAAGCACTCTTGAATCCATTTAGCAGTGTGTATGGGGGTGTTATTGTCTTGGAATACGGTAACATCTTCAGGAAACGATGTTTGCACCATAGGGTGTACCTGGTCTAAAATAGCTTTGTATTCCTTGGCTGTTATTTTATCGTATAGAGTAATAATCTGACCCAGTGACTCCCACAAGATGACTGCCCATACTATAACAGATCCACCATCATGTTTAACAGTTAAGAACAGGAAATGTGGGTTAAAGGTTTCCTTTGGCATTCTCCAAACATAAACCTGTTGTAGGAAAACAGACAGATGTAGGAAAAAGACTCATCAGAAATGAAATCACTTCTCAGGAATCCAGGTTTTGTGCTCTTTACACCAGGTTATGCGTTGTTGCACATTGGCCTTGGTTAAAAGCGGTTTCTGAATAGCAGCCCTACCATAAATATCAGCTCTGTGACGCTCACAACGTACAGTTTTTGTTGAGACTCGGTCATGGAGGTGTAGATTCAGTTCTCTGGGCATTTTTGAGGCCAATGTTTTGTGGATTTTAGCACCTATCCTATTGTGTCAGCCCAAGGGGCTGCACAAGGAAATGGCTGCCTGGCCTACAACACATGGGAGCCAGGAAACACTACATTTCCCAGCAGGCCACAGTCACACCTAAGTCAAGTCAAGTGATGGGACTAACGACCAGCTGAAAGCCATTTCGAGGCCTATTTAAAGGGCTGATTCCCATCACACTTGGAGAGGAGTAGGAACATGTTTGGGAAGGAGTTGCTGAGTGTGTTTGGAGAGTGTGTTTGGAGAGTGTGTTTGGAGAGTGTGTTTGGAGAGTGAGTACTGTGAAGTCTATTGACCAGCCAGTATTTGGAGAGAGAGTGATTGTTGGAGTGTTTTTGTGTTTGGAATTGAATTGTGTGAGGACCCCTTTTTGAATATCGACTACGGACTGGATTGTGGACTTGGAACTGGATTTTGGAATTGGATTGGACATTGACAACGAGCTAAGGATTGTGGACTTTGTGTTTGTATTCCCCCGAAGACCCCACCCTTTGTTTTGTGTTGTCAAGTATTAGTTTAATAAATTATCATTTTGTTTTGAATACTGCCTCCTCCGTGTTCTTAAACTTGCCTACGCCCTCTCCAAGGTCCGTGAGTGTCGCCCAACCCCTGGGGACACCACACTATTAAGTGACCATCTATCCCTGGCAGTGAGCTTGGACTTACGACCACCGTTCCTCTTTCCTGATGCAGTTTTCCTTGTTTGGCGTATGCCGTCATGATGTTCCCCTCAACACATATTTTTGTGACTGACGCACCTGCAATTCAGGCTCCTGAAAAATCTGTTAGATCTTGCATGTTTTAGAAACTCCCATCGTAAAGTATTGATTTTAAAACATCTTTTACAGTAGAATCATATTGGTAATTAGTATTGACATTCATATCAAACACGCATAGACTCCGCTTTAATAGAATTTTAGTTACTTCAAAATACCAGTCATTTTTCATGTGGTGTTTCCTTTTTCATGTTGTGTGTGTGTTGGAATATTTCACAAGACTAATTGACTTTGAGTCTTTGTGAATGTGATGGCTTGGTAAAGACGATCAGCGAGAGGTGAAGATGCGGCTCGTGTGCGGCTGTGAGCTGAATGGGATGGTTTGGGAGACAAGGCTGCTGTGCGGAATGCGCTCTGGATCTCAGCGCTGCCGGTCTTCTGCTGCACACATGTCCCAGTGCCTCTTTGATTCTAAAATAAAAAATATTTTATGCGTGTCCGTGATAGCCAAGATGTTGGCCGATCCATCATCCATTTCACTTGTAAAACAGGAGGGGAATTCATAATGCATGAAGAAATCAGAAGTTGTTTTTTTCCTTTATTGGAATTGTAAGATTTTCTTCCTGCTAATAATTATTTGACAGTATTTTCTTCCGTTTGAGAGATTCCGGGATTATTTCCTACATAAATCCTCGAGAGCGCCTACCTCCCAGAAATGTGGTTTGTGTTCATGTTTATAATACTATTTTATTTAAAACATTTCATTTGAAATATCTGTCAAACAGGCCCTTAGACTGCCATACATGATCAGAAAACTACAGCATAAATCTAACCAGTTTTTATTTTTCAAGGTTGCAACAGAAATCTGGCCAAGATTCAACTGAACTACAATGAACACTGGTTCATTGTATTGGTACAAAATGAATGACGCAACATCAGAGAGGGGGATGACTCGCTCAGTGGTTCCCAAACTCGGTCCTGGGGACCCACTTTGTATGCTGGATTTTGTTACAGCGATCAATTGTTCTCTTGATCACCATTATTTTGTTCTACCTAAATTTGTTGTGAAAAACAAAAATGAAAACTTTCTTCAATATATAATTCCACATGTGTAACAGGGGTGTCTACCATTATTTTGTTCTATGGCCCGCGCCTAAATTAATGTTTTGTGGAGAAATAATGCAAAAATGAAAACTTTCTTCAATATATAATTCCACATTAATGATTTGGCATTGATTTACTTTCTGTATTTCTTAAATGGCATGTTATGTTATTTCAGCCCTGAAATCCACCCCCAAAGTCTCAATTCATGGTCAATCTGAGGTTCTGAAGTAAGGTTCTGAGGGCTCAGTGGTAGGAGACTAAAACCTTTTAACAGGGTCAGTAAAAATCAAGGGTTACCCCCTGCACAACTGCCCAAAGCACATGGACAAAAGTAAACATCACTGCTCCCCCCCTCCAGGAGCTGCAGAACACAGGCTCGACTAGACTAGCGGTCAAAGCAAACACAACCGCCTTCAAAAGGCATGGCGGCGGTGCGCTGGTGATTCCGGGAGGACCCCCAAGGAGCAGAGCGGGAATTCCCCTCAAGCAGTCTCTGAAAGCACCTGCTGCTGACACAATGCTGACACGGGGAGAAAAACTCAAACGGCGATCTGGCACTCTCCGGAAGGTCTGTGTACAGAACACAGCTTGAGAATGGGCCTGGGGGTGGAGGCCCTGTGTGAAAGCTTCACCGCTCCTCCCAGGTCCTTCCAGGCACACTCAGGTCTGTCTGCAGTCAGGTCTCGGTTGTAAACCAATCCACCGTCAACATCATTGTTTTGGAAACAAATGCAAAAAAATGTTTTCACCCCAATATGGAATTTCAAGTCATGCCTGTCGAGTTACCACTGAGCCAAATAATAACCGAACAACAGGAGGAAGGACCACACCTGCTCCTCCCCGTCATAAATCAACACAACTGCTGTTACCATATTCATTCACAATAAGCATTACCAAAGTGCAATCTTAACATGGTGTGGCCTGTACCTCAACCCTCACAAACAGGTGCAAAAAATGGATGGTCTCTGCATCATGGAGGCACACTACACCCCCATCTCACAAAACAGGTAAATCAGACAGGAGAGGGTTAAGCGTAAATGTGTCCCAGAGTGGAATGTAACACGAATCATTAGCATGTGCCCAGGAATCTAAAAAAGAAACAGGAAGGAAGCACAGGGAATTGTGGGTATTTTGAGGTGGTTTTTTTGCAGATGGAACAGGCTGCTTCCTTTCTTCTACTTGTGTGGGAGGTGACCGCTTTGAACAAACGACTCACTCGTGAGGATGCATCTGCGTCTGCATTCCACAAAGGGGCTGCAGATGCGGTTTCTTTGGGGACGGCAGCATGACAAGAGACGGCGACTGGGAACACAGGCTTCAAAGGAGAGCACTTTCTCGTGATCCAGAATTTACGGAGCGCATTGCAGTGATGGGACGGGCCTAGAAATACAATCAGGAGTTCCGAATTGGGTGAAAAAGAAAACAAACTGGGGTTAAAAACATGTATGACTAAAAACATTGTTCCTGAGAGCACAGCCACATGTTAATGAGGTCATACAGTTGACCCACTGTACTGCAGAAATATCCCCTGCAGGCAGGCAGTAAAATCCACACAGTGGATTTCAGCACATCCTGTTCATCCTGACGATTATCTCAGGAGCCCCCCCGACTAGAAAAAACCAAGACATCACCGAGGAGAGATGAGGGCAAGGCCGAAATTACCATATATATTGGGGGGGACACATCCCCCCCAATATTCAGATATGCTCAAAATGTCCCCCCCAATATATAGCCTAGCTGATATAAAAAATATAAATAAATTGATTTGGTCCCCCCCAATGTTGACTCCATGGTTACGGCCTTGGATGAGGGCCGTCCCTCACCCGTACTGATCCAGCTGCTCAAGAGCAAACCTCAGGGCTCCATGACCCTGTGAGCAGCCAGTCAAAACAGAGAGAAATGCCTTTTGAGAATGGGGGGGACAGAGGGGAATGCAAGGGGAGGTGATGGCAGCAATGTTTTCCACTGTGCAATGGTCAGAGGTGAACATGTTACGCAAAGCAGGCGAGCGCAAGTAAAATGCGCGGGTGAGTCTGTGCTTATGTGATGCATTTGTACTTGGCGGTAGGCAAAGCAAGGGGCTATCCTGGTGCGAGGCATTTCCTGGCATTTGTCACAGACATCCCCGGGCTCCTGCAGGTGAAGGACAAGCTTCCTGGTTCTTCACACCATCACTCAGATAAATACATTCACTCATGGCCACACATCCAGGTCATATATGTTGCAGGTAAGGAAGACGCACAGCGTGAGTTGTTGCTGCGTGTGGTTTCCATTACTCCCTGACCTCTGACTGGGCCCTGATTGGCTGGCACAGATGATGACGAGGCTAGCTGTAGCTCTTTTGTGCCCTCATTTAACTTTTTCTCCCATACATATGTGCATATACATTAATGGAGTAAAGTGTATTTGTATCCCTTTCTCTATTAGGCTTTATTAAGCAGGTAAAGGTGTTCAAGAGGTGTGTCCTGCTCCTTTGTGAGTGCCAAAAGTCCAACCAAAGTCTAGCATCAAGAAAGTGCTTGTGGCCCAGGTGTGACCCATGTGTGTGACAGGCCACTGATCCCCTTGCTCTCAGCAGGAGACTGAAGATCTGCAGCAGTACGCAGTTGTACTGAACCGATAATGTGGCTTTGATTAAGGGCTGTTTGAATCGTAGCAAATCAAATTTGTACAGCACTTTGTACAATACATTTTCACAAAACGCTTAACAAAAAAAACACCCACCGCCCCCCGAAGCAAGCCAAAGAAGGCAACAGTGGCAAGAAAAAACACCCTTGGTTGAAAGGATATGGACAAACCTTGGGAGGAACCAGACTAAAGTGGACAAGAGACTATCCCTTTCTGGCTGCCACAGGATGTGTCCAAAAAAGACTATCAGGGTCAGTCCAAAGGAAAGGCTGGGGTGGCTGAATTTGTTCCCCAAAGTTAGGCAGGCAGTAGGCAGGGGGGGGGGTAATGGGGGTAAATCATGTGACAGGACCACAGGGGACCACACCAGTCTACGATGACACCCCCCCGCCACACAGGGTCAGTGCTGTCAGAGAGGAACAAAGCCAGATCCTGTGGCTGGAGCCAAAAAAATCTGAAAAGTTATTATTCTGCACTGCACACAGCAAAATGATCAAACCGAGTCCATGTTCACACACTGGGTGAGCACAGTTGACTTGAGCAGAGATGGAGTAGACAGTTGAAGAGATGATCACTGTGACTCCATATGGAAACAGGTGGAACAACCTTCATTATCACGGTTCTTGTTGAACAGGTGATGAATTGGTGCACCTAACATTAGCCAGTGGTCAGTGAAAAACCTGTGAATCACATGGAGGGTCGAGATAAGAATTTCACCCTCTGGCCTAGGAAGGTGTGTTTGGGAACGGCCCTCTGGTGAAATGGTTTGGTGACCCCTGATGTAGAGGGTTCTGTCGACGCCTAGTTTCAGCAAAAGGATATGATACCCTACCTTGGTGACCTTGGTCTTTAGCTCTGCTGGTTTTTTATGTTCTTGGTTCATGAGGGCTAGAGCAAAAGAAGACCTACTGCTGTTACACCATTGAGAGAAGTGACCGTTTTGTACGCTCGCTATAGGATTGTGCAATATAAACCACACATAGCCATGATTTGGGCATGGCTGTGCAGTCACACCAACGCTGCACGGTTGAGATTAGGGGAATGCCCCAGCTCCCTATACAGAGTGGAGCCAGTCCTGCTCCAATCAGAACGCACATCAGAAATTCCCTTTAAAGGAAACTCTCCGCACAGTGCTTGTACAGGACATGCATTTCCTGGCAAACTATTTCACAGAGGAGGATTGGGTGGGCTGGTTTGGGGTGATGCTAGTGGCAGCCAAACTGGATATTAGTTTCAGGTGCTGGTAACCCAGGCACGCACGCATTCATGCATGAGGCAGTGTCAGCAACGAGTGTGCAGTCAGCATCCCCTATAAATCAGAGAAACCGCGGAAGGCATCAGGAAAATGCAGATGAATTCTGAAAAGGTTTCTACGACTCCAGTGGGACACGGCTAAGGAGTGCTAGAGCAGGACCAGGCATGAACTGGGAATGACTGTATTTTACCTCTGCTGTGAAAGCCCATCGTAGCAGTTATCATTTATTATGCACATCTAGTGACTACCGAATGGCAGGAATCCCTTGATAAAGAATTTTGATCCCTATGCAGTGGTGTACCCTACAGCCTGAATCCAATTTCTACCCAATTTGAACCTGTCCCTTTAGCCTGGAACAAAATCAGACCCATCCATTTTGTTTGGATCAAATTCAGACGTGTCCCTACCAGGGTTGGGGTCAATTCCATTTAGATTCAGTCAATTCAGTAAATGTGCCCCTGCAAATACAATAAATATTACATTTTATAATAATAATAATAATAATAAACTTTATTTATATAGCACCTTTCATACATGAAATGCAGCTCAAAGTGCTTCACAATTATAAAATCTAATTAAAAAGCAGAGATAAATTAAGATGGTGATCTTAATTGAAAATGCATAAATAGAGGCATTTAAGTGCATAGATAAAAACCTTTCAGGTACATAAAAGAAAAATACATTAAAAGTACATAAAATAAAATAAAATCAATCATTTAAAAGCTTGTTTAAAAAGGTATGTTTTGAGCTGTTTTTTTAAAATGCCAGCCGAGTCTGCCATCCTAATGTCCTGCGGGAGAGTGTTCCAAAGTTTTGGGGCATAGTAGCTGAAGGCACTCTCACCGCTTTTTTAATGAAGTACATGAGGTACATTGAGGAGGTTGGCTGTGGCAGATCTGAGAGCTCGAGTTGGCACATAAAAAGACAGGAGGTCTGTAATGTACGAGGGTGCTGAGCCATTTAGTGCTTTGTATATAATAAAAAGGACTTTAAAATCAATTCTAAAAGATACTGGAAGCCAGTGCAGTGAAAATAAAACAGGCGTTATATGCTCTCTCTTCCTTGTTTTAGTTAAAAGTCTAGCTGCAGAATTTTTAATAAGCTGTAGTTTTTCAATTGACTTTTTAGGAAGACCAGTTAAAAGGGCATTACAATAGTCAAGCCTGCTAAAAATAAAAGCATGTACCAGCTTCTCAGCATCCTGTTGGATTAAAAACGGCCGAACTTTAGAAATATTTCTCAAATGGAAGAATGCTGTCTTGGTCACTTTGTTTATGTGTGTTTTAAAGCTTAAATCTGAGTCTAAAATAACACCTAAACTAGTTACTTCTGCTTTTTCTGCTGTGGCAAATTTCCTAATCTATCAAAAAGTGCCTCCCTTTTGGCTTTGGGGCCAATTAAAAGTATTTCTCTCTTATCCTCATTTAGTTTAAAAAAATTATTACTCATCCATTGTTCAACTGCAGACAGGCAGGAAGTCAGGGAGCATAAAGAGTTTGTGTCATTCGGCTTAACAGAAATATATAATTGCGTATCATCAGCATAGCTGTGGAAGTTAACATTATGTTCTCTGATGATATCACCTAATGGTAGCATATAAAGTGAAAAAAGAAGAGGACCAAGACAGCTTCCTTGTGCAACACCAAAAGTCAAATCTTGTTTCTCAGAAACATACTCTCCTAAGCTAACATAAAATTTTCGATCTGAGAGATATGTTTGAAACCAATTCAGTGCACTATCAGATAGTCCGACCATGTTTTCCAATCGATTTATTAGTATGCCATGGTCGAGTGTGTCGAATGCAGCGCTCAGGTCCAGAAGAATAAGAACGGAGACATTACCATCATCAGCACTAATTCTGAGGTCGTTTGTTATTTTGATCAAAGCCGTCTCTGTGCTGTGATTGGTTCTAAAACCAGACTGAAATTTCTCTAAGATAGCATTTTCGTTTAAAAAGTTATTTAATTGATTAAAAACTATTTTTTCCAGTATCTTACTCATAAAAGATAGATTTGAGATAGGTCTATAATTACTTAGTACATTATAATCCAGATTTGATTTCTTCAGTAACGGTTTCACAATAGCGGTTTTATATGCATTTTGAAAAATTCCAGTCTCAAGAGATGTATTAATTATTTTTCGAACTGAGACGGAGAGACTATTGAAGATGTTCTTAAAAAAAGTTGTGGGAATGGGGTCAAGATTGCAGGTAGAGGATTTACTCTGCATTACAACTTTATAGAGCTCTGCTTCAGAGATGTTACTAAATTTCCTCAGCGTTGGCGGTCTGTTACAAGGTAAACTATGTATATTATTGGAATGTCTAATAATGCCAGCCCTGATAGTAGTTACTTTATTGTTAAAAAACTGAGCAAAATCCTCGCATTTTGAGGCAGATGCTAGGCTAAGAATGTGTCCTTTAAATTCTTACATGCAATTTTTCATAAATGACAGCATGCTACAGCAGGGCTAAAGATACGTTACAAAAGTAATATATTTTCAAAAGTTCAATAGATATTGCACTGATGTGAGATCTTCACGGTGTGCCACATTAGGTGAATTTCAATAAACTTTTCATGCAGTAATTATCCTCACAACATTTTAAAGAATTTCCATGTACAACTAACATTCCATGTGATATTAAATATTAAGGAAGCAGATAAGCAAGCAGTTATAAACACCATGTGTCCATCAGAATCTTCTGTTGCTGCTAGTGTGCGTTCATTAGGCACATATGCTCAACAACCCTGCTTTTGTCTCAGCATATTTATAGTAGACCCTCTGTATTAGCCTCCACCCGCACCCCCACCCACACCCACACAACACACACACATATGCACTCAAACACACACATGCATGAACACACAAACACACACACACACATACACACACACAGTGGGCTGGATTGTCTCTCAGAAGCTTGCCATTTCCAGACGTTGACAGACTGATTCCAACTGCGGGTGTGGCAGGATAAGAAAAGGTCCTATTCTCCTTCTTAGGCCAGACACTCCATCACCCGCCCACTGTATTCGTGCTCAGGCCCTTTACACACTAATGGAGAACTCTCAAAGCACAGCTTTGGGTTTCTGTCCCATTTACAAATTTATGGACATCTTTTTTTTAATGAACTTACAATGGTCATAGTGTGGAAAACTGCAATGCACAGGGGTGGAATTCCCTGTAATCACAAGGTCATGCGAATCTGGAATGTCATGCATCTCACAGCACAAGGGACATCTCTCTCGCTCTCGCTCTCCCTCTTTATCTCTCATAATCTCTCTTCAACTCTCATACCCAAAAACAAACAGGTGAACTGTCATTAGAACAGGACAGTACAATGTTCCACAGCTCTACTTGATGGCACTGCTCATCATGCCTAGGCCTGACCACCTGATCACTCCCCCTACATCTGACTGACTACACAATCCCTTGCATTCCCGACCCACTTTGAATCCCCAGGTCATCAGTTCAAATGAGAATTGAGCTCCCTCAGGTTTTTGCGACACCAGCAGAAACCAGGGACCCACCACTGCTCTCCCAAACCACAAAATATGCTGGGAGAATTATGAAATGGAAACATTCCCACAACTTCCCCAGTCCTCAGGGACTTATTGGAATCATTATTGGTACCTGTTCCAAAGTGACACTAGATATACTCTAGCTTAAGGACCTGGATTCATCACAAGGTCTGAAAATGGTTCACATGCAGAGATTAACATTTGATCCACTCCACTGATTTTGTCTGTTTGCATTGAACTCTGTGTAGCTTGGTTGGAGCTCTTGACCTTGTGCGATGACTTTTGAAGTCACATTCTACATGACCTCCTCTGCCCGTTGTGAGGTCAAGTTCTACGTGACCTCCAGCCATTGTGAAGTCATGTCCATTGCATGTCCAACATTTTGTACACCCCGTGCACTAGCACTAACCCACAGGAATCTTTGAGTGAATCATTCCTCATAGACTGTACATTTACATTTGACATTTTAAGCATTTAGCAGACGCTCTTATCCAGAGCGACTTACAAGATGTGCATTAATACATGGTAAGAACAATCATAGTTAGCGCACAAGATCAGTGCAGTAATACAGCAATAGACATCATTGCAGGCATCTGCGTACCATACCTGTAACACCGGGAAGGAAAAGGTTAGTGAATTTTTTTAATTTTTTTATTTTATTTTTTTTTTGGGGGGGAGTATAGTGTTGAACAAGTAAACAGCGGTGAAGACAATTTAGCTAGATGGACAGAGTTCAGTGGTACTGGAGTCACATGTCAATGCACACATGATTAGACGGATCCTTCTAGCATGTGGGGGATCCTTATGTATGTGCCCTTTCTTCACATTACAAGTCTGTGCTGGCGTGTCCAGGCGTTCTGGAGAGGTCTGTTACAAGGCCATGTGAGATATGGCACCTTTGACACCCCGCAATAATCTGTTTACCAGTCCACTCCATCTGTTAATCATGTCCAATCCATCTGGTCTGAACATACTCCTCAAGAGACACTGAGAGGCAGCTATTGTTTCTTTTAATGCGAATGACCCAGTAAAGTTTATTTGCTGCAGAAAATGGCAGTGGAAATAGGTCACTAGGCAACAAGTCCCTGACAAATGCTTCAAGAACACCAGAGAATTTTGCAGTTTTTTCACAGTCATTTTCAGTACATTGCACAGTGAATTGCATCATTTTTATAAATTAATATAATATGCATCTCTTTATGAAGGAAAAATCTTTATGTAAGAGACAGTCTTTGGTGAATAGAAATGGTGCGTGTGACAGACGGTGTGTGCGTGTGTGTGAAAGAGACCGCATGTGCTTGTGTATGTGAGTATGTGCATGAGCGTGAGTGCTTGAGCATGTGTGTGTCTGTCTGTCAGCTGGAGACAAGGTGGGTGGGTATACTGAGGGTGTGGAGAGTCGAGGGGAGAGTTTGGATGCATTTGGAAAAGGAGTTGAAGTCAATTAGAGAGCATTGAAGTAGAATGCACTTGGGGGGGGGAATGAGTAACAGATTGACAGAGACCCCCCTTCCCGCCTCCGCTGTAGACACTGCAGTGTGTGGAGCCTCATTGTGTCCAAGAGGCAAATTCCGGGCACATGCAGGCAAGGAGTGAATCCAAAATTATACACAGGTGAGGGGCGGAGCCAAACTCCCACACACAAGCGAGCGGTGGAGCCAAACTCCAACACACAGGCAGGGGCGGAGCCAAACTCCACACAAGTGAGGGGCGGAGCCAAACTCACACACAGGCAAGGGGAAGAGCCAAACTCCACACAGGTGAGGGGCAGAGCCAAACTCACACACAGGCAAGGGGCGGAGCCAAACTCACACACACAAGCGAGCGGTGGAGCCAAACTCCAACACACAGGCAAGGGCAGACTCAAACTCCCACACAGTTGAGGGGCGGAGCCAAACTCCAAACAGGTGAGGGATGGAGCCAAACTCACACACAGGCGAGCGATGGAGCCAAAGACACATGCAGGCGAGGAGTGGAGCCAAACCCTGACTCATTGATGAAGGGCGGAGCCAAACTCAGACTCACAGATGAGTACATTAGATGGCTATGTGTGGCATGGCACCTTTGACACTGAGCAATAATCAAGTGTGATTGGCCAGCTCTCTCCTGATGGGACAATGGATGCAGGAGTGTGATTAACCAGCTCTTTCTTAAAAATGGAAGTGGACACTCCTGCCCAACAAAACGTCTGACATCAGTGTGTGTGTGTAACTGAATGTGGGGAGGGGGGGGGTTTGCAGACAAACAATGGTGCCTAATCCCTGGCAGAGCGCATTAGTACGCTTCGCTGGGGAGAAAATCATTTGATTTCTCTCTCTTCAAGGACAAGCAGGGCCGAGGCAGCAGGTGCCCAAGTGACACAGCAAAACCAGCCTCTGCAAAGCAACAATAAAGAAAGAAAGCACGAGGACAGGACTAGGAAAGCCAAGCAGGGGCTGTGGGTGGCTCGTCCTGCTATTGCACTGGTTTCCAGAGTGTGGCATGCACCACATGGTCTGGTATCCAATGTAATAGCAGACTGCGGAGTGAAAAGAAGTGGCGGCAGGTAGTATGCACTTCAGCGAAAGCAGCACGCTCATCTGCGCTCTCCTGAATTTATGGAGGATGTTGCAGAAATGGGATGGGCCTATGAATATGATTTAGCATTCCAAATAGGGAGAAAAAAATTCAGGGGTTAAAAATAGGTTAAAAGAGAGAAAGGAAAGGCCCCCTAGGGGTGCAATCGGTAAAGGTACTTGTTCTAAGTGCAGGTTGCTCACTGCAGCAGCCCAACTCTGGTAAGGAGTCCTATTCGGAGGTGGCAATTGGCTTTCCGTCCGTGTGTGGATTTCCGTCAGGAGAAGTATATAAACTGGTGGTCTCTCTGGGTGTCGCTCCCCTCTTCTGTCCCAGGGGCGGATGCGGTGGAGGCCTCACCACGCCGGGACAGTGCCGCCCCACACGTCCCTTCTCACCGTCCACCTCCTCTCTGACCCTCTCCGCTGCTTCAGATGGCCTGGAGGTCGTCCAAGCGAAGGTCACGCATAGAGCTGTGCAGCCGAGGCCAGGGTTGCGTTCCTTCGGTTCCGCTTAATTACCGACACTGGGCGGCATTAGCGCTGACTTGCTGACAGGGAGTCTTTACCAATGCGCCGCAAAGCCCTTTGTTGAGCTCCGGGAGCTGGGTTCAGCTTTAGTTATCCTCCTGACAGTCACTTACCTCTGGGTGGAAACCAAGGTCAGCCATCTTCGAGCACAGCTAAAGAAAATGTTCTTCTTTTTCTTATTATTATTATCATCATCATTAGTAACCAGTACAATTATTAGTACTATTATTTGACATATTATTAGACTTGGCTTAATTGTATGCTTATGTAGAAATGTGCCTTTTAATTTAAATTAAATTACACTGACTGAAATGAGGTTACTGAGTAGTTACAGACTTTTTTGAGAAGCATTAAATTACATAGGTTTGGATTCAAGTTACAGATTATGTGGATGGATAATGGACAATGTAGCACAAACACTACAGACCGATCAATGAAAACTTTGTGTTGCATATTGTTTCAGTCTACATTATGATTAAAACTCTTTAAAATACTGGCTGGGAAGCGTGTCTTCAGTACAGCGCTTCATATTACAGATCCACATTGACCCCTTGTGGATATTTTCAGTGGAACTCACCATAAACCACATGGATCAGGTCACATAACAACTGCATGTGCATGAACTGCAAAGGTTTAAACTGCATTTGTACTTGCATTTTTAAGGTACGCATTTGGGCCTTGAGTCCTCTCCTCTGTTAAAAAATGTAAAGTTTATGAAATAATTTCATTACCTGCACACATTTTTATAAATAAAATAGATATAGTATGAGTTCAATTGGCTCTCCTGAACTCCACTCTTTTATCTCTAAAAACCCCCATAGAGGCCACAAAATCAGTGATGTAAGGAATAACGCTTTTAACAGAACCAAATTATTTTTCTGTCACATTACGAGAAGTACCACCCCTTTTACCACATCACAAGCTGCGATTCTCATGTTAACCGAGCCTTGGCCTGCCAAATCCTACATTGTTAACCACCATCGAGTCACATGCTTTCAAAAACAAGTCACATGGTTAAATCACACAAGTAATTGATTTCAATTATGTGCAGCGCAATAAGAGCAGTGCTAAATGCCATTGGGACAGACTGGCATTGTGAAGGCTACTGAGGGCTTAGGGTTTGGGGATTAGGGTTTTAAGGTACAGGGTATGGTGGTCTTTATTTTCGCATTAAAATGAGCAAACAACTCCAGGTGAGGTGAGTTAATTGTGCAATCAGCTGTTTTAATTGATCTATTATGTATTGAGTAACAATGAAATCCAGCAAACCCTGCAGCTCTCCAAAACCAGGGTTGAGAAACACTGGTTAAGGGTTTAGGGTTTATGGATTAAGGTTTATGGAGTACAGGGTTTGAGCATTTGATTCTAGACTGAAGCAGAAAATCACTTTCCATTACTAATCCATGTACATGACCTTCATCTTGACCATGAGGAACATGAGAAAAATACCAACTTGATTTTAAGTTTGCAAGAGAGGTGTGATAAACATATTCAACAAACAAATATAGATAATCTCCCTTCAAATACCTGTTACTTTTCCTTTCAAATTCACGTTAAAGGCCCAATTGTCAGGAGAAGGGCCCAAGTGATCCATTTTTAAACAGGGCAATGCAATCCACACACATGGAGAATCGGAGTATAGTATATGGATACACACAAGTGTATCAAGTTAAGGGTGCAAAAGATTAAATAGGCTAATTAAACAGATGCATTAGAATATGATCAACAAAATGTAGGCTAATAGTTTTTAATTAGGTATTTTACATGTCTATTAGACATATTTTTCAATCAATCTACAACACTGATTTAGCTAATTATTATTACATTGCAAATTATAATTATGATACAAAAATATAGCCCACTGTTGTTTAATCTTCAACAACATTATGTGAAAATATTCTTTCTTAACAACTATTATGCTCTTGATAATTCTGGTTTCATATTAATCATGAAAAAAGAACGTATATGATTTTTCCATAAGGGACACACCACAATGAATGGGACTTAAAAAAAAAAAGCTTAACCTGTGTGTATAGTGTGCGCGCATGTATATGGGGCATTCTACTGAATTAGTTCAAAGTGCGGTCCCACAACAAGAAAAACTATTTAACAAAACAATTAAGTATTCAGACATAGATATTTACTAAGAATATGTTATGATCTATTTAAACCCAAGGCATTAAATGAGATAGTGATAAGATAAATTTAAAAAAACCCATCATTTATAGGGTACTTTCTATTGGGAAGTAGCTGTCCCAAACCCTGACCCCTAAATTTAAATGTATGTAAATAACACTTAAAAGATTTTTTAGATTTTGTTCAATGGTGTAATTTCAAAGATCTTTATGATTAAGTTTAAACACAAGTTGAAAGATTTAGATTTATTGTGGGTTTAATTTTTAAATTAAAAAACTATACTAAAAAATCTTGTCCCCGTTTTCATGTCACTACCGAAACCCCATAGTTTTAGTCCATTGGCTGAGCCTGGTTTTTAGCCACACCCCTGCATTTTTGACCAGGCAGTGACACTGCCTCCCTGTCCCTCACGGCTGCATTTTAAGTAGCTAAGTCCCATACTTTTGAAATAAATGAGTTCCAAAGTCTGAAAATCGGTGTGTAACTTTAAAAATCGTCACTACCGAACACATATTCTCTTCAATTAAGTAAACTTTTGGGGTTTTATGCAAAATATTATGTTTTTATGTGTGTACACCTCTTCAAAGACGTGTATGCTAGCCATGTGCTTGCTAGCATTCTTTAGTTATGCTCAAAATTAGCTCGAATTGTCACTACCGAAACCGTCACTACCCGAAGCCGAAAAGTTTCGGTAGTGACGTGATCATTTTGGTAGTGACAAAATGGAACGGTAAGTAGTTAAATCCCATCATTTTTAAATAAATGTGTTCCAAAGTCTGAAAATCAGTGTGTAACTTTAAGAATGGAACACATATTCTCTTCAATAAAGTAAACTTTTTGGGGTTTTATGCAAAATATGATGTTTTCAAAGCTGTTTGCTAGCCATGTGCTTGCTAGCATTCTTTAGTTAGTTAGCTTTTGGGTCTTTCAGGATGGACGGGAGGTCCCTCCAACGCAATGGTAAGGGACCTCCGTCCATCCTGAAAGACCCCAAAAGCAAAAAATAGCGGACTTTTAGATCGCTAACATTCTTAGCATAAGTCAATGGAGTTTAACATAGCGAAAATTAGCATCGCGGCTAGCGGAATCTATTTGTTACAGACCTTTCGAGGATACATTAGTTAGCGTTGAGAAGCCTGACAGCAACAGCATAATATCAATGTTATTTGTCAATGTTTTCTTCTCCTTCTCTTTTACTGAACCCACTTGGGTAATTATTTTCCATTGAGGAGTAATGTTTGTACTTTAAATGGTTATGGATGAACAATTGTTATGTCTTCAAAAATAAAATTATTTTATTGACCACAAAACATTTGTGTTTGTAATATTCCCAACATAAGGCATGTTATGAGTTAAGATTAAGCAATAAGGTTGAGGGAATATGATACAACCTTGCAAACAAAATACTGTGGTCACTACCGAAACAGTGCAGTCACTACCGAAACACTGGGTGTTTTGTAAAAATGAAGTATATTGAGTTATAAACTAAAATGTTATGATACTGATTGGTTAAATGTATGTTCAATTGCATCAATCATTAACTCTGAAATCAATATGATCAGTGTTATGCATTTTACAGAGAAAGATTGCATTTAGATTTTGATGAATTGTATAAATTGAACTTTGAAATTTGGTAAAAATGTCATTTTTATTGATTTAATTGTGAAAACCTTTAAGAAAAATTTGTAAAAATACTCTTTAGAGAAGGGAAGGAAACACAATCTTAACAGGTTAATATAATACTTTTTTACTGTAGTGTATTACTATGTTTCGGTAGTGACAATTTTTGGGAGAGGAAAAACATTCCAAAAAGAGTCTGAAAATACAATATAAAAATTGACGGTACTTTTACTAGATATATGTACTTTAGATATGGTACAATATATATACGGACAAAGTTTTTGGAATAAAACATACAAAATTTGAAAATATTTCCAACCTGACTTTGAACCAATTCGGTAGAATGGCCCATATACATTATATTTTTGTAAATAGCAACTGCTATGCGAAAATGTATTGATTTGTTGTAAATGTAATATAAATGTTCGTCCGTGTGTCCCGTGAGTGTAAAACCCCAATTTTGCCTGTTTTTCGATACACCAGGCAACTAGGCTAATTCTTTCCCCAAAGAGCAAGCGCAGCATCGACAGGGAAGGAAGTCCTCGCCAGGCTGACTAAGTTTGTAACTCTGGAAACCGTTGGTCTAAGTGTAAACATTGTAAAAACCTTACATCCAGTGACAACACACAGCTGAACGGCCATTCTCAAATGACAGAGTTTTTAAACAACAGGCTAAGGGTATCTGTACATGTAAACGTCTGCGGCTCTTTTGTCCCCACTTTGCTTGGTTTTTATATCTGAACATGTGGCGAAATCCAGCAGAGGATTTCACTAAAGTTCGTGTGAAGTACTTTGCGCGACACAAAGGGGAGGTACGTTCTCGGATCAATAAGCTTTGAAATATACGTTGGGAGTGAGAGAAAGAGGCAGGTTTGGGAAGGGGAGATTATATTTTGTAGTTACCTTGTTATTTTATCAATAAGCGATGACACCGTGTTGTCCTTCTTAGGTGAACTGCTGCGTGTTTTCTCCAGACTCTCAGATTCTACTCACCAGTTCGGATGACTGCAGGCTCCACCTGTGGAATGCCAAGTCAGGACAGCTCTTGGCCAAAGCAAGCGGACATAAAGGTCTGTTGAACAAATTGTATCGATTTCATAACAATTATTTTAAAGTCTGGGCAGAATGGATGCCCTGGCTTGGGGGTGTAGTTTAACGGTTCAATACAAAAAGAAAAGTCTGTATTTGTAGGCTGCCATTGACAAAAGTGATCTTAATTTATGCTGTAGGCCCTAGCCTATAGCCCATGTCGCCCTGGATAAGGATGTGTGCCAAGCAAATGTAGTAGCTCTAATAATAATACCTAGTCATGCAATTCTTTAAAAATAATTTTCGCCCACAGGTCCCGTAAAGTCGTGCGTTTTTTTCGTCCGACTGTGTGCTGTTTGCAAGCGCATCCCACGATTGTTCTGTGCGAATCTGGCACACCACTACAGCGAAGTGTTTACGCGTACTAACAGGTGGGCATACTACACGCGCGGAAAGAGGTATTCAGGACAGTTTATTCTAGTCTCATATTTCGATAATCCTTTGGCAATGTTATACAAATAGAACATTCATCCTATAGTGTTAACAGTGGACTATGTGTAGTATAATTAGCAACAGGTTGGCTTTATTTGATGAGAAATACTGTAACTAGAACTGAAGAAGACCATCACACAACTGGCACCCGTGCAATGCTCGGATATGCGTGTTGGATATTGAAATGTTTTCAACCTTTACATGCTATACAGGATTGGTGGGTGTTTGTCACCAAAAAAAAAAATATTATATGTATAGATCTAGGCCTTCTGTATCTCAGGTCACAGGAGGAGCGTGGAGACGGTCAGCTTTAGTCCCGACTGCAACTGGTTGCTTTCAGGAGGCTGGGATAAAGATGCAATTCTCTGGGATGTTCATGTAAGATGTTCATGTATCATGAAAATGAGTAAGAATCGTTAGACTATTTTGTTGTTAGCTGGCTGGAGAATATGTTCTGACCTTGGTCTCTCTGGAAAGGTCTGGTATCTGTTGTTTCCCACCCAGTTTTTACAGGGTTACGGCATTGTACTAAACAATTCAATGAGATGTTCAGTTGTTCTATACCAGGGGTCCGCAGCATTGGTCCAGGGTCTGCTGGCGTTCATTGTTACTCATCACATAGCCTACCTGATCAGTTAAAGCAGTTAAATACCATTTCCTCACCTCACCTGGTTGATCATTTTAGGGTGAAAACAAAAACCAGCAGACCCTGTGGCTTTCCAGGACCAGGGTTGGGGACTCCTCGTCTTTGCAAATAAGGGATGTCCAATCGGATTCATACTTTATATATCGCCATGAACATTGTACATACTGTTTTAATGTTCCCACAACCCATATTGCTCCTTCTTTGCATACCGATGTAAACGGTTGACGGTTCCTTGATTTGTGCTGTGTGTGTGTCCTGTGCACGTGGATGTGTTTTCAGAGCGGAGAGATCGTCAGAGTGCTTGCGGGACACCAGGATGCCATCCAGAGCAGCGTGTTCTCACGGGACTCCCGGCTTGTGGTCAGGCGATGTGAAATTGTTGTGCATTGTTGTAAGGCGAGAAGAGAAGAAGACAATCTTATGAAAGCTACAAACTGGATTAAAGTTTAAATAATACATGTTTCATTTAAAAAATCCCATACCAACCATGTACATTTTTCTGTTATTTTTTTCTGCAAATGTCAAGAAAAAGTTAGGACAGGCCAACATGTTAAGTTGAAGAAACAAGTCATTTGAAGAAATTGCCATGGAAACTCCACTTGACTGGGATGTCGTCATTTTCACCCCGCCTGTAGGCCACGGGTTCCTGGGACTACACGGTGAAGGTGTGGAATTTGCGTACTGAAGAGCGGGAGACTACACTGGAAGGGCACAGAGGAAACGTCACAAGCTTGTGCTTCTCTGTCACCGGAATGCTGGTGAGATCTTTCGCCTCGTGCAAGAGTTACGCACAACCATGAATAGATAACGCAAAAACAATGTTCATATTTTTATGTTTTTGGTTTTCCGAATATATAGGCTATATATATTTTTGTAAAGAATCTGTTTCAGATTTTCTCCCATTTTCTCCCAATTTAGTAGCCAATTACACCCTCTATTTTTCATGTCAATCCCCCCCTCGTATTGTGAGTTCACTGCCGTAGCCCTGTGACCGGCAGTGACATCGGCAAAGTATCGTCTCTTCCGAGACGGCACTCGCCAAGCTGTCGACCGTAACTCCGGTACTCAGGTACTGCAGAGCCACTCCTGTACGCAGCAAACTTCATGTCGGCTTCCCTTCCCCCTCCCTGGGCGGACAGCCAATTACCGCCCCCGGGTGGCACTCGAATCGAACCCCAGTAGCAGTGGCCAGCGTCAAATGTTATATAGGCTATATTTTACCCATATGACAATTCAGCTTCATTGTTTTGCTGGTTAGGCTGGGAGTAAAATGGGTACATGTTAAGAATCCGTTTGATCTTTGCAATTCTTTGCAAATATTTTGACATTCATTATGCTTTTCCCCGATGCCTTTGTATTTGCCGGCATCTCTTGTTCTGTCTGTAATTAAAGGAGTGCAGTAGATGTGTTCTACCACTAGAGGTCGGAAATGCGGCTCATAGGATATCATTGTGCTAGAACTCTAGTTGGCTCTTTTAGTCAGGGTGGGGCCTCGAGAAACACCACGGTATCGTTGACCACACGCTCATTTCATGTTTGCTCTCCCCCAACACCGTCCAGGCCTCGGGGTCGTGGGATGGGACAGTGCGGGTCTGGCTGCCCACGGTGGGGTCAGCCATCTTTGTTCTGGAGGGTCACAGGGCGTGGGTGAGGACCCTGGCCTTCTCCCGGGATGGCCTTGTGCTGGCGTCGGCTGCAGAGAACGACATGGTGAGTCGAGCTTAACTTGTGAATTGCGGTGTGAAAAGAAGTGGGGGCTGACATCACGTTTCGGGGGAGAGCGCGTTCTTGTCTATGCTCTCCCGAATTGATGTGTGCTACAAATTGGATTCCCCTACATACTGTATGGAGCTTAGGTACCTGACCTTTAACAAGTGTGCCATCTGAAAACACACACCCCTTCGCAGGTATATCCCGTCAAGGTAATGCTTTCATTTCCTGTCCTCTTTCAGGTAAGAATTTGGGACATGTCCACTGGAAAATGCATCAAGCGTTTGCAGGTGAGACCTTTAGAATTGTTTGAGCGGTAACGGCCCAGGTAGGTAGCCAACACTAAGGGACAGAGCAGCCAGGGGAAAGCTGCTGTGTCAGCAGAAGCATCTGCAGCATAATCTGTCACATTTGTCCACCGGCTGATTTGGAATTGAGCTTTTTAGGGTGATACCCAGGCCATGGCTGTTACTGTATTAACTCTCTGTCCACTTCCCCCCCCTTCCTCCCTTAGGGTCACAAAGACTCTGCCCTTGGGTGCACCTTCACCCCAGCGGAGCTCTTTTGACAGCCGGATCAGTAGACCCCTCCGAGGAGCCATGGCAAGGGGACTGCAGCCACCAATGACATCACTGCAATCCCTGGCTCATGAATAGACAGGGGGGGGGGGCTGTTAAAACATCCAAACAAGCCCGCCCACCCAGACTTGCAGATTAGTAACTAAGACAACGCTAAAACTGTAAGAAAAAAATAATTATTATTAGAGCAGTGAGGGAGAAACAGGGTGTCAATGTGTTTGTATAAGGTTTGGTGAGACTGTCCTACCCCATAGATATAAAAACCTATCTTTCCAATTGGTTACTTCTGTGACTGCAGGGAGGCTGCCATTTTCATGTAGGCAGTTTTCTTCTCCTGTTGAGTGTTTAAGAGGCATAAATCCCAACAGTAGCAATTTACCACCACCTGTGCTTCCGCAGTGTTTGTTCCTTCAACCAGCACCACAAAATACTCTGTATATGGCACTACCTGTGGTGCTGGAACGTTTGGTCACTAAGAATTACCCAGTGGAACTCTGATTTGACAAAAAATGTTTACAACTGCGATGGAAAAAGTAGGCGCTAGTTTATGACATTGTGTAACAATTAGAAGGAATGCGTAAGTGATCGCCAAAATTAGATAGGCCTACTTTTAAAACGTATTACAGTAGAAAATAGTTTATGTAGAGCCATAAAGCAGACTCAAATCACAGTGCACATCCATAACAGAATTTCAACAGGGAGCACGGTCTTCAGGCCAAGCAAAGCCTGAGTCGGCATGGCTTCTTTGCACCTTCCTTGTATGGTCAGTAAAAGTGCACAATTACATGTGAGCGATACAACCAAAAAGAGTAAAGGAAAAATATTCTAACCAAAAATAGTGGGGCCAAAAAACCTCCAGTCTTCAGGTGTCCTCAAATGGACTTTGCAAGCTCAAAAAAAGACAAGGTCTCTAACACACTCTGGCTTGCCAATGTCCCACTCAAAATGAAAATCAGAAAGCTGCGGTCATCCTCTCCACCTACACCCCATCTGGATCTTGAGTACCCCTTTTAAACCCCTGGGAAATGGGCTCCCCCAGCTACATCAGACATGCATAGCATGCCAAAATAAAGTATGTATTGCTAACACAATATTGAGAGCAACCGCCATGGTTTCTTTACACAATCTTGATTTTTATTTATGCCAATGCCCGAAAGTATTGTATTAAACAATTATTTTCATTAGAACTTTGTGCTTAATGCAAAATAACTAAAATGTTTGACAGCAGGGACTTGTGAACAATCTGGTAAGAGCACAAAGGTGTCTTCACACAACACAGGTTTGAATATGGCTACTCTCATAGAAGGAACCATTAAACTAAAAACATGATTAAACGTTCTCCGGCCACAAGATAATATCAATGCTGTCAGGTCTAATTTTGTCCCTGTATATCATCCACACGCATGACTCAAATGGTTTGTCCCAAAAGAGCACAACAATTTAAGATTTACCCTCAAACATAAAGGATAAATTACCCCGGAAATAAAACCATGTGCACAAGTGCTTAGGCTTTAGGTGCGGAGAGCTCCAGGGCAGATATTAGGACAGGGGGCTCCTCTGGCCTGTGCCAGCTGTGCATGTAGTATACTCCTCCGACGCAGTGACTGCACAGCTCAGCTGGTGGACCGCAGTGTGAAGAGAAACGGCAGCTCAAAGCACACTTCAGAAAACAGCACGTGCTTGTCTGCTCTCCTCAAACAAAAGCGCAGCGATGGGAGAGGCCCACGATAACTGGGCATTCCCATTTGGGAGAAGAATGTATTTGGTCAGAAGAACAGGAAACCGATGATTGGTACGTTTTTATTTCATACAAATATATACACTGAAAACTGGGTGTGCAGCGTCTCAGTGAGGCTCAGGCCTTCACAGCGTATTTGCGGATGGGGTAGAGGCGCGCTTTCCTCTGCATCTTCTTGGTCATCAGGCTCTCCTCGTGCTTGTTCAGCCGCCGCCTGATCGCGCGAGTCTTCTTGGGCCTCAAGTCCAGGGGCTTGTACTTCTTACCCTGGAAACAGAGAGAGGGAGGGAAACAGAGATGGAGGTCAAAATGGGCGATACCCACACCCAGCCCGGATGCTGCCTCGCTCTCAAGACTGCACCCTGAAAAGAGATTATAAAAACCTTAAGCCCTTAACACATGAGTCCAAAGTTTGTAGCGCTCCCTGATGTTGCTCCTGAGAAGGTAGTCATGGGACGATCAGTCATGTGCCCTTGTTAAACCCTGTTGGCCATCTTTATACAACAGAAACACACTATGATCATGCACATCACTACCACAAGTGGCTGAGGACCCCCACCATTCAAAATGGTTTACTTTTGACATTTTAACCAACACCCACCCCAGGCAGCAATGCAGAGGACATTTAAACTAGAACGTGGAAGTACGTCCAAACCATGATGTCATTATGCAATGGATCTATACATGACATGTAGCCATTTAGTATAATATAACTGCATGACAACTGGTCACTATTTCTAAGGTTGTGTAAACCAGACAAGGTTTTGTTTATCTGAAAGTATAAAGTGTGTAGCAGATGAAGTGTAAATATAAGAAACTTTTTCCACTTCATGGCCTGCAGATTGAGAGCCCCTGTACTTCAAACATTCTGCTCTGTCCATTCTCATTAGAAGTGGCTTCTGCATTAAATACCTTTCATAGGAAGAGATGATTAATTGCTTTAATTTGGGGGAAGTTTGCAATCAGTTCCATTTCCTTTACCCAACCAAAGCCATTATCCAGCACTACTGACAAAAATCAAAAGTACATACTATTTATAGAAGTATTAATTTTTAAGTACAGAAATGAGCCCCATGTAGATATTCTCTCCTGTAAAATTAAGTGAAATGTCACATCGCAGATTGAGCTTGTACAGCACAAGTTGCTGCCATCTCACCCACGGCAATGTCCGTACTGTTCCCTTCCACGACAACTCACCCAGCCACTCAACACAGACAGAGCGAGTGCTTTTAAGAAGGGGACAACCACCACTTTTACACACAATCCACTTAACACAGCTGAATATTTAACTGAAGCAATTCAGACTGTGCACAAGGGAACAAGTGGCCCAACAGATTGAAACCTGCAAGCCCCTGGTTACACGGCCAGCTTCCTAAGGGTGATGGTTTTGCACGCCGCGGATTACTTAGTCCACTAGTGTTGACTCGTACAAGAAATACAAATAAAGACCTGGCTCCTCATTCACATTGCAATTTAAAGTAAATCTACAGCAGGGATCTGCTACTCTGTTCCTAGAGCCATAGGGTGTGGCATGGTTTTATTTTCACGTACAACCTCCAAATTAGACCTAAGAAATCAAATGTATCAAGCTTTAACTGATCAATTAAGTTCAGAGTAACAAAACCCAGGACATCCTGCAGCTCTGCAAGACCAGGGTTAAGATTCCCTGATCTACAGTGTAGCAGTTTCGAATTGGATCTTGAGGGGACAAGCGCATAGATTGACGCTATAAAACCAGGCTTGTACTACAGTGTTTTTCTTAAACTAGACTAGGTCAAGATGCTGAAGGCTACTCCTATAAACTGACAAATGGATGTGTGAATGGAGTTTGGATTAAAGGAGGACAGAAGGATTGAGTTTCTTTCCCATGTGGAGTCTCACCTTGTAAAACTTCCTCAGGTTCTCTTTCTGCGTCTGGTTGATGACGGTCAGAACTCTGGCAATGGATTTCCGGACGACACAGCTGCCAAAACAGGAGGGGCAAAGTGTTATTTGTGGAACACAAAACAGCTGCTTTACAAAAGAAAAGGCCTGGGTCAGCAGGAACATCAGACGTCTGGATATTTCAGTTTCACAGACTCCAATAACAGGCAGTGTATTGTTCCAGTCTAATTTTAGGGTATATTATTTAAGGAAACACTTGTAGTCATGGTTATGTAAGCTGAGCTGTGGACGAGCAAATTACTCAATTGAAATCTTCTCCTTGTGATTGGGGGAAGGGGGGCTTCCAGAAACCCCAAATGGGTGGAGCTACCACACATCAATGACTGATTGTAATCAATGGTATTACTTTGCAGCAGAGGGCCAACTATTTTGATTGGTTTAGAGGCAGTGCCTCTGGAGCAGTGTGCATTTAAATATCAAAAGCTGCAGTCCAGTTGCTAAAACCGTGCCAGCCAATCAGTTCCATTACCTTTATTTTTCTGAAAATAAAATTCAGAAGCGCATATTTATACATGTATACACTTCAGAAGTGCAGCAATATTAACACTGAAATAAAGGGAAATGTCACATCGCAGATTGAGCTTGTACAGCACAAGTTGCTGCCATCTCACCCACGGCAATGTCCTTACTGTCCCCTTCCACGACAACTCACCCAGCCACTCAACAGACAGAGCGAGTGCTTTTAAGAAAGGGACAACCACCATTTTTACACACCACCCAGCTGGACATTTAATTGAAGCAATTCAGACCTCGCTTGTGGGAATTACAGCAGTGCTACAGCTCGACTGATTTAAACCTGCAACCCCCAGATGACTAGACCAGCTTCCTAAACGGGTCCCAAACTCGACCATATGCCCCGGATATGAACCCAGCTTCTTTGACCTTTCATGAAAGTGATCCAACTGCCATGGACCCAGTCTGCACCGCAGCAATAGCCAAACGCCTTCACCGCCAAATAACCATTCACCCCACCAGACCTCCAGCCAAATCACAGCTGGGCCTCAAACAAAAGCAGGATAAGCCTCACTCTGGCAACCATTTGGAACACAGACAAAACTGTCAGCCATGTTTAGAGCACTCAGTGGAAACTGAGGCCACAGAACGAGGGGGGAGGGGTTACAGCACTACACCTTTCCGCCATTTGCACCCTCCCTGCCCACCCCCAGGAAATCCAATGCTGCACACCTCCTCTACCCATAGGTCACAGCAGTGGTGTAACCAGGCTGTCATTTATTTTAGGTTCTGGGATGATTTTCCTTAAAAATAAAAATGTTAAAAAATTCTGGTTGTAGCCCTAGTGGGTTAGGGGTGTTTAAGACCACAGAAAGGGCTCCCCCAAATCAGACCCCGCCTCCCCACCACGAGCAGATTCCTCACCAACACTCACATCTTGGAAAGCTTGGAGGCAGCTCCCCCGGTAACCTTTGCAACACGCAGCTGGGACAGCTCCACCTTTAGGTCATCCAGCTGCTTCAGCAGCTCCTCTTTCTTCTTGCCACGCAAATCTCGGGCCTTAATCTTTGCCTGGAACAGAAGAGAACAGAGGTGGTGAAAATCTGTTAAAAACTAATTTAAAAAATGTTGCATATTTGTTTGTGACACATGACCGAATTAGTCAGAAAAATCAATAGTATCACCAAAGACGGTGAAATTAAAACATCTATGTTTTTACATGTATTGCTTCTTTAAAACTCCATGTCACCATTGACCATTTTAATGGGGAAGTTGTCTGAAAGCTTTAAAGGTTGGAACAGAATGCTGGTCTGATGAGCTCCATTTCTTCCCATTGGCTTGATAAGTGGCCATATCTGGTTGAAATGCAAAATACTTCAAGAGGGAATTATTTTGATTTAAACCACCTCTGGGTTACATCACTATTTCTCAATCTAAAAAAGCAAAATGTCACATCACAGATTGAGCTTGTACAGCACAAGTTGCTGCCATCTCACCCACGGCAATGTCCTTACTGTCCCCTTCCACGACAACTCACCCAGCCACTCAACAGACAGAGCGAGTGCTTTTAAGAAAGGGACAACCACCACTTTTACACACCATCCACTTAAAGCCGGACATTTAACTGAATCAGTTCAGACTTCGGTTGTGGGAACTACAGCAGTGCTACAGCTTGACACATTGAAACCTGCAAAATCCCTGATGACCAGACCAGCCTCCTAACCCCAAACTCGACCCTCCTTTCCCAGATATGGACCCAGCTGCTTTCTGACCTTTCACAGAACCAGCAAGGCCTGGAAGTGATCCACCCTCCCATGTGAGACACCACTACATGTCACTGCTGTGTTGTACAATAGGCCCAGCTTTTTCCTTTTTTTAAAACAAATTCTCATGCAGTAGTGTTTTTCATTGTAATCAACGTTACAACATCAATTGCATTTCAGTCTGTACTTTTGTTACTGGTTCCTCATGTCTGGATACCTCAACCTCCACGCAAAAACGTTCGGTCATCCACTGTGGAGCATCCCTTCCGTTCTAGCAACACCACCTATACTGACTGCGGTAGATGGTAAAGGTAGAAGTTTTCTATTCAGACGGCAAACAAAAACAATGACATCCAGTTTAGTCCTGCCATCATGAGTAGTTTGATGCAGCATCACTTAATTTACAAACATAGTGCTTCTTGGGATTCAAACACGCAAGCTTTGTTCCTAGTTCAGTTCCTTAACCACTACACTGCCACCGGCAAATCGGCACTATACGTCCATGCTACGACCTTCCCTTTCGAGCGGGGGTCTCTCAAATAAGCGCGTAGCAATATATATGAGAAATACAGCAAAACATTGTAACGTAGAGGCGGTCTGGCCTAACCAGAGAGTAAGATGGACACACCGGAACAATAGGGAAACAGTTCTTAGGCCCACGCCAGCATGGTCTTCAGACCGATGTATTCAGACCCTCGAACACGTCAAACCAAACACTGCAGATATCGCAAAGATACCGGAAGGTGGAGTTCGCCCCACAAAACGACACATCCCCAAAATAGCGAATGCAAAAGGTGAGATGGTCAACATAAATTAACACACCGCAACGGGCGATCTATACAGCAGTTTAACACGACAGTGTTTTGTCCCCACTAGTTGCTGAATTGAAACGGAAGCTTACCATTAGCCACCTCGCTGGCAATCTCCAGTTCGCAGTCAAAACTCACATTAGCTATACTGGTTCATAAAAATATACCAAAAAATACGTTCTCATAAATAAGTTTTGAAACGGAAAAACGTCAAACTATCATTAATTATCTAGCTAGGCTTGCGAAAATGCTAAACAACGTTTGGAACATCGTATCTTAGAATGCCAATCTGTTAGCCAGATTTTTGCAACCAAAAATAAGCACTACTTGCTAAAATAATTAATCGGTTATTTGCACGTAAACTTAATACAAAGCCATCACACATCTATTTGAAAATGTGTGGTCTGAAAAGTGTACGATGGTGTTAGATTGAGGAGGCACAAATATTTATCTTACCATTTTCAATGCTGGCCGCCGCAAGAAAGGAACTCTGCAGGGGCAGAGGAAGTTCTCATCTACTGTCGGGTTACGGACCAAACCAACTCGAGCTGGAGCAGAGAGGGGTGTTTTCTAGTTCCCTAATAATTGACGCAAAATTTGAGTTCGACACGGACACATCCCGGTCGATCACTGTAGCTGAATGTAGTGTGTGGATTTATCATATACGGGTCAAGTACTATACACGCTTATATATAGAATATATATATACAGTACTGTGCAAAAGTTTTAGGCAGGTGTGAAGAAATGCTGTAAAGTAAGAATGCTTTCAAAAATATACATTTTAATTGTTTATTTTTATCAATTTACAAAATGCAAAGTGAGCGAACAGAAGAAAAATCTAAATCAAATCAATATTTGGTGTGACTACCCTTTGCCTTCAAACCAGCATCAATTCTTATAGGTACACTTGCACAAAGTCAGGGATTTTGTAGGATTATAGTCAGGTGTATGATTAACCAATTATACCAAACAGGTGCTAATGATCATCAATTTCATATGGAATTGAAGGTTGAAACACAGTCATTAACTGAAACAGAAACAGCTGTGTAGGAGGCTTAAAACTGGATGAGGAACAGCCAAACTCTGCTACTAAGGTGAGGTTGTGGAAGACAGTTTCATGTCACAGGTCATACACCATGGCAAGACTGAGCACAGCAACAAGACACAAGGTTAGGTATACTGCATCAGCAAGGTCTCTCCCAGGCAAATATTTCAAAGCAGACTGGGGTTTCAAGATGTGCTGTTCAAGCTCTTTTGAAGAAGCACAAAGAAACGGGCAACGTTGAGGACCGTAGATGCAGTGGTCGGCCAAGGAAACTTAATGCAGCAGTTGAAAGACACATCATGCTTATTTCCCTTCGAAATCGGAAGATGTCCAGCAGTGCCATCAGCTCAGAACTGGAAGAAACCAGTGGGACCCAGGTACACCCATCTACTGTCTGGAGAAGTCTGGCCAGAAGTGGTCTTCATGGAAGAATTGCGGCCAACAAGCCATACCTCCGACATGGAAACAAGGCTAAGCGACTCAACTATGCACGAAAACATAGAAACTGGGGTGCTGGAGAAAATGGCAGCAGGTGCTCTGGACTGATGAGTCAAAATGTGAAATATTTGGCTGAAGCAGAAGGCAGTTTGTTTGCCGAAGGGCTGGAAAGCGGTACAATAATGGGTGTCTGCAGGCAACAGTGAAGCATGGTGGAGGTTCCTTGCAAGTTTGGGGCTGCATTTCTGCAAATTGAGTTGGTCAGGATTAATGGTGTTCTCAATGCTGAGAAATACAGGCAGATGCTCATCCATCATGCAGTACCATCAGGGAGGCGTCTGATTGGGCCCAAATGTATTCTGCAGCAGGACAACGACCCCAAACATACAGCCAATGTCATTAAGAACTATCTTCAGCGTAAAGAAGAACAAGGAGTCCTGGAAGTGATGGTTTGGCCCCCACAGAGCCCTGATCTCAACATCATCGAGTCTGTCTGGGATTACATGAAGAGACAGAAGGATTTGAGGCAGCCTACATCCACAGAAGATCTGTGGTTAGTTCTCCAAGATGTTTGGAACAACCTACCTGCCGAGTTCCTTCAAAAACTGCAAGTGTACCTAGAAGAATTGATGCTGGGTCACACCAAATATTGATTTGATTTAGATTTCTCTTCTGTTCATTCACTTTGCATTTTGTTAATTGATCAAAATAAACTAACACTTCTATTTTTAAGCATTCTTACTTTACAGCATTTCTTCACACCTGCCTAAAACCTTTGCACAGTACTATATATATATATATATATATATATGATGTGTTTTTACCATTGAACCACCCCTTTTTAATAAGGGCAACACTGCTGTAAAATGTAATCTCTTTGAAGTTTGCTAAATACATTTTGCTCAATCATTGGTCAGGGTGTCCCGTGCACTTTACTAGCGGTGGTCAACCTTGTTTGACATTTGATATCAATACTTCCATATCAACATACCCTGTTGGTATCAAACATTATATATTGTAGTTCATATCAACCTGCCTTTTGTTCACACCATAACAGGGATGATCACACAACATTTAAAAATGGCTTTCTGTTGGCCTACCAATAGGCAAATTATTGGTTTGCTCCAAAGGCCAGAAGTGATTTTAATAGATTTTTTCACTACTGTATAAAATAAAGAGATCCGTAGTAAACCATTGATTCCTAAATCATGATAGATTTGTTGCAGTCTGCAGTGGGGGTTCATTTGTGTTGTATTGGCTTTATATTTTTGGGTCCTATTGATATGACCATAATTATCAACCCCTTTGAATGGTACACACGAAATGTATACTATCCCGCATGATGTAGGATCCAATGTTCAACAGGAGGTCATTCCTTGTGTATCGTTTGGATTTTCGGCAAAGTTGAATTGGATGCATAAAACCAAGGGCGTAACCACATATGAAATATTGGGGGGGACATAATGAAAGGTAATGTTTTATATTACAAATTATTGGGGAGGAGGGGGGGCGATATGACTGTCTTGAATATGGGGGGGCATGCCCCAGTCCCCCGGCATGCCCCAGTCCCCCCGTTCGTTACGCCTATGCATAAATCTTTGAACTCTGCTTTCAACTGCATGTATAAAAACGTAACTGCTAAGGCTTTTCAAACTGCGGGTGACCCGAGTCACGACGGTGGGAGCTCTGAATAAACCACTAGAACGCTTGAAAAGATTCAATCAAATTCCTCACAAGGGCCGCTTCCACGCAACAAGAGGTACGATTACCCGCGGGCTAAAATCGAAAGGCATTCCAAATATACCACTTGTCATGTTATGTGGATAATGGGACAGATGCTGAGTATGTTGAATGCATTTTCGAGCAAAATACATTTATACAAATACAAATATAGGCTATCGGTAGCGCTTTCCATGACTTGTCGTGAGCATGTCTCTAATTTGTTGTCTAATAAATCCATATATCTAATTGTCTAACTACTATTGCACTGCATCTGTCAGTCTCGTGACGCGGTGAAATCAAACCAGATAAGCACGTGGGCAGCGATAAAGTGACTCCAGAATTAGTTGTTTTAGAGCAGTGTAAATGACCGGATAGGTACACATACTTCAGTCGGCTTTGACCTTATCTGAACCGGAGATGAGGGTAAAGGGGGTTTATCCCGTACTGTCTCCCGCGTGGCTTACCATCCGCTTTTTGAAATGGGAAAACCTGGGGAGGGGGGCTGTCTGCCTGCTTGACAGGTACTTTTGACAGGTTTTGGCACTGTGAGGTAATTCCGTTTCCGCTGCACTAAGTATCGCTGCCATATTTTTCTGCCCAGATCCGAGAATGAGGGAGCAGTAGAGTGAGAGTGCGTTACGGGCAGAGACAGTCATAGGACACCGGGACCTGGATTTGGTCAAGGTTTTCACTGCTTGTCAGAGATACGCTCTCCTGACCAGTGGTTACTAGCAAGCAAACAATCACACTGCTGAGGCAGCTACAAGTAAGCAGCTAAGTATCTGTACAACAGTCATCGATATTTACTCTCTCACCCACCAATCCGAACCGGACCAGCTACTGCTGTAGGTGCTGGCTAGTGGAGTAGCTTGCTAGCTACTTAGCCACCGCTTTGCTTCCTGAAGTGGCCCCGATGGCGAAGAACACTCTGTCGTCGCGGTTCCGGAAGGTGGACATTGATCAATACGACGAGAACAAATTTGTGGACGATCAAGAGGACGCGTCGGAGCAGCAGGGACCGGACGCCGCGGAGATAGACAACCTTATCAGGCAATATCCTTTATCGGGGCAAGGCAATGGGGTGTACGGTGCACCCCGTCAGTTGCCAATTCGACGAACCACCCTCCCCTCCCCTTTCCCCCTAAAAACGCCTGATTGATTTGATCAGATAGCCGGGTGCTGAGTTCTACTTGTTGTGCAATTGACAATGCAGTATACCATGGTTTAATATATTATTGTGAGGGCTAGCTGCACAAATGTTAGAAATGTCTCATGCCAAATATCGAGTCTTAAAATCAAATCTAGACTTGAATGACCGACTAGTTGGTGTAGTGGATTGGACACTTGGTTGAAAAATATAGCTGGTATGTTCCCTCCAAGAATACCGTTCATTAATCTGTTGCTAGCAACGATAAGTTTGGATATAGTGTACCACAGAAAGTGTTTTCTCAGGGCTTTAGTCAGGTTAACGTTCCAGGGAAAGCTACGCCGCATTTGAACTCGGCTTGAATGAGTAAGGAAATCTCTAAAAATCCTCACATTCCTGCATGCTTAATTTAATTGAACATTGTTCTGTGGGAATTCATTAAAGGATATGAAACGTCGCTATTGTATCGGTAAGGCCAGGCTTTGTTTACGAGCTTTTAGGAATGGTTGGCTCTCCGTTGTAAACTAGCATTGAACGGCTAGGTTGCTATCCAGCTTGCTAGCCACGTAATTAAGGCATTCACTTTCTGCGCGTTCTCATTCCACCTGGCAAAATATGATAATTGGAAACCCAAGGCAGAGAAAAGTAGCTGTGGTATGGACAAAACAACAATTACTGCATGCCCTCCGCAATTTACGTTCTTATAAATATTGAACTGGTAATCTGTGATGCGCTGCATGCTTTGTGCGGCTGTTCGCTTCGCGTCGCGAGAGCCAAAACCAGTTGTCCCACTTTTTGAAACAGAGGTCACGTTGCAGGGTACATTTGGAGGGCATGTTGGGCTCTAAAGCGCCTTTGTAGTGCCTCTAGTCATAGCAAGTGACAGTAGTTCTATTGTATTATCTGGTCATATTTATAGGAGTCATCTTACCCCCACTAATCAAGTTTAGGGGCGTCCTTTCCAAAGACGGGTTTAGTCAAAAGGTTACCGGTATCTGACCCCGTCCATTTTCAAAGGGATTTGGTCACAACCTTTAATTGGCGCTTTTAAGTAGACCTTTTTTGGACTACTCGTGGTTCCTTTGGCCGATTTGTCTGAATTATAGCATACAGCAACATGGCCATTTTTTTACAGGAAGTTGAGGCTAAAGCTACTTGGCCTGTAATGAAATTACGAATGAATAATTAACGAGAACCTCAGGGCTTCTTTCCGGCGAACGAGGAAACGTGGTCAACATGACCTGCGATATGTGGTTACAGTACCCTTTATTCAAAATTGTGTATGGTAAATATATACATTTAAATACAGGGTTTTGGGCCTGTGTTTGAAAAATGAAATCGCAAACACAAGCCCGACTAAACAGAATGAATCTCACTGGGTAACCCAGTGTAATATTTCGTTGATTTGTATTGTTGCAATATTAACTAGGCACAAAGCCCCCACCCCGACACAAAGTAAGTACAGAATTGACCTCAGAGTTGGTCAGTTTTTGTTTACAATGTTCGCACTGCTCCGGTGGCACATGCTGAAAGTTTTACTGAATTGGGCGTGGTAAAGACAGACAGGAGACAAGTGGAGAGAGTGTTTTTTTTTGTTTTCTTTGTGCTGCGTGAGTGATTTTCTTGATTTTGGTGTTTCCATCCATCTGCATCAAATTTTCCACGAAGAAGCGCGTTGGCTGTCTTGCCTGTTGTGTTGCCTGTGCGGAGGCAGCTCTGAACTGGTTTTTGGTTTGCAGGTCACTGTTTCCCCTTGTGTTGCCTAGAGCATGACTATCTAATGCAGCAGGAACGTTTTAATTTGCATATTGTTATTTTTGTAATGTTGTTTTCTCTCCTCTTTCTCTCTCTCTCTCTCTCTCTCTCTTTCTCTCTCTCGTGTGGCAGTGTAAGTTCTTGCTGGTGATGATGATGTTGATGAGGACTAGGAGGATATCTAGGGCATCTTCAGCTCCTGTGCTGCCTTGCTTCCCCCTGGGGGGGTGCAACGCTGGGTGCAGCGCTGGGTGTGTGGCAAGAGTCCAATTTAACAGCGCAAGTTTCCAAAATTATTATTGGAGATCGAATTGGTGGGAAAAAGTTCACACTGCATGCCTACACATGTAGTCATATTCACACTCATGCATACTCGCGCACACTCCCCCGCGCTCTCTCAGATACACACACCCTCACACACAAGTGCACCTACACACTCATGCGCACACACAGAGATGGACGGACGCACACAGACACGCACTCTTTCACGCAGACGGAAGCACAGCGTCACATGCTGTCACACAGATAGTCACGCATTCTTACAGTGACTCACTCACTCACTCTCATACACACACACACACACACAGACGAACACACCTTGTCACACACACACACACACACACACACACACAGACAGATGCACACAGTCACGCACTCTCTCACTCACACACACACAGATGGACACACACACTCTTACACACACACACACAGACAAACGCACACAGTCACATACTCTCTCATTCACTCACACACATACAGACAGAAGCACACAGTCACACACTCTCACACACACAGACGAACACGCACACAGATGGACGCACACAGTCACACTCTCTCTCTCACACACACACACACAGACAGCTGCACACAGTCACTCTCTCTCTCTCTCACACACACACAGACGGACACACACAGTTACACACTCTCTCAGACACACACACATTCGCACGCACACCCTGGCAGATTAGTGTGGCAGATGTCGAATTGGGGGGCCCGTGACTGCAGTATTGGGATAGGCCTGACAGGCTGGGCCGTTGGCCTTTATTTTGTTTAATAGTGCTGATAAGCAGGTGGTTCTGACAGCCAGCACAGCTGCAACGACAGCTTTACAGACAGGCCCACGAGTATTTCTGAGTCAGGGGCTCCCAAACGGGGCCTGTGAAGGAGAAAACAACATTTACCCCTTTTAAGAATATATATTCTGTTTATATTTACCCATTTCTTAAATGACATATTTGATGCTTTCAGATAAAACAAACTCTGGTTTACACATCCTGGGTAATATTGTGGTCGTTGTAATTATTACATATTTATTTTGCACAATATAGCTCCATGTCTTTAAGTATATAGAGCCTTGATATACAGTAGTGACATTGATGATTTATATTAATTTGGTCCTGGAGAGCAACAGGGTTGGTTTTTGTTTTCACCTTAAAATCTGTCCCAAGAAGCCAGATGAGGTGAGTTAACTGTGTAATCAACTGCTTTAATTAATCAATGAATTGCTGATTAGTAATGAAAACCAGCAGCCCTCCTGGACCCTTGGCCACTCTTGCACTCCTGCGTTAAATAGCCACTACATTGCTGCCTGTAGTGTGTGCTGGATACAGGTGTCAAAAGGTGGTTATTTTATATTTTTTATATTATATTTTAGGACGTTTGGACCTTTAAACCTCCAACCTTTATGTTACAAGCCCATCCCTGGCAATCACACACTGGTGTGTATCAATCAAAATACTCTTCTCCCCCTAGCAAACCACAGTGATTTGTTCAAATTGGCCAGGCACTGCTAACACATTGTAGTGGCACCCATGGGGGGTTTATGTCACACAAAACGTAGTTGTTTACGCACACAAACTAGGCAGTAGACGCACACCGGTGATACATTGACAAGATCGTTGTGGATCAAATCGTCCTGTCTGCTTTGCGCTCCTGTGATTTTATTAGCGTAGTGTGTGGAATATATTTATTTATTTTGTTTACGAGTCCTCACTCTTCCATAGCTAGGTTGCATGGTAATTGGAACAGAGAAAAAAAGGAAAAGGTCCCTCAGGGTCCATATTTGGTCCCATCAACAATCTGTTTTGCGTCCCCCCAATAATATATTCTGCACCCCCCCATAATATATTCTGAATATTAAAGTCAAGGTTGTGCCAATGGAGCAGTCGGTCATATGAAAAATGCATTGCTTATGCTGCTAAAAAGGAAAACTGTTGTTGTTTTTAGGCTGATTGAATTGGATCTTTTCATTTCTATTTCTGGTTCATTTTGTATTATCAGCCGAATGGATTAATTTGATTTATTTATTAGTGTATTTATATTGATTTATTAATTCAGCTTGAAAGCACTAATTCACAGGTGATACTACCCTGTGCTGTGAATAACAACAACCCAGCTTTATTTACAGTGGGGTCCAAAAGTCTGAGTCCACCACCAAGATCTGTTTTTTTTCATCATTCATCAAAAACTAACACAACATTTTTACTCAGGAGAACAATTTAACTACCTCACAAAGCTCTGCTGACATAATTACAAACAGCTGCAAAAACATGGAAGTCCTTTTTCAAGATTAAAGCACCTGCAGTAGAAACGAGAACACATAGAGGACCATATTAATAACGTCAATATCCGGTATTAATTGTTACAAGACCAAAACAACTCACACTGTGTATTAGGAGTGTCCATGTTTAAAAACTTAAATGAAAGGCAATGGTGTGCAAACAAAATATTTATGGATATTTCAATTTCATACCATCCTTTCTCAAACAAACATTTACAAAAAAAATATTGTATCAATGTTTTATGACATTCTTGAATAACAAATACCACAAGAGTAAAAAATGTTGTTAGTTTTCAATGAACGATGAAAACAAACTGATCTTGATAGTGGACTCAGACTTCTGGACCCTTCTGTATTTATCTGATTATTTTCCGCATTAGTGAAGAACAAAACGAATTAGGTTGTGATGGCTTGCCGAGGCGAGGTGGTGGAGTGACCATGAGCATTCGACCGAAGGTGGACCGTGAGTGCTTGTTCACCATTGAGAAGTTTTTATAGTCACACAACGTGTTTGTAGTCACAAAGGGGGGAGTTACGTGCTTGGAGGACGAGTAGCAATGCAAATAAAGGATAAGATTCACACTTTTAGCTTCTGATGTTTTATTTAAATTGTGAGACAAAGGCAGTGGTGGCATCAGATGGTCTATAGAAGGGAGGTGTGATCAGCCCAATGGGGGGTTAGCTGGTGGGGGGGTAGGAGGGGTGTTATGGTGTAACAAAAAGCCCACTGCATTGTGGGACTGTGAGGCAGCAAGTCTGGTAGCCATTCCGGTACTCACATTCTGCTGGCTGGGATCATTGTCACCTCGCAGATCCTCTGATCTTGGAATCATCTGGGAAGCTCATCCCAATGGATGTTAGATGGAGATCTGTGGATCTGCTCCAATGCAATGCAGATCCTGAGGAACGGTTAAATTGGCAGGTGAAGGTGAACTATCGTGAACATTTGCAAACAATTCCAAACGTTTTTCCTGTTAGCTTTGTGGTTGCCGTGAACGGTTTGCAAACACAAGCACGCGGTTTGAAAACATAGTGTGTGGCGAACAAAAATGGCTTCGGTGCTGGCCTGAGGGATATGCGTTTTTTAATGTTTAATGCAAACAATTTGGAACATTCGTAAAAGCCAAGTTTCACCGCAGATGGCAGCAGTCTGTACTCCCAGTGTGCTGCTGGTCTGCTCCCACCCACCTCCCCCTCCCTGATAAACTCCCTCATGTGAAGTGTTGGCTGATGTCATTTTCCTTAATGAACTGCAGTTCACTGGAGACATGATGTCGGCTTTCAGCATTGCTCTTAGGAACCCACCAATCAACACGAAGAACCCGGCAGTGAAGGTGAGCTGGCCTGATTGGCACACCTCACTCCTGAGTTGATGCTCTGCTTCCTTTCCTGCACTGCTCTCAATTACTATTATTATTTAGTAGCTGCTTACATCCACAGAAAAGCTGTGCAAGGATCTGTGTGTGTGTGTGTGTGTGTGTGTGTGTGTGTGTGTGTGTGTGTGTGTGTGTGTGCCTGCACTGGTGCGTGTCTCTCTCACTGGTAGTAATTACAGTGCTCTGCAGTACACAGTCCTGTAATTAAGGGTGATTAATGGGCTGATTCTTGATATTCGACCAAATTGTGTAGATTATGTGCTGAATGTTTTTCCCTTATTGCCTATGTTGAGCGGTTAAATAAAGTCTTATTAAAATGTAACTCTTTCTCCCTCTCTTAATACTTCCCCCTCCCCCTCTCAGGAGCGACTGCAGGCGATGGTGCTGCGGGTGTTGACGTCGTTTCGGGGGGGTGAGATCGAGCCGGCCGTGAGGTCGCTGGACCGGGACGGGGTGGACCTGCTGATGAAGTACATCTACAAGGGGTTTGAGAAGCCTTCAGAGAACAGCAGCGCCATCCTATTGCAGTGGCACGAAAAGGTGAGTGCCTCCATCGTGTTACCTGTTTGTACACTTCCCCCTCGGTCATGTGACCTGTGCGTACCTTCCCTCAGTCATGTGACCTGTGCGTACCTTCCCTCAGTCATGTGACCTGTGTGTACCTTCCCTCACTCATGTGACCTGTGCGTACCTTCCCTCCCCAGTCATGTGACCTGCTTCTCAGTCTGGGGGGGCTACAGTTGCCTTTTCCCGCCGGATCGGTCTGGCAGTTGGGTTGTTGCTGGGGAAACAAGGTTTTGTTTGCGCCTGCATAGTCAGCCCATTGCCCGGAAGTGACAGTGTGCTGGGAAATGCTTCTATATGATTCTATAGATTCACCTGGTGTAATGCATTGGTTACAACAGAAACCTGCACACATTCTGCCCTCGATGGAATGAGTTTGACACCCCTGCTATAGACCAACCAGATACTCCGCTACCAGTGAAGCTGAAACATTCCAAATTGGTGCATCGTCTGTAAATTCATTAAGTGGTGGGACCAAGGACAATACTGTGGAAATGGACATTCTATACTGTAATATAGCACTGGTAACTCCTGTTACCAACCCGAAGCTCCTGTAGTTAAGAAGCAGATAGGATGTCCGGGGTTCGATTCCACCGGCCGCGCCAGTTTTGGCTCTGGCCAAGAGTGCCACTAGGGGGTGGCAATTGGCTCTCTGCCCCAGGGTTGGGGGAGGGAAGCCGATATGAGTTTGCTGTGTATAGGAGTGCGCGCATACCGGAGTTACGGTGATGGCTTGGTGGGTTCCGGCTCAGAGGAGGCATGATGCTGTGAAGTTGAGGGGCCAGGCCCAAGATTTTTACTCTGGTGTACCTAGTATCACAGATGTAACAAATAAAGGAATCTGAAATCTGTCAGTGCCAGTATCAGGACCATGGCAGCAAACTCATAAGATATATGAGGGAGTGGGATAATTGAAAAATGAGGGTATAATTGGATACTAAAAATAGGGAGAGAAAACGGGGAGAAAAACAGCAGAAAGAGAAAGTGGGGAAAAAAAGAAGCAGATAGGATGGAAGGAATGCAAGAGCTGAGTATCTGGTGAGTCTAAAGAATCTGTGTTAGTAGCAGTGAGGGACTGTACTCCCCCTCTGTTCCAACAAGTGGAATCCCAGGCAGAGATTTGCATACAGTTTTTTCCTGTTTCCTTCTGGACAGATTTAGCATCCTTCCTCATCATGTCCCTGGCATCTCTCGTCTTCCGTTTCCCCGGTTCTGAGCCCCACCGTTTTATCGTAGATTGTTTGTAGTTTGTCCAGAACCATCTGACGGCAGCTCTTTCACTTGCGTGTTCTTTGCCGTTTGGCATGCCGCTTAACCTACAACAGAAGGGCAAACGGCAGCTTGCCCAACAGCAGGTTATAACAAAACCCAAATTATTAATAATACAAAAACACAAATGAGTAACATGATAATGGTAATAATAATAATGATGACGGGTATTATTATTATCCATCATTATGATGCTGTGGAGCAGAGTTTGTCACCAGGAGGTTGTGTGTTCGATTCCCAGCTGTTGGACCCTTGAGGGGTGTTCTCCCATGAGGTGCGTTACCTGGTGTGGCCGAGAGGAGGCTTTCTGAGGCGCGGTGTGGAGTAGCGTGATTATGAGGGATACTCTGTGGCTGGAGAAGAGGTTTTAAAAACAAAACAAAACATGGCCAGAGGAGCATCGAGGGCTGTCGAACTGGAGGGCGAGCCCCCACAGGCGTGTCGCCCGCTTGCTCTGCGGGCTCAGAGATGGAACAATGACCAACGACGGGTCAGTAGCCCTTAGAGGTCTTGGGCTATTTTGTCTCGTTGTCGAGGACAAAAGACGGGTCGTCAATTTCGTCGTCAGCATCACTCTCGATGTCAGACTCCTTATCAATAATTTCTTCAAGTTCGTCACCAACTCCAACTCCAACTCCAAAAACTAGCTAGGCATTTTTTTCCGTTTCATAATATGCCAAAAACGCAGAAGATATTCAAACAAATGCGACGCCTGTCTCACATACTGTATGCGCTTTTACACACGTGTAAATATAATTTTTATATCAAATTAAAATGATAATATCTCCGTTTTTACTTGGTCTTTCAACGTCATTAAAAAAACTAGCATGGGGTTTCAAGCCAGCCGAGTGAAGTTGACGGCAATGCTCAGTGACTTTGTTTTAAAGCTACGGCGTCTTGAACCAGTTACTGATTTGATCACACTGGCTTGATCGGCGACTCCTAAGGGTTAAAGAGGCGGGGCCAGCAGCGGGTCATTGAAGGGGCGGGCCAACCAGGACCTGTCTCTTGTCCGCTTCCTGTAAACGTCAAAGGGAACGCTTTCACTTCCGTCCACCATTCCTCAACGTCAGACCTTTCTGTTCTTTTGGGGTTTGGTTTTGTCATGGGACACTTATCTACATGGATGCCCCTCTGTTGTTGAGGCTTCCACCCAAATACCCCCTGTGCCCTGCCCCTCCCTTAACTCTGTCCGACAAGGGGAGTCTGTCTGGAGCCAAGCTGCACCAATGTTTTTCATATTTATTTATTTTGCTTTGTTTGTTAGGCTTTCGCTGCGGGAGGACTAGGGTCCATCATTCGAGTCCTCACAGCCAGGAAGACCGTCTGACACAGCACCGGCTCGTCTAGCTGAAGAGGAAGACGTAGCGGAGAGGGAGAGGGACTGTATTTTTGCAGAAGGGAGGGCTACAGCGCCATTCCCTTTAGCAGAAGACTATATCTAAATTTAAACTACAAAATAAGAAAATAAAAAATAATAAGCACACACCCAAAAAAAGGAAATAATATTTTGAGTGAAGAGATACTGTACTGTAATGTTGGAATGCTTTTTATTATCTGTTGCTTTTTTATTTTTTTAAAAGAGGGTTTAAAAAATGTGAACATTGTGTAAAATTAAATTAAAATAACATTAATTTAAAAAAAGCACTGCTCAAAATGAAAAGAAAATAAGGAAATAGCAGCCAGGAAGGGGAAAGGTGTCATATGAAATGGTACAAGAGGGGGATGCATTCTGTTGGAGTGCGACTTGGCACTACCTTTTGTGTGTGTGTGTCTGTGTGTGCGTGCGCGAATGCGTGCTTATGTGTGTGTGGGCGAGCATGTGTGTGCGTGTGTGAGAGCACGTGCGTGTGTGCGCAAGAGCGTACGTGTGCATACTTGTTAATTTTGCTGAAAGGTGTACTGAAAATTTTGTTTGTTTTTCTCCCTCATTTTCATTTTTGTACAGACATTTAATATAAGCAATGGAGATGATTTGAATTGTGTTGGGGGGGAGGGATTGGGGGTTCATTGTAAAGTGCCTGCCGCAATAAAAACTCATGGATCATCTTCATGGTGATGTTCTTTCTCACACCCTGATTCATCATCTCTGTCCCACTATCACACGAGAGTTCATTTCTGCATCAATGAGGTACCGCAGCTTGTAGCACACAGGGGGCGCGGTTAACATAAACAGGGGTGATGTTAGCACATGCAGGGGGCGTGATTAGCACGCACAGGGGTGACGTTAGAACAAGTGGGTGGGGCGTGGTTAACTTCTCCAGGCTGGGGTGAGGAACACTCCTCTGCTCAGGTGGGACGTGCTTCTTTCGGTTCAGAATCAGAACCGCCAGAGTCTTCCTGCCCAAGGACTACTGGAAAACTCTCCCTGGAGAACACAAAGTGCCCTGCAGAGCTCTAAATACCATTCCTACATGGTTTCTTCCAGGGCTTTGGTGAAACAGGATCCTGTTTCTCCCCCTGCTGGTGAAATAACAGCACTACACACAGGCACATATTGGCTCCTTAAAGTGTGGCCTCACCTGCCAGGTTTATAACCTTATGGTACTATGAGCCTGATCACGTTCATACTCCTGATGTGAGATAAATCTGCCCAAATTCCAAGAATGTGCTTTGCTAACAAACCAATGGTCAAGTTCTGACAAATCGTGATCCCATGTAGGATCTCAAGACTACTTAGTGTATCTATCACGCCGATCACTTACTTGGAAAATGCTCAAGGTGTAATGGAAGCCATAGCTATAACTGTTTTTATGTGAAATTGACAAGACGCAAGTCTTCTGAATTACATTTTGTGGAACTGGGAAGACGTGAGCATTAAGAAATGGAAATCGGTTCAAAAGAAGAAAAGGAAAAAGTCATTTAATTAAGACCACAATTCTATAGAAAGTAAACAAAACAGTCAAACTTTTATTACTCTTAAATAGCATTCAGTTAAAACATTTTCTGGGAAAAAAACATACGTTTTGGTGTCGCCACATTTCTTCCAACCTCCCCCAAGTAATGAACAACTATAACATCAAATATAATTGGCAACGAATGGGACAGAACACAGCAATAAGTGATAAAAACACAGGACTACTGACCAACGCGAGTTGTTTAAACTAGTAACTCTAGAACCCCTTAACTTATAAAGAAAGAGTATTCTGACCGTTACCTTACCACTATATCCTTCCCTCCCACAACAGTAGGAACCTCTAAGGGAAACAACCTGTACTAACCAAGTAACACTTTAGACTCGGCCCTACGCATGACATCTACAAATAAAAAAACACTGTAACCTGGAACGTTTTCGACGGGAGTTACTAATAATTGGAAGTACGGTCACTCACCTTTGCTAGACTACTGTTGCTATTATCAAAAGGTGGCTTGTGTATTTTCCTTTTCCATAAGCTCAGTGTAAATGTTCTATGATATTCAGTTACTAAGCGTTAATGGTATAAAATGCATTTCTATGTGCATTTTAGTGTTAAGTGACTTTAAGACCTTAAAGGGGGAGCTGATGTAAGTGCTGTGTGGCGGTGTGACCATGGAGTGCAGATTGGTACAGGAGTATGTTAATATGCCTGTGATTCTTTCCTCCTCTTTCACCCCCACATCTATGCAGCTGGAGCCCCCAAAGGCCCCTTCTCACCTAGCCTCACCCTAGGAAATGAAACAACAGCCAAAACCAAAAAAAGGACAAAAATACTAATAAAAAAAGGGTGTGTTTCTGGGTCGTGATCCCAAACACTTCGACAGACTGAGCCAACCGAGAATTCCGTTTCAACAATTAGTTAGATTATTTTTTTCTTCTTTTCTTTGAGGATCTGGCCAGTACCATCCGGAATGAAGCGTGCCGGCCCGTGTCCTGGTGTTCGGGTTCTGCCCGTCCACGCCTTGAGGGAGGACCCATTTGGCAGTGACAACTACTGTGGCCTTAGTGTCCTCACTCAAAGGTGCAAAAAGTCAAAAATATATATATAACAAGTTTTCCAAAACATCAGGAATGCGATGTAGTCCATGTTTCTGAAACGGCAGCAACACAAAACGATGTCAAAAAGGTTCCGCGCTTAGTACGCCTGAATTTAATTAACATCTGTCTTTCAAAAGATGTGAAATTCACAGGATTCCCCTCGAAAGAATGGACGTGGGGGCGATCCCGGTCGAGACGGAACGGCCCCATCGGCATGGTTCCCGAACCGCCGCTCCGACACACTCTCTATGACACCACGCTCTCTTATGACATCACACAACTCTCATAAAAATACAAAACGATTTGATACATAACGATTAAGAAAAGAAAAAAACCTCAATCATGCGGCTATTATCTGTCAAAGCTGTTCTAGATTCGAGGTCAGAATGTAAATGCACTCTCTTTTGCAGCTGATGTGATTTTTTAAGTTTTTTTTGTTATATTAACAAACATAATCAGGTCAACTCAATACAGTAAAGTGCAAGGCTATTATTATTACTATCGTCATTATCATCAGCATCATCATAATCATTATTCAGTTAAAAAACAAAATATATTACAAAAAACAAAACAACACGAGAACTGACATCAGACACATATGTGTATCCTCTTTAAAATGGTCCAGAACCCCCCACCCATGGAATGTTATGTTCAGCTGGGGGGGGGGTTGTGAACGGAGCCAGCGTTTTGCCCGGACACTCCCCCTGTGTGTGCGTCTTTAAGAGCTGCTTCTACAGGACCCGCCCCCCCCACACACACACACTTTTGCTTGTGCTCTTTTTTGTTTTTAAATTTTAAATATATTTATTTATATACGTGTGTATATTTGCTTTTATTTTCCTTTGATATTTTAGCCACATTTTTTATCCAATATAGATAACATAATCATGAAAATAATCCTTCTGGCTATCGTAGACAGCCCCCCCCCCCACCCCACCCCACCCCACCCCAAAAGAAAAAGCAAACTTGAAACCACGCCGTACGAGCCGCACACAGGACAGACAGACGGGTAGTATAGGGAGCTGTGCTGACCTCTCAATCCAAAGGCCCACGCTCTAGGGCGAGGCCTGCAGAAAGGTCAAAGGTCACCAGTACAGAGGTTCCAGGGTCAGCAGGTGAGGCCTCCATCAGGTGAAGTGCCGCCCGCCATGTTGGAGGCCCATGACACATGCACAGCTGGTCACATGACTCTGAACTGCACACTCAGTGCACAGACCTGGAGATCAGCCGTGTTATGTTTGCACCGGACATGACCCGGTCACATGACTCCTGTCAGCCGTCCCCACCTGCCACCTTCCCTTAAACCATGGAGCGCAAACAATCCGTGCGGCTCAGCAGGTAGAGCACGGCGTTGGCAACGCTTAGGTTGTGGGTTCAATTCCCACTGGGACCACATATACTGAAAAATGTATGCATTCACTACTGTATGTCGCTTTGGATAAAAGCGTCTGCTAAATGGCATACATTATATATTATATTCATCACAGAGAGGCAACACTTCCCCCTGCTGGTCACAGGAGGAACTGTAAAAACACAAAACAACAAAAAAAGCACAAACCCCTTTAATATGGGCGGTGCTCTATTGTAACAAGAAAAATAATTTTTAAAAACCAAACAACGTATACCTGTCTGCATTTGACACAGATACGCACATGCAAAATGACCTTGTAAACCTGGGCCCAGGAACCCACAAAGAAAACAGGGCCACACACCCCCGAGCCAGCGAACGAGGGGGCCTCAAATTGGGCCCGTTTGAATGTCAGAAGTAACGTTTTGGAAGTACAGCAGGCAGTGTTGTCTTTCTAAATTCTTCTTTTAAAACCCCCGAGGGTGTTGTGTGCCATCTGCCCCGTTTGGTCGCTCTGAGCAGCGTACGGGGGGAGGGGTGTGTGCATGCACTGGAATCTCGTGCGCGTGCGTGTGTGAGAGAGAGAGAGGGAACGCACACGGCTGTTTGTAACGGTGTGCTTGTACAATAACAGAAGTGCGCCGATATGTATTAATAAGAAAAAACCAAGTGATCCCATTTATGGAAACAAAACAAAGAAAAAAACAGATCCTAGTAATGATAAAATACTTCTTTCTTTTTTTAAACTGGTGTTGAACTTGCAAGGTTGAGCAAAGACAAGAACCCCTCCAAAAAAGTCAAAAGTCAAAGCCCCTAAATTCACTCCCCCGGAGAGCTCTTTCAGTGCGTGGGCAGCGCTGGGCGAAGTCGGGTGCGGTCGGGGGTTAGTAGCTGTCCAGCGTGGAGTCGTAGAAGAGGTTCTGCACGTCCAGCATGGCTGCCAGGTCCAGGATGTGGCGTTGCAGGACGCTGCTCTCCACCGTGTCCTGCCTGGGCAGCTGGGGGAAGGACTCCGGAAAGCTCCGCAGTTCCTGTACACACACACACACACACACAGTGCAACAGCCAATCAGAACGCCGATGCTATGCTACGCTGTGCTAACGTGTATAGACACACACACACACACACACACACACACACATGCTGTGATTGGCTGTTGCGCTTGTGTGTGTGCACCCAAGGAGGGTGGGGGGGGGGGGGCACAGTACCCGGAACAGCTTGTGGAGCCGAAGCACCGCCGAGCAGAAGACAAAGCGCAGCAGCAGCAGCCTCAGGAAGTCATCACCATAGAACTGCAGAAACGCCTGATCTGAGGGAGGGAGAGAGAGAGGGAGATGTATAAAGACTTACACCTTTAATATAGTATAACTTTCTCTACCTCCCTTTCCCCACTCTCCTGCCCTCCACCTCTCTCTCCCCCTCCCTATCCCTCTCCCCCTCCCCTCCTCCCCCCTCTCCCTCTCCCTCTCCCCTCCCCCTCCCCTCCCCTCTCCCCTCCCCCCCCCTCCCCTCTCCCCTCCCCCCTCCCCTCCCCCTCCCTCCCCTCTCCCCCTCTCCCCCCCCCCCCCTCCCCCTCCCCCTCTCCCCCCCCTCTCCCCTCCCCCTCTCCCTCTCCCTCTCCCCCAAATTCAAATTAAATTAGCTTTATTTGCCTTTGCCAAGTTACCTTTTGTTGCTAAAGCATTCAAATAGATAAATGACAACAACAACCCCCAAGAAGGAAACCTCAGGTCACATTACAGGAATATCATAAACTAATTACGGAACCTCTGTCCCTGTGTTAATGAGGAGCTTATATGAGGCAGGTGCAAATGCAAACATAGAACATTTAACCCACACCCTGTCTCAGATTATGGCAGACAGATACATATTGGGCTGCAACCTTTACTGCAATAGTAACTTCTCTCCTGTGGTACCTATGGCAGTGGAGCGGGTCATCAGCCGTCCGATGTCCTGGTACACCGCCTGCAGGAAGTCCTGGGCCTTTTCCCACAATCCTTGGCGCATGCTGCTCAAGCCGCAGATGTACAGGAAGGCCACCAGGGGGCTGTACAGGAAGAGGGTGAACAGGCTGCCACGCTGCGATTGGTCTGAGGCAGGGAGAGAGGGAGGGGCGGGAGGAGGAGGGGAGGAAAATCCGCAGACACCACACAGGTGAAGTATTTAATATCAACATCACAAGCGAGGCTACATGGGAGAGTACATTTATGAGGAGCAGAGAGGGCTGCATCCCGCCAAAGCGAATGAGTGTTTGCTTTGAGACCTGCTTCTGAACATAACTAACATAACATACAAAATAATAAATAACTCCCTCATCAAACACGCGTGCCTGCTCTCCGTTGGCTTTATGCAACAACACAAATCAATGCTTCCGTCTTGAAAAAGAGCCACCTTGACCGAAATGATGATTTGCGTTGCCGCGTAATAGAAGGCGACAGAGAGGAGTCTCACATGTTTGATTAGGGTTTTTATTTGTTCATTTACACGTGGGCTTTTTCCCTGCTGCCCAGCTCACATTTCCTCAGTGTGTTTAGCAATGTGCTCTCAGTATCACAATACGAATATCAGCCAGGTAGGCCCAAAAAAAGCCTGGGGCTGGGTTTGAGCAGTAAGGGCGTTCTGAAAGCTGTGCCCTGGAGGTACTGGGGTGCGAGTGTGGGGCTGGTACCTTGCATGCTCTTCGGATACACTGTGGGTGAGAGCAGGCATAACAGGGGCTGTCCAAAGAGATTTGAGAAATTCTAGAGGGTAAGAAGAAACAAAACACACACACACACACAAAACGAAGAATAAGTTACTCAACTTCTTCTATAGCGGTGTTGTTCTCTTCTTGCTCTTGGAGAGCTGCAGGGTCTGCTGATTTCGCTGTTTTGTTTATCAACTAAAGCAGTTGACTGCACAGTTAACTTGCATTACTTGTTTTCTCGGGTCTGGTTGCTGATTTTAAGGTGAAGACAAAAACCAGTGTACCCTGCAGCTTTCCAAGGGCATGAGTGAATACCACTGATCTGTATGTAAAAGCACCGTACATCTCAATGAGTGTCTGTATTGAATGGTGGGCCTCTTGACAATGCTGAGGCTGCGATAACACCTGATCTGACACCAGGGGGCGCCCTGATACCAAGACCAAAGCAAACCTGAACAGAGAAATGAAACGGGGGCTCACGCTGTAGGCTGTGCTGTTGGAGGAGTCTACGATGATGAAGAGAGGTTTCCTGGTGAAGGGGAACAGGTCCCCAGGGTGGAGGCTGACAGAGAGAGACAGAGAGAGAGAGAGAGACACTCAGGTATAAAAATGAGTAACAGAATTAACATTCATTGCTGAAGAAGGCAGTGTGCTGCTGAAACGTCTGAATCTTTTAGCTCACTAACAGGTGGGTAAAGGTGTTCTAGAAGGTGCTACAGTGTGACACTGCGTGCTACAGCATTTTCATACGATTCTGATTATTATTATTCATTTTATCATCTGTTTATTCATTTGTTTCAGAGAAAGAATTGGGTAACAGCTGAAAAGTGAGGGTAAGACTTCCCTGTACAGGTGTGCAAATCCTCTTACATTTTTAAAGATTTGGGTAAACAGAACAAGCAACAAGCATTAACATCATTTGTGTGTGGTGAAGTAGTGTGTGGTAGTATGGGGTAGTGTGCGGTTGTTTGTGGTTGTCTGTGGTTGGGTGCATTTAGTGTGTGTGCGGTTGTGTGTGTGTGCATTTAGTGTGTGTGTGTGTGTGTGTGTGTGTGTGTGTGTGTGTGGTTCTGTCTCTTACCAGTGCATCTCCTTCTGGGCCTGGTTCCTCTTCTGGACCACCTCCCCGTTCACCACGTCACGATTACTGTTGGTGAGGACGCCTCCAAAGTCATATGGCCCTGAGGAAAAACAGAGAGAGATTTTACACACTCTCTCTCTCACACACACACCCTCTCTCTCTCTCTCTCACACACACACACACACACACCCTCTCTCTCTCTCTCTCTCTCTCTCTCACACACACACACACCCCACCCTAACTCACACACACACACACACACACACACATACACATACACATGCACTCTCTCTCACACACGTGCGCTCTCCTTCTCTCTCGCCCCCCCAGGGACTGAATGCAATCCCTTCCTCATTTCATAAGAGAAAAATCGATCAGCTTTTAAGCGTCTGAATCATGAGCCAGGGGCTGTTTACCAAACAGAAGCACGGGAGCACTATCGATCTGAGGGGGGGCATTTCACAGAGGCCCGACCGCAAACGGCACGCGGCCTAATCCGGCAGACTTAAAGGAGCAGCTGCTGGGAACCGGGGGGGGGGGAGTCACCCAAGGTATACTTCCTCACAACTGCAAAGCACTTCCAAAAATGGGCAGCAGGTGGCGCACTGGTTAGAGCCTCCATGTCCCTATACGCTTTAGCCTATGAGTAAGGAAGCAGGAAGTGTCCTTTAAGTGGATGAGGAGTAAGACAGTGGCTCACCCTCGTAGTCGGTGCGCCCGGTGGGGAAGACTCCTGAGGCCGAGAGGTACACCAACAGCACGCTATTCGCTGGCAGCTCCTGCAAAAACACAAAAAAACACTCATCAGCCAATAACAACCCAGAACACAGAGGCAGCAGCGCCACTAATCATCTGTCAGCCAATCACAGCCCAGAACACAGATGCAGTGATGGCACGAACCATATATCAGCCAATCACATACTATGAAACAAAGACAGCAACACAATAGCCCACAATATGAACTCTGACATGTTGATGCATAATATGGTTGAATTATATAAAGAGAAATATGATATATACCAGACAGATAATTACATAAAATAAATGCAGAGGCAAGAGCGTGAGGAAGAGCAGCCTGGCCACGTCACTATAAGAACTACGTCACTATAGTAACAGCTCCAGTGTGTGCGCGTGTGTGTGTGTGTGTGTGTGTGTGTGTGTGTGTGGGTGGGTGACAGGTGATGAGACTGCAATGCAGGGTGACAGGCTGCTCCTGCCACAGGACTAATCACCGTCTGCAATGTGGCTGACAGCTTGCCTTAATTAGAGAGAGAGATGTGTGAGCTCCTGAGACAGAGACACACTTAGAGAGAGACTAATCACAGCTCTGCAATGTGAGACAGAGAGAGACAGAGAGAGAGAGAGAGAGAGAGAGAGAGAGAGAGAGAGAGAGAGAGAGAGAGAGAGAGAGAGAGAGAGAGAGAGAGAGAGAGAGAGAGAGAGAGAGAGAGAGAGAGAGAGAGAGAGAGAGAGAGAGAGAGAGAGAGAGAGAGAGAGAGAGAGAGAGAGAGAGAGAGAGAGAGAGAGAAAGAAAGAAAGGAGACAGGCAGACCTTGAAAGAGGCAGACAGGAAAGTGTAGAGCTGGCTGAAGGTGGGCTTGTACAGCAGGTACTTGTGGGGATTTTCTCTCTTAGCTGGCTTTTCACCGGGCTCCTGCGGAGACACAATACACACCAGACTAGAGCTTTCACCTGAGTGTGTGTGTGTGTGTGTGTGTGTGTGTGTGAGCGTATGAGTGTATGCGCTGGAAATTATATACAACAGTCTAAACTCAGTTCTTAAGACAACCACATTGAAGTGAGCAGATAAACAGGCAGGGGTGCAGGAGGCAGAATGTGTTAATAAAGCAGTATTTATAATGCAGTATTTACGGTCTGGTTATAAAGCAGTAGTTACAGTGTGTTTGTATTGCAGTAGTTGGTGTGTTTATAAAGCAGAAGTTACAGTGGACTCCTCACCAGTGAGCCTGGTTTGGTGTTCTGTGCAGCCAGGTTAACAGGCTCTCGTTCCAACGCCTGGAGCATTCGGAACATGTCGATGGTCAACTCACTGAACTTCACCTGTGAGAGAGACACAAAAACATTAGAGCACACAGACACACACACACATGCACACACACACACACACACACACGCACGCACGCACACACAGTTTCACATATCCATGCTTGTATATGAAATTATCTTATATTCCATTTAATTATTGCTACATATCTCTTTCTAATGACACAATTACTGCAGCAAATGAGTCTACAAAATACAACAGTGGTTCTCAACCTTGGTCCTGGAGCACCTCTGTGTACGCTCATTTTCATTCCAACCAATCTCTTTGTTAATTAAGGTTGTTGAAAACATGTTTAGGCTCCAGAATTTTGTGCTGAAACAGATTTTTACCACAATGCAGGTTTGGCTCATTACCATTTTCTTTGTCTTTGAACTCTTCATTTTCCACAAATGGTTTAGTTTCAATGTCCAGGTGTCCACACTTTCAGCATATAGGACCACTGATTTAAGCTGTAGGTCTATCAATAAATCAATTAAAAACGTAACCTTGTTCAATAAGAATGATTTGCCATAGGACATGAAAGAAAATGAAAGCATTAGTTCTCTAAGAACAGACTGATTTAAAGTCCTTAAATGAATTGAGAATATTAATTTGTTGTAATATGAGTATAATGTGACATTAAATCATCCCACATTAGACATTAAAAGTGTCTAATTGAGTATAATGTGAGCCCATTTTACAAATACAACAGATCCCGCCCATGCATATAAGACAAGATTAAAAGTGTCTTTTATTGAGTGATTAGTGAATGCATACATTTTTCAGTATATATGGTCCCAGTGGGAATTGAATCCACAACCTAAGCGTTGCCAACGCCATGCTCTACCAACTGAGCCACACAGAACCATGTCATGTTTAGTATGACAAGGGGCAGGACACACTCTAAATCTGAGTCTCTTGAGAAGCTGTATAAATAGAGTTTATAATATTATTATTATTGTTATTGTTATTATTGGCCTGCTGAGGTAGTGTTCCAGAGTTCAGAAGCGCCCCACGCTCTGGTAGGGAGTCCTGAGGTGGGCCGTGCTCAGAGCTTATTTTCGGGAGGCCGCGCCCCTGTGGCGGTGACGTACCTGGTTATTGCAGTTACCAATGATGAGGGCGTCTGACAGGGTGAGCTGGCCAACCACCATGCCCTGCTCCACCTGGGCCACGCCTCCCTCCAGTAGCCGATTGGACGTGATCACAACGGCGTTGTCGTCGTTCAGTACCAACACTGGATCCGCCTAGACAGACAAATACACACACACACACACACACACACACACACACACACACATAGGGGTGCTATAATGGTTAGGGAACTGGGCTTGTAACACAAAGGTTGCAGGTTCGAGTCCCAGGTGCGGCACTGCTGTTGTACCCTTGAGTGAGGTACTTATCCTGAATTGCGTCAATACATATCCTGCTGTATAAATTTGCTCTGGATAAGAGCATCTGCTAAATGCCTGTAATGTAAATATAATATGTTACATAAACAGTTGTTTTTAACCCGGGGCGACATACACACTCTTCTAACTCCCTAGAGGTCCAGTGTGTCCAACGCAAATTCTATACCAGATACTCCATACTCCGCTCTGTATTCATTATATTTAGCTTCCTGTGTCTGTGCCCCTACCAAAGCTGAAATATTCCAATTTGATGCATAACATGAATATTCATGAATGGGGCATGCCCAAGGACAATAGTGTGCCAATGGATGTTCTGTATTCAAGCACACCTTTCAATGAATATTCATAAACCATAATATGTGGCACAGGAAACTCCTGTTGCCAATCTGAAAGTAGAGAAGACAGACTGAATGCAGGAGCTGAGCATCTGGTGAGTCTACAGAATCTCTCACCTCTATAAAGGCAGCCACTTCCTGTAGAACCAGGTTCCACTCCAGCTGGTCCTCTGTGTTAAAGCGCTGAGTGTAGTCTTCGATCTCCTCTGATAGCTCCTATATAAATACACGCACACGCACACGCACACACGCACACAGACACACGCACACAGATATGCACACCCACACACACGCACACAGAGACAGACACGCACATACACACCCACACATTCAAAGTTCAGCTTCACTGCTTTCCATAAAACTGTGACCGGTCCACCCACGACAGGCTGCAGCTGGCACTCACTACACTAATGCCCCAGAGACTGCACTGCCTGTGCCTTCCACAGGGGGCACTGTGAACATCTTGCTCCCTCTCACCTTCACCAGGACCTTCACCAGGTCCATCTTGTTGAGCAGGAGACAGACCACGATGTAGCGAGCGTAGTACCGCAGCTTCTTCACCACCAACTCCGGCCTGAGGGTCAAGGGGAGAGAATAAAGAGAAAATAAAGGAGACTTTTGAGGGAACACACACACACACACACACACACACACACACACACACACACACACACACACACACACACACACACACACACACACACACACACACACACACACACACACACACACACACACACACACACACACACACACACACACACACACACACACACACACACACACACACACACACACACACACCCCAGTCTGAGGGTGTGGCTGTGGACCCCTCTCACTCACCTGTCCTCCTTGTTGACCTGGTAGTAGTAGGACCGCTGGCGGATGGCGGAGTAGAAGGAGAAGGCCTCATTCAGGTAGCTGGTCTCAGATGTGCGGAGGCTACACACACACACACAAACAAACAAAGTAAGATGAAACGGCAAAAGCAGAAACACTTCCTGCCCCACAAGCAGACCTGTGTCAAATAATTACCTGAAATACTTCAGACACCAATAAAATTCATGCAGATTACTGATTATTTTCAAACAAAACTCTATTTTCAGCAATATTCCGAACAAAATTCTATTGTACAGAATAGAATGTATATATTATTGTACAGTCAACTACAAAAATGTTCACACCCTTGTGAAGAAACAATACTGGTAACGAGATATATTGTGCACTCCATAAAGAGGGAAAATTATATTATTTTATACCAATAAATGTGCTCTGAATTTTTTTTTAACAAGTAATATTTTTTTCCTTCCAAAACAGTATGTGTCACAATTAATTACACCCCAAATAATTATTTTAAATAAAATGTAACAAAAATATATCTGCATTAACATGTCATCTTCTATTGTGCTTTATGATTGGTGAACATATTGGGGGGGATCTTTGACAAATCCTCCATACAGAATCTTTCATGATCCTTCAGATCCTTTGGTCTGTGCTTGTGCACTGCCCTTTTCAATTAAAACCACACATTTTCATCAGGTTGAACACATGAACGTGTTTAAAATGAGCAGGTGATCATGAACGTGTTCAATAGGAACATTGTCAAATAAACAGGGTCTTACTAGTAGTGGTAGTACAGCTGGCCGATTTTGGAGGCCACCTCACCAATCTGCCATCTCTTCAGACCGTACCTACTGTCCAGCACCTGTCTGTGCACACACACACACACATACACAATTTGGAGACAAAGTTTTTTATCCGCCAAAGAAGCAAACCTGGCAAATTTGTGCAAATTCACTACAGTGACAGACTCTCTCTCTCGCTCTGACTGGTGTCCAGAAGGCCAAAAGCTCTGGCAGATAACTAATTTTAGAGCAAAGGGCCTTTTTTCCTGTTCTAATTCCTTAATGACCTTTTTCTCAGTACTGGGGCTAAATATACTCGAAACTGACAATCCTGCTCCTTCACATTATTCATTAATGAGGCTTCATTCACTCCACCCCCTTCCTCTCTCCCTCTCTCTCTGTTTAACTGCCCCCTCTATTTCTCCCCTCTCTCCCTTTCCTCTCTCCTAACTCCCCCTTCGATCTCTCCCCTCTCTCCCCTTATAACTCTGCCAACTCTCCCTCCTCACTATCTCTCTCCAATTTCTCCCCTCTGTCCTCCCTCTCCCTCACCATAAAGTGAAGGAATACTAATTATTTTACACAAGAAAATCTAGATTTAGATGTTAAAAAAAAAAGTCTCCCAAGCAAAGCAAAGTGATGTGCAAAACAAAAACAGCTAGGATGTATAGCTAGCTAGCCATAGCTATACGCAGCCAGCAATGTCCAGACAGTCCATAAAAAGCCCATAATTCACACTGAAGGTGAGAAGCATCGCATGGTTACCACCTGGAGCCAGCAGGTGGGCCCTGCGCAAGTGTCAGGGCAGGGCCACGTTACCTGTGCTGCTGCTGAAACTTCCACAGCTTGGTGTAGATGTCAAAGGTTCGGCTGAAGTAGGACTGCCACTGCTTGTGTCCGTACTGTGGCAGGTCCCTGGGGAGACAGGAGGAGAGCTCACCGTCAGACGCACGGCCGTAACCACGGCAACGCGGCCTCTGCACACCGCACGGACAGCAGCGACGCATCGTAGGTCCTCACGACTCTGCTCCTCTGTGCTGTAACATCTTTTAACGGCGGCATGCAGTTCTGTCAGCAATAATACTTTATACTAAATAGATCATCATTTGACTATTACAATTATGTTATTCCATTCTAATAAACATGCTATAACTGTTGTTATAACAGCTCGCCACATGCACAAGGGGCTCTCTGTGTGTATCAGAAGCACAGTTGATGGTTGTGCGAGTGCATTACATTACAGGCATTTAGCAGATGCTCTTATCCAGAGTGACTTACACAGTTTCACATTTCTTTACATACAGTCCATTTATACAGCTGGATATTTTTACTGAAGCAATCCAGGTTAAGTACCTTGCTCAAGGGTACAACGGCAGTGCCCCACCTGGGATCGAACCTGCAACCTTTGCGCAGTTCCTTAACCATTATACTAACACCGCCCGAGTACCGTCTCGAAGGAGGCAATGCGAGCGTCTTTGTCACTGCGGGTCCCAGAGCAATGGCTGGTCCCATAGTTGAGGATGGCAGGCTCATGGGGGGTATTTGAAGAAATAAAAGGGTACAATTTCCCACCAAATTGGGAGAAAAGAAAAAGGTTGTTGGGACTTGTGGATTTATTTGGAATATATTTGTGTGCATAAAAGGGATTTGGGGATTTTTGGACACTTGTCTGTAGTGGCACACTCAGGATTAGGCTCCAGACAGTGCCTACACTGAAAACTAGCACTTTAGCTGGATGCACCACCCAAGAAGCACAGCTGTGGCTGATTTGGTGTCTGGAGACAGGAGACATAAAAATGAATATCAGTGACGTGGCAGAAGACGGGTGGAGAGGGGGGCTAAAGGCTGGTTCAGTGAGTCAGAGTGATGATGTGATGGAATCTGACAATGAGCTCTGCCCGTTGGAGTGGAAGTGGAATGTGTCTGTTTTTCTTGAAGAAAAGAAAAAAACCGAAAAAAACCCCCAGGGCTCCAGACCATACTGTTATCGTCACACCAGTTTATGTATTTCCATGGCCTCGGAACGCATCAGTGCACCCCCAGACCTGGCAACAGACAAGAGGAACTACACCAAGGCTGAGAGACGAAAAACACACTTGAGACATGGATGCATGCAGACGTGGCACACACACACACACACCTCCCTCGGTCACCTCCCTTCTTCACTAAAGGAGGAAGAACAGACAGCTGGGGGCAGGTAAGTGAATGGAAGTGAAGAGTGAATGAAGAGGAGGCGAAAAACACATAAATCTGCTTTCCTGACTGAGATACAACCTGCTCGGCCGCCTCCCCCTCCGTCTCTGAGGCTCTGATTTACAGTCAGGTTGCTTCCTGAGGTCTCTGGGTGACTATATTGTGTGGGTATTAATCCTGGAGGAGATGGGAATTTAATGGTGCGTGGAATTAAATTAAATTCTGCCTGACAATCCCACACGTCTCACACACGACCTCACCCCTCACATACAGCAAGGTCACCTGGGGTGACAGACACAGATCTTACTGCCAGTTTGTGTGTGTGTGTGTGTGTGTGTGTATGTGTATGTACAAGTACGTGTATGTGTGTGTATGTGTGGTTATATGCATGTCTATGCTTGTTTGTGTGTGTGGGTATACACTACCGGTCAAAAGTTTTAGAACACCCCCATTTTCCAGTTTTTACCAGTTTTATTCCCGTGAATAACCTGAAATGGTACAAAGGTAAGCGGTAAACTGCCAGAGGTAAAAAAAAAGTTTAGGTTACCAAAAACTGAAAAAGAATATAAATGTCAGAGTTATTTAAAAAAAAGCCCTTTTCAGGGAACAAGTAATGGGTTAACGTGGGGGTTAACAGTCACTCTGTGCAAGTGGCCGACTCTGGATCCAGCAAAAGAGGCCCAGACCATCACGCTTCCTCCTCCATGTTTGACAGTTGGTGTCACACACTGAGGAACCATCCTTTCGCCTCCTCGACGGCCTACAAAGATTTCACATTTTGATTCATCGGTCCATAAGACATTCCTCCAGTCTTCAGTAGTCCACTGGCGGTGCTTCATGGCCCAGGCAAGCCTCTTTTTCTTATTTTGCCATCTTAGCAATGGCTTTCTTACTGCCACTTGACCTGTCAAACCTGCAGCTCGAAGTCTTCTCTTCACAGTTGAAACTGAGACTTCCTTACTTCGACCAGAGTTAAGCTGTGCTTGAAGCTGTTGTCCTGTGAGCCGCCTATCACACAAGCAGTTGATTCTCAGAAACCTGTCTTCTGATTTTGTTGTGGCTTTGGGTCTGCCAGACCTCTTCCTGTCAGAGTTTCCTCCAGTTTCCAAGTGCCTTTTGATGGTGTAGGAAACTAATCACTGATTACCTCTGGCATTTACCGCTTACCTTGGTACCATTTCAGGTTATTCACTGGACTTGCTTAAATTTCTGTAAAAACTGGAAAATTGGGGTGTTCTTAAGCTTTGTGTATGCATGTGTGTATACTTGTGTTTGTATGAGTGTGTGCATGCCCCAAAATCCTGGCCAAATTCTCAAGCCGTCTGGCCACTCATGACCCAATCTAATACGCGAATTAAAATTCTTATCTGTGCACTGTGCACTGCAGCTAGGGTTTCTGTGCAAAATGGGTGCCACGCTGTGCATCTCCCAGGTAAGCACCCTGCAGAAGGAACGATTTTCCTTCCCTGCAAAAATGGCAAACATTGCACACTGCATGAAAAAGGATGTCTGGTGACCAAATTAAAAATTAAATATGATCGAGTTTATTGAGCGATATCAGAGTTGGGGTCCATTCCATTTCAATTCAGTCAATTCAGGAGATCAACTGACATTCAATTCATTAACTGAAAAATAAATATGTTTAAGGAAAAAATGTACACTCGTGTTTTCAGCAACCTTAATCGACCAAGAAATTGGGGGTAACATAACCAGCATACACAGGGGGTCCCCAGGTCTGACACGGCGCACGCACCAGTGACCACGAAGGGCGAGAAAAAATTCCCCAAATCCCCATAAGCCCCTCCTTTCTCCCTGACTTTAAATCCCTGCCTGGAAGCTGAGAGATAAACCACCATTTGAAGAGGAAGTTAAAAATAAAATAAACTCTTGAAAGGCGAGACTTAGTCTGCGGCCACGCTCAGGGTTGGCTGGGACAGAGCACGCTCAGTCAACACCATGCCCACCCCAGCTGCCGTAATCTCACACAGTAAAACTGACTGATAAACTGTGACTATGTCACATTAAACCCACAAACAGCAGCTGTTACTGTCAGTAACTGTCAGTGGTTTTACTGCTTACCATGAGTGGGCATATTTTGTTGTCAACCACACATCCCTAAACAATATAAAACACGAATGTGTTCATATTTCATTATTGTTCATAATAATCAATATTATTATTACTAACAACACATTATTTGCACATTTTAATTTTAATTCATATTGTTACTGCTGTAATTGTCACAATGACTGTCCTATTATTTTTCTTTGGGAATATGTTACAATGTGGTCATGCCAAGAAAGCATATTAGAGTGTGAGAGTGAGAAGAGAAAATGACTGATTAACTCATATTAGAGAGTGTGAGAGTGAGAAGAGAGAATGACTGATTAACTCATATTAGAGTGTGAGAGTGAGAAGAGAGAATGACTGATTAACTCATATTAGAGAGTGTGAGAGTGAGAAGAGAGAATGACTGATTAACTCATATTAGAGTGTGAGAGTGAGAAGAGAGAATGGATGATTAACTCATATTAAAGAGTGTGAGAGTGAGAAGAGAGAATGACTGATTAACTCATATTAGAGAGTGTGAGAGTGAGGAGAGGGAAAGACTGATTAACTCAAATGCAGCCTACTGGCCATGAAGGAAGAAATACTGACTTATGTGATCCTTTCCATTTTTCTTTTTTCCCCAGTGTGGAGAAAAACACAGACAAACGTGTAACCTTTGGCAAGGTGTAATTCAAGTGGAATTCAGAATCTGAGCCAAATCGTTCTGAAATAAATATGGATATTTGTTGACCTTTTATAAAAATAAATCCATAACATAAACAGAGGAAAGGACAACAAAACAAATGAAAAATGACAGAACATAACAGAAGATGAGCAGCAGCAGAGCCTGATTCTTTAGGACCAGTACTGTCAGAAGCAGGCCCTGGCAGTAAAGCTAAATTGTGCTAATAGCGCTAAATTTCTGAAGAAAGTCACATATCGAGAAAACAGATAATATATAAATTCACTTTTGGTGACATCACCCAAGACCACACCTTTAATTGTACAGTACCTTGGTCATGGCAATCAGTACATTATGGAGCTTTAGCATTGCAGCGAATGCTTTAAAGGAAATAGCGGAGAATTCTATCCCATAGTCCATAATCTTTGATCACATCACACAAAGTATTCTGCCAAAAACACTGCAAACACAAAGAAAATCAAATATTGCACACAGGACACAAGATTAACCTGGTATCCAATGATCAGAATTATATAAAAAGAAACCCTGAAATTCTGTATTCCTCTCAAATATAATCAAATAAACTGAAGCCCTTCAGACTGCTAATACAGCTAAAAGTAATGGTTAGAAATTACTAGTTATTAGTACTAGTTACTAGTGCTCGTCCACGAGAGGTTCTCACGCGCACACACGCACACACGCACACACACATGCACACACACACCCACGCCAGCACTGCTACATGGGTAAAACAAAAAACAAATAAAGAGGTAAACCAAATCAGTGTGGGACAGCAGGAAGCAGACAGTGGAAACATCGCATTCAGACAGATGGGCAGGCACAGACAGGCATGCAGGCAGATATACAGACAGAGAGACAGACAGGACGCATGCTCTCCTGACCTCAGGCCGTTGAAGAGCTGTTTGGATTTGTCCAGCAGGTAGCAGAAGTCTGTGACGGTCTTCCTCTCGCCCAGGGGAATGTCATCATCAGCCCCTGCCCCGGTCATGGCGACTGATCCTGAGACACGCAACACACACACACGCACACACATACACACACACAAAATAGAGAGAAAGAGGGAGTCTCTTAGATTTATCTCTCATCCTTCAATACAGCTGAATATAATGCACATTCAAAATGGATCTATGAGGATGAGAGGGTGTACAGAGCATGCAGCAGTGGGGCAGGAAGTGGTCGCCGTTGGAGGTGGCGGCCGCGTCTGGACTTTGGCAAGCGTATGGACACCCCCTCACCACACGGGTCCTGGAGACCGACTGGAGGAGCGCAACAGAGAAACCGCACTCTGCACCGTCTGGTACACCTCACAACCTGACCTGCACCCGCTGTGCTGGAAACAACGGCACCACAACCGCAATGTCATGCCATAAGCAAAGCGGCCCTTCAGAACAAGAGGGACACTGCCGTCCTCCTGTCGCCCTCCAGTGTGGTAAACCTCCAGTGACAGATGGATGCCAGCGACAGGGAGAGAGAGAGGGGAGGGGAGTGTCTCCACTAAGCTCTCCATCCACCTCTGTCTGGATATGAGGGCACCTGCACACACACACCTACAAACACACAAGTTCAAGCACACATGCATGCAACCATACACACACATACGCGTACAGACATGTGCACGCACACACACACACACACACACACACACACACACACACACACTAGGGCCGTCACTTTATTTGGAGGAAACTTAGATTTGTATTTGCATTTGATTTGTATCAAACAGTATTTGCATATGCGCATATTGCATAACAAACTGTTGAGGGTTGGGGATTCCTTTAATTAGCACTGTGTTTATTCAGGTGAGAGAGAGAGAGAGAGAGAGAGAGAGAGAGAGAGAGAAGCCGGAGTCTCCTGAGCTGATGCAAGACCTGAACACACCCCCAACGAGGCGGACGCCTCACTCTCCCTCTCCATCTCATTATCTTTCTGTAACTCACTGGCACACACACTCACATGCGTAAACACACATGCACACATACACGCATCATTCATATGAGCACACTCGGACGTGTGCATACAATCAAAAACACACACACACACACATTATAGACAGGGCTCTTCAGCTTGATTTGATTAGAGGAAACCACTGCACTCATTGGTACTGAGGAGCAGCTTCTGTGCATAAATGCACCCACTTATTCTGGCTGCATAAAAATGCATGAGCTCTATGCACCAGTGAGTCAGCCAGAGCACTGCGAGATGCAGTGGAATCCAGGACTCTGAGTGTGTGTAAGTGTGCGTACGTGCGTGAGTGTGCATGTGCGTGTGTGCGTGCATGTGCGAGTGTGCGTGCGTGTGCGAGTGTGTATGCATGTATGCGTGTGCGTGCATGCACTTCAAACTGACACCGACTGGGTTAAATCTTTAGATTTGGCCTAACCCCTGTGACACTCTCTGTCCCAAATGATTTAAACAGTCTCACATCTATTTAACATTCTTACATGATTAAGTTGATGCAAGGCTAACGTTTTCCTTAACGTAGCGGTAGTAGCATTGTGACAACGTGGCAGAAACGTGTTACGCTGGCCAGTGGGGTAGAGACGTTTGCTTTGATTGGTAAAGCCCCGCGTTCCTACCGTGGACACACTTTTAACGCGCCATCATTAGATTACTGTGACCAGAGGGAAACGGAAAGCAGAAATTGGCTGGCTGAGTGTTGTCTGATGGCCTTTAGATTGCACCAGGTTTGGAGGTCAAATCCACTTAAATTCCGCCATTCTGGAAGTAAACTGACTGAACAGAAAAATACCCATAATGCTCCGAGGATTTTTCAATGAATTAATCGGATTTGAATTAATTTCCTGATTTGACGGAACTGACCCCATCCCTGGAGTGTACCTTAATTGGATCATAAGAGTCAGGCAGGGTCACAGGGGTGTGGTGTAGTGTACAAGGATCAGGACTGACTGACCTGGAGGCTGCAGGGTCAAATCCTGAGCAGTACTCAAGCTACTTTATCTCAACGACGCAAAGTAAACACCCAGCAGTACGAATAGATGCGCAAGCCCTAAGCAGTGGAAGTTACATTGGCCCAGGAAGCCTATGGAGCTAAATATACACTGTGAGGTTAACAAGGGAAGGCAAGCCACCCTCATACACAACCCTGAAATGAATCACCTCATTTCCTCAGCCGGGCAACGAGGAGGACTCATGCATGGCTCACTCGCCTACCACTCCGTCCTTCTGTCAGACATGAGAGGGAAATGCGGGCCGTGGGCTTCCGGAGAGCGGGCCATGAACTGCAGCGCACGTAGGCTGGCCACCTCCGTCACTCTCTCAGACTTTTCCCCCTCAGCCAGAAGTGAATAAGATGCAAAGAAAACAAACAAAGGTCTTCTCTGTCCTGACCCCTCGGTGGTGGAACGACCTTCCGAACGACCATGGTCAGGACCGCGGAATCACTTGGGATCTTCCGCAAGAGACTGAAAACCCACCTTTTCAGACTCCATTCCCAGTGAACTCTGTACATCTAGCTAATTGTCATCACCACTGCCTACTTGCTCAACACTATGTATCCCCCCTTACTCCATTTATTTAAAAAATTAAAATAAATAACATTTACTAACCTTTTCCTTCCAAGTGTTACAGGTATGGTACGCAGCTGCCTACAATGATGTCTATTGCTGTATTACTGCACTGATCTCTTGCGCGAACTATGATTGTTCCTACCATGTATTTATGCACATCTTGTAAGTCACTCTGGATAAGAGCGTCTGCCAAATGCTCAAAATGTAAATGTAAATGTAAATGTAAAATGCAAAGGCAGTGAGGGTGAACGCACGCACATCCAGGTAACTTCACAGGCGCAGGATACAAAGAGAATATGCGAAAAATAAAGAAAATATCCGCACACAGTTTTCTTGCTCCCAAAAAAGTGTTTTAATGAACAACATTTCGACCCTAACAGGGCTTTTTCAGGTACAAGAAAAAATAAAATAAAATAAAATAAAACGGGGGAGGAATCAACAACTTCTTGAAAATGGCTTTACTTCATATTACCAGGAGAAACGGGGGATACAAGGGAAGAGAAGAAGAAGGGAAAGGCCTTCATCTGAAGCGGAGGGAGGCAGGACACCCCCTGTGTTTGTACTGAAGCAGAGGGAGGCAGGATACCCTCTGTGTTTGTACTGAAGCGGAGGCAGGCAGGACACCCCCTGTGTTTGTACTGAAGCAGAGGGAGGCAGGACACCCTCTGTGTTTGCATTGGGAAGTGCCTTCACTCTCCGGGGAAGTCCTGGCGAAATCCAGCCCCAGTCTTCGAGAAAACAAACCGGGCCTCTGCGCACACGTGGTGCCAAAGGACAGAGGGCTTCACAAGAAAACGAACATGATTGTTCCATTTAACAGAAGCATCAGAGTAGAAGAACCAAAGGGAAAGACTCTAAACTAGACCTGCGTCCCTGAGAAGGCTTTGATGCCAGCGGGGTGGGGGACGGTGGTGCAGGGAGAAGGATAATCATGATGAGTTTGAAGAATGACTGTGAGGAGGGAGAAGGGGCATTCAGGAGAGAGGATAAATCCAAGATCCTCTCAGTGCCATCTGCAATTCAGTCATTCTAAGCTGCATCATTCATTGCTATAGCTGAAGTCAGAACAGGAGTGTGACAATGCACGTCTCTTGTTTTTGACTTCGGGATCGTCCGCTCGAGTGCCTTTTCTCAGCTCGTCCACCACACCCACGGGACCCATTTGACATTGCGACTCATTTTCAGGCTGAAGGTGAAATTAAAGTTGTGGTACTTCTTCTCAATTCCTGCCTGCCTCGCTTCCCTGCCCCGCAAGTTACAGAGAGTACCACAAGACCACCAGGCGGAATCCGTTTTGAAAGGTTGCCAGATCTGCAGAGTACCCGGGGATACCATGGCCGTGTTGGCGACCAGACCACAGGGCTCCATGCAAACGGCTGGTTGTCACTGAGCAGCATAGGAGAACCCTTGACAAGGACAGACAAACCGGTTGCCACGTGGAGAGGACATTGTGTTTGGGACAGAAATGTTAACTTAAGTAACCCTACACATTGGTGTCTTGCACACTAGGAAAACATAGACGCATTAAAAACACACACACACACACACACACTGACTGATATTCAAAATATGCTAGAGGAAAGACATGGCTTATCACAAACAGAGCCCACGCTGTCATCAGGAGGCACGCGACAGGTAATAAATATGAACGTGCCTTCTCGAGCTCCTCGCTGTCAGGAGGCCGAAAACAGCTGTAGCATAGAGTCCCGCGCGGCGAGCCTGCTTTCAGTACTGACAGAGCGGGGTTCTCCGCACAGGTCCGCGCGGCCCAATCCCGCAAAATATGCACGCGGAAACTCAAGCACTATAGATCCCAGAACCAATCACTGCAATATGTGAATACTCTGCATATTATCACTGTTTTTGTTGTTGCCAAATGCATATAAATAGAAGGATGATCGATGTCACATTCAGTTCCAAAATCCACACTTCTAGGGTGAATGCAACACTTTTCATTGCGATCGTGATTTGGAAGCGGGTACGAGCTCCGTGCAAAGCCAAAAAGGCATTTCCTTTGTGCAATGTTCATTTCGAATACACACATGGCAGCAAATGCACATATAGGCTAGTTCGGCCATTTCTCATCTGCAGTTAAGAGACATGCTTGACTAATCGGAAAAAAACTGCAGTTAGCTTAATGCGACCAAGCTTTAAATATATATATATTATCAAAATGATCCTCTCCATCTTTCAGCATACAATACCTCCTGGGTAGGTCTCTGCGCTCAGCTGAGCCAGTTGAGAGAGGGTATATGCGACGCTGGCTTTAGATTAATTAATATTGTTATACTACTAGCAGACCATTCAGCAAGTATTAGCAGAGGTAATTTCACGTGTAATCAGTCGTTAAAACGCACCTGTAAACATGTTATTTTACGGCCCCCTGCAAAATAGTTACAGTGACAGTTTTTTTTATTAACGTCAAGCAGGCTACTCAATTGACACTCCTATTTATCTAAATTGATGCTTACCGTGCGATCAATGCCTTAATTGAACTGCCAAGTCGTCCTGTTTTGACCATATAGATAACGTGCAATGTGCTTAACTGTGATAAACAGTCGTTACTCTACGACAAAGCACACCTTCTCTCCTACTTAGTGGCTATGTGCACATACCACAAATACCGGTACTGTCGCACAAACCAGCAATAAACATGGATTGCCATCACACACCTCGACCGACCTGTAACTACCGCTATAAAACAAAATATGTAAAATAAAAAAACATCACGAAAATCACTTACCGCTTCCCTGGAATCGTTTCTGTTCACGTGTCCCTTCAAATCCAGTTGCAACAACGGAGGCGAAGATTGCAGCCAGTTTGCGTGATGCTGTTAAAAATGAATGACAGCGGCGAACTGAAAGCGTGTGTGGGGAGGATGACAGAAAGACTAGCTAGCTAGATAAGTACCACTACGAAGAACCAGGTAACTCGTCGCCGGTAATTGCACTCCTGAATCTCAAACAGTGCATACGATTCCTCGCTGTCGAATCCTGTGGAATTACCCTAGTCGGCCTGCTCGCGATTAAAATGTAACAAAGGAGGAAGGTGATCATCTAATAATTGTGAAAATAACGTTAGCTAGGTCGTGATTGTTGCTAATTATGTACGCGGGGAAGCTAGCCATGTATTCGCAGAACGTATGCCAATTAAAACAAAATCTACCTGAATGTGTTGATACAAACGTCAGAATTGATCCAACATTTGCAATTAATCATATAGCCAGCTCCCTCTCTAAATTGCAGATGGCAGGCAGCAATCCAACCACTAGCTACTGTATATATTGTAACACGTTTACGCGGCAAGCATGTAGCCAGCTTGAAGGCTAGCAACCAAGATAACCTCGTCTTGTAACAAAGTATCCAGTTAGCTGGCAGGCTACCTGGAACCTGTTAATTTTACTCGCCTGTTCAAAACAACAGTACCCAGAACATTTGGGAAACGCATATGTGGAATTGAGTTATGACACCCAAGGTAGTGTTGGTCGCACCGTCACTTAAAACTTGCCGTTTTAACCCCCTCCTGCAGTGGATTCAGCAGTTGACTTGTTTAGTCCAGCTGCGGCTGTACGGAACTGTTTCGCATCTCAGCCAAACATGGCACACCCGCGCCCTACGTCTCGCCGTTGGGCACACACGACGTCACACCAAACTGAAATTTAATTCGTCGAACGATGTGCCAGTCAACGCGGAGGACGCGAAATTGTTGCCTGACATTGGCCACAGACAGGTAGTCAAGGAAACAGAGTAGAGGCGCCATTGCACCACCATGTGGGCAACAAAAACATAACTTAATATAAAGGTAATATGAAGAACATTGCAGAAAATAAAATTAATAATAGCACAGATGTAAAGTTAATAATAAAGGCATTTTATTTTCAATATTTTAATAGGTATGTAGGTCGCAGTCTACAATAATAAAATACAACAAATCTGATAATTGAAAACAGAAGAAAAAAATCAATACATTTGAATGTACAAATTGATCACAGCCTAATTTGTCCTCTCCATTGCCCACCCCACCCCATCTCCCATCTGCCCCATTCTATTTTTAAAAGCAGTGAATGGACACCATATCAACCGTGACCAAGCCACTGTTTTACAGTGAAAAAGATCTGTGAGGAAATGCGTTCACCAGATTTACAAATAATTTAAAAAACCCCAAGTGAAATACTTTACTTTTTTGTCGCCCCTGGTCCCCACACACATTCAGGAGAGCGAATACATCCAAGATCCACTCACAGCAGTGAACAGTCTGGTCATTCTGAGCTGCACACATTGTTATATTTAAGCTCTCCCTCCACTTCAGAGGCTAATCTGAAGTTGGGACTGATTTTTAGGGATGAAGGCAACATTGATAATCGAGTTGTGGCACTGCCCTCCCCCCACAGTTACACAATTCAGAGTAAGACTTCAAACATCCCCTTTCCAGGGTAAAGCAGGTGTGTGGTGCAAGAACGCACGAGGTGCACAGTCCTTCTGAAACAGTGCGTGGCAGCAGAACTGGGCAGCAATTACAACATGAAGTTCTACAGAATAATTTGACTGTGTTTTGGCATTCTTAAATGCCAAAGATTTCGATCTAAAGATCAACATAACAAACCAACAAAACAACAAAAAAGAGAGAAAGCACATTGACAGAGGAAATAAAAATCTCCCCCAAAAGTAAAAAAATAAAAAATAAAAAAAATTAGAAAAGGTGGTGGTGGGGGGGGAGGATGGTAAACTAAGGTCTGTAACAAACCAAACCTTTTAAGGGAGGAGCGAGGAACGTACATTTGTGCATTTAAAAAAATAAAAAATAAAAAAATCTCATGATAGAATAGTCGTTTTTAAAAAATTGATGAGGAGAACAGAAAAAGAGATGGGGCGGTGGGTATGAGAGGACGGGAGGGGGGGCTGAGCTCAGAGGAAGTAGGGTGTGGTGGTCCGGGGAATGACTCTCTCGGAGTCTGGCACAGCGCCGAAGAGCTTGGGCTCTCGTGTGTTGACGTCCTTGAACACCATGATGGAGGCAATGTTTCCGCACCGGTAGCAGTAGTTGGGGGCAGACCACACGGTCACCAGCTTCTCGTCAAACATGAACTTGTAGCCCTCGTGCACCAGCTGGTGTGCCCTGCAGATCAGTCTCAGGTTGTTGATGTGAACAAACTTCAGATATGGAGAGAGAGAGTTTATTTATTCATTATGAGAATTTTTAAACATGTACACATACATGATGTCTATAATTTTGTATGTTAAAAGGTATATGTTCTGTAGCGCGAAAAATAGCTGCACGGGGTGTGAGGAAATAATTGCGCCCCTCGGAACCGGTCCGTGGGTACTGTTAGTACAGCGTATTTTGACCATGCAAAACGTACAGGTTGGTAGGTCTGCTGTTAGTAAGCACATGACTACGGCAGTGCCTGTAGTTCTTTAGGCCATAGTCTGGCGTTGCCAGTTGACTGTTCATAACTGACAGCGAGAAATAGGCAATTTTTTAATAGAAAGGAAATGTATGCGCGTGTATATTTGATTCTAGATTTCCTATACCGGTATTTAGGCATTCACTAATTTGCAGACCCATACAATCTACTATAGCTAGGCCTGATCAGCCATGGCAAGTGTGCCCTTCACACTACTTGGTCTTAGCCATTGCAACTGCAGAAATGTGTCGAGTTAGGCTTGTTTCAGGGGATAGCTATCCTAGCAGCTATCACTTGCTCAAGGACGAAAGGCATTGGTGCTAATAAGTTGCGCCACTTTCAGCTCTTGCCATCTCAAAAACGCCTCTCCAATGTTTACACGTTTCGACTTGACATCTGTCTAAGTAGCTTTTATAATAATAATATAATATATATGCCATTCATCAGACGCTTTTATCCAAAGCGACTTACAGTAGTGAATGCATACATTTTTTAGTATATGTGGCCCCAGTGGGGATGTTCAATGTTTCTTTTTTTTTTGCTCTTAGGTTTCATAGCTAGCTAGTGTTCTTTTGGTTTTTTTCCTTCTAGCATAAATTAGGTGGTGAACAGGAAGAACTAGCACCGGAGGCCAGTGTGGATACTGGTTGGATTTGTTTAGGAAGTCGCCCAGCCACTGAGTAATGACATATAATAACTTGAAATAGCATGGCATAGTTTTAAAATACATTTAACATTGTATAGGTTTGGCAACACTGCTCTGGTTCTCCTGCCAGTAGAAAAACTAAAAAAACTAGTTACATGGAGAGAGGATAACATTTTTACATTTTATTTTTTAAATCAGCTGGGTGTTCCACATCTCACAACAAGTAGCCAGATTGTTGTGTTGCAGGAAGTGGAAAAAAATAGATCACAACAAATATGGGGACGCTGCTAGCCAATCATAGGACGAGGGAGGAAATTTGACATTTTTACACCCCTCACCCTGTAAAAAAACACTGATTTCAATTCTCATGGGGCAGGGACATGGCCCTTCCCATCTGCAGATTATATTGGTTTTTAATGTATCCTGTTTTCCATTTATACCACAGCTTCGTCAAATTCTCAAGGTCCTTCTCAAGGTGTCCATTAAATGTTGAGAGTGGTCCCCTTACCTATCCAGGTAATTTGCGGTTCATCTGAACTTTTCAATTAAACATTAGCGCTACATACATACATACTACAAACAAATTTCAAAACATAATTTAGCGATTGAAAATCAATCCCGTTGGTAGGTAGCTGGGCTAAAATCGGGAAAATGTACAACGAGCATGTCAGTTATTTAAAAATAACCACACTTAAGTGTGACTAAGATTTTATGCCAAAGTGTGAATGCACCATTGAGCCATGACCGATCTCGTACGACGGACGGACTGACGGACGTCCTCACCTCGTTGGTGACCTTGGCCCCAAAAAGCCAACCTGCACCCCTCGGGCTGATGGCCCAGGTGTCCACGTCTTCGGGGTCGGACCACACTAGGTCGCAGAAAGCCCCCTTGTGGGGAATTTCTTGGTTGCGCTCAATGGTGCGGATTTGGTCCAGGGTTTTAATGTCAGGGGAGAGGCCACCATGAACACACAGAATCTGCTCGTCTATGAGCTGTGGAGGGGAGACACACACACGTACATTTGAGATTAAAATGCACGCACAATCAGAGATAGCAAGTAAAGCTCCTGCCTTCCTGACCGTACCTACTACTTCCCCAAATCACACTTGGGTTTCATACTGAATTGTAACAGGTTAGCTGCACTAAGTTTGCCAGGATGGTTGAGTATGCAAACAGTACAGCACTTCTTGTTTGCCCTCTTACTGACTCAGTGTAATTACCCTGTTCTGTAGTTCCCTGCTGTAAATCTGTTGTATGCACCTGTGAATGTACCAGTGAACAACTTTGCCCTGTCAATGCCCTACCCCTCTCTGAACAAGAGCATCTGCTCAATGGATGTGATTCAATGTAATGGAAAACTGAGGGAAGAAGAAATCACCACTTTGAAATTATTTATATTTTGTTATATTACCAATTTGATAATCATTCTATAATTATCTACAATTCATCTTTCATAGATATTGTAGATAATTCCCGTGTAATTCTATAATTATCTACAATTCATCATTCAGAATGAATGTTCTCTGTGAAGTACTTTGGGTTGCAATGCATTGTATGAAATGTGCTATACAAATAACATGTATAATTATAATTATTATTATTAATAATGATAATTACTGCACTTTAAAGAAAATAAAATTAAGTCACGCTAGCCTGGAAACTAAATGAACAGTGGAACAGGATAATAGAGGAAAGAAAAGCACAGGGCAGTAAAAGTGGGAAGGAGTGAGTGAAAGCAGGTGTTGTAACTGCACTAGTCTAGTGCAGTTGCAGTCTAGTGCAGTTACAGCCCACCCCGGGTCTAGCGTATGAAAGTCTCTATGACTGCGATTTAAAGGCATAGGGGCCAGGAAATACTCGCGGGGGTGGTGTTATACTCACAGCGGCCACGGTCAGCATGTCGAACACTTTTGTACAGTACCGCCACGCGTTCGCATTCCCGTACTTGGTTTGGCACTCATCTGTAAGCCAGAAGCAGAGGGAGAAAAGACAACCAATCAGAAACCAGGACTCAAAGCCTCAAACATAGGATTCCAACCAGGTAAATCCCCACAGCTGCCCAACTTTCCCTGTTTTGCTTGGTGGGATTTCACATGTATATAGACAATAATTGTTCATAAGTGTTTGTTTAATTAAAGGAGGAATATTTAATATCAAGTCATTTTGATTCATACATGCTACAGACAGAATCAAGGGGTCATATTAAACCTCACTGTTCCAGAATATACACAGTATTTCAGGTTTGTTAACAATGTGCATACATTAATTTGTTAATTTACAAATTTATTCAAACAAGTGCTTAGTCACTGTAATTCTGGATGACAACTTTTGTACAGCGCTTTCCTAGCAGGTGCGCAAAGCAATTTAAACATTTTCAAACAAATGTAATTAATTTATTATGTTATATCTGTAATAATCAAATAACAAAATAAGAAACAAAAAGCAAAACAATAAAATAACAATCAGGTGTAAAAGGTTACACGGAGTTTAAAAAAAGTTTATAAAAAAATATTTTTTAAGGGTTTTAAAAGAAGCCTATGATTTGGCTGTTCTTATCTCTTCCGGGAGACTGAATGTCACTGTTGTTTTTGGAACTCCTGCCATACTTCTCTAATGTACTGCATTACTTTGACCATCTAAGTTGACCGTGGATTGTAGCATCTGCTACATAAATAAATGAATAGACAGACAGATACAGACAGACGTAGAGGTGGGGTGCAGACTGCGGTGAGGGCCAATAGATGGATAGAGATGCAGATGGATAGGCAGATGGATAGACAGATAGATTGATACATAGATATGGAGGCGGCGTGCAGTGTGACGGTCGGCACTCACCGTAGAAGCCGTACACCTGTGTTATCTGGCGGCTCTCGTGGTTCCCACGCAGAAGTGTGATACGGTCGGGCCACTTGGCCTTTAAGGCTAGCAGGTACGTGAAGGTCTCCAAGCTGTAGTACCCCCGGTCCACAAAGTCACCCTGTGGACAAAAACACAGCCCTTAAGACCTGCTGGAGATGTGGGCCATGGCAGTGTGGCATAGAGGCCTCATTTTCCCAGACTGCAATTGTTGCAGGAAGGAGGAAGTGAAGTGCATCATGGGAGAATGTAGTTTCAGTAAGCTGAAGAGGAAGTTGCAGTGAAAAGCATATTTTCAATGTGTCATTCATTTTAGCTTCAATAATTATATCTGCAAAAAATATGTATGTACCACTGTATACATACTACAATAAGGATGTATGTAATTAAGTGTTTCATTAAATATGCTTAAGGAAAATGTTAACAAACTTATATGGGTAAAGTTCTGCTGGGGGCTATAACACTGTTCTACCCGTCTGACCAAAGTATCTCACCTGGATTACCTTAACACACTGATAAAATCGGAAACCATCGGCCACAACACATTTTTGTTTTCCTTTTCAATATAATATATGCCATTTGGCAGACGCTTTTATCCAAAGCGACTTACAGTAGTGAATGCATACATTTTTCAGTATATGATCAGTTGCATGATCCAGGGGTACAAAACGTATCCAGTGTATAAATTGGCAAAAAAATGTACTAAACAAAATAGCAATCAAATTGATACTTTCCACATAAGTTACTATGTAGCTAATCTACTATTATGCCAAGTATCATAAGAATAAAGTGAACGTGTATTTTTTTTGCGATTTTAGTTTTTGTTAGTTTGCGCCAAATTCCTTTGTAACACGTAACATGCAATCGACTCAGCAACAAGACTTTTACTCGCTGTTTCAAAGAATGCATCAAATATCTTCAAATGTTGACTGAATTCCATACTATAGCTGTTGTACTAAGAATATAGCTCACAATTAGACAATATTGATATCGAGAAAGAAAGATTTCAAGCAAAATACAACAAGACACATTATGCAACGCTGTTTATTAATATACTCACATGAAACAGAAATCCATACATTTTAAATTTATATAAACCAAATTTCTCTCCGAAAAAAATACACAAGACTTCTCATAAGATTTACTTACACTTTGGGAATTTCCAGCTCCCTCTCTTGAATAGCGACTCCAAAATTACATTGAATCCTCAACCCCGAACACATATACGCACTCAAAATTTGCATGGAGATCCTGCACTGTTGTTTTGGAAAAAGCTTTCTTAGGACCGCATAAAACACGAGTTAACTATAGCAATGCTTGAACTGTCATTCTCATATCCTAAGTGTTCTTTTGGTACCAGATGTTCTTGATTTCTTGGTAAATAACTCCAGAAATGTAACATTTTCTTGTACCCTGAACACATATTGTGATCATCGATAGCTGTGGATTGTTGTAGTGGTATCAGTTTACACATCAAGTTAGGGTGGTGAATATAAAATGCTCGAACTCTCAAATTGACCAAAACCTTTGTTCTCCTAATCAAGGCTTACAAATGATTAATGTTCTGATGATTAATTAGTGACTTTGTGAAGTTGTCATTTTTTCCTTATGTTACACCTTTGTACCCCTGGACCATGCAACTGATCATATGTGGTCTCAATGGGAATCAAACCCACAACCTAAGCGTGATCAGCGCCGTGCTCTACCTACTGAGCCACACAGAACACTGAACTTTTTTTGTGTGCCAGGGGTGTAACGGCACCATCCCCTTCAAGGTTCGAACCCGGGATCACAGAGTTCAGTGCGCTGACACCTATATTTCGCTCAGCCTCATGACCAGACGGCTGAACTGGATTGAAATGGACAGGGATGGGGAAGAACAGGATCCCTGGAGGAGCAGTCCAGCAGGCCCACACAAATAAGAAATGGGAATAACACTCCCAGTGTGTAGCAGTGTTTTATAATTTAACATATGCCATTTAGCAGAAGCTTTTTGATTAGGGAACTGGGGTTGTAACACAAAGGTTGCAGATTCAATTCCCAGGTGAGGCACTGCTGTTGTACCTTTGAGCAAGGTACTTAACTAGAATTGCTCCAGTAAATTATACATATATTTTGTATAAATAAATAAGCTGTGTAAGAAACACATAGACCCAGCTCAGTCCCAACACTGGGAACTGACTCAGGATGCTAATATACCTGTTGTATCCACAGCAACAGTATATAATATATATATATATATATAAAATATATTTATACCAAAACAGTCCATCGTAATGCAAAGAGCAATACAGTCTGAAAAGTAGCCCCAATAAGGTCAGGCTTGAAACATTTGGTCAATACATAAGTTTAGCCTTTGTGCCACAAATTAATATAAATATCAATACAATTACTAAAAATGAATATACCATTGTACTAATAAGATACATTTGTTCTCAGACACTTTAGTCAACAAACATACACATTTCTATGAGCAAGACATGCACTTTTTATTTTTTATTACTGAGAAAGTATGTTTAGTTATTTACTTTTATCTGTGGTTTCAGCAGTCTTTTCCATACTCACCATAAAAATATAGTTCGTGTCAGGAACCTGCCCACCGGCTCTGAAGAGCTCACGGAGGTCATAAAACTGAAAGGAAATAGCATAGCACTTTAGAACCAGGCTTACCATTGCAGAGCGCATTCCAAGGATATAATACCTTCAATTTGCAACGGTATGGAATAATGAGCGTACCTGGCCGTGAATGTCCCCGCATACCGTGACTGGAGTGGACACTGGCTGTACGTTTGATTCTTCTAGTAGAAGGTCGCATACATAGTCACACAACCTCTGACAGAACACACACACACACACACAGAGTTAAAACCGGTGACCTGGTGTTTCATACAAGCGACGTTGGGTACAAGCAGTATCACGTGCCCTGTCAATACACAACTCTCGAACGTTCCAAAGTAGCTAAAACAGTTCTAAATTCTGTTATAGGTTTTGAAGGACTTGGGTAAGAAGCGGGTTCGCTAGGATACTCGCGAGGTTTGCGGATATAACTTAACCTAAAGTTACATATACAGCTAGCTTAAGTTAACAAAAATCTTTGTCATGTTATATCTAGCTAGTTAGCATTAAAGGTGGATACACGAAAGAGCTACACGAATGGCTAACGTTACAGTTCACTAACGTTCGATCAACTAGAAGCGAAATACAACTGGTAATCAATGGAAGTCTCGAATGTAGCATCCTCGCTATGAATACAATGGCCTGGGAAACAAAGCTAAATGTGGTCAGCTAAATTACTATCAGGTTCAAACACAACGTTATTAAATAAAGCGGAACCTATTAATTTAGCTGGCTAAGTACAGAACTTAGGACAACATACAATGCTAAACAGCTCTCATGCTAACTACCAATTCCATTAGCTAGATGGATCATAAGAATGTGACCGACATTTTGCTAATAATGTTAACACAAATGCCCCTCTGTGTTATGGTGAATTATTTAGCTAATGTGCTTGTGTTAGCTACAGGTTTGTTCTAGTTGAGTCGTATCTGCTACCGTGAGCTAGCTGGGAAACTATGATTGTCTGAAGAGTAACATTAGGCTGTGTTAAAAAGTGTAAACCACCGAGGTCAGTATGCCTTTTAAAATATACAAGAAGAGCTAAATATATTAGCAATTTCTGAAGTCCGTTTTCTGTGTAAAAGACCGCTAAGGTTCGATCTGAACTCTTCCGCTCTGGAGAAGAAAGCGTAGCCAATGATAACTAGCTAGCTACCTAGTTTGAAGCTACATTTTTTAAATTCTTATTGAACTGAACTAACCCAGGGCTAATTTGATTAAACGAATGCTATTGTTCTACTGTGGTTGATCAAACAAGTGCATGCTCACCTTTAAATCGTTTTCTGGTAGATATTTACATTGTCTTGCAATTTCGACATACTTATCCAGGTCTAACGGCGCCATTTTAAATACAACAATTGCTACTGGAGGCAAATGGGAAGAGGTTTTACGTCACTTCCTCTTTTCCTGACACAAACAAGTTCATCCAACTAGCAAGTAAATTACGTTTTACTTACGATATTTTTTCTATTGACGTAATGAATTATGGACAATCAACTTTGCCAGTAAATCACCCCACGAAATAGATAGAATGTATATAAATGACAGCTGGGATACTTTCATTTTCAATTGACTATTTTGAAATATAACAATAGCGAGGACCAGTTGTGTGCGCTGAACCCCGAGCTTAATAGGCGTGTAAATCCCTACACGTATTTAGCTTGAATTATCTAACATTTGTCAAATTGTTTTTCTCCTTACATGCACCATGTATTTAGATTTGTTTTAATTTCTGGATGTCATGGAAAAATTGATGCATCTGGCCCAGTCACACAGGTAAAAACATTATGTCCCAACAATAACGCAAGAGAATATTATGTATGAACAGAAAAGTCGCTTCATAAAAGGTAATACGTACTATCCAATGTAATTATATGAACTACGTATGTCATCCTTGATCATTCAAATCGGGTGCCTGGGCAAAGGCACCTGCTAAACAAATTAATAATGTCATGTAATTTTTATCCTCAGTTCCGACCAGAAGGTGGCGCTGTTGCATTTAATTTTGAAACTATCTTCCTTACCCCGCAAACACATTATGCTTTGATGTTTTGACGTTGCTGCAACTGCACAAGACAACTGCAGGAAACTGGAAAAATGATTGGTGTTACTGTATTATTTGTGGCATTGTGGTTAAGGAGCACGCCCAGGTAACATTGCCCAAGGAGTGTTATAAAATGTAGCAAACCATTCAGAATGAATTTCCTATTTAATAGATGGGATGTTTGAAATGTAACAGAACAGTCTGCCTATTGAATACGCTTCAGGTCAGGCTCATAGTACTGTGAGGTTATAAGTAGCCTGCTCAGGGTCATAGTACTGTGAGGTTATGAACAGCCTGGTCAGGCTCATAGTACCGTAAGGTAATGAGCAGTCTGGTCAGATTCTATTGCAGTAAAGTTATAAGCAGTCTGGTCAGGCTCGTAGTACTGTAAGGTTATGACAAGTGAGCTGGTTGCCCATTGTGCAGTGTTGCCCAGGGGACGTGGAGCAGCCTGGATTGGGTTGAATAGATAGTGTGTGGTGGACCATAGGAGGATATCATGTCTGATAGTGGCTGAGTCAGTGCCATTCAGAATTTAAGGAATTATTTAGACATTGATACTGTGCAGACCTGGGTCAAATCATTATTTGAAATACTTGAATGCTTTAGACACCAGTACAATTCCTGCAGAATACTTACCATTTAAAATAAACATGTATTTTTACCAATATTCAGAGCAAAATTATTTTTCCATAAGATTGGACGGTTTGGTTTGTAGCATGTTTCGTTGAAAATTCTCAGGGATCTATAGGAGTGTTTTCAGATTTGAACGACATCTAAAGAGTTAGTATTTTAAATACTCACTTGACCCAGGTAACCAGTGCAGATTTTAGGGTGATGTTTGTCGACCTCAAATCTGCCTGTTTTGTCTGTTTGTTGAGTGCAACTGCACTGTCCCATAAGCTCCGCGTTTCTCTGCATCTGGCATGGTCAGTGCATCAATGTTTTTATATCTCACAGTTTAGGAGTAGGCTAGGCTAGTCTGTATTTTGGAGCATCTAGGTTCATGCATAACGTTTGAGCTTAAATAATTGTGTGTCATATTTCTCATTGCAGCAACAGCAAAGACCATGTTTACTATTTTCACTGGGGTTTACAGTACGAGTAAACGTCGGGTGAATGTTGTTGGACATTTCTTTCCATCTGTGACCGGTGTTTATTTATTTTTAATATGAACATCAAACTGTGTGTCGACACAAAAGAGATAGCTAGCAAAACGTACATTATGGACAAGGAAAATCATGCAACCGTATTACAATAAAAAATAAACAAACAAACATACTCCTCTCCGATTCAATACAGATGAGTCAGTGTTTGCGAATCCTATATTCTCGATTTTTTAAAAACGAAGCATAATGTGAATTTATTACGCATTGTTGGCTTGTGCAAGACTGTGGGGGCATTTCATTAAAAAAAATATGTGGACGTGCTTTTTTCACATACCCTACCGTTCCAGACACTGTACCCTACAGTCTCTCAGAATTCGTTCGTTCAAGCAAATGAAAGAATAACTGCTAAGTCCCTCCCTTAACTGTTTCCATTGGTTAAAAAGAACGCCAATCTGAGAGGATTACCTCACAGGGGTTCGGTTGAGAGCGAATGTAGTAGAGATCCTGGCTGTCATTCGCGAGCGAGTTTGCCGCAAGAGCAGGCACCAGTGCACTCCAGCGGGAGTGAAAGGAGCTATACGTTTCGGAGGATAAACTGGATTACTGCACAATCGCCTCCTGTTCATCAATGACCACCTCTAGGGGGATTTACATGGAGAGGTAAAACAGCAACATGAAGTACAGACCGGTAATTATGTTTGTACCCTCAGCTTTGGAATTGGTATTGTTTTTATCCACAATTGGATTATCCGAAGCTGCAATTTACGTCAACATCAAGGATGCGTCGCCTGGCGAGAGGCGTCCTCGCGCCGCCTCGGAGACCAACGTGAAACCGCTCAACAGCTCCATACCAAACCATTTACTCGAGGGCAAGTCTGGGGACGACACGATAGCTGGGCTCACACCGGCTCCCACCACGACTGGCAGCGTGGCAGCAAGGACGGCTGGCGTTAAAGTACAACCTTCGGCCAGCGTCACCACAGCACAAGCCACAACAGTCACTAGTAGTGCCGTACCCCTCAAAACCTTGTATTCTACGACTAGAATTAGGGACGCTGCCACAACGACCAAGTCTACGTTGTTGTCAACGATTCTTTCACTGGATAAAACAACAGGACAAGCCGCTGTGTCCGCGGTTAGCGAAAGGACGACTAATGGTTCACGAAAAGACGCCGTTCCAACACTTGAAACCACTACGGAGAGCAGGCAAGGTGAGTCATCTCTTAGCAATCAGGTGCGCCTCAAAATTAAACTTGGAGTGAAACTGAAATATCTCTTTGGTCCACATACATATCCTTTTTTAAACATCAAAAGAACAATTGTTCACGCGTAACTGACTACTGCAGCCGCTGTTCTCGTCGCATGTGTAGCGATTGTCCTGGTTTTCCACGGAAACACGCAGCCGAAACACTATTTCCAATCCCCATCGTCCGATGATCATTACGCACGAAGGACAAGAGAAAATCAGAGACAGAACGTACCGAAACACAGGCGTACTTCCGTCCACCCTTTTTATGTAGGTTATGTTGTAGTGGTTTGTACATCCCCTGGACAAACTATCCACTTAATGGAATCATAAAATAAATGTATTCGTTGATCTTATTGAACCGTCTTGAGGTGATAGGATGGATAAATGAGGAATTCGCTCTCCCACTAAATTAATATTGGTTGAATGAACTCTAGCAAACCGAGCACCAGGGTTTGTATTTACTTACTTACCCTGATATCTTATAATAATTGTATGTGGCCATGTGGATTAAAATATACATTTCCAGCGTATTCATTATTATGGATTAAAATATACATTTCCACCGCTAAATGTATTTTAAATATACATTTAGCGGTGTTGATGTCGTTTTCATTAAATAATGCTGGTCACGAGCGATACAATATTTTCTTATAAGCCTACACTCAGATGATCCACTATTAATGTATCCACCCCCAGCCATGGCACAAGGAACGACGTGGGAATTTACTGTACTGGAATATGTCGGGAACAGCGCTAGCGAGGGAGTGCCTTTTGTGCAATCCTCATTATCAGCGCAAGGATGTGACCAGGGGTTTTTCCCGAGAATAACTCAAATGCGCCGACCATTGCGCAAAACTGAGCGAGCGCCGCATAGCAGAGGCGTGTATGTGCCTGGAAGTACAGCCGAGCTACGTGCCGCTCCTCCGGTATCAGACCAGGCGTAGTTCCTTTAATAGCGACGATTTCGCAGAATGTCCTGGCCTCAGAGTCGTTCTGGTGAACTGGCACTCTGACCAGTTGTACAATAAAACGGACAATGACCCATTTCGCGCAATAGGCGACCCGCGGGTAGCCCACATCCATTTGACTCCAGGTGAAAGCCAGGACGGCGACACTGCAGTTGCGTCTTACTGCAGCGTTTTAAGTACTGCAGTTCACTTGTGCTGACAACTTGGTTTCTGATAGATCATTTTTGATGGTCTTTTAAAAAACATAAATCATTGTTTAGTTGCGCTGCATTCTTCGTATGAATTCACGCTCTGATTTAAGCATAGCTACATTTCGGCTATTAGGCCTATACAATAAACTTTAATTGTACAGTTTACCGAATGAAGCACACAGAAATTGCTGGGTTAGTGTCCTCGGGCACTTAAATTATTTGGGAAATTATTCTCTTTAAAATATCTCATAAAATAAAATAAAATAAATTCCTGTCTGGAGAGGAATTTCAGCATTGATTTTTTAATGATTTTTGTCTTTCACACACACACACACACACACACACACACACACACACACACACACGTGCTGTCTCTCTCCCTCTCCAGACTATTTTTCTCTCTTCCCTCACTCCATCATTCACAGCGTTCCTCTCTGTTATCCCCTGCGTGTTTCTTCTCTTCCTCCATATCACTCCATCCATCTTTTTTTCTCCTGAAGACTGGGCTGAATGATTAATGTTCCATGCTCGTGCAGTAGTTCAACAAGAGCAATGTCATTCCGGAGATAAATACAAATAAAGAAGCGGTCTATTTCCACCACACATTTTGCATTGATCGTTCGCGTTCAGAAATACGACGATCGCGCGACCGATTAAATTCGCAGTACTGCGATACACGCGGGGTCGTCGTGCGATCGGCGTCGTGCCAGGCAGACGGTCGCACACCTCAGGGGTGGCAGGTCTGAACGGAGTCCTCACCTGTGTAGACACCCAACGTCAACACGTCGCCTCGCCTGCTCCGTTCATATTCAAATCAGCATTAACGAAGAAGACAATACGTCACCCAGGCGTGTACACCTCCCACACACAACTCATGAAAAGAACATATTTACCCACCCTGCCATTATGTGTTAACCGTCTCGTGAATGTTTGTGATGTTCCTCCTCACCTCTCTCCTGTACTCTCCCTGCCCCTCTATTCAACCCAAAACCCCTTTGCTTTTGTGTTATTTCAAACTCTCCGACTCTATTCTAGCAATAATTCTTCGCTCACTGTCTCTCTCTCTCACACATACACACACACACTATCGGTCAATCAATCATTCTTTGACTGAATGATTTATTTCTTGCTATTGATCTTTGACTGTGTCACACAGACTGATTGTTCTTACCTTGTATTAATGCACATCTTGTAAGTCGCTCTGGATAAGAGCGTCTGCTAAATGCTTAAAATGTAATGTAAATGTAATGTACACCCTCAGCCAAGACATCTCATTGGTGGGTAATTTCTCCACCCCCCAAATATTATTTCTGTCTCCCTCTCCTTGAGCATACTGTACCCCCTTCTCCTACAGTGTGGTACAGTACTTATATCTGAGATGTGTAATTATGTCCAGTGTGAAGCGAGTGGCCATAGTGCTGCTACTCAGAGCCACTCCCTTCTGTAACTGCCTACACCTTTCCTCCGTATGACAGTTACATTCACCCCAATCTAAATCTGCAAACAGCACATTGCAGTAGAAACAGCAATGCTAAGGAGTGCACACACTCAAGCACACACCCACACACACACTTAAGCACATACACACTCAAACACATACGCACACACATAAGCACATACACAAATGCATACATATACTGTTAAGCACACGTGTTTATGCACATACACATAAGGTCATATACACAGGCATGTGCATGCACACATACACATATGGTATATAATGAATATTATTTTTTGCACCCCACACAATACAGATGTATTTGTTTAATACATTTTAGTAAACAATTATATAAAAAACAAACTGTTTCTGTATGAAGAGGCTGCTGCCAATATATGAAGTAATTTGACCTTCTGATAGATATCCAATAGTGTTTTCCACTTCACAAATATTGTGGAGGGCATTTTTATACCAATTCACAATCTCACAAAGGGAAGGCATTGAGAGGTGTGTGGCCAAACAAACTGCATCATCAGTCCTGGTTTATTTGATCCAATTCCAAACTGTTCATTTATAGCAGGAAATATCTCGCCTTGGGCAGTTACGTTTAGGGGTTAGGTTTCCCATTCAGAAATATTGGATGACACAATGATACATTACATTGAATTTCTTCCTGTTGAGAAACTCCGCACTTCCTCTATTTTCTGCTTAAAGACTTTGGCTTACAGTATCATCGTCTCCTTAAGAATGGAAAGCAGCATGATCATTATTGGATCACTGCTGCCGACATTCAGCTAAATGGCACAATTAGCATCCGCTAATTACCAACAGCACACAGCACGCGGTAAACTATTGATCTGGATGGGTTCATTTATTCATGTTTTTAGTTTTTGATGTTTGATATTCAGTGTTTGTAAAGCTCCGGCTTATCAGCTTTTGACACAGACCGCGTCTGCGGCTCATCTTGAACAAGGAAATAAATTAACCGCCTGTCTTTGCAAGAATTCTACTGTTTTTTGTAATGAATTTGCATTCTGCTACGTTAGTTTCTTTCTTCAGTCTCTTTTTAATGACATTCGGACATTTTTTAAAATCTGTCTCATACATGGGGAGAGAGGTGTATTGTAAGAGTTCTGTATGGTTCTTGATATGTTTCCCTCCTTGGTGTAATTAAACCAATCCAGCAATATGTCTGCCAGAATGAAAGCTATTTCCCTTAAAAGCAACAAACTTGGGCTCCGTATATTTCCTCTGGCGATAGGACAGCGCCGTTCGTCTTCCATTGTGAGCACAGAGCTGTCGTCCCCTGGCAGGGTCGTCTCCCTCATGAGTGTGCGGTATCGTGATTAAACAAAATGAATCAAAGATGGAGTGCAGGGGCTGTGTTCTGCTCACCATTCCCTGGGAAGCTGGGGGGAAAGCTCTTGATCTGTTTTCTTCCAGTCTGCGTTAGATGCACGTCCTGGTAGTGCCGCATACGGTCCGGTGGGACAAAGCAGGATTTTAGTGTCGTTCATGACTGACATATTACATCTACCCACACAGTCTTGTCGGGTCCTCCCACTGAGTCTCAATGAGAAGAGCAAAACTAACACTCTGGCACGGAAGGACGGAATGTTTCTTTATTGTTATTCTTTCCCGATTGAAAATGTATGTAATTGTCACAAACCACCTCAAGCTAAGCATTGGACTTTGCCATTTTGTTCAGGTAACATTTATTTATTGTTATCGTGTTCAATGTGGGGTTTTCCTCAATGTGGTCACGCTCCTCTTTCTCTTTGGCTTCTCTTCATGTGCGTGACTCATTTTTCACTACATTGTGGTTCAACTCTGCCCAACTTCCGGCGATGTGCTTTGCTAATAAACCTACGGTCAGTTAATGCTTCTGACGAGTCCCACAATGGGACGTGGTTGCGTGAAATTACAAACCACTCCAGCCAATCAAATCACCAATCAGATTGCAGGAAGCCTGGGCCAGAAAAGTTTGCAAAGTTATCCAGACGCTCTATCAAAGATTGAGCACCTGGAGTTGAGACTAGGCAGCTCTCCAGGACTGGGGTTGGCCACCCTTGCTCTAGACAAATTGCGGAACCTGAATGGCCTGTTCTCCTTATAAAACATCATTTTGTTCTCTTCCTTCCTTATCATCCAACCAAACGTTTGTCTTTTTTCACAAAATAAATGCAGAGTAACACTAAGGGCTCAGTGAGTTGAGTGTGTGACTGCCGCACTGCTGTGTGTGTGCTGCTTCGGAGTACTTCCCTGAGCAAATGTTCAAATCCCCCCCCCCATTATACATGCCATAACTGACCATATTTCTCCTGCTGAAGCTGAATTCCCTACAGGGGGCTGAGTTTTCTTACTGAAGTTGAAGCTGAATTCTATTATGGGAGGTGGGGGGGGGCTAAGTTATCCTACTGAAGCTGAATTCTAATAAGGGGGGGCTGAGTTCTCCTACTGAAGCTCAGGCTGTATTCCCTACAGGGGTCTGAGTTCACATGCTGAAGCTGAATTCCATGGGGGTGGGGGGTGGCTGAGTTCTCCTACTGAAGCTGAAGACCTACAGCTCTGATACTGCACTGCTGTGTTCTGTAACAGCAGGGATGCGTGTCCTTAAAAAATGGATGAAACCAAACAAAGGGAAAGTGCAGCATTCACTGGCTTACAGAGGAAACACAATCACCCAGTTTCCTGAGATGGCCCTTCACCTCTGCCGGGGAAACTCGCTCATCTCTGACATAACTTGTGCGCCGCTCCCTGTGGCCTCTGAGCCAAAGCTTTTGCCATGGAAAAAACAACAACAAGCGATAGCCCCAACACTCTTTCATGTACGAGGAAGCTGAAAAATAGCCTTCTGTGGTTTTCTTTGTGGCATTTGAAAGGCAGGTTGTTGTTGTAGTTGTTGTTGCTGTTTTTCAGTTGGGAGCAGCCAGGTAATTCAGATTTATGAACAAAAGAACAATTTTTAATAGACAAATAGCCAACATGTTATTTGCTTTCTGCCAAAGCATTCCCATGATTGTAATATCTATCATTGCAAGCATCATTCTTGCAATGAAGAGTAGTGCTGGTCATCACAGGACTGGAGCCATCTGTCACCCTTAAAAGTGCTGGTCCATTTGATCCAATATGTTTGTGTTTCTTGAGCTGTTCTTTTCTGCATCCTGCCATTTTCCAGGAGTTGGAGAGTCCTGAATTGACCCTTAAAGGGGGAACCCTTAGAACCTAAGGCTTAGACCATCCGAAAGAGGGTGACATCACCACCACCCCCCACCATGCCATTGCTGCTCGGATACAAAAAGAGGAACAGCCCTAAACGAGCGTGTGGGAAATTTTGAAGAAGAAGGAACAAAGCTGTTTCCATTGCAGTGGATTGTTATTTTAGTTTTGCTTTGCTTGGCACAGCAGTTAAGGAACTTGTTGGTTTGTAACAAGAGGGTTGCATGTTTGATTCCCAAGTAAGGGGTACTGCTGCTACTGCTGTGGTAACCTTCAGTAAATATCCAGCTGTATAAAAGATTAATTGAATGTTCAAATCCATTTCAAGGGGTGTGGGTGGATCTGGATGGATACCAACAAAATAAAATACAATTTGGGAACCACAGCTGATGATCAGTATTAGCAGGCAAAGGTCTGAGTTGAAAAGGAGGTACAGGAAGACCACACTTTTTTCTCCCAATTTTGGAATGCCCAATCGTATTCTATGCCGTGCTTGCTGCAACCTCTGCTGTCAATTCGGGAGAGCGTAAACAAGCATGTACCCTCTTCCGGAACACATAGTGTCAGCTGCAGTCTGCCACGCAACTTTATACCCACAGACCATGGATGCCTGATTGACCAGCGGGGGTTGCTGGTGTGCAACAAGACACAGACCACCCAGTCGACCATATCCCTCCCTCCCTGGGCGATGCTACTGCCAATTATGCCCCGTGTGGCTCTTGGCTACAGTCGGAACCGGCAGAGTCTGAACTCAATACCAGACTGTGGGGTTCATCCACACATCATTGTAGGCGGCAGTGTAGTATAATGGTTAGGGAACTGGGCTTGTAACTCAAAGGTTGCAGGTTCAGTTCCCATGCGGAGCACTGCTGTTGTACCCTTGAGCAAGGTACTTAACCTGAATTGCTTCAGTAAAATATCCAGCTATATAAATGGATTGTGTGTAAAGAAATGTAAGCTGTGTAAGTCGCTCTGGATAAGAGTGTCTGCTAAAATGCCTAAAATGTAAATGTAATGCACTCATTGTAAGTCGCTCTGGATAAAAGCGTTTGCTAAATGCCAACAATGTAATATGTTAGACAGGTTAAAGTAAATTTGTTAAGCCACACTGCACAGTAATTGTGTGCAAAGTACCCAAGCTGTCTGTGTGTTCTCATTGGTCTATTATTATTATTAATATTATTACATTCATATCTCCTTTACGGTGGTGCAGTGGATTATCGCCTTAGCAAGAAGGTCTCGGGTTTCCAGGCCGGGGCCTTTCTGTGCGGAGTTTGCATGTTCTCTCCGTGGGTTTCCTCACTCCGGTTTCCTCCCACAGTCCAAAGACATGCACGTTAGGCTAATTGGAGAGTCTAAATTGCCCTGAGTGTGTGAGTGAATGGTGTGTGTGCCCTGTGATGGATTGGCGACCTGTCCAGGGTGTATTCCTGCCTCTCATGCTGGGATAGGCTCCAGCAACCCCCGACCTGACCAGGAATGTAGACAATGGATGGATATCTCCTTTCATTTCAGGATGTGAAAGCACTTTATAGCAAAGAGGGAAAGTCACCTCAACCACCACAAATGTGTAGCCCCCACCCGGTGTAATGTGCGTACAGTGGTTCTCTCTAAATGTTATAGGATTATAGGAGTGGGATCTTTTACCAGAAAGTCATTACAGATGTTTCTATTAGATCAATGAAGTAAATAAAATGATGAATAAATTCTACCGTTACAAAATCCATCCTCTGTACCCTCTGGAGACAGCCCATGTACCCCCAGGGTGCAGGTGCCCCAGTTTGGAAGCACAGCTCTTTTTATATGGGAAGAAAAATCTACCTTCTGGGAAGATGCATTTTTAATACGGCTGGGTGTGGAGGGGTCGGGAGAGAGGTACTGGAGGTGTAGTTTGCGTGTCAAATTGAGCGGAATTCCGATTTCACCATGCTGGCATGTCAGAGCGTGCTGGGACGTGTTAGGGCGTGTCAGGTGAGGGGCTGGGGTCCAGAGGGTGTTTGAGAGGTTGGGTATTGGAGAACAGATCGACCCAGGGGGGTATTTGGGAGATTGGGTGGGAGGTTGGGAACCGGAGAAGAGATTGCCCCAGAGACTGTAATCTCCAACGGACCCTTCAGAGATGGTTTTACCAGAGGAGCAATAACCAATGAGCTTACAGTACTCTCTTCCACGGATACATTAAAAACAACCTGCGGGGGAATGACAGTTATCTTTGAGATCCTATGGTTTACTTGTTTGGATGTCAGCCATGCTGTTTGCAGTGGTGTTATTTCTGCGCTGCAACACTGTTTCCTGGGTTTTAGCTGGTTCTACCTTGTCATACCCGGCTGTGCTTCACAGTACCTGAGACACGATGCAGATGCAGAGGATCATGGGACGTAAGGTGGCTGTGGCAGTTAGCGAAATGGATTGGGGACTGGAGGGTTTGTGGGTTCGAGTCCCACATGAGAAGCACTGCTATTGTGCAGCCGGAGCACTTTGACTGAGTTACTCAGGAGAAAACCCAAGCAGTTGTGTCTTCTGATAGAAGGGAATGAAAATGCACACACATACAAAATAGCACACACATACGCACAATCACACACGAGCTCAAAAACAGACACATACACACACACAGACAGCCAAACAAGAGGTTTCAGAGTTGTATTCAGCATAGTGGCCTTCTTGTATTGCACCTTTCATGTGCTTTCCCGCAAATTCCACAGCTAAACAGGTGAGGGGTTAACTCCATGTTCCCAAATGCCAGCTGTTTAAGAAGTGCATTCCTGCCATTCTACACTACCGTGATTTGAAAATACCGAGGGAAAACTACACCGGGTAGAGTTGGCTGTTTTGTGGAATATTTGTAAACTTAAGGGAAAAAACAACTGGACCTCGCGGATCATACAGAAATTAAATCAACACGATAGGAGGAAACACCCCGTCATTTATCATGGTTACCGTAGCCTACTCGTATATCAGAATCACGCAAAAGGATATCGCTTGAGCTGCTTAAAGATAAAAAAGCCCGACGCGTCTGCACCTGCTTGAATTCATGCTCAATTTACCCTTCCACCATCAGTGTGTTTGTGATGACAGATAGCGGCTCTTGGCCCCGAAATCCCCGGGACGTTCGTCACAACACTGCTATCAGCGCCCGCACAATGGCTGATCTTTCTTAGTAGGCTATTGTACAATAAACATTATTTTTGTTTGATCTGTAAAATATTTTAAGACGACTGCGTTGTTTGCTTCGCAGTTCTTTTATCTTTGCGATTGTTGTTCGTGTAAATAGATCCATATCTTGAGTGTAGTCTGTTTTTTAACTTTTGTAGTGTTTTGTAGTGTAACACCCGAATAAAGCGTTTAACGTGGAACACATTAATCGCCCACCCACTACAAGTTGCAATGGAGTGGTTAGTTACCCCACTATTATGGAAGCATGCCTAAAATGTATTCATGCCATGTAGCCGATTTGGTATAGTATAGTATCTCATAAATTCCAATTATCATAATTTTACCACCGAGGAAGTGTAAACCAGACTTCTTTTGTAAATCGGGTTAATGTAGTACAAACTCTGAAATGTAATTGATAACGTATGGAAATATAAAATAGGCTGCAATTATTTACGGGATTTCCCCAACCCCCCGCATTTTGCGGGACTCCTTTGCTGCTGCGCTGGCGTTTGAACTGCACGTTATTTTCTTAACATCTTTAGCAGTAATTTCAAGTGAATAAAGCTTTAGTGTGTGTATTCTAGTAGTGAATTGCTACACGCACGTTTTGTTGGGGATACGCTCCTGGACCATTGAAACCTCGAAGGCGCTTCGGGTTGGCCGTTTTGTCTCTGCCCCCTTGATCATTTCTCACTGGGTGAGGTTTTCGAGCATTTCCACTCAAACATGAACTGAGGGAATGACTGACTCTATGTGCTCTAATTTCGCCATGCGTAAAAACAATCTCATCGACATTCCATGTATTTTACCTCAGAGAGCGTCGAGAAAAACGATACCACAGAGGAGGGAATACATCTGCTCTCAGAAGACGCTCCCGGCCGCCCAGTGCTGGTCACACCATTAACGCTGACCCGCGGCAGTTTCGCTGCCTGTTAATGGATATCACGAGTTTAATCTAGGCTACAGTCAGTAAACTATCCCGGCGTTAAAGTCGTTGGACTGAGTGACGCCCCGTTAAAGCGACGATCAAAATCGCGTTCCTCTGAGATTCAATGAAGCGCGCAGAAAGGAAATTAAATGTCTCTTCTTAGCGCAGTTACGGAAACGATATCTATATGAGCATGCCAGTGCCGCCTGTGGATGTGATAGATCGTGGTATTGGTATTGTTGACATTACATTAAGAGCTGTTAAATTACTACTCCCTTACCTAAGAAATCTCTTAAAGTGCCAGGGTATAAGTAGTCAGATCAATTTCATCTTACTCTCCTTAATTGTCCGTGTGTCTAATATGTAATCGTTTTAGCTATGAGGCTACTGGGTTTAAATTAAAACCCATCTCTAATCTTATGTTTAATTCATGCATTCATTAATTATTGTAATCTTTACACTTTAAAAAGAGTAATGACTGCATTGAGCGTTGGCCCATCTCGGCAAATATCTGTTTTCTGTCAGGTTCCTAATGTTCAGTGAAAAGAAGGCAACGTCAAAGTGGGGAACAAGTTAGGAAAGTGCTGTGGTTCAGAATAGAAAGTGGGTTTAAAAAAAGGGGGATGGAAGAAGAGAGAGTGAGAGGAAAAACTACACACTCACAGGACACATTAAGATATGAAATGAAAGTGATACCAGATTTGACTGTTTTAATGGAAACTAGAAAATGCTGGCTGGAGCTAAATCAAAACTGCACTCTCCTAAGATGTGTTGTAATGCCGCACGAGATCTATGTAGCCTACTATACGGTATATGGTTCTATTTCGTATGAATTATGGATTTGACAAATGATCTATTTTTGTAGAAATTGTGTAGTTATTGCTTATGTACCATTAACAGCATTTGTAACATTCACAAATCTCCACAAAAGCATAACTGGGGACAGAGGTTGGAAATTATCCTTGGCTAGAAACCTTATGTTAAATATCTCTGCTACCTGTAGCCTACTTTAAAAAATGTACCAGTGGCTAATTGCACTTTCCCCAACAAATAAATTAATGAATGGATGAACGAATGAATGGATTAACAAATAAACGAATGAACAACTAAATTAATAAAGTTAGTGGTGGAATCCAGGATGGAATAAAAAGGCCGTGTGCATACCCTGCACACAGACCCCTCTCTGCTCCCCAGACCCGCAGAGCATCCCCGTGGAGACATCTTCATTCCCAACCTTTCCCAGGGCCCCTCCCCTCTAACCCCGCCTCCTGCCCCCTGACCTGACCCCCTCCCCGCATCTCAGCAGGGCTCCATCAGTTAAGCCCCGCTTTAATTTCTCAGATGGAATAGCTTCTACCTCAGAGGTCATGGCAGAGGTCAAAGGTCATTTGCTTGGCTCCTGTTGGGTCAAGGTCACTGTTAAAATGTATTTTTTTACATTTATCCCTTATCAGCTATTCCCATTTTCCAAGCCTTTCCCAGGTTTGGGTCTTTCTCACATTGCCACACCGGCTCTCAGTTTACGTGACGCCAATGTTATTACTTGTTATTAAAAGTATGCAGCGTTAGAAAAGATGTGGGGTCCGTGTTGAGTGACTGCATTACTCACTCTGAACGTCTGGAAGGTTTAACAGCCTGGAACAGCAGTTGGAAGACTGTTTAAAAGTAGGAAATGATGTCATAAGTGGCGCTCATGCTCTTCTCTGCTTCAGTAGGCAGGGCTAATAGAAGCACTGGTGAGGCTAGAGGAGAGGCAGAGGATGTGGTCAACAGGTGGGTGGTACCACACAGGTAAAGCCAAAGTACCACAAAATCTGTGTCACATCAAGGGAAGAGAGTCCTTGCAGAAAGCCCACAGCTTTTCTGAGATGAACATGAATGGCTCGGTGGGTGAAATACACCGCTGTAGAGACAAAAATGTAAAATGTGGCCTCCCAGGTGGTCTAGTGGTTACAACGTTCGACGATGGCCACTGCGACCGGGGTTCAATTCCACCGGCCGCGCCAGAGTCAGCTCTGGACCGGAGTGCCACCGGGGGCAGCAATTGGCTGTCCGCCCCAGGGAGCGGGGAAGGAATCCGACAGGAAGTTCACTGCACACAGGAGTGGCTCTGTAGTACCAGAGTTATGGTTGACAGCCTGGGGAGTGCCGTCTATGGAGGAGACAATACTCTGCCTTTGTCACTACCGGTCACAGGGCTATGGCAGCAAACTCACACTACTACGGATTTACATGAAAAATAGAGGGAGAAATCTACTAAATTGGGAACAAATGGGATAAAATCTGAAACAAACGCTAGGGAGGGTGGCCGCCAGGAGAGTAAATAATGAATAATGATGATTGCGTCACTGGGGGGATTAGCGAGGTGCAGCTCTGACTCCAGGCCCAGTTCAGGGAATGGTTAATCCTATGGAATCGGCAGGCAATACAGGCCAGGCAGGGGAGGGGGGCTGGGTGGTGGGTGGAGAGGTGTGGCGGGGGGTGATGGCCCTTCCAGATAATCCGCTTATTAAAACCCCAACACACGACCAAACAAAGTGAGAGAACCTCACGATGCAGGCGACGAGCATGCAAGCCGATACTCTGTTCTGCTCTGGGCGCCAGGAATTCTCTGAATGAAACACTTTCCCTCTCCTGGCCTTGGCACTTAGTACTGTCAGCACCATGCCTACAGGAATGGGGGACCCATTAGCTAAAGTAATGTATGTCAATACATGTAAAATGCATGACATATATTACATAATAACATGGGATTCCTTATATAACATTTCATGTAATGCATGTCACATATATCACAAAGAGATGTACCCTATACATCAGCAGATATGAATGTTTTAGTTCACAATGTATGTGCCTCATATGCATAGGCACATATATTAAAGCAGAAATAATATATTCATATATTTGTACGACAAAATATACAAGTAGACAAAATAAAAAAAAAAAAAAGGACTTATATTTTGAAGTAGACCTAATTAAATTGCAATTAAAAAGTGTCTACACGTGCCAATACTAATTACCTGATATGTTTCTGCAATAAATTATATTTTAAAATCAACCAATTAATATGTGAGTTTCTAAAGCAACATGAGAGATCTGACAGGACACTTAACAGGATCGTTGATAAAAACCACAAAACAATAGTATCAAAAATTACCACAGAACTGAATCTACACCTTGGTGACCCAGTCTCAGCAAAAACTATACGTTGTGAGCTTCACAAAGTTGATATTTATGGTAGGGAAGCCAGTTTTAATGAAGAGCAATGTGCAACAATGCATAACCTGGGGTAATGAGCACAAAACCTGGACTTCTGAGCAGTGGAAGAAAATAATATGGTTTGATGAGTCATCTTTTACTCTTTTTCCTACATCTGGATGGGTTTATGTTTTGAGAAAGCCAAAGGAAGCCTTCAACCCACATTGCGTGCTCCCAACTGTTAAACATGGTGGTGGATCTGTTATGGCATCTTCTGGGAGTCAATGGGTCTGATTATTACACTGCATGATAGAATTACAGCCAAAGAACACAAATACATTTTAAGCAACCAGGTGCACCCTATGGTGCAAACATTGTTTCCTCAAGATGTTCTCATATTCCAAGACGTTAATGCCCCCATACACATGGCTAAACGGATTCAAGAGTAGTTTCATGAACACCAGGATTAAGTCAAACACCTTCCATGGCCTCCCCAGTCACAAGATCTAAACACCATTGAACCTTTATGGGAAGTGGAACGTAGAATGTAGATCTTCCCAGTTATTTCCACCTCAAAGAACTGGATGCTTTCTTTCTTGAATAATGGTCCAGTACCCCACTAGAAACAGTTCAATACTTGTATAATGGCATTCCAAGAAGGAAAAGCAAAGGGTGGCCCAACTCCTTATTAGTTAATAAATATAGATATTAATATAGTTTGATATTTCCATTATTTTGTCAACACAGTGTATCGCTCATATTTTGATGTACATTCTGTAAAAATATATATCTTATTATTTAAATACAGACAAATCCATTATTACAGATTATATATATTTTATTTTTTATAAAAGTACATGTAAAAATATATATAGCCTACGTTTTGAATCTATGTAGGCTACAGTATAAAGAGTGGCGTGTTTTATCATGCTTGCGTTAATAGGCCTACCACATACTGTTTAATTAAAGTGTTAATCATTTAACATCTGAACCTCTATCGTATTTATTTTCTTCTTTGGGAATAGTGCACCGGTCAGAGTCACCATGCGGATGAGTGCAGTATTTGGTCATATACACCCGGTAACGTTTAGATTTACGGGCGCTGAGTTTGGTTTACCACAAGGAGGTTTAAAAGCAAGCCGATAAATCAAGGCCTTTCGCCGACTCGGTATGAATTAAATTAAAGTTGGAGGTTATGCTTTTTTCGGGGTTTGATTTGTGGCTCCCTGGAGCCGCTGGTTGCTGTACTTACAGAACGAGTGGGAGTCTGTGGTAGTGAGCGCGCGGTGCTGTGGGCCCAGCTCTCGATCGATAGCTTTTTGTGGCTGAGAGAAAGATATCGAGCGCGCGGGTCCGATTTATCTTTCAACGGCAAAAGCACCTCGCACTCATTCATTTTTTATTGTCGTCCCTAATCCACCTTATAAAAAGCCTTCGGGAGCGTTTTTTCCGTTAATTTCCTCTGGCTCTGTATTCTCACGGACCTGTGCTTCCCTTTCATCTCGTTGTCAATGGACGCAACGTTCCATTCAATTTCGCGTCAAGCCCCCTCGCGCAGCAAAATAAAGAAACGTGCCCATCGCTGCAAAATGTGACAAAGCTGCTGTATATAAAATACTCCGTCCCCCCGTCTCCCACGCCCCTCCGTTGGTGAGTCTGACTGTACAAAACCATGCAGTGGAAAAAGATGTGGCAAATGTTGCAGAGCAATGTTGAAAACGCTTAGTCCACTCTTCATAGCACGAGCCAAGCACAGTGTGGACGAGCCTATATTATGTCATACATCTGCACTCGCACATGGCAGCAGCTGCATAGCCAGCGTCCATGGTCTTGTGTTAAAGTTGTCCCACCTCATTTTCAGATAACTGTTTGTAATTTGTCATTTTTATTTATTGAAAAAAAGAATTATATTTAACTTTTTGTCCTGAAACAATTGTGTGTGTGTGTATGCATACTGTGTGTGTATGTGGATGCGTGTACATGTGTGTTCATGTATATTTACATTTAACATTTTAAGAATTTAGCAGACGCTCTTTTCCAGAGTGACTTACAAGACGTACAGGTACATGTGTGTCTGAATAGCAGAGTAATATGTGTTGTGTGAGTGTGTGCGTGTGTGTGAGAAGCGTGGCAGTGCACGGTGTGTGTATGTGTGAGCAGCACGTGCTGTGGGGGAGGCTGGCTCTCTCTGAGAGATGAGGGGCAGTGCAGGGCAGTCTCATAGCTCGGGAGTGATGTGTGGTGACGGCGCGGCACCGTGCCAGGAAACCGCGCTCGCGGTGGCTGGGATACGGCCACGCTCACACCGCGCTGGGGATTGCACAACCGCCGCCTAATGCTGTTACATAACACCCGGCAGTCACCAGAGCCAGCCGTCTGAGACAGACACGGGCATACCATGGTCCCGGGGAAAGGGAACCAGACGCATCGCCGGCTGCAATGCGTTGGTATAAACATAAAACTGTAATGAATGAAACCCTGACGCTGGGTCACCTCCCCATTAACCGCCCCCGGCCCCGGCCCCGGCCTCGTCCCCGTCCCCTGCCACCTCAATTCCACCTTATGCACATAGCTCCGACATCCTGCCCAAGCCTGGTACCTGCTCAGACCTGCACTCTGTTTGTCTTGCCTTGGGTTAATCCTTGGTGCCAGGTGACACCAGCAAGACTGGGCCCATGCACTTACTTTTGACCTCTACACAGGAGAGTGCTGGGAAATGTGAGTGAGATTCTGGAACACAGAGAAGGTGCAGCTCATGGCCTCGGAACTGAGAGAGGAATGGATGGGAATGGATTACTCTGTGTGTGTGTGTATGTATGTGTGTGTGCATGTATGTCTGTATGTATGTATGTGTGTTTGAGTGTGTGTGTTTATGTATGTGCATGTATGTATGTATGTACACTACCGGTCAAAAGTTTTAGAACACCCCCATTTTCCAGTTTTTACAGAAATGTAAGCAGTTCAAGTTCAGTGAATAACCTGAAATGGTACAAAGGTAAGTGGTAAACTGCCAGAGGTTGAAAAAAAAGGTTTAGGTTACTAACAACTGAAAAATAATGTAAATTTTTTGGCAGTGAGTAGTTTCCTACACCATCAAAAGGCACTTGGAAACTGGAGGAAACTCTGACAGGAAGAGGTCTGGCAGACCCAAAGCCACAACAAAATCAGAAGACAAGTTTCTGAGAGTCAACAGCTTGCATGATAGGCGGCTCACAAGCGCAGCTTAACACTGGTCGAAGTAAGGAAGTCTCCGTTTCAACTGTGAAGAGAAGACTTCGAGCTGCAGTTTGATAGGTTGAGTGGCAGTAAGAAAGCCATTGCTAAGATGGCAAAATAAGAAAAAGTGGCCTGCCTGGGGCATGAAGCACCGCCAGTGGACTACTGAAGACTGGAAGAAGGTCTTATGGACCAATGAATCAAAATTTGAAATCTTGAAATTTTGAAAGGTTTTTGTAGGCCGTCGAGTAGGCGAAAGGATGGTTCCTCAGTGTGTGACACCAACTGTCAAACATGGAGGAGGAAGCGTGATGGTCTGGGGCTCTTTTGCTGGATCCAGAGTCGGCGACTTGCACAGAGTGACTGTTAACCCACATTAACCCATTACTTGTTCCCTGAAAAGGGCCTTTGTTTATAACTCTGAAATGTACATTATTTTTCAGTTTTTGGTAACCTAAACTTTTTATTTTTTTTTTAACCTCTGGCAGTTTACCGCTTACCTTTGTATCATTTCAGGTTATTCACTGGACTTGAACTGCTTAAATTTCAGTAAAAACTGGAAAATGGGGGTGTTCTAAAACTTTTGACCAGTAGTGTATGTATATATTTGTGTATGAGTGTGTGTGTGTGTCTGTCTGTGTGTAGGTGTGTGTATGAGTGTGTGAGTGATTTTGAGGGGCTTTATAGGAGCCCGTCCCCCCAAGCCTGGCAGTAGTTAATTAAACAGGGCTGTTTTTATTTAGCTAGTATTTTAATGACATTTGGCAGAGATGTGATTTTGTTTTAAACTGACAATGCCTCCATTCTTTCACAAAAAATCTAAGTAGAAATTTACAGCTGACTCACAGGCATGGGAACTAATGGAGAAAATAATATACCTTCTCATAAGTGTTGCTTGGAAATATATGAGGAAATTAAAGACAAGCTGTTTGTGTTAGCTTGGAGCCTTTGTATTGGGGCTGTTGTATTGGGGCACCCTTGTAATAGCAGTTGTGGGTGGTCCTCTGGGACAAGGATTGAGTGGCTGTGCAAGCAATGCTGCCCTCTAGGACCACAGTTGTGTAGCCTAGCAGGCACTGCAGCCTTCCAGGCCCATGTAAGAGTACCCTAGCCCCACAGTAGGAAATTGCATCACCCTATAGTTAGACCTGAGAGAATGCTATTTTGCACCATGCATTTAAAAATGCCCACAATGTTCTATGCGGATTTGTCAGGTTATTACCTGAATTTCAATTAATTTCCTGATTTGTCTGAATTGCAATGGAATTGTTCCCAAGCCTGATCCTTCCGCTCAGCTGCCTGTCAGTCCGGCTCTGTCTGGGGCGATAATATAAAGCGCTCTCTCGCACCTGCGGAGGCTCGAGTGACAGGTGACGTGTCCGTAATGGTTACTTACGCTCTGACGAAGGTCCGCTCGACCAAAACATCAACTGCTGTCAGCCCAAAACCTCCTCCACGCCTGGTGATTTATGCAAGAGGCGGCTCCCGCGGCTAAGGTTGTCTCAACGGCCCCAGGAGCCCGAGTCTGCTGTCGTCTGCTTTCACAGGAAATCCATCAACACCTCAGCTGCCGCACTGTTACCATTTCATAGGTGGAGTTTCAACCTGAAGTCTCTGCCAAAACAAAAGGGGTAAGCATTGAGAATGAATGAACCCCAGGGACAGTTTTTGGGAGGACATGCAGAGCACATTCTGGTCGAATAGCCCTGGCTGCGTCCCGAGGTAGTGAACGTCCCCCTGCCCTCGTCTGCTGCTCCTCGTCTATTTCCCGAGACATCAGAATACGAAGAAAGGAGAGGAAAGCAAGGAGAAAGCATTGGGACACAACCCCTGTCAGGGATGATTGATACGTGCAGGTTTAGTGTAGCCAAACACCTTCCTGAGGAGATATTTTAAATTGTTTTTTCAGAGAATGACCCAAGGTGAGCTTCAACGAAAAACATCTGTCCATGTTTAAGGAATAAAAGATGCTTAATCTGGAGGAGAGAGGAAACAGGAATGAACACTGTGCAGTGTTTTTATGTAAGAATGGTAGCTTGGCAGCATCTGCCCAAGTCACACAGAGATACCGTACCTGTCTACCTGTCTGAGTCACACAGACTACTCTAGCTGAGGTGCCTGAGTCCCAGTGGAGCCTGCCAGATGGGCCGGGCCAAATCCACCTGAATTCCTGAGCCCAGGTGACACCGAATAATGGGTGTCCACACAATCCCACAGGATTGGTTTGGACCTCAGATTCCCCTTGCTCTATTAAGAGCAAATCAATTCTGGCATGCCTGTTGTGTTCTCTCACTAAGGGGGGATGGTGTAGATTTTAACTGGGCGATCATTTTCATCTTAAAGGCAATTCATGTTTCAATACTAAATTTCTGTCACCTTGCAGCGACATTGATCCCCCGCGTCAATGTGTGCTCACCAGCTCAAGCCCTCCACCAACAGTAAAGCTGGTCTCTGTGGTTAGACCAGGCTGTGGTTAGACCAGGCGAGAAGAGGGTAGAGAGAGGGCAGGGAATTGGCTGGTTTAGGCATCGGCAGGTGAGGGGGGCTAGCACAGCGCTCCGTCTCCAAGGTGACCCCCTGATGAGTTCCCAAGTCAGCTGGCATAAAAGATAGGGGCTGTTCTCTCCTGCTAAATATATCCACCCTGTCCTAATTTCCCAGATACGGTGGAGACGGTGTAGATCAGCTCCGCCCTGGAGTCCCAGCCTCTCTGTCGCGAAAGTACAGATCCAAAGTGTGCTTCATCAGCCTCGCTCTGACAGAGCAGGGGCGCAGGTGTGAGATACACTCCATGGTGCGGTGGTGCATGGTGACAGGTGTAGGTCACCGCACCGGGGGCAGAGTGTACAGCAGGGGTGTGCAACTACGGTGCTGGAGGGCCGGTGCATGTGCAGGTTTTTGTTTCTACAAATTACCCAGGCTCAGTTAATTAATTAACTGTGTACACCAATGCTGGTGCACTCATTGATGAACTCATAGTAAAACATTTCATATAGGGACACAAGATCAGTCTTCAGCTGGAATTCCTGGGCTTATCAATAAATGTAGTTAAACTGTCGCAAATGATTGGGATAATTACACAATTAAGAGCAGAGGTCAGCATGACATCTAGGAGCAGATATGGCCCTCCTTGCCCACCCCGGGCGTGCAAAGTAGGAGACAAGACAAATGCAGCATGGTGGCTCAGGACCATGTTATTCCTATGTTGAGGGTACAAGTGAAAGTCAAACAGGGAGAAATAGACATTGTGCTACACTGGGAAAGCAGGATTGTGAATGTGAAATGTAACACACAATGCATTGGTCATTTTTACATCAGAGGTACTGCAGTCAACTTGTGAGAATCGATGTGGTCGGAAAAAAACAGCAAAGACAAGCTCAGTGGCACTGGGTCGCAGTTGCCGTTTAACTCGCCGTTTAACAGTAGTCGAGAGTGTTGAATTCCCGAAATTCCCTAAAGTCAGGGAGAAGAGCCCACGTGGTGAGAGCATATGCTTGTACATGCCTTTGATTCAGATATTGTAATGCAAACAGCCTGACAAGATAACAACAACAGCAATAATTGAAACTCATGTAAATGTAGTGTGGTATGTGTGTGAGTAGCTGTGTGTGAGTGCCAGTGCATCTGGGTCTGAGATAATGCGATTTCTCTCCTCGTCGGAGAACTGCACTGATCCCAGATCAGCCAAAAAAGGATCCTGAATCCTGGGAGGAAAAAAATGAAAGAGCTGTGATATTGGTGTCTAGCAGCAGGGACTGTTCAAGGTCACTGCTCTGTGTACTTAATGATGAAAAAGATGATGAGCAAACAGGAGGCTTTGTTCTCCCAGAGAGCTTACTAAATACGGCGCTTTTAAATATTTAAAAGGCCATTAACAGACCGGACTGCCCAGATATACATCCGTGGTACTGCCAAGCTAAGTGCGGCGATTTACTTTTGCAATTACGACACGCTTTATACTTCTCCAAGGTGGTTCACAATAAAAATAACCATCAGCGTTGAACAGAGCTGCAGTTGGCAATCTAACAAATTCAATCTAAGGATAATGCAGGGAAACAAAGGCCTCCATGCTATTAATTACATTGTTACATCGATGCAATACCTCGATAAACTACATGGACACAATACATTTATATCCCCTGAATTATTCTTCCTCAGGCTAAGACATTACATCTTCTTCTCGTACCAAACAATGACAAAATGGCTGAACAAAATGCATTTATACATTTGATGCATTGACCCAGCACCTCATTACCTCAATATGCTAGCAAGATGGGATTGATTGTTTGGCATCATGTAAATGTGATCTAGGGTAGTATTGTGTTCTCTGAGCCGTGGAACCACCAGAACACTTCACTGTTGGAGCCATTTTTTTGTTCACTACCTGTATGTTATGTCATACAGACAGTTTTTACTGTTCTCTGCCAATTTACTGTAATCTGCTGTGTATGTTATTGACAGATGCTGGTGTTTTTAATGTATTTAATGTGTCATGCCATAGTGGCCTTATAGATCATTCTGGGCAGAAGCGTTTGACCAATAAATATGTAAATAAATAAATAGTGGGCGTTTTTATTTTAAGATGTGGCCCTCTCACATCGCAAAAGGCAGGAGATGAGCTCCATGCTTGTTCCTCTCCCTGATGTCAAGGCGAGTGTTCTTGTCTTTTACACCTGAGTTATTTTAGAGCTGCGGGGCCTGCTGGTTTCACTGTGACTCAACGCTTAATTGACCCATTAAAGCAGTTGATTGAGCAGTTAACTCAGCTCAGACCTTGAGTCTGGATTTTTTTGCTGATTTGAAGGTGAAACAAAAACCAGCAGACCTTGTGGTTCTCCAGGACCAGGGTTGGCCACCCCTGAAACAGAAGCAGATGCTCTTCCAGGCCAGGCAGGGGCGCTATACCTCAGAAGTCACTCTCTGGCTCTGCGAGCCAGGACTGGCCCACAGCCTCACACTTCTTTGATTTGGTTCATTGGACATACAGTACTGTGTCTGTGGAGTTACCTACTCTATGCAGATTAGTTGACTCTGTGTGTGTGTGTATGTGCGTGTGAGTCTGCGTGTGTGTATGTGTGTGTACATGTGCGTGTGTGTAGGTGTGTGTATAGGTGTGTGTATGGTATTCCTCTCTCTCTATGCAGATGAGTTGACTCTGTATGTGTGTGTATATGTGTGTGTGTGCTGTGTGTGTGTGTGTGTGTGTGTGTGTGTGTGTACATGTGCGTGTGTGTAGGTGTGTGTAGGTGTGTATGTACAGGTGTGTGTGTGTGTAGGTGTGTGTATAGGTGTGTGTGTGTGTGGGTATGTGTGTGTGTGTGTGTGTGTGTGATGTGTGACTCTGTGTGTGTGTGTGTGTGTGTATAGGTGTGTGTATAGGTGTGTGTGTGTGTGTGTGTAGGTGTGTGTATAGGTGGTGTGTGTGTAGTGTGTGTGTATAGTGTGTAGGTGTGTGTATAGGTGTGTGTATGGTATTCCTCTCTCTGTGCAGATGTGCTGAGTCTGTGTGTGACTCTCTCTCTGCAGAGCCCCTGTGTAACTGCAGCAGTGAGGGTGCTGTGGGCCCTGAGGAGTGTGACGAGGGGACAGTGCAGTGCGCCTGCCTGCCAGGCTACGTGGGGCTGCAGTGCGAGGACTGTGAGGATGGACACTTCTCCAATGGCTCCAGTGGCTGCCTTCCCTGTGGCTGTGACTCGTATGGTGCCGTGGACGACCGCTGCAACAGGTAAGGGCCCAAGCTGCATCTGCGTCTGCGGGCTTCTGCTCCCCGCCAGTACAGATTCTATAGACTCACCAGATAATCAGCTCCTGCCTTCCTTCCGCCCTCTCTGCTTCTTAGCTACAAGAGGTTCTGGTTGGTAACAAGAGTTTCTGGTGCTAGGTTACAGTACAAAACCATCCATTGCCACAGGTTACAGTACAAAATCATCCATCGCCACAGTATTGTCCTTGGTCACGTCCCATAATTCATTATCAGATTGGAATGTCTTTGCTTCAGTTGTTGGGGTATGGAACTTTCAACGTTAAGAGTATAGAGTTGAGTATCTGGGAGGTCTATAGAATCTGTGCTGCCTGCACCCGTGGGACTGAGTCAACAGGCTTTATTATAGGGGACTGTGTTAACTGGCTGTATCTGAGGGCCATGTGCTCATCACAGAAGTGATGTCATTGTGTGGGACTCCCATTAGGTGGTGTGTCAGTGCTCTGGTATGACAGGGTGTTGTGACCGTTTAAAAAAGAAAAGAAAAGAAGAAAAGGCCAAAGGAAAACAAATGCCTTTTGTTTCCCCCTTCTAGTTCTTAAGGGTGTTTGTGTGTGTGTGTGTGTGTGTGTGTGTGTGTGTGTGTGTGTGTGTGTGTGTGCGCGTGCGGTGTGCACATGCACATATCCATGTCTATGTTGCTGGTGCTGTTGTTCGCGCCATCCAGGACTACTTCTCCCATGATTCTCGTCTCTGGCAAGACAAAGCCACTGCAGAACCACTGAGCAAGTTTGACCATTGAGGCCTTGGAATGCTTCAGATTTTTCGGCAGGCTGGAGCTTGTTGGTGCGAGATGGTCACGTGCACCTGGGAGTGTTTGCCGTTGGTTTCGCACAAACCTGTCACCACATGCCCACTCCTGTAGCGCTTCAGGAATGTGCTTGTTTGACCAAAAACAAAACCACAATCCTCATGAACTACCTGCAAGCTCAAATCTGATAGCACCGGCAGGGGAATCGCTCAGTGCACATTGGTACCTTCAACTGAAGGACCCTGTGTAGTGCTCCGTACACCTGTCCTTACACCTGTGTCCACCTCTTTACCTGGAGCTTACTGGGCCCGGGGAGGATGATGTCACTGTGAGCTGGGGCGGGGTTGAGAGACAGGACAGTGCTGTCGGCTCAGTTGGATGTGCTAGGCGTGTGTGCATGTTTTCTTTACCTTTCTTTAATCAGGTAAGTCAACAGAGAAGTCAATTGTCGTTTGCAGTGACAACCTAGGGAATCAAAGTTGGCAGGGAATGCAAGGGATTGTGTAGCCAATCAGATGTATGGGGTATAATTAGGTGGCCAGATGTAGAGAGACAGTTTTTGTGTGAATTTAATTAAACTGGATTGAATTGACCTAAAAAAGAGCAAGAGATTCAAAGGGAGAGATGGGGATTGAGATGGAAAGAGAGAGAAAGAAAGATAAATGGAAGAAGAGAGACCATGGTTTTGACTGTGCGTTAAAAATAGCTATAGCAAATAGCAAAATGACCATTTTGAAGGACGTAATCTGGATTTTCTTTTTCTTTCCAGAACATTCTCCCTCACTTTGTCTGGTGCAGGTGAATCTTGGGTATTTTCCCACCATGCATTAAGTCCTAACATGCTGCCCCTGCCTTGAGTCAGGCAGGGCAAACTGCTCCATTTTAACCTGGCTTGCAGCCAGACACTTCTGGGAGGGAAAAGTGTTTTTAGGTCATGTGTGTGTGTGTGTGTGTGTGCGCGTGTGTTTGTATGAGTGTGCAAGCACCTGTGTGTGTATGTGTGTGTGTGTGCATGGTACGTCCTCACAACTACAGATTCCAAAAGACTCCAAGAGTTTGTCTTGTTATTGAGTTATATTGAACCTTCCCTTAAATGATGTGGACTAAGGTTAAAAACCTTGACTGGGTGCATCCCTTGGTAACCTGCCCAGTTCCCTGTAATAACTCTGGGGCACAGCTACCCTTTCATAAACTGGGTTTGTGTTTGCACACCAAAGCCCTGTAACAATCCACTTTATCGGGGGGGGCAAATGTGATCCCCACTCGCAACAGTGGAACTGAACTACAATTTACCTGTAGCCAACCTACATATAGTGACACAAATCTTTGAATAAAGTGCTCAAATATTAAAGAACAAAGGAAGCAAAATCTCTTTATATTTTAATTGAGGTGTTACCTTTGCATTCAGCCATGTGCGCAAACAGGGAAAGTGTTAACACGTTCAGCAAGGATAACATGTAATCATACAAATGTAACTACTACTTCAAAAAAATCAAACCTGGGCCGCTCTTACTGGTGAACCAGGCTGTGATTAGCCCACTGGTCGCTCGTTCCCTATCGTGGCTCTTTATCATCACCGTACATGGGGCTGTTTACTGTAGGGAAGGTCTCTGAATTCCCCTCCCTGCATTAATGGACATGGGGGGAGTACCAGCCACTACACACAATGGGAGACTTGAGCTCCTTAAGCTCAGCTCTGACCACACAATGCAACACTAAAACTACAGTGCTCTTTGTGTGTGTGTGTGTGTGTATCTGTGTGTGTGTGTGTGTGTGTGTGTGTGTGTATGTGTGTGTATGTATGTGTGTGTGTGTGTGTGTGTGTGTGTGTGTGTGTGTGTGTGTGAGAGAGAGAGAGAGAGAGCCAGAGCCAGAGAGAGGGTTGAGTGATAGAGTGTGTGTGTGTAAGTATTTGTCTTTTGAGTGTCTGGGTGCAAGTCTGTGCTGCTGAAGGTTTTATTTGGAGTAAAATAGCAGCACGCAACAGCAGATTGAGACAGACCAGACCAACTGAAGATGGTCTTCAAAATGCTAACTGATAAACACTGGATGCATCCAACCAAACATCCTCTCTGGCTCTACATTCCCCAGTGAACTACCAGTTCAGTTCCCTGGAACCTGGAAAGAGGGGCCATGTCTCAACTGTAAAAAGCATAAATCTGTAAACCACAGAACGCAGAGCACAAAACATATGCCACCTGATTTGTCTAGGTGGCAGAGCATCATTGCATCTATGGAAGATGCCAGTTCAAATCCCAGGTGTGGCACAGCCGTTGTATCCTCGAGCGAGGCATTTAACCTGTTCTGCTACAGTACTGTAAATAAGCAGCTGAATCAATGTACTGTATGTGTAAATATGTGAGCCGTGCCAAGGAAGTGAATGACATCATAACCAGAGCGCAGAGAGTGAGGGAAAGATAAATAAAGAGAGAGAATTGCTGATTCTAGTCACTGTGACTCTGGCACAGCAAGCTAATGCTAAAGCACACTTGCACTCTACCCAAACACACTTGTACACACACACACACACACACACACACACACACACTACACACACACACAAGGATTTCGACGGGCAATCAATCCAGGAGGTCTCTGAGGTTCTGGACGCTCGGCTCGCAAGGACAGACCCAAAGGAGCTGTGTGCCATTCCTGGCGCTGCAGGTTTCCATGATTCAAGGTTTTTTGCTTGCTTGTGACTCTGGCACAGCAAGCTAATGCGAAAGCACACATTCACTCTACCCAAACACACGCACGCACACACACACACACACACACACTCGGGTTCAGAGTGGTGCATTCAGTGCTGTTGCCAGGCTGTTGTCTCTGGCATGTGTCTAAACTGTGGAAATATTGAGTCTGTTGGCGGGAAACGGCGTCAGCCGCTGGTATAACCTGCCTGTGAACCTGTGTTACCTGCAACCATCGACCTTTTACTGCTGCTCTGCTTAACCCACATATATCAGCCGGCCATTTGGCCATGGTCTGCCTTTCTGTTCTGACCCAATGAGGGCTGGAGAGGGCTGCTGCCTATCAACTACGCCCATAAAGATGCGCCTGGAACTTATGAACTTATGCCAAAAATACTACAAGTCAAAGCAAATGCCCTGCAGTATCTGTGTATGTGTGTGTGTGTGTGTGTGTGTGTGTGTGTGTGTGTGTCCAAGTGTGTTTACGTAGTGTGTGTGTGTGTGTGTGTGTTTGTCTGTGTGTCTTTTTATCATGGTTATCGTAGATGTCAGGAGGGGTCATGCACTTAGAAGGTAATGATGTCATTGCAGTTGTGAGAGACAGTCGTGGTCAAAGCGGGATCAGGATGGGCTGGAAGCAGTTCTAGAGAAGGAGGGATATCTCCCGTAGTGGAGGAATGAAGAACAGCACCATTATCAGCTCGAGGCCAGAGGAGAAAAAGTCCAGTTGTCACTTCATGAAGTAACTCTATGCATGTCCACTGGAGCCACAGAGCAGCACCAACAGAGCCTCAGAATCCTGCCCTGCGATTGAACCATGCAGTGTTGGAATACTGTCTTGTGATTGGACCTGTCATTGAGAGAATTGGGGGGGCAGGGGGGGTTGGTGGTTCTTGGGGAGGATTTTTTATAAATGTTTTGGGGGGGGGGGAATACCTGTTCTGTAGGGGAATACCTGTTTACTCACAGGGGGCCATTAGCCCTGTTTCCTGGCTCCTGCCTCCACACACATATAGAACATCTTACGTGAATCTCACCCTCTGAATATCTCCTAAGATTTCTTTAACATTGAGCCACATTGCCCTCAAAGTACTGTAAATCCCCATGCTGGAGTAGTTTTCACAGTAAGTACGTTACGCTTATTGTGGCATTCCCCTAAATGTAGTTGACTTCTTAAGGGGGAATTTGAGTTTAAAAACCCCCCAGAGGTCCCATAACTGCTGAAATAAAGCATAGTAAACAGGGCTCTATTTAAGCGTTTCTGTACAGAGGAAACCCTGCACCAGAGGTTGAATATTTACGGACAGAGTAAGTCCACAATGGTTGATAGTTAGTTATTATTGGACAACGATTTCGACAGGCAATCAATCCAGGAGGTCTCTGAGGTTCTGGACACTCGGCTCATAAGGACAGACCCAAAGGAGCCGTGTGCCATTCCTGGCACTGCAGGTTTCCACGATTCAAGGTTTTTTGCTTGCCGGAAGCCGCCGATCACTGCCTGCTGAAAATGTTTTTTGATTTAAACCCAGCTAATACATATTCGTACATTTTTATGTACTTTTCTGCCAGTCACTACAGTTTGAAGGGATAATGCAGATGCGGTTTACATTTTACATTTTAAGCATTTAGCAGACGCTCTAATCAGGGGTCACCAACCTTTTTGAAAAATGAGCTACTTAAAAAAATAGCTTCTGAAATAACAAACAGTTTGCCTTTAGTTATTTTATTATTTGATAAATGATACTCATTGTGAAGACACTGATCACGTTAATGATTTCTCTAATCCTTAACAAGAAACAGATTTAAATAAAGATGTGCATTAATACATCTTAGGTAGGAACAATCATGGTTTTGGGCGACAAGATCCCGGGCGATAGACATAGTTCCAGGCATTTAAAAGATGTGCCATACCTTGTAACACTGGGAAGGAAATTGCCATGACATTGTTGCACTCAGCAAGCACCTGTAACACTGGGAAGGAAATTATGAATTGCACTCACCAGCACCTATTGCCAGTCAGCACTACAGCGGTCCTCTAGCAGCAGCACCATTTACCTACTATTGAACTAACAGCTGACCCTAATCTCGACTGCCTCGCCTGTCCGTGAGTGGACCACTGTACTGCCAATCTGGCAGACCGACAACTGTGCCAACGGCGGGCCACTAGGGGGGCCACTGTGCGCTTGTTAGCTTTTATAGCTCTTTTCAGGATCTCAAAGCGATTTAGAGTGAGGGGGGCAGCCTCATTTCACCTCAATCACCACCTATGTGTAACACCCACCTGGGAGATGCACGGCAGCCATTTTGTGCCAGAACGCTCACTGGGGCGACACTGAGGGTGCGAGACCAGCTACACCAGTGTCTCTCCCTGCTGTTTGTTTGTGGCACGCCTCTGTGCTTTGGCGCATGCTTCTGTGTTTGACCATGTCTGTTTCTGCATGGAAACCCAAAGCAGCGTCCATCAGACAACCAGAACCCCCTCAGGGTCTGTCTCGTCCGTGCGGGGTGTTGTCTGGGTTGGGTGGGAGTGGGGGTGGGGGTGCTTCTGTCATTCTGAAACACAATTGTAGCTCTTATCAGCTGTGTCTATGTACATACAGAAACACACACATGAAGCTGTAAATAATGACATGTTTGAAATGGGTTTTTGAGTGGCAGTCCGGTTTCCTCCCACAGTCCAAAGTGCGTTAGGCATGAGAGTCTAAATTTAGGTATGAGTGTGTGAGTGAATGGTGTGGCTCCTGCGATGGATTGGGTTTGATTCCCAGCATGCTGGGATAGGCTCCAGGACCCTGACCAGGAATGCCTTAGATAATGGATGGATGGATGGATGTTTGAAATGGGGTTTTGAGTGGCAGTGTAATGCCATGGTTAGGGAACTGGGCTCTGCAGGTTTGATTCCCAGGTGGGGCACTGCCATTGTACCCTTGCTTCTGAACTGCTTCAGTAAAAATTCAGCTGTATAAATGGATAGTAGGTAAAAAAATATATATAAGCTGCTCTGGATAAGAGCATCAGCTAAATATATCTTAGGGAGAGAAAGAACAGTGTCAGATTATATCATTTGTAGGCCTATTATATCATTCTAGTTTTTTAATGTACAATTTAAATGTTTTCGTCATTTTCTGCATAACAGATCTTAAGTCTCATTGTGAGAATTAATGTTATCAAATGTAGGGTACAACTGACCATTTTTATGTTATAATGTTTGACAAATGTAATGCATCTCTTCTAATTGAAGTAGTGCCTGAATGACACCAGAGAGCAGTAAAGCACCCCCCCCCCCGCCCCCGGTTCCCTCTATACAGCAAAAAATCCATCGTTCCTCCCCTGAGCTGTGACAATTGTTAACCTCTGGCCCGGTTTTCCACATCTCATCCCGGCACCGTACTGCTGACCTGAAAAGGGAGAGTGGGATGGGGCATGGGGGATGTTGGTGGGGGCTGAAAAGAAAATCGACGTGTGACAAACTCATCTGTTTCTCTTTGGCTGCAGTAGCACATCTGCAGTAGGAGCCCAGCTGGGGGGTTAGGGCAATTGACGTCATGTGTGCATGTATTGAATATGTTTGTATGTGTGAGCATATATATATATATATATATATACTGTATATGTATATGTATGTCTGTGTGTGTGTGTGTGTGTGTGTGTGTATTTATGCACACACTCACACCTATACCAACATGAATCCATCCACACATCCACAGAGGCACACACACACACACACACACACAAATGCAACTATACATACTCAAGCATGCACAGAGGTACACGGAAACCAGCATTAGTAAGCTTGTCAACAAGATTCAAACATGTATGCAAAATTAATCCTTACATAACTAAAGAAAAGAGAGAGGCACGATTAACACACAGATCAACTTGATCTGTCATTCATGCGTGTGATTCGGCAGACAGGGTCCCCTGGCACACAGCGAGACTGACACACCCTGCCAACACCCCTGCTCTCATCCCAAATACATCTGCCGGTCCCCGGAGCCGAACACAGCGCGGGTCAGAGAGGTGGCCACCAGACGCAGTGGTGCAGCGCTGCACCCGATGGTCTGCCGCTCGGGTCGGTCAGTGCAGGGACCTTTCCGCACAGACGGCACACGGAGGTGAAAAACCATGCGTGCTGCGAATGCTAGCTGGTTGCTAAGCAACGGCAGCTCGGCACCCTGCCAAAGCTATAAGGTGAGCAGCAGTGGAAATGAGAGCAGGAGAAATTATTGGAATGGAGGTGTGTGTGTGTGTGTGTGTGTGTGTGTGTGTGTGCGTGTGGGGGGACTGTGGAGGTGCGGAAGAACACCTCTGTGAATGAACCCCTGGGGACGAATGAAGAGTCTCAGAATGTGGAGAGCGAGAGGGGGAGGGGAGGATGATCCAGGGGAGGGCACAGCGTTCTTTGGTGCGTGACAGCCGTGACAAAACCCAAATAATTAGACAACACGACAGAGGGAAGAGAAAGAGGGGGAGATGGAGAGAGAGAGAGAGAGAGAGAGAGAAAGAGAGATAACACGATGGAGAGAGAGAGATGGGTAATGGATAAAGAAAGAAAGCAGGAAAGAGGACAGAGAACAGGGGAAGAGAGAGAAATAGAGACACCGAAAGGGAGTCGAGGGAGATTGTGTTTCCTCCCACTGCGGGAGGGTGAAGGGACCAATGTGCACCTGCGCCGACCGCACCTGCCTCCGTAAACGTTTGCTCAGCTTTGGTGCTCCAACGGGCACCTCGCCACCGGAGCATGGGGAGAGAGCCCAGGTTCCGCCATCAGCCACCTGAGCCAAGCCATAGAGATCAGAGCCAACATGGCTGCCAGGCATATGTGTGTGTGTGTGTGTGTGTGCATGAGCATGAGCATGAGCAGAGCCAATGACACCTGACTCTAACGCACATCGCTTTATCAGCAGACCCAGTGGTTTATATGCGGGGGTCAAAGGCGAAACGGTCAGATGCTGCTCTTTGGACTCCTGCATAGACAAACTGCCTCCTTTTTGGGGGCAGCCGCTGGGAACAGAAACAGAAACAGAAAGAGCGAAGACCTGGTGGATAGCCTGAGTCACTGTGACTTGTACGAGCAGAGAGGGAAACTCCCTTCTCTCTGGCATATGATTGGACAGGACAGCAAAGCTAAGACAGGAAATGACCCCCATCTGTATTTATCAGTACTGTATCTCTCCTGTCTCACACAATCACAGAGGCCCAGGAGCACTGCAGTCCTCTGATTCATCATGGGCAGGAAGGAGCAGATATCAGCAACAAAGACGTGGAGTCAGTCCTTCTGATGAGAATGAGGTGTAGGAGGGGTGCTATGAGTTTGGTTCATTACCTGTGTAACGCATGCGTTGGCATGGTGATTCACTGGTGAGTCTTATCCTGGCCATTTTTTTCTTTTTTGGATTTTGTTCCTGATGTTTATCCCAATTTAGTAGCCAATTACACCCTCTCTTGTTCATGTCAATCCCCCCTCGTATTGTGAGTTTGCTGCCTTAGCCCTGAGACCGGCAGTGACAAAGGCAAAGTACCGTCTCCTCCGAGCTGGCACTTGCCAATCTGTCGACTAACTCCGGTATTCCAGAGCCACTCCTATACACAGCAAACTCATGTTGGCTTCCCTCCCCCCTCCTTGGGGCGGACAGCCAATTGTCGCCCCCTAGTGGCACTCCCGGCCAGAGCCGACACTGGCGAGGCTGGCCGGGAGTCCATCCGGGAGGCCCTGTCCTGGCCATTTTGATAAAATGAAAGAGAAAAAAAACGGCATCTTCTATTCTTCTCCTTGTTTACAGGCGTGTAACAGATTGCAGCTCGCTGGGTTTGTTTGGTTTTCACCCACAGTGAGGAGTAGTACCTTCTGTCTATCGGTCTGTTCTTCTGTCCATCCGATCTTTGATTGATTTTATACCTCACATCCGCATAACACAACTACAAATACAGCAGGGCATTCCAAATTCCCAAAGAAAACAACAAATCTGGGTTAAAAACTGTTTTGAAAAAGTAAAGAACACAAGGATGTTCAATGTCAAGAACAGGCCATTCAGTACATTTTAGTTCTCATAAAAATCTTCCTGATATCAACCTCCAACTACCCTCCACCTACGTTCTGTTCCCAGCTCTCTTGTTCTGTTAAAACAACTCACCTGAAATAGCTTCTGTAAACCAGCACATTGAAATAAAATAATCCTGTCTTTCATTATTCGTGGATGCGTTTCAGGATAAGGCTGGGGGCGTCGTCCCGGGTCAGTTGTTTTTGGGGAAGGGGGTGAAGAGGGGGGTCCCAGAGCCCAGAAAAGAGAGGACAGGAGCACCACCACATTGGCATGGGGAGGGGCCTGTTTGGTCTTCAGCAGAAGGAATCAACCCTATTTTGGAGGATATGGTGACTCGGGAGTTGGGGGGGGGATTATTGGGGGATGGGTATTTTGTGGGAGACATTGGCCCCACAGGGCCACCCCAGTTATGAGCCCTGCCCTACTGAAATTAGTTGTTTTGTTTTGTGCTGTGTGTGTTGTCATGTCCTGTGTGGTCTTTGCTCTAAGCCTGTGTTATACACAGAGTCTAGGAGTGTGAAAGACACTAAGTGGAGGGACTAAGTGAGAGGGATTGAGGCTCGAAAGAGGGTGGTGGTGGTGGTGGAGGAGGAGGAGGAGGAGGAGGAGGAGGTGGAGGGGACGAGGTGTGGAAGAATAGCCTGGAAGACCCTGGCGGGGTTCATTGGCATGTAAATATTTGATGTTAAGAGCAGATGAATATGGGACTAACCTGCTGTGTGACCGGAGTGCTGTTGCGCAGCACAGTGCAGAGGGGCAGGTGTGTGTCTGTCCCATTATAACCAGCCCTGAGGCTAAACGGAGAGGTGAGTCTGGGTTGGTTGGAGGTGGGGACAGCAGGGCCGGCGGGGGGGATTATGCCTGGGACCGATTCTTAACGTCGCTGGAGGGGGGAGGAGCTCAGCGTACTCTGGATGGCTGTCACGTCTTTGTGCACCGCTGCATGATGTCGGGACTGAGAGAATGTACTGCACCTTCTCTGGGGCGTACTTTCAAATGAGCCATTCACCCCCCCACACACACACATTCCCCACACACACACACACACACACATTCCCCACACAACCAATTAGACACACACACATTCCCCACACAACCAATTAGACACACACACACACACACTCACACACACTCACACACACACACACATTCCCCACACAACCAATTACACACACACACACATTCCCCACACAACCAATTATACACACACACACACACACACACACACACACACACACACACACACACACACAAGGTTGGTCTTCCCAGGTGGTGTGACCCATTGGGGTCAGGGGTCAGTGGGAGCATGCTCACTCCATCTCCCTTTCTGAATCTCATTACCGGTGAGCGAGAGGATAGTCACCTGCAGCCCCTTACTCCCCATTCAAACTAGACCAACTAGAGTATGCTTTATTTAAGGCCCTTTCACACACACAATGTACCACAATTCTTTGACTCATAGCCCATTGCGCTGCATTCTGTTACTATGGCAACTCCTCTGAAATTAAGGACCAGATTGTATGTGCTTGTGTGTGTGTGTGTGTGTGTTTCTGTTTTTTGGCTTCCAATATGCAGTTTTCTCAGCATGAAAAAGGACTGAAATGACTGTAATGCCATCTGTCATGGATGAGGAGTGTGTCCCCCTGTATTATTTGTCCCCTCAAGAAAATAGTTTGTTTGTACGTATATACATATATATATATAGGCTATATATATAAAATATCACTCTATACATATGCAAGATGTCTTTGGTGATTTTTTTCTAATGTGACCTGCAAAGTGCCCTTTGACTATCTATTTTCTTAGAGTGCTATATCGAAATACGATGAACCAATTGATTGTCTGTGGTGCACTCCCGGTGCATTGTGCATGTACGTACGGTAGGTTATATTCCGGATGGCCCAGAATTAGACTGGCTAACCGCCAAGCGTGAATAAAGGATTTGTGCTAATTCTGATAATTAGCTGGAACAAATTCTCCAGGGAGCCTGCGGCAAAAACTTTTGGTATTGCACCGCGAACTGAGATTGGATGATTTCTTTTTCTTACCAGCACTACACTTTGTTGATAGCCCATAACAAAAGGGTAGAACAGTTAATCTCTGACAGCGATCTGGGGAATTCTGCAAATGAAGCTCACGGAAGCTCCGCTTGGAGAGACTTGCAGCCGTAGCCTGCTGTAAACTTTAATGTAACGACATTGACTCAGTGGATTTTGCATATGCACGTCGCTGCTCTTAATCTTTCTTCATTTTCCAATGTATGTATTTGCTTGTTGGTTATATATGCGATGCATGGAGTCTATGTAAGCCTTCCACTTGAAGCGTAGCGAAGCCCTATTTTGGAGATGTTCTCCCTCCTGTTGACGGCACCTTATGAAGGTTTCAGAGACGTTCCAAACGCTGATTCTATAACTTGAGTACATTCAGGGTTCTCTCTGAACTAATTAAGCATTGCACTTACGCGTTATCATTTTGTATGCCTTCTGCTCCTCACCTGTGTAATCGCTATCATCAGTTAGTAATTCCGTTACCATGGCAACCAACCTTCTCTCCCCCCCATTATTATTTTTTTACCATGACACTACTGCATAAAGGCAGGCCCGAGACGTTGCCATGGAAACCCAACGGCTGTTGATCCTATGGGAGCAGGGGGAAGTGTGTAGGTGTTGTAGCGTGGGCTGCAGAGATCTGACGACCCCGTTAAGTAATGTGGTATAAGCCATTTGAGACCAAATTAACAAATCTCTCACCTCAAATGTAACAAACGGCAAATATAGCCCCCCTCTCTCTTTCTCACTAATTACTCAATCATAATTTTACTGGAATTTGAAAAAGGTGCTGTTTCGGTTCCCTCTAGTAACCTAGCGACCATAGTAGACCTATGCGTCTGGAGAAACGTATACTTCCACTTCACAATGCAGCCACTTGATATTTCACTGGACATTCTATTTTTGTTTCAAACTGGCACTATTAGTTGTGTAAGCCTACATATCAAAATCACAGTTTACGCACTGCAGTGGCAATTTCTTTTCCGATTCAAATTATTTGGAAATAATCTCAGCATCTCAGTATTTCAGATGACTAAAAACTGTTTATCTGACACTGTGTCACGGATGAGCACTGTGCCAATGTCTACTCTTTGAGTGATATCCGGTCACAATTGTGTTCAATGTAGCACCTCAGTTTTGTAACAATAGAACACAAGTTCCACCGTGCAGGTGACTGCTGGATTTCCTGAAAAAAAAAAAAAAACAGAATAAGACTTATAACTTAAGACTTAATAACATTTTTTAAAAAACATTTTTAATCTGATTTTACCCCTTTTTTCCTCCAAATTTGGTGGGCAGTTGTACCCTCTATTGTCTCAATTACTACCCTAGGACCGGCAGTGACTATGGTGACGAACCGCCTCCTTTGAGATGGAACTCGCCTAGCCATCGCCTGTAATTCTGATTCATACCCACAGGGAAGCTTTCTGTGCATGCAGTGAGCTTGCGCCAGCTTTCCTCCCCCCTCCTCCTGGGGCGGACAGCCAATCGCCAGCCCAGAAGTGGAGCGGCCGGGGATTGCAGTGGGCAACTTAGAGCAAGTGCCTTTCCCAGTTGAGCCATCCAGGGGCCCTCTTTTGACAAACTTTTGATTCAACCTCTGACCTTAAGCGTACAAAACGAAATAACCGCATTGTAAATCCGGCCAGAAGGCCTACACACTATTCAAAATGAATATCAGTGATGCATCTCTAAGGTAATTCAGGGGGCAGACCACACCAGCGGTAATTAGCAGCTCTCACTTGCGCTAGTGATTGATAAGATGGACCTTGGAGCCACACAGGCAGGTCAGGGTCTGTGTCACCACCTCTTCTGAACAAAACACACGCTAAAAATCGCTGCTTATGTACCCAATGCCTTGGGTGCCTCTAAAAATATGTGTTGATTTGGCTATACATATAAAACGCAGAACTCTGTTTTGTCTGTCCTCTCAATTCAGCGGTATAGCAGCATTTTTTCTAAGTAGACCTGCTGCAGTGTTCTGGCCTTTTAACGCCAGCAAATCTCTGCACTGCAGCATGGTGTATTCTGTCATAACCACATAGCACCTCCACTCTCGAATATTCTTGAATGGAAGACTCTTGCTCTCTCTCTCTCTGTCTACACTCCTGGGGGGGTGTTCTCATGCATAATAAGTGTTTATTAATGGAACGACTGTGTGCTCTTTTGTAGGCCGGACGTGCTGTGCTGAGCCGCTCTGCCACCGTTATACAGCGCAGTTTCCCGCCAGTCGATGGCAGCAGCTCACACTCCTAAGTGCTTGACTGGCGGGCGGGGCGGGTGGGGGACTGGGGCCAAACTCAGGGCAGGCTGTCTGGGCCTGCTGTTTAGTCTGGAGGCGAAAGCACGGCGGCCAAAGACGCACATGTACACAGCTCACTACTCCAGATGAGCGATAGAGGGCGCTGTGGAGCGGTGTTTGGCAAACCAGGACCTGTGAAAAGCAGTGTTTTTATAACAGGATTTAGTCTGCCTGTAGCATATCCACATATATACAGTATGTATATTATTATTTTTTTCATACAGTGCAATTCGAAGAGCTCATTTCAAAGATTAAAGAGTAAAAACCAAAAGAAATCTTGGAGGGGAAAAAATGGGTAAATACATTTTTTTAAATGATAGATATATAAAATAGAACAAAGTGATGCTGGTGGAATGGGTTCAGTCGAGCGTGTTTTCCCGGGGTATTTGCTTCTCCATCCATCTGTCTATGCTGTAAGAGCTGAGAGCAACAAATACATAAATAAATGCATAGATCTATACATAGGCAGACAGCATTGCTGGCAACCACCTGACTCACTTTAATAAAAGACAAAAAAATGAAATGCATCCGTGTGGAAAATCTTGGGGAGATTTTCTGAGATTTACTGTGATCAATGTTATAAAAATCCAACGCTCTCCTTTTGTTAAAAATGAAAAGCACTTGCCAATGCGTTGCGGCCTTGATCAGGGCATGGGCGGATGTACATATCTGACATATACTGTAGACACTGTATCTGACTCGTCTTTTTGTAAAAAAGCGGTTCTGCAGGAGACGCTCAGTCAGCCAGTGAGGAGGACTTCTTAATTAGGCACTCCTTTCTGCTGTCTCAACCAAAACTAATACACAAATACATAAATAACATCAAAAGCAAACTATGAGTGGTTAAGCTCAACAGCAATATCTGCCAGACACCTTTGTTTTATAAAATTAATACCCCCCCACCTCCTCCCAACTCCTTTTTCATCACGATTTATACCCCCTGGATCTCCTCTGCGTTACATTCTGAAGATAATGGAAACAGGCAGGTGCGAATTCTGGGCAGGCGTGTTTACTAGGAGCAGATGTTCTACTGGCCTGGCTGTGGTATGGATCTTCTACAGTACGTGTTTTATAGTCAGAGAGAGAGAGAGAGAGAGAGAGAGAGAGAGAGATGAAAAGGGTTTTTGGTGTGACACAAGGTCATTAAATGAATAAAGAAATGAAATGGTCAGACCGCTTTGAAAGGTAGGAGACATACACAGCTCTTTGATTCCCACCGTCTGGCGAAAGCAGGTTTCTCTCTCACAAGGGTGGGTGTTAAGGTTGCCTGTTTTGGGGGGCTTTTACACCAGGCAACTTTTTGCATTTATAAAAAGGGGCTGCAGCTTTCCAGGACCAGGGTTGAGTAGCCCTGCAGGCACTGTGGCCCTCCAGGACCAGGGTTGAGTAGCCCTGCAGGCACTGTGGCCCTCCAAGGCCAGGGTTGAGTAGCCCTTTAGGCACTGTGGCCCTCCAGGACCAGGGTTGAGTAGCCCAGGCATTTTTGAACTTCATGACTGTGTTTGCTGTTTTTCAGCTCAGGGGCTTGCGTATGTAAACCTGGCGTGTTTGGGCCCAAGTGTGACGACTGCCACCCTGGATTCTTCCGATTCAGCAACACTGGGTGCCAACCCTGCCAGTGCAACAACCACTCAAGCTACTGCCACCCTCAATCAGGTGAGTGTCACAAATCCACACACTGCCACCTGCAGCCAGATGATTCACCCATAACCAATCTATAGGAAGCACTGTAGTGGCCTGACTCAATACAGGATGATACAGAATGTCATCTAAAACACATTATTGTAGGGTTGATAGATTTTCTCCCCATTTTCCTTTTCCTGAAGAATTTGGGACTCCTTTCTACAAATGATTGGTACTCCGTACTCAGTTTTAAATAAACCCTAGCAAATGGCCAAGCCTCAATATGTTTCCATATGAGAAAGATAGATTATTTTGTATTATTCAAATGCATTGCATTGAGAGAACTCAAGAGAGAATTGAAGAGTGTTTTTCCAAAACTCACTCAAGTGGAGTGGAGTGGTTTTTCGAAAAACAATTGGAGTGAGAGAAGTCAGTGGAGAGGCGGAATGAAGGATTGCACTATTTTATACAATTTTATATTCACACAAACACATGTCTTTGACATGAATGCACACACACATACACACACACAATTTCATTTTGTAGATGAAGTGACCCTCTCTCCTGGTCTGCCCTGTGCTGGCAGGTACCATCCAACACAGTGACATCATCCCCACCCCTATCTGTGTGTGATTCAGTCCCTTCACATTCCAACCCTGTGTTGTGAATATGACAACCAATCTCCCAGGGGCTCATTGCAAATTATTTCATTCAATTTGTTCCAACCTTTCATATAAATGAAAACTGTCCCTGTTCAATCATCTAATATTACCTATGTATTGTACTGTTTTCAGTTTAGGCGAGAGTTTTAAATTAGCTTAGTTGGTTTATTTTATGTTCTGTACATTTTGTTCTGAACATGTACTTTCCCGTCTGAAGCCATCATTCATACAGGCACAGTACACATCTCCTTACAAAATCCAGATGATTTGGAAACTTCAGTGTCTAGTCTCCTCTCACTTTCACACAAGTGTGTGTCTGACTGCAGCTCCAGCAAACACGGCTTGAGTAATTATTTTGTCACAGATGCAGCAGTAAGCACAGATGCAAGCTCTCTGCACGTGCGACATTGGCCCGTGCCTGACGTTAGCCGGCGGACACGGCAAGCTCATTTTTGCTCTGCTTGCAAAATCCATTGACAGCACGCAATAATGATTATATATGAATTTGACAGGTTGACCTCATCTGACGCCTGCAGGAGGGAACCAGGGCCTGTATTCATAAAGGGTCTCAGAGTAAGAGTGCTGATGTAGGATCAGTTTTGCCTTTTAGCTCATAACAGATAAGGATTGGATATGGACAGAGGGAAACTGATCCTGGATCAGCACTCCTTCTCAGAGACGCTTTATAAATACGGGACCAGGTACCTTTTGGAAGTCTTTTCTTTGACCAGGTAGTTTTACTTCCCGATCGCCATTGTAAAGATGCTGTATGTCTATAAAATGTCACATTTAAGCTGTATATAAATTATTCTAAATACATATATCTGCTTGTCTCTATAAACAATAATCAATAATCAGGACAGTGTTGGCACCATGACAATGCAGCACGCTCGCCCATGTGATCCGGTAGCCCGTTGAAGACGGGCTTCTGTTAGCCAATTAAATGAACCCCTGTCAGGGCACAGACCGTGTTTGTGATGAATGGACTTGGAGCGTCGATTAACAGAGCCAAGCATAGACTTTTTAAACCGTTATCTCAAAAATATTCATTCAAGTTTTTAGCTTTTCAAAGTGCGGTCACCCTGAGAGGATGCTGAAACGGGCTGTTTCAAGGTCGGGTTTTCTGTTCCAGACCGCTGGCTTTTGGCATGTTTGTCACTTCTGTGGCTGGTACAGAGGTCAGGGGGACATCAGCCATATGTTTTGAATGAATAAATTAACGAATTCATAAAAAATGTCCGAAGTGCACAGAGGACTTAGCAATAAACTAACAGGTTCTCAATCTCTGAAAGGATTGCAGTGACAATGTACAGTAAGGAGTGATAATTTTCAAATAAAGCTGCCAGCTAACCACGTTAGTAACCACGTCCTGTCAAGGGTAACGACAGAGGCATGTATTGAAAAGGATGAATGATCCTCTGAATTATGAATGAATTAATAAGTGAAGGGGTCACTGAATAAAATGGATGAAACATTTGTGATAAATGACATCTTATGAAGTAATTAATTTAAGGAGTTATTTTCTTGTGGAATCAAATGCAAACAAAAAAACACAAAATTAAAAAATATATATATACATCAAACACACCGTGCATACAGTAAAACACGTAAGTATCGCATGGCTGCAGGGTAGGGAATTAAAAGGAAGGCCCGGTTTTTAAACACTACTCTTTTGTAGGGTGATGCACTTGGCTAAGAGCACATCTGAATCTGTAGCTCATAAATAGGAGACTGGAGACGAGACCCATCAGTGTGGTGTGGAGGCTCTCTCAGCCTCACTTATTGATCTGTGGAGGGTCGATGGCAGCTCCGCTAGAGTTCATCTGGTAATCGATCTGCGCATTATTCTGCCGACCCTCTGGCCCCCGGCCTGTTTGGGAGGGTTACGTAGGCGAACAGAGAAGTGCATGTTGAAGTCTCGTTTCCGCTGTTCTGAGATCAGTTTGCAGTGTTTTCGGATGGTAAGGTGTTGAGGCGCAACACCTGAGCACCAAGCTAGGCTTCCTGAACCCCATGGTGGGTGGTGCTGTCAATCAATGATTCGTTTGAACCACCAATCAAAAGCTCTTTGCTCCTCCATGGCAAAACACAGTGATTGGCTAGAATCAGTGGGGACGTTGATATAACGTACGATGGCTCTGCATGACTCTGGGGCTCACAAAGCCTCGCTCTGTCGTCACTCGTGTGCTCATAATGTGAATGGAGGACATGGGAGGCGCAGGAGTTGTATGCCTCTGGATTCCCACCCTGGCCAGCGTATGAGGCCTGCCGTCTCAGTTCAGTGTTTCAGGTTCTGTGCTCCATAAGATCAGAAAGACAGAAGGTATAATGTTTTTAGGGTTCTGCACTAACTGGTCTGGCCTGCACTAACTGGTACATTATTTGGATGAATTCTGCAGTTTGTTCTATAGGGGAGTGGCTCAGCCAAGCGGAAAATCTATAATAGGCCAATTGTATGGCATGCATGTGTGTGTGTCTGTGTGTGGAATTTAAAGGCCTTGGATTAATATGTTCCAGTCTTCTCACTCCCTTCACACACTGATCTCAGATCAGAGAGCGAGGGCACAGGGAGGCAGCTTGACATCTGCTCCCATCCCGAGCCCTGATCTGAGATCAGTGTTACTCCGTGAGGAGGAGGGGGTGACCCTGCTAGCCTCTGTTTCTGGCCTTAAACAAACACCAGCTGTGTGTCTGTAAACAGCACAGTAAGGTGGCTACCCTCTTACTGCAGCCCAGCACACACTTCTCCCACATTTATTACATTTTTCTTTGATGGGTGGAACTATGTATCTGGGATTCTTTGCAGATTATCTGGGGGGCTGATCAGCCTGCAACAGCTTTAGTGGGTGTGGCCCAGTGTCAAATCAGAACCAGAAGCAAAGTGGGGTGGGCGAGTTGTCATACGTTTAACTGTCCATGGCGGATGGTGTCTGAGCCAGTAAACGTACACATAGCCAGTACGCTACCCACCCCAGAACGGACAGTGTTTCTACAACATTAGCTGTCTACACAGCTTGTGTGTGTGTATTCTTCGCTGTGTGAAATGAATCAGATCTCTCATCTGCTTCTCCTCTTGATCGCTTGTGTTTTGCTGTACGTCCGTCTGCGTGTTAATTACACACGTACGCGCAGTGTGGTCCTTGCGATTAAGCGGGGCTAATTGGGACTCCACGGGTTTGCTTTGAACCTGCCACGTTCGCGTAACTTCCTGTACATTTCGCTTGTTGATTAATCAGACAGGTGCGGGGCGGTCTTCGCCCGATGGCAGGGTGCAGCTGCTCATTAATATTTTGATTGCATTTTGTGCGGCGACGGCTGACGGTTGGTGCCAGATGCTTATTTACAGTCTCGCTCCTCGCTTATCTTCATTCAGTCTCAGAGGCAGATTCATCAAACTCGTATTCAGCCTGCAATCAGTGCAGCGACGCCCGCACTCAAAAGCGCACAGCAGACAAAGCGCCCGTAATAAAAGGGAAAATGCATTCGCTGCCTTTTTACAAAGGAAAGAAAATGTATTAAATGTAAATGTAAAATCTAATATTTTAATATCCTGTCAAAACACAGATAGGAGATATATTAATTACATGTACCAAAGTGACATTAAATAAGATGTGTGTGCTTCATATTCAGACACATTTATCTTTATAAAATATTCACTGACTCTCCTGTACTACTGTGTATGGACTGCAGGGTGTAAAATAGTCACTGGCATTCCTGTAGTAATCACTGGCACCTCTGTAGTACTGTGTGTGGCCTGTAGGGTGTAAAATAGTCACAGACTCTCCTGTAGTGTGGTGTGCGGCTTGTAGGGTGTAAAATAGTCACTGGCTCTCTCCTGCACTACTGTGTATGGCCTGTAAGATATAAAATAGTCACAAGCTTTCCTGTAGTACTGTCTGTGGCCTGTAGGGTGTAAAATAGTCACTGACACTCCTGTAGTACTCTGTGTCCTGTATGGTGTAAAAGAGTCACTGGCTCTCCTGTAGTACTGTGGGTGTCCTGTAGGGTGTAAAATAGTCACTGGCTCACGCACTGCAGTGCTCCTGGTGTGTGGGTGCAGGTGGCTTAGCGCTAACTCGAGAGGTACAGCATGTGATTGGAAATTTGGGACAGAAAGAAAAAAAGGGGAAACGTGCAATGTATTTGACCTTTTCACATGTGGGGGGAGGAGGCAGACTTGCAGTTGAATTGTTTTGCTTGGTGGTTCATATGTAATGCCCTGTTCTCAAGCCCCGCACCCTTGGCTTTGGCAGGTAAGGTCATCGAAGCACATTCTCAGGTCCTCCCTGGAATTTTATCTGCTCTGACACACGCACATGGTAGCACTTGTCGCTCTCCTTTCTTTTTTCTTTCTCTTCCTCACTCCCCGTGTCCCCCTCAGCAGTGGTTTCCCCGGCGATGTACTTCCCTTGACGCCCCCCGTCCCCCACCACCACCCCCCAATTGAAAACAGTCTTTGCTGATATAGATTTTTTCATCTTTCAGGCATCTGTCTGGACTGCCAAGGCAACACGAAAGGACCCAGCTGTGAGGAGTGCATAGAGGGGTCCTACAGGAGGCCGGGAGCTGCCCTGACAGATGCCTGCACTGCCTGCCCCTGCTCCAGCATCACCTCCACAGGCAGCTGCTACTCCAGTGAGTGGGTCACTATTAGCAATCGTCAGCGCTCAGCGCATTCCTGCGCTTTGGGGCTGCCCCTGTGCCAGTGTGTAATGCATGGTGTGTTTTGTGCAAGGTTGTGTTTTGGTCATTATTGTTGTGATTTGTGCAACACCGGCTCTGACGGGCAGGTTGGCGCCTCTTCCTGTTCAGTAAGGCAGGGGTATGGACATGGGGGATTGGACCGGGATGTGTGTGTGTGTGTGTGTGTGTGTGTGTGTGTGTGCGTTTGTGTGTGTATGTCAGGTGCGTCTCTATGTGCCAGGTGTGTGCATGTATGTACATGTGTTTGTGTGTCAGGTGCGTGTGTGTGTGTGTGACAGTGACATGTCATATTGACATGATCCTTTATTACAAGACAGTTGCTGGAATACAGTCTGTACTGATTTTAGGGGGGAATACTTCAGGTCTGTACTGATTTGAGGGCTGAATGCTTTAGGCCTGTACTGATTTCAGGGGTGAATACTTCAGGTATGTACTAATTTTAGCTGTGACTGTTTTCAGTCTGTACTGATTTCAGGGGTGAATGAAGTCTATTTGTGTCTGATTTCTCCAGAGTTTGCATTGCTGTTTTAATGAGGATGCAGCACCCTGCTCATATGGGGGGCAGGAGCTGACTGAGGACAGGGCGTTGAAATGAGGGGGTAAAATGTTCCCTCTCTCCCTCTCATGTGCATGTTGACATGCACATGTTGACCATTTTTGGCATATTCATAAGCCTCAGAGGGTCTGTCATGGTTTTAGAATATGCAGTATCTGTGCTCTGCTTTTATCTCTAAGAACATTAACAGTGTCTAGATTAGATTTAAGCTTGAGTATTCTTTCTGTTACTCAGTCAGTGTTTTCAGTTTTTAAGTTCCTGAAAGGATTTACAAATATAAACACTTTTTAATTAGTCTACAAACTTGGTGTTAAGAGTGCCTTGGGTGTTTTTGGAGGAGAAATACATCGAGATTTGTTATTATATTTATGACACCTCTCCCCCTCTGCATTTACATTTACATTTTAAGCATTTAGCAGACGCTCTTATCCAGAGCGACTTACAAGATGTGCATTAATACATGGTAGGAACAATCATAGTTCAGTGAGATCAGTGCAGTAATACAGCGATAGACATCATTGTTGGCAGCTGCATACCATACCTGTAACACTGGGAAGGAAAAGGTTAGTACATTTTTTTCTTCCTCTCTCTCTCGCTCTGTCTCTTTTTCCCTCTCTCACTCTGTCTCTCAATTCAATTTCAATTCATATTGCTTTATTGGCATGACAAGATGACTCTCACATTGCCAGAGCATACATTTACAATTACAGCTATAACAATAACAGATATTAGTCTCTTTCACTCTCTCCATTTAAACACGTGTGGGTGTGTCAAAGATAGTCAGCAGTGCCTCACCCTCTCTGCCGTGCCAGTGAACAGAAGGCAGTGGTCAGCTGCTCTTCAGTGGGGCTCAGAGATGAATAACTGGTTGGCCTCTAATGTGAATAGATGATGTAACTGCAACCAGAAAGATAAACAAAATATTTCCTACTGGACAGGGAACCTGTGTGAGTGAGAGTGTGTATGCGTGTGCATGAGGCAGAGATAGAGATAGGGACAGCTATCCAGCTGAAGGCAGTGGTTTCCCTGGAAACAGTGAGCAGTGAGAAAGTGCAGGCCTGCAGTAAAGCGTTATGGAGGCTGTCAGGTGACTCTGCTGATGGGGGAGGGGCTCGGGTTTACAGAGGTGGTCCGTGGACGTACCAGCACTGACACACACACCACGTACACGCCACACATACGCCACGCACACGCCATGCACACGCCACGTGCACAGCATGCACATGGGTAACGCACACTTTACCCTTTAATTATACTGTGTTTTCCACATACTCAGTGAGCTATGAACACCATATGTGTGTTTGTTTTTGTGTGTGTTTGTGTGTGTGTGTGTGTTTTTTTAAAATGTGGGTTTGAGTGTGTGTGAGAGAAAGAGTGTGTATGTATGTGTGTGTGCGTGTGAGTGTGTGCGAGAGGAGTCTGTGATGGAGTGTTTTTTTTTAGGGGGGCTGCTGTGGATGGGTGATGGTGAGGTCATTTATAATGTGATTTTCAACTGATTCAGGTGTGTGTAGGTGTGTGTGTAGTGGGTCAGGGAGGTGTGTGAGAGAGAGAGAGAGAGAGAGAGAGTGTGTGCATGTGTGTGCACATGTGCACTCACACACATACACACACACACACGCACACTCCCACACACACGCACAGATGCAGTCTGTCATTCCTGGTCCATGTGTGTGTCAGGCCGCTGGCGCTCCATTGGCTGATTGATGCTCGGGTCAGCAGCACATGGCCACTCGCACACGCAGGGCATGGATTCATCACCCCGCCCTGTCGACACGGAAATGAGCCCCGTGTGACCTCAAGGGACGTGGCCCGCCCTGTGCTGACCAGCACAGCTAATCGCTGTGACAGAGCACAGCACAGTCAATCCAGGCCGCATACAGTCTCAGGCAGCATACACTGATATTCCAAATAGAAAAAAACTGTTTATAAAAAGAATAAATGTGGAGTCACAGAGGAATAAGCGGTCAGTGAGGAGGGGGGGTGCAGGTGGTAGTGGTCACCGCAGCGGACTGAAGTGATCGATTGATGAGAAGAGACGGGCCGTTCACAGCTGGGGAACTGCGTGGCGACATCCGTGCCCCCCCTCACCACCATTAAAAAATCTGGATGGTGGGAACACAGAGGTGTGAGACTCATTCTCATCTCCCATCAACACCTCACCTCATTAGCTGGGTCGCCTCAGGAGGAGGGGCCTACAGGGGAGAGATGACCGTGAAGCACTTCGGTTAACTCCCCTACAGGAGGTTAGGTTCTGTGTGGCTCAGTAGGTAGAGCACGGCGCTGACAGCACTTAGGTCGTGCATTCGATTCCCACTGGGACCACATATACTGAAAAATGTATGCATTCACTGCTGTAAGTTGCTTTGGATAAAAGCGTCTGCTAAATGGCATATGTATATATATGTAGGAGGAGAGAGTGCAGGACACTCACCTGCATGTGTCCTTTACAGCCCCACAGTGGCTCTGATTCAAAGCAACAGTGACAAACAGAGATTACTTTTCACTGTGAAGGAAATGAATGAATGAATGAACTGCATCTATGTATGGTAGCAGCATTCAGCATCTATCTTATAGCTCTGTATGGTGGCTGTATGTCGCCACCTAGGGGTGGTGTATGCGATGCAGGGCGTTTTTGTGGCAGAATCATTCCCATCCAGCAGCTGTAACACAGATGTCTGGAACCCTGCTTCTAGCCGCCATGTTGATTCCTGGGCCTCCGGTCTCTCCTCTGTCAGGGTGGGGCTCTTGGTTGGATGTTTTCCAACTGGGATTTGAACCTGCAACCTTTCCGTTTCAGTCCCAGTTCCTTAAGGCCACCCGATGTAGTAGTTTGTATTGAAAAAATGAATGGATAGATATATAGATAGATGGATTGATGACTTGCGGTTCTCACCCATTATGCATTAGTGTGTGTGTGTGTGTGTGTGTGTGTGTGTGTGTGTGTGTGTGTGTTTAGTGTGCAGATACTCCAGCTGTAGCCAGCCAGACCCCTCCGCTCTACCTCCTCTGGCAAACTGACTGTCCCATCCCTCCGGGCGCCTGGCAGCCGCTCCTCGCGGTCTCGCCTCTTCTCTGTCCTGACCACTTGGTGGTGGAACGATCTAACGCACTCGATCAGGACCGCGGAATCACTGGCCATCTTCCGCAAGCAACTCAAAACCCACCTCTTCAGACTCCACTACCACTGACTCTGTACATTTTACAATTGTCATCACCGTTTAATACTGCATTTTGTAATATGTATCTATGTTGATGACTGTCAAAAAAAAAAAAAATCGACAAACTTTTCCTTCCAGGTATGGTATGCAGCTGCCAACGATTATGTCTATTGCTGTATTACTGCACTGATCTCTTGCGCGGACTATGATTGATTTTACCATGTATTTATCCACATCTTGTAAGTCGCTCCGGATAAGAGGGTCTGCTAAATGCCAAAATGTAAAATGTAAATGTAATTAACGTTGACACACTGTCTTCGCGATCAGTAAACGGTGTGCGTCTCTCGCCCTCATGGGGACTAGTCGAGTGGCAGAACAGCAGCGGATTATTTGCGGTCAATTTTTGTATAATACACAATGGCAGGTGGTGGTATCTGTAGTGGATTTTTTTCTTTTACGTGAATTACGTTGCTTCCATTCTGCAGTGCTGCCAGTGATTCAGCGAATAGTATAGTATAATCAAGTATATAAACTAAAAACATATCAACTACATCCGCTACCGATGGAATATTATGCCTCTGCTACTGAACATTACATCACTAGGGTCTAACACCAGCACTATTTTACCTCCTCAACAGTTTCTACAGTAACAGGACCTCCTTCGCCAAACCAGCCAATCCATGAAGCAACACTGTGTTGACTGTGATATTGTTTCTTGTAAAATTGCTATGCTATGTTTAAATGCTATGTTTGGTCTCTATATTGTACTGTTATTGTACTGTATGTTATAGCACATCAAGGGTGGTCAGGCAGGTGCTAAAATTCTGTTTCGTTAGTAAAATATGAATGTGAACTTCAAATTAACCAGTCTCTGGTACCACTGACAACAGTATTGCCGCCATAATACCGCCTTTGTGTGTGTGTGTGGGGGGTGCATACATATATGTATTCCTGTGTGTGTGTGTGTGTGTGTGTGTGTGTGTGTGTGTGTCGGTGCATGCATATGTGTGTGCCTGTGTGTGTGTGGGGGTGCATGCATATGTGTGCCTGTGTGTGTGTGTGTGTGTGTGTGGGTGCATGCGTGTGTGTGTGTGTGTGCATGCATATGTGTGTGTGTGTGTGTGTGTGTGTGTGTGTGTGTGTGTGCCTGTGTATGTGTGTGCCTGTGTGTGCCTGTGTGTGTGTGTGTGTGTGTGTGTGTGCCGGTGCATGTGTGTGTGTGTGCCCGTGTGTGTGTGTGTGTGTGTGTGTGTGTGTGTGTGTGTGTGCATGCATATGTGTGTGCCTGTGTGCCTGTGTGTGTGTGTGTGTGGGTGCATGCGTATGTGTGTGCCCGTGTGTGTGTGTGGGTGCATGCATATGTGTGTGCCTGTGTGTGTGTGTGTGTGTGTGGGTGCATGCATATGTGTGTGCCTGTGTGTGTGTGCCCGCCTTTGCCATGCATGTGTATGTCTATGTGTGTTTGAGTCTGTGTGCGCGTGTGCGTATGCACATGTTATCCTAGTTAACCTGTGGTAGTGCTTTAGTGATAATGCACATACACTTGCTGGTATGGGAGTGTTGTTAAGCCTGGTCTATGTCACTGTGCCCATATTGTGGATACACTTCTGTTTCCTTGCATTGTAAGTCACTCTGGATAAGAGTGTCTGCTAAATGAATGTACTACTACTAATAATAATAATAATGATGTGTGTGTTGGTCCTCACAGACAGTAGTGGGAGCCCGGTTTGTGAGCAGTGCCGGTCAGAGTACCAGGGTCCCCGCTGTGACCGCTGCAGGGATGGTTTCTACAGCTCCGGCAGCATCTGCCTGCCCTGCGATTGCCACGGAAACGCAGACGTTGCGACGATGCCCCGCCTGTGCCACCCAGAGACGGGCCACTGCCTGAGCTGTGCCAATCACACGGCCGGGCCTCACTGTGAGACCTGCGCCGCCGGCTTCACGGGAGATGCCCGCACACAGACTTGCACCCCAATAGGTGAGGAGGCGGGGCCAGGGGTGTGGCCAGGAGTGACTAGTGTCTGCCAGACCTGGGTCATGACTTCTTTCACATGATTGTAGGATGTTTTGATGACAATTCTCAGTCATCTGCAGGAGTGTTTTTACATTTTTTGATGAGTTAAAATACTGACAAATTCTGATGAGTTAAAATATTTCAAATACGTATTTGACACGTATTTGGTCTGGTGTCTGCGCATTCAGTGCTTTCACATCACTGATATCAGGTGACTTTCCACACAGAGGGTTGCCAATGTGCAGAACAGCTAGCCAGGACAGGGTTACTCAAATCTTGGGCTGAGCACTGCTGGTTTTCCACCCTCCCTTTACCTGGGAGTCAGGTGTGAGGACACTCTGGCAACTCAATTGCATTACTTGTTCAATGAACTCCGTGAGAGAAAGGAAAACCATGTGCCAGATTTGAGTAACCCTGTAGTAGAGCATAGGGAGCTCAGCTCTGGGTCCCGAGGGCTGCAGGTATTTGTTCCAGCCGAGCACTGACCCACTAACCTTGGGTTAAGACAGAGGTGTCAAACTCATTTCGTGGAGGGCCGAGTGTATGCCGGTTTTTGTTGTAACCAGTGCATTACACCAGGTGATTTCACTAATTAGCTCACTTCTTCAACCAAGGAGGGGAACTAATTTAAATCACCTGGTGTAGTGCACTGGTTACAACAAATGACCCCCTGTGTATGCTGGCTTTTGTTACAGCACAATATCTTGATTAATTAAGCTCTCTACCCAAAAGAAGGGGTTTGCACAATCGATAAACAGCATTCTGTAGCTGCAGTTCTCAAAAGTCACAGCAGGGGTCGCACTTGTGACACAGGACGGAGTGAGCATCTGATTATCATCCTCTCAAAGGTTCCACAACCTATTCCACGGATATCCAAATGTGAATTCTGCACACACACAGATGTATATGCACACGCACGCATGCACATATACACACACACACATGCACACATACACATAGATGTAAATGCAGACACACATGCACGCACACCCACACAGATGTACACACGCACCCATGCACACACATACAGATGTACATGCACGCGCACGCATGCACATACATACATACATACATATACACACACACACACACACACACACACACACACACAGATGTACATACGCACGCACACACACACACAGATGTACACACACACACACACACACACACACACACACAGATGTACACACGCACGCACATAGATGTACATGCACGCACGCATGCACACACACACACATACATAGATGTGCACAGTCTACATAGTTGGGTGTCTGCCTCATTAGCTGCCTGCTCAAGATTCTTAACAATTGTAGAACATTTGACCAACTGGGACTGATGTTTTTTGAGACATCAACTGGTTTGACTGGTTCTAGTTTCACATCAAGAGCTGCAGATATTTATTTGCGCACAATTTCTCAGATTGTTGTAGCAAGGTTGGCAGCATCGAGCAATATTTCCTAGTAGTCATTGTGCCTCACTTGAAACAATTCAAATGTTAGCAAACTGTGAGAAATATGCGTAAGCTTATGGGGACACAGGCTTTAAAAACATTCATTCACATTCAACAGAAAGATCATAGACTTTTTTAAGCGTTCTATTTCATTTTTAAGATTAGGGCCAGAGAGAGTTGTGAGAGCCTGGCACATGCTCCCGGAACCAGAACCAGCAGAATCAAAGACAATATCCTGAAAACATTAAAAAACAATGTAACAAGAGACAATGGGCCATATTTTGGTGAATTAGGACGGTGTCGGTAACACAGATGCAAAGTGAAGATGGTGGCGCTTTAGGGCGTGTCTAACGGAATTTCTGTAATTTTGTGACTTAGGACGATAGCGCACCTCCAGTGCAGTTGTAAAAGAGGTTGGATTAACTTTTTTTAAATTAATGTTGGTGTGGTGGGGGTTTGGTTTCATAATGGCCAATCAAAACACCTATTTTCTATCCCTTTAAATACCAGTGCGCTAACGCTATAGCAAATTGGCAATTTCTCAAAAAGAAGGTGCGGGACATGGATGAAAACAAGCACACATTAATTTGTTATTTTCATGATTTGAGTTTATATTTTGAGCATTGTTAAAAGAAAGTGTTTTATTTTACCAACTTTTTTCTAATTTAATGTAATTGTTAAATGGAAACAACTGCAACTAGGCCTGTTTCATTTATCTTCGTCATGCAGTAGGCCTACATGAGTCACCCTGGAGTGTGCATCACAAACCACCTGGATATTAATGGAGTGGACGCCCTTCCGATTCACATAAATGATACCGTGATCAGATGGTGCGTGCAACTGCACATGTGTGCAGTCAATGGCACCCAAGACCCCAGGGAATCCACATTGCATATAAAAATCCTGTTTAGTTCTCTGCTGTCTACCAAACCCAGGGTATCGCTCACGGTATCACCTTCGGCGTCCAATTACGTACTCCATTTTCTGTAGTGCAAATGGAAAGAATAAAACCCTTTCACATAAGAAAAACAATGTGCATACAAACATATATTTATTTAACAGGTGTATCTTACTGAACGGTAGCGATGGATGGCCTGCTGGCTTCAGTCTTTCATGCTGTGGTGAAATAGTTTTTAGCTTAATTGATTACACTTGGGGCGGCACAGTGGTGCAGTGGATAGCGCTGTCGCCTCACAGCAAGAAGGTCTCGGGTTCGAATCCAGGCCGGGGGCCTTTCTGTGCGGAGTTTGCATGTTCTCCCCGTGTCCGCGTGGGTTTCCTCCGGGTACTCCGGTTTCTTCCCACAGTCCAAAGACATGCACGTTAGGCTAATTGGAGAGTCTAAATTGCCCGTAGGTATGAGTGTGTGAGTGAATGGTGTGTGTGCCCTGTGATGGATTGGCGACCTGTCCAGGGTGTATTCCTGCCTCTCGCCCGGAACGCATGCTGGGATAGGCTCCAGCCCCCCGCGACCCTGACCAGGAATAAGCAGCTTAGATAATGGATGGATGGATGATTACACTTGCAAGTTACCCATGGATTGGACGATTTGCCTCAACATGGGGGGAAATGAACAATATTCATAAAACATTCTCATGTGATTTCAGATAACCTTATGTTCATATGTGCGCATCAATAAAGTCACCAAATTGCACAGAGTGGTGGTCTAGATGGATATTAATGCAAACTCATTATTTGACACAAAACTTGCATAGCGCCGACTGTTTTCATTGTCACACCCCCTATTGCACTGCCCAACCCATAGTTGCGCAAACGCCTTCATTACGCACAACGAAATTGCTAAACTTGGCGGAGACCATTTAGCATTTAGCATTCCATTTGCGACAGACGAAACTGGCAATTCGCCTGCGCTAGGGCATAACGCCGCTTAGCGCCGGCACGAAAATAGGGCCCAATATCTTAAAAACATGAAAAGCTATTTTACGAGACAGTACCTTAAAACATTAAAAACTGTTGTACAAGGGATAAAGGAACCTCCTGAACACTTTTCCCTCTCCTGTCTCCCAGTCCTCCCCACACCAGAGCACATCACCACGACAACCACCCCGGCAACCACGGCCAGCAACCATGACATCGCCATGACAACTGCCACCAACTCCACCAGCCAGGTCACCGTGGCAACCACCACTACCCAGGCCCTGCTGACCAGCCTGGGCGGCCCTACGGACAACACCACGGCGACCGTTTCCGAGGTGTCCTGGGCGCAGTTCAACGTGGCGATACTGGCGGTGATCATCGTGGCGGTGGTGCTGCTGATGGGTGCAGCCGGCGGCGCTTACAGCTACCGAGAGTACCGCAGCCGCAAGCTCAATGCCCCCTTCTGGACCATCGAGCTGAAGGAGGACAACATCAGCTTCAGCAGCTACCACGACAGCATCCCCAACGCCGACGCGTCCGGCCTGCTGGAGGACCATTCCGGCGAGGCGCCGCCCAACGGGCAGCTGGCGCTCAGCAGCCCCAGGAACCTGTACAAGCCTTAGGCTACGCCCCCTCCCACTAGCCATGCTCCTTCCCCGCGACCACGCCTGGACAACACCTCCCGCAGCCCCAGGAATCTGTACAAGCCTTAGGCCACACACCCCTCTGATAGGCCACGCCTCCCGAGCCAGTGGGAATTGTGTGTGGGAGGAGGGCCTCCGGCGGTGGGTGGCCCCAATAGCTTCAGAAGAATGAACAGGAATAACAACACATCCGACAGAAACAGCATGTATGGTAAAACCCATGCAAAGAGCCTTTTGCAAAATGGAAATAATGGAATATTGGTTTATGGGATTGGCACAGTGAAGAAAGGCACATTGGTGTGGCGGTGGGTGTGGGGTGCTCATGGACAGGAGTGCGGGTGGGCGGTCATGGGGGGGGGGATTTAAGTGAATGACGTGGATTTCACTTAAAGACAAAAATGTGAAGGAGCGCCGTCTGCATATCTGGACAGCACAGCTGCAAATAGATCACTGTGCAGAGACAGAACAAAGAGCAACATTGCAGTGCTGACCTGCACACACACTCACACACTGGCACGTGCACACACACAAACAGGGATAGGATTACTTTCATTTAATCTGAACCCTGTTTGACGGATTGTTGGATGGGTGTATTTTCAGAAAGATGTCCAAAGCCAGAGGGCCCCCATCTCTCCCATCCACACAAACCTTGTATTATGGGAAAGATTTTATCACCAGGGTTACTGTAAGAAAGTGACTAACCACAGCCACTCTCCAACACTTTTATTGTACTGTCTGAGCTCTGTCTGGGGAGATTTCCTCCCAGGTGTTGATATTGCGAGATGATGATAGCAGGTGCCTGGAGGAGGTATTCCAGGAACAGAATGGCCCACGCATACGGTGCCATCACAGGAGAGCCAGCCTTTCATTTGTGGATGCATGTTGTACATGGTGATTAAAGTATGATTTATTGACAAGCAGTACTGTACTAAAGACAGCCAGAACAAGACTGTCATGGAGACGGTGACTCTGTAAATGCCTCCAGGGTCTGATTCACTGATTCTCTTTACTGGAGAAAGACGCCAGAGGTCAGAGCACAGCTGCGTGTGTGTGTGTGTGTGTGTCTGGGATTGTGTGTGTGTGCGTATGTGTGCTTGTCCTTCATGTGTGTGTGCGTGTGTGCATTTACATGCATGCACCGTATGTATGTGGATGTGTGTGTGTGTGTGTGTGTGTGTGTGTGTGTGTCCTGTGTGTCCTGTGTGTGTGTGTGTGTGTGTGTGCGTTTGCATGCATGCTCCGTATGTGTGTGTGTGTGTGTGTGTGTGTGTCTCTGTATGTGTGTGTCTGTGTGTGTATGTTTTTGTGTGTGTGTGAGTGTGTGTATGTGTGCCTTGTATATGTATGTTGTGCCAGTCCACCCTCCCTGCTCTGAGCTCCACTTCTTCCCCCTCAAACCTATTTATACCTGTAAATAAAGAGGCGCACCTTGTAAAGATGAATGTAAATAACATAATGATATTGTACAGATACAGTCCAGCTTCAGATCTGGGAAGGGGGGCACTAAGTCACAGACAAGGACATATGGACATGTGGACACACAGACATGGGGGTGAACTCGCATGAGTTTCATTCCTGATTCCCCCCACCACAGGTACCTCTGCTGTTTTCAGTGAATAACATGGTGTACATAATTATGAACGTATATTGCACATATTTAATAAAGACCTGATTTGTTTTTAGCAGTGTGGTGTCATCTGTCGGATTCCTTTTTTGATTGGATCAGTTTTCATCCCAGTTCCCCAACCACTACTTTGGATTGCCACCCTTTTTGTAAAAAGATAACTGCCAAGATAAAGGAAACAAGAACTTAACAAGTGTCTTAATAGGTTATTGGGCCACCACTAGCTGCCAGAACAGCTTCAATGGACCTTGGCATAGATTCTACATGTGTCTGGAACTCTGGAAGGATGCAACACCATTCTTCCATGAGAAATTCCAGCATTTGGTGTTTGTTGATGGTGGTGTAAAATTCTGTCTCATGAGCCACTCTAGAATCCCCCATAGGTGTTCAATTGGGTTGAGATCTGGGCCGGTATGTATCAAATATCTTAAGAGTTACACTTACGACACCTCCTAAGAGCTTACTTTGGAGTGAAATTATTCTTTGCTTAAAGTGGTTGGTAAAACGTAGTTATCAAGCAGCTCACATACATTTTCTCTTACAATATTCTCAAGAGTAGCTAGTAAGTGTTTTTACGACAATCACGGGTGCCACAAATTAAAAGATTAAGATGAAGTCATCAATCTGCGAAATTGCAAAGAGGAAGAACCAATCTGCTTTGATGGTCAACAGAAGTTTCCAATAAAGTTTAAAAAAAAACCTCATTATAAAAGATGCTGTGGAGGATGTCGGTCTCGGCCACATGGGAGTGGCATGGTTGCCTGTCTTGTTCCATGTGGTAGAGGCCTTTGGAGCAGTGAGACTTTCCGGGGGTAGGTTTTGGCACTCTCCCAGGGTGTGAGAGTGAACTGTCGCCCGGAAGGGAGCTCCAAAGGCCTTAATTGGTTTAATTATTATTTAATTGGTGTCAATCAGTCAATTGATATAGAAGTCAATTGGCTGATTGGGTGTCTGGGTGAGAATGTGAGTTGTGATTGTGATTGGGTGATTGACTCACGAGTCCCACCTGAGCCAGGCAGAAACTAAGCCTATTTAAGAGCAGGTGGGGCGAGTGAGGAATCAGTCAGTCTTGTCTTGATGTGTGTGTGAGTGCGCGTGCACGTTTGATGTGGAATGTTTGATGTGGAATGTTTGATGTTTAATGTTTAATGTTTGTGGAGTTTTGTGTGCGTTTGTCGAAAGTGACTGAGTAGAGTGCTTCCTGTGTGAGTGAGGAAGAGGGAGAGGGGGTGCGCTTTAGGTGTCCGCCTCTCTCCCTCGGTGTGATTATGGAGGAGCGGGAGGGTGCCCTGGAAGAGGGTCCACCTCTCGCCCTCGGTTTTAGTAAAAAGAGCTTGCACTCGACAGTGGAGAGTGTCTGAGCAAGTCCAAGAACTCACCGGAAGAATCTGAAGAACTATAGGCCCATTTCAAATCTGCCCTTTTTGTCAAAAATTTTTGAGAAATCTGTAGCTCAACAATTAACTGCTTTCCTAAAAACGAATAGTCTGTATGAAACACTACAATCAGGTTTTAGACCAAACCATAGTACTGAGACAGCACTTATTAAAGTTGTAAATGACTTACTGTTAGCATTGGACACTGGTTGTGTTTCTATTCTAGTGCTCCTTGACATAAGTGCTGCTTTTGACACTATTGACCACCAAATTCTACTTCATAGGCTAGAAAACCTGGTTGGTTTGCGTGGACAGGCACTCTCATGGTTTAAATCATACTTATTAGACCGGTTTCAATTTGTGCAATTAGATCAAGAGTTCTCTGACTACTCTCAGGTTAAATATGGTATTCCACAAGGCTCAGTGCTGGGACCATTACTGTTCTCATTATATTTGCTACCACTCGGTAATGTTATTCGTAAACATGGTGTAAATTTCCATTGCTATGCAGATGATACACAGCTGTACATATCAATGAAACCAGGTGAAACACTTAAACTCACTCAATTAGAGGCTTGTATCTCTGATATAAAGAACTGGATGACAGTAAATGTCCTGCTTTTAAATTCAGATAAAACAGAGATGATGGTTTTGGGCCCCAAAAAATTAAGGAACAAGTTGGATCTGCAGTTAAATGCAGGTGATTGCATAGTTACATCAAGTCTTATGGTTAAGAACCTTGGTTTTATTATTGATCAGGACCTTACATTTGACACTCATATTAAAAACACTTCCAGAGTAGCTTTCTTTCACCTAAGAAACATAGCTAAAATTTGGCACTTTCTGTCATTAGAGGATGCTAAAACCTTGATGCATGCTTTTGTTGCATCGAGGCTAGACTATTGTAATGCCTTATTATCCGGCTCCTCTAGTAGCTCTCTAAAGAGTCTTCAACTAGTACAGAATACAGCGGCACGTATTTTGACTAGATCCAAAAAGTATGAGCACATTACTCCAGTGTTAGCATCACTACATTGGCTTCCTATTAAATATCGGGCTGATTATAAAGTACTGTTGCTAACTTTTAAAGCAGTAAACGGACTTGCACCTTTATATCTGACCGAAATGATTGCCCCTATAAGCCGACACGACTGCTTCATTCACAAGAAGCCGGCCATCTATTACTCCCTAGAATTCTGAAAAGCACAGCTGGTGGTAGAGCCTTCTCTTTTAGAGCTCCTCTGTTGTGGAACGGTTTACCAAGGCATGTTAGGGATTCGGACACAGTTTCAATTTTTAAGTGTAGATTAAAAACATATCTTTTCAGCCTAGCCTACTGCCAAACATAGTCTAGGTGGAGAGATGGAGAAGGCCGTGCCTTAGTGTCTTATGGAGTGAGAAACTTTCCATACTGTCACCTCCTCAATGTGTTACCACCACTGTTATGCTGGTTATCCTTGATCAGGTGTGGATTGTTTGGAACTCTCTCATGGCTGCGTGTTTTCTCTGTCCCTCTCCTAATAGGTATGCTGCCATAGCTTACACCTGTTGGGGCTATCTGTATATTTCCTATGCTTGTGCTCCCTGCTCTTACATAATGCTACTGGCTATAGCACTGCTTTTTTTCTGACTGCATGTTCTCTTCTCTGCCTCGGCCTCTGACTCGGGGCACCTGCCCCAAGCCCTAGATCCTGCGAGAAGTGTGAGCTGCCCCCATCAACCCTCACCCCCACGCCAACCCCAGTTCCTGGATCTGGACCCTCTCCGCGTGGTTTAGCCCCCCCGCTGACTACCTAAATCAGGAGGGTCAAAGTCTTTCAGCCCTGAGCCACCTTGGACTGACCATGACATGGTCTTTTTGGACATACCCTGTGCCGGCCAGAAGAGGATGGGCTCCCCCTTTTTAGTCTGGTTCCTCCCAAGGTTTCTCCCTACCTAGGAGTTTTTCCTGCCACTGTTGCCGTTAGGCTTGCTTTTGGGGGTCTAGGCCTGGGTTCCCCCTCTGTTAAGCGTTTTGTGACAATTCTATTGTGAAAAGCGCTATACAAATAAACTTGATTTGATTTGATTTGAGTGTCTTGAGAGCCGGTTGCCAGCACTCTCATATCCTGGGAGTGGCGAGTGTCTCTGGAATGAATGAGTAAGAGAACTCAGAATGAAAAGTTTGAGTGTCTCAGTATGAATGGGTGGGAAGCACTTGAAAGGTCACTGGATATGTGTGTGCCTGAGGAGGTTCCAGAGGAACTCTGGAGGAGGCGCGGTGTCCCGTAAGTTTAGTTATTTTAACTTGTTATTTCGTTTGTTGTTTTTACCCGAAAGCTTTGCGGCGAGTAGGGTGAAGATTTTGTGTCTGTTTGTGTTAGTCTTTGTTATATGTTAACCTGCCACTCCCACTGTCTCTCTCCCATGTCTGGGGGGAGAGACAGAAAAACAAATAAATAAAATCCGGTCCGTAGACCGACAAACTCCACTCCGTGTCTCCTGGCTGTTCTGTTCCCATTCAGGGTTTGTCACGCGGCGTGTGACAGATGCCTTGTTGGCTAATGTTAGGCTAAGCAAAATGGATTAAAAAAAGAAACAAATTGGACTGTAGAGGAGGTAGACTCGAAAAAGGAAATAAGAGAAAATGTAGCCCCACACAACACAACGACACAAGTTGTCATAAAAAAGAGGCATGGAGGCAGATCGCAGACACAAAAAAATGGTACAATGTTCTATCCAAAGCGTGTCAGGAAAATCTTCACTTTCAAGAAGGCAACATCTGGCACTGGTTCGTAGTTTTATTTATTTATTTATGAGACACATTTGTTTCATATTGCTGATGAACAACAACAGTTATAAAAATTATTGAGGTACAACTATTGAGCTACAATTCTGTTATTGTAGTTATACTTTATATTCAGGTGGAGGTACCGCGCCTAAACGTAGTGTTAAAATAACTTGCATCTCTGCCATAACTACACTACTCTCAAAGTTGCTGGCGATATTACATCCCACACAAGATCCGTGACAAAGATGATTTGCTGACGATCTAAGCGATAACGTTTGATTAACTATGCATCATAAAACATTTCCAAAACATTCTTCGCACGCACGTCTCCACTTTCACAACTGTGCCATCTTGTGTACTCCTGGCCGAGTTAAGAGAGCTTCAGAGGTCTTTTACTTTGAGTGGCTTGATACATACGGCCCCTGGACACTGAGACGGACATGGCATATGCTTTACATTGTCTTCATGCTCATCAAACCGTTCAGTGACCACTCATGCCCTATGATTGGGGGCATTGTCATACCTGACAGCTCCTCCACTTCTGGTACTCTAACTTCAGTCTGGGGAGGCACTCCATTGAGGTTTATGATTCTTTTGTCTATTTACTGATATTTATTTTCTCTTGTATTGCTCAGAAGTTTGGGCAGGAAAGCAGGAAATGTGTCTCTGTCTCAGTCACCTGCAGTTCATGCTGACAGCTTGGCCGATCTGCGAAATTGTGAAAGATGTGAAATTGGTGTAATTTTTCCATTAGGGGCCTAAGGCTTTGTAGGCCTAATTCATGCTGACTCCAGTAGGGATCCCGAAAGCACAGGGGTCTCCAACCCTACCCATGGAGAGCCACAGGATCTGCTGTTAATCATTGTTACTCAGCACTTAATTGATCAATTACAGTAGTTGATTGCACGGTTAACTCACCTCACCTGGCTTCTTGGCTCTAAATTGGTTGCTGATTTTAAAGTGCAAACAAAAACCAGCAGAGCCTGTAGCTCTCCAGGACAAACGTTAAGGATATAAAGTGCAATATAACTGAACTAAAAATTTTTTTTTTTTATACCTTTATTTAACCAGGTCAACTGAGAGCTCAATTCTCCTTTGCAGTGATGACCCGGGGAATCAAAGTGGGTTGAGCATGCAAGGGATTGTGTGGCCAATCAGATGTAGGTGGAGATGATTAGGTGGCCAGATGTAGAGAGCCAGTTCTGTGGGAATTTGACCAGGACACCAGGGTTAATACCCCCCATAGTGCAAATGCAGGTGGAACTGTGTAAAGTGGGTGTGAATGGGTGGGAAGCACTTGAAAGGTCACTGGATATGTGTGTGCCTGAGGAGGTTCCAGAGGAACTCTGGAGGAGGCGCGGTGTCCCGTAAGTTTAGTTATTTTAACTTGTTATTTCGTTTGTTGTTTTTACCCGAAAGCTTTGCGGCGAGTAGGGTGAAGATTTTGTGTCTGTTTGTGTTAGTCTTTGTTATATGTTAACCTGCCACTCCCACTGTCTCTCTCCCATGTCTGGGGGGAGAGACAGAAAAACAAATAAATAAAATCCGGTCCGTAGACCGACAAACTCCACTCCGTGTCTCCTGGCTGTTCTGTTCCCATTCAGGGTTTGTCACGCGGCGTGTGACAGATGCCTTGTTGGCTAATGTTAGGCTAAGCAAAATGGATTAAAAAAAGAAACAAATTGGACTGTAGAGGAGGTAGACTCGAAAAAGGAAATAAGAGAAAATGTAGCCCCACACAACACAACGACACAAGTTGTCATAACAAAGAGGCATGGAGGCAGATCGCAGACACAAAAAAATGGTACAATGTTCTATCCAAAGCGTGTCAGGAAAATCTTCACTTTCAAGAAGGCAACATCTGGCACTGGTTCGTAGTTTTATTTATTTATTTATGAGACACATTTGTTTCATATTGCTGATGAACAACAACAGTTATAAAAATGATTGAGGTACAACTATTGAGCTACAATTCTGTTATTGTAGTTATACTTTATATTCAGGTGGAGGTACCGCGCCTAAACGTAGTGTTAAAATAACTTGCATCTCTGCCATAACTACACTACTCTCAAAGTTGCTGGCGATATTACATCCCACACAAGATCCGTGACAAAGATGATTTGCTGACGATCTAAGCGATAACGTTTGATTAACTATGCATCATCAAACATTTCCAAAACATTCTTCGCACGCACGTCTCCATTTTCACAACTGTGCCATCTTGTGTACTCCTGGCCGAGTTAAGAGAGCTTCAGAGGTCTTTTACTTTGAGTGGCTTGATACATACGGCCCCTGGACACTGAGACGGACATGGCATATGCTTTACATTGTCTTCATGCTCATCAAACCGTTCAGTGACCACTCATGCCCTATGATTGGGGGCATTGTCATACCTGACAGCTCCTCCACTTCTGGTACTCTAACTTCAGTCTGGGGAGGCACTCCATTGAGGTTTATGATTCTTTTGTCTATTTACTGATATTTATTTTCTCTTGTATTGCTCAGAAGTTTGGGCAGGAAAGCAGGAAATGTGTCTCTGTCTCAGTCACCTGCAGTTCATGCTGACAGCTTGGCCGATCTGCGAAATTGTGAAAGATGTGAAATTGGTGTAATTTTTCCATTAGGGGCCTAAGGCTTTGTAGGCCTAATTCATGCTGACTCCAGTAGGGATCCCGAAAGCACAGGGGTCTCCAACCCTACCCATGGAGAGCCACAGGATCTGCTGTTAATCATTGTTACTCAGCACTTAATTGATCAATTACAGTAGTTGATTGCACGGTTAACTCACCTCACCTGGCTTCTTGGCTCTAAATTGGTTGCTGATTTTAAAGTGCAAACAAAAACCAGCAGAGCCTGTAGCTCTCCAGGACAAACGTTAAGGATATAAAGTGCAATATAACTGAACTAAAATTTTTATTTTTTTATACCTTTATTTAACCAGGTCAACTGAGAGCTCAATTCTCCTTTGCAGTGATGACCCGGGGAATCAAAGTGGGTTGAGCATGCAAGGGATTGTGTGGCCAATCAGATGTAGGTGGAGATGATTAGGTGGCCAGATGTAGAGAGCCAGTTCTGTGGGAATTTGACCAGGACACCAGGGTTAATACCCCCCATAGTGCAAATGCAGGTGGAACTGTGTAAAGTGGGTGTGAATGGGTGGGAAGCACTTGAAAGGTCACTGGATATGTGTGTGCCTGAGGAGGTTCCAGAGGAACTCTGGAGGAGGCGCGGTGTCCCGTAAGTTTAGTTATTTTAACTTGTTATTTCGTTTGTTGTTTTTACCCGAAAGCTTTGCGGCGAGTAGGGTGAAGATTTTGTGTCTGTTTGTGTTAGTCTTTGTTATATGTTAACCTGCCACTCCCACTGTCTCTCTCCCATGTCTGGGGGGAGAGACAGAAAAACAAATAAATAAAATCCGGTCCGTAGACCGACAAACTCCACTCCGTGTCTCCTGGCTGTTCTGTTCCCATTCAGGGTTTGTCACGCGGCGTGTGACAGATGCCTTGTTGGCTAATGTTAGGCTAAGCAAAATGGATTAAAAAAAAGAAACAAATTGGACTGTAGAGGAGGTAGACTCGAAAAAGGAAATAAGAGAAAATGTAGCCCCACACAACACAACGACACAAGTTGTCATAAAAAAGAGGCATGGAGGCAGATCGCAGACACAAAAAAATGGTACAATGTTCTATCCAAAGCGTGTCAGGAAAATCTTCACTTTCAAGAAGGCAACATCTGGCACTGGTTCGTAGTTTTATTTATTTATTTATGAGACACATTTGTTTCATATTGCTGATGAACAACAACAGTTATAAAAATGATTGAGGTACAACTATTGAGCTACAATTCTGTTATTGTAGTTATACTTTATATTCAGGTGGAGGTACCGCGCCTAAACGTAGTGTTAAAATAACTTGCATCTCTGCCATAACTACACTACTCTCAAAGTTGCTGGCGATATTACATCCCACACAAGATCCGTGACAAAGATGATTTGCTGACGATCTAAGCGATAACGTTTGATTAACTATGCATCATCAAACATTTCCAAAACATTCTTCGCACGCACGTCTCCACTTTCACAACTGTGCCATCTTGTGTACTCCTGGCCGAGTTAAGAGAGCTTCAGAGGTCTTTTACTTTGAGTGGCTTGATACATACGGCCCCTGGACACTGAGACGGACATGGCATATGCTTTACATTGTCTTCATGCTCATCAAACCGTTCAGTGACCACTCATGCCCTATGATTGGGGGCATTGTCATACCTGACAGCTCCTCCACTTCTGGTACTCTAACTTCAGTCTGGGGAGGCACTCCATTGAGGTTTATGATTCTTTTGTCTATTTACTGATATTTATTTTCTCTTGTATTGCTCAGAAGTTTGGGCAGGAAAGCAGGAAATGTGTCTCTGTCTCAGTCACCTGCAGTTCATGCTGACAGCTTGGCCGATCTGCGAAATTGTGAAAGATGTGAAATTGGTGTAATTTTTCCATTAGGGGCCTAAGGCTTTGTAGGCCTAATTCATGCTGACTCCAGTAGGGATCCCGAAAGCACAGGGGTCTCCAACCCTACCCATGGAGAGCCACAGGATCTGCTGTTAATCATTGTTACTCAGCACTTAATTGATCAATTACAGTAGTTGATTGCACGGTTAACTCACCTCACCTGGCTTCTTGGCTCTAAATTGGTTGCTGATTTTAAAGTGCAAACAAAAACCAGCAGAGCCTGTAGCTCTCCAGGACAAACGTTAAGGATATAAAGTGCAATATAACTGAACTAAAAATTTTCTTTTTTTATACCTTTATTTAACCAGGTCAACTGAGAGCTCAATTCTCCTTTGCAGTGATGACCCGGGGAATCAAAGTGGGTTGAGCATGCAAGGGATTGTGTGGCCAATCAGATGTAGGTGGAGATGATTAGGTGGCCAGATGTAGAGAGCCAGTTCTGTGGGAATTTGACCAGGACACCAGGGTTAATACCCCCCATAGTGCAAATGCAGGTGGAACTGTGTAAAGTGGGTGTATATCATTCCGCTGCATGCTGCATGCTGTCGCTGACTGGGCAATATTGTACCTGGAAACTCTTCAGAACACACTTTAAGTACCAGGTGAAGAAAATGCCCCAAAACCACTTAGTTCAAAGTGGTAATGAGTACTGCCCACCATGCTGGAAAATACATACAAAGTACAGAGGGCAAATGGAAAACTCCTAATTACCAATAGATAATTAATAACTTCTAACTATTAAAAGCAACTTAACAGAATGCAGTTAGTTATCTGCACTAATGCACTAACACTAAAACTCCAAAGTTATTCACTTGAGACAGAAGCTATTCACAACAGCGAACAGATTCGATGCACACAATAACATGAGTTACTCTCGTTGAATTGAGGAACAGTGCTAGACCTAGAAAATTGATTGTACAGTCAATTGTAGAGACAAGTGAAATAACAAGAACATTTAAAAAATATATATAAAATCTGCAGAGTAAAACTAGTAGTTAAAGTTAGACTTAGGCTTTGCAGCAAGTAGCGTTTAGTAGAGAAGGGAATCAGAGCAAGAGTGTCACGTCTCGTGTTCGTGTTCCCCGTAATTAAGCGTTTGTAGTTTTTTCCATGTTTTCCTAGTTGTCCGGTCCGTGTTTTTACTTTGGCTTACCTGTTTCTAGTCTCGTCAGTGTATTATCAGTTTCACCTATTTCTCGTTATGTCTGATGTAGTTAGCTGTTCGTTTCCCATGTTCATTTCCTGATTGTCTCGTTATTGTATTATCGTTTTCACTTATTCCTCATTTGTCTGATTGCAGTCAGCTGCATTCATGTTAATTCCTGATTGTTTCTTGTTATGTCTAAATGTATATAACCTGTGTGTTTTCCGGACAAAGAGGACCTTAGATATTGTCTGAAGTGCATTTTGAGTTTACACCGGAAGATGGTGAGTGACTCAACATTGTGGGTATCTGCTGTTGGCTTATTCCATCACTGGTAACACCCCACTCTGCCCTACCTTGTTTCAACCCCCAACCCCCCAGAGGAACTGAAGTATGTAAATAAGTGTGTTTTCTCCATTTTAGTAGCCAATTCAACCCTCTATTTCAATTCGCCATTCCCCTCATGAGCCTGCCGCCCATTCTCCAGGTCAAGCTAATATCCCGAGGCTGGCAATGAACGACCTCCTGAGACGGAACTTCGCCCACCTGTTCTTTAGGAACACCCTTCGCGCTTCTCCACGAGCTCATGCCGGCTCACCCTCCCCCTGGGGTGGACAGCCAAATTCTGCCCCTGATCGGGACTCCCATTCGTACTGACTGACTCAAACTGTGAGCGGCAGGAAGGAAATGAAGAAAATTCAAATCCCCTGTTGCCCCAACTGACTTCCGCATTCTCCTGGGAACCTTTTCCTCTAACCTCTCCTCCGCTAAGTCTGTACTTTTCTTCTCAAATTAAATTCTCTGCTTCTAACCCATGCAAACTGTTCTCTACATTTTCTTCTCTCATCACCCCTCCTCTTCCGCCACCCCCCTCCTCTCTAGCCGTGGATGACTTTGCATCCTTCTTTCACAAGAAAGTCAATTACATTTGCAACTTTTTTTCCCCAACCCCTCCCGCACCTAACCCTCCCTCACCCATCTCACTACGCAAACCTCTCACTTCCCTGTCTTCCTTCTCACCCCTCCCTGACATCTCACAACTTTTTCACTCCCAATGTCCTACCACCTGCCGTTTCAACCCCATTCCTTCCCCCCTCTTCCAGTCCATTGCAATGGACATCCTCCCCTTTGTCTCCAATGCAATCTCTCTCTTTCCTCTGAATCTGTCCCCTCTGCCCTCAAAAGGGCCCATGTCATCCCCCTCCTCAAAAAACCCTCTCGGAATCATGTCTCTCTCCTCTCATTCCTATTCAAGGCCTTAGATTAGGCTGTATTTAATCAACTGTCTCTCTATCTCCTACAGAATGACCTGCTTAATCTCAACCAATCTGGCTTCAAGGCAGGCCACTGTACAGAAACTGCTCTACTCACGGTCACTGAGGCTCTCCACTCGGCAAAGTCTCAATCACTCAGCTCCGTCCTCCTCCTCCTTAACCTATCAGCTGCATTCAATACCATTGACCACCAGATTCTGGTCTCATCTTTTGCCGAGATCGGAATTTCTGGATCTGTACTGACATGGTTTAAATCATACATGGCTGACTGGTCCTACCAGGTGGCCTGGAGAGGATCCCTCTCCTCTCCCCACACCCTCTCCTGCAGGGCTCGGTGTTAGGCCCCCTCCTATTCTCCCTGTATACCAAGTCACTTGGTTCGGTTATCTCTGCTCATGGTTTTTCATGTCACTGCTCTGCTGATGACACAACTCTTCCCCTTCCCAGCACATATCCCTGCATGCCTGACAGACATATCTGCTTGGATGTCCAGCCACCACCTGAAGCTGAACCTGGGGAAGACAGAGCTGCTCGTTCTCCCAGCGAAGAGCTCCCCAATGATTGATGCTTCAATCACCGTGGAAGGCTCCATAGTGTCTCCGTCCCAGTCTGCCAGGAGCCTTGGAGTGACCCTCGACGACCAGCTGTGCATCTGCTGGCAGGCTTACCGGCCTGTGCCATCAAGCTACTGCAATTAATGCAGAATGCCGCCGCACGTTTGGTCTTCAACCAATCCACATTCACACATGGAGTGTAACCTCACTACTCACCTCTGCAATGGCTGCCTATTGCAGTACACATCAAGTTTAAATCACTGGTGCTGGCTTATCAAGCTGGTAGGGGAAACACTCCCTCCTACACTCATCACACCCTACACCCCAGCCAGACCCCTCCACTCTGCCTCCTCTGGCAAATTCACTGTTCCATCCCTCCAGACCCCAAGCACCCATTCCTCGTGGTCTTGCCTCTTCTCTGTCCTGACCCCCTGGTGGTGGAATTATCTTCGTACTGGGTCAGGACCGCAAAATAACTGGCCATCTTTCGCAAGAGACTCAAAACCCACCTCTTACATTTTAAGCATTTAGCAGATGCTCTTATCCAGAGTGACTTACAAGATGTGCATTAGTACATGGTAAGAACAATCAGTTCACGCAAGAGACTCCTCACACTCCACTACCACTGACTCTGTATATTAACTAATTGTCATCAATTGATTTGTTGATTTATTGATTTAATATAATAATTACTACACAGGATACCAATGATCAATTAATTAATCAATCACCAAATTGATAAGGCCAATCATACCATGTTGACTTCCACTTTCAATCTGGGGAGCCATAATTATTTTCTCCATGATCCATAATTTCCAGCTCATAGGTGAAACCCTGAAATTGTGGTGTGTGACAGTAGGTTTGGTGTGCTGATCTAATATGGACTGCATTGTCTGGCAAAGCTACATACCTTAGTGCCCTGGTTTCATTCACAGAGTCAATGATGCTTGTTTATGAGCATTTGGATTAGGCTGGGCCACATTCTGTTTGCTTGCGCAGGATGACCAAAATGCACCTCCCTGATAAACTGTCCTTCATTTCTGTAAATTATGTAAATTTGTCTAATTTGCTTTAAAATGTGCAGATATCCCTGACATATAATTGAATACTATATACTTTTTGAATTTTCCATGTATTTGTTTTTAAAGATTTGGTTTCAGATTTAGATAGTAGCCAATTAGACCCACTATTTTATGTCAATCCCCCCCTAGTAATGTGAGTTCGCTGCCATAGTCCTGTGACCGGTAGTGACGAAGGCAAAGCATCACCTCCTCCGAGACGGCACTCACCAGGCTGTCAACCGTAACCTGGTACTACAGGGCCACTCTTATGCGCAGCGAACATTCTGTCGGCTTCCCTCCCCCTCCCTGGGGCGGACAGCCAATCACCGCCCCTGGTGGCACTCCCGGCCAGAGCCGACTGGCGGGATGGGGAATCAAACCCCGGTCTCCGTGACCAGTGTCAAACATTGTAACCACTGGACCATGCGGGAGGCCCATGTATTTTTAAAATATTTTTTATTAAAGTGAGAATCGCTTTGTGTTTATATATTGTTTTTATTGTATAATGGTAGCAAAATGTAGGCCTCCTGAACCCAATGATGTGCATAAATTGTATAATATATAGATTAAATAAACTATATGTAAATACACAGCAGCACAGTAGCAAACTACCTTCTCATAAATGCAAACACTGGTGATTGATCTCAGTGACATCATCAATCATTGAATGCTAATGGACTGCGTTTGTGGGCATTACTGACAATGTTCGGAATTGTTTGATATATCTATCAGACAGACCATTTTCAGTTTCAATTGACAATTCTGTGTCTGCCTCAGCCCCATTTTCTAGCAGGGTCCCACAGGAGTCAATATTGGGACTTACATTGTTCTCCATTTATATGCTGCCTCTCAGCCAAGTCATATGCAAGCATAATATCTCATTTCAGCCTTTTGGTTCAACGTCATGCTATTGTTCTACCCATTTCTCACATGTCGTGTGCAGCACGGAAGAATAATAATGAAAAAAATTCACTATGAAATGGAAACACAAATTTATTTTCCCATTCATTTTTGTATTACATTTTTTTAAAGGGGATGGCGGAAAAAGAAAATAAAGTATCAGCTACATTCGTGAAGGGGAATTTTTACAGCTCTCCTGACGTCATCGGGTGATGTCCGGATGAAGAGAGGAGTAAAACACGCCGAAAAAAGCCTCAACGAGGCCGGAATCCTCATCGCCACGGCTACTGGTGAGATGCTGAGGGTTTTTTTGTTTTTTTTCCCTCCAGTTGTTTACTTGTAAAAGTTATTTTATGAGAAAACAGAGTGGTTAGTATGAATCTAACCATCTGAGTGAGTCACATTTTTGGCAAAAAGACAGGAAAGATTTGCATCTAAAGTGCCTTTTAGACTCTCTGCAGCCCGGCTGACATTTACTCACTCTACTTATTGTCTGATTTCACAAAATCTAAAGAATATGGGAAGCAGCAGGTTTCATTTATTCCACAAGAAAGACTGATGGTATGTCGGCTGCTAAAAATGGAGTCAAACAAAACATACGATTACTTTCTTGTGTGCCATTTTTTAAACTAAAGGGTTAGTATTGAGAACGTTAAACGTTTAAACTGTGAAAATCAACTCTGTACTGCTAATACAGTATATTCAGTCACAAATACTTAGAGGGCCAAATGCTGTATGTAATGTACTATTTTACCTGAATTAAACAGGATGGAGAACCAGGATGTTATACATCAAGAGCCTAATTACCAACGTAAAAATGGCAGCTGGGTAATTTAAATGTAAACTCTGTGGTGCAGCCTAAAGTACTCCATTGCTCACAATGGCAGAAAGTGTGGCTCATCAACATTCAGTTTCAGTGACAAACTTTTAAAAGGCCACAGGAGAAATCTCTGAATGAGTCTGGGCATGATCAGTGGTTTCTGGCCCCTCCCCTGTAGATTTTTTCCAGCACATATTTCTCCAGCTCCACCTCTGTAAAGACAGCTCCTGATTAGCCAATTCCCCTGTCGCTCCCCTTTGCGACCACAGACAGCATACGTTAAAACCCATGGAAGCTTCATCTCCCCATGTCATTCTCAGTTATCCTTCTGTCAGTTACCTCTCTGAGTAGTTGTGCTCTCTTCATGACTACTTTCTTCCCCTTTTGCCTCCATCAATGATCTGTCTGTCTATCTGTTTGCCCATCTATCTATCCTTATCTGTTGGCTTGCCTCTACATTTTACATTTTAGTCATTTAGCAGACGCTCTTATCCAGAGCGACTTACAAAAAGTGCATTAATACATGGTAAGATGAATCATAGTCTGCACCAGAGATCAGTGTCGTGATACAGTAATAGACAATCTTTGGCAGCTGCAACCGTACCTGTAACAGAAGGAGGGAAAAGTTAGGGCTTTTCTTTATGGGGGGGACAGACATCAACATCAATACATATTACAAAATGCAGTATTGAACATGAAAGCAGTGGTGATGACAATTAGTGGTAGTGGAGTCTGAAGAGGTGGGAAGAGGTTTTCAGGCTCTTGCGGAAGATGGCCAGTGAGTCGACAGTCCTGACGGAGTGCAGAAGGACAGAGAACAGGTGAGACCGCGAGGAGCAGCTGCCAGGTGCTTGCAGGGAAGGGACAGTCAATTTGCCCGAGGAGGCGGAGTGGAGGGGCCTGGCTGGGGTGTAGGGTGTGATGAGTGACTGGAGGTAGGAGGGAGCAGTTCCTCTAGCAGCTTGATAGGCTAGCACCAGTGATTTAAATGTGATGCATGCTGCAATAGGGAGCCAATGAAGAGAGGTGAGTAGAGGGGTGACATGTGTGGACTTGGGTTGGTTGAACACCAGATGCGTGGCAGCATTGTGGACCAGCTGCAGTGGCTTGATGGCACAGGCCGGTAGGTCTGCCATCAAGGAATTGCAGTAGTCCAGGTGTGAGATTACCTGGGCCTGGACCAGGAGTTGTGTGGCCTCTTTGGTGAGGAACGGTCAGATCCTCCGTATGTTATGGAAGGAGAATCTGCAGATCCGGGTGGTCTGCTGAGATATGGGCCGAGATAGTTCGTTATCCAGGGTTACCAGGGGGGGGCAATAGTTTCAACAGTGGAAATTGTACAAATGAAAAGGAAAAATTAATAATTGCAAATTGTGTGTGAGCTTGTGTGACATTGTGTGTGTGTGTGTGTGTGTGAGGGCATTATAGTGTGATTGTGTGCGTATGATTGAGGAGACCTGAGACATTACGTGTCTCAGGAGTACCAGTGCAGGGTGTTTTACCACTGTGGTTTAATTTTCTTCAACACACACCTGTACTTTCCCGCAAAGGAGAAAGACGTAGCAGACCTGAAACCTCACACTGTTTGTTGCATGGAGGTATGAAACTAGGAATCTGTCAAACTGTACACTGGCCACAAGAACAGCTCTGTGGTTTGAAACCATTTCAACAATAAATAATATACCAACAAATATGAACTTCAACTTCTTTAAAGTCCATGCGTGTGCATTTTTTCAATCCTGAGCATCCTGAGCACAAAAATGTGAATCAGCCGGGGGGCCTCAGGTAGTGTAATGGTCAAAGCATTTGCCCCTGAATGCAAGTTGTCTACTGCAACCACGGTTCGAAACCTCGCTGCATCAGTTTGGCTCTGGCCGAGAGCCCCGCGGGGGGTGGAAATTGACCACCGGAGAGGGAGAGCTGACATGTACTCGCGAGTAGGGTAAAGACGTCCCTGTACGGGAAAAAGGGACATGACTCCAAGGACGAGTGGCAGGCTTATGGGGGAGGGTAAATTGAAAGAAATAGAGGGAGTAATTGGCTACCAAATTGGGAGAAAAATATGAAACAAATAAAATAAATGTGAATCAGCCATAATAAAAATTGTTTTATTTTTTTTATGCATTAAATTAATTCGCAATGTTATTTATCCTTTATACGAAGGGTTAATAATCGGTCTATACACATTCATACAGTAATTTCGAAACAATGTTAAGATCCGTTGGACTGTGCAAGATCGTGCAAGATTGGACAAGGACCCCACCCACCCCGGGCATCACTTGTTTGCCCTCCTGCCGTTAGGCAGACGCTACAGGACTGTCAAAGCACACACCACAAGACTACTGAACAGTTTTTATCCCACGGCCATCACTGTCCTGAATGCTGCACTGAAAGACAGCCCCCGTGCACTATAGCATTTTAGTCATGATGCCTCAATACATACCTCAATACATACTCCCATGTGCAATATAACTGGAAATAAGTGTAATATCCATTGTTGTGCAATATACAGTGGTGATATGTACAGTGGTGCAATATAACTTATAACTTATATAACTTATAACTTATAATAAGTGCAATATCTTCTTACATGTGCAATATGTAGCAGGTGTGTGGTGGGAATGTCTTGTCTCCTTAAATAAGTGTGTGTGTGTGTGTGTGTGGGTGTATGTACAGTGTATCAAACTTTGCCCCATGTCTATTTTGTCCCATGTCTATTTTTATTTTTTATTTATTTCTACTGTATTCTATTTTATATTGGAGCCCCACTAGGAGTGTTGTGTTAATTTCGTTGTAGCAGTACAATGACAATAAAGATATCTTGAATCTTGAATCTTGAACAAGATCTGTGCAAGAATTTTAAAATGTTTCCACAGATTCTCAATAGGATTGAGGTCTGGGCTGTGACTGGCCCACTCCAGTTTAGTTTTTAAACCACTCCAACGTGGCTTTTTCTGTATGCTTTGGGTCATTGTCCTACTGGAATATAAATCTTCTCCCAGGTCACAGGTTTGGAGCAGGTTTTCCTCCAAGATTTGTCTATATCTTGCGCCATCCATTTTGCACTATATTTTCACATTTTTGACTATAGCATTAGGCTCCCGCCACCATATTTCACGATAGTGTTCTTGGGATGATGCGCTGTGTTATGCTTGTACCAAACATAGCGCCTAATGTTGTTGCCAGAAAGTTCAATTTTTGTCTCATCAGACCATAGAATCTTCCTCCGCTTGGTTTGAGTCTCCCACCTGCTTTTTGGCAAACTCGAGGCAAGATTTAATGCGAGTTCTCTTCAACAATGCCTTTTGTTTTTGCCACCCTCCCATAAACACAGATTTGTGAAGCGCCCAGGCTATTGTTGTCCCATGCACAATTCCTCCCATCTCTGCAATGAAAGACTAACTTCATCAGTTACCATAGGCCTCTTGGTGGCTGCCCTAACAAGTGCCTTTCTCGCAGGATGCTCAGCATGACTGATTTCGGCTTGTGCAGGTGGCTCCACCTGAATGCATCCCGACTCTGGATTCCCGAGAAAATCTGACAAATGCCTCTTTTCCACTGGCGCAACAAACAGGTTTTGTGCAGTAGCGGGAGCGTGCATACGTAGTCGACCATAATAATAATAAAGAATAATCTGGTTCTTCATGTCCATCACTAACCGAAACTAGCGAGTACTAAGCTGCTCATCAGGTACTAAGCAGACCTACAGAGAACCAATGTGTGAAGCTAGTGTGACCGGGGCACATGTGAGCCCCAGACTACAAGAGCCAGACTACGCCACTCAGGGAATTGCACCCAGAGAATACCCAATAAATACACAATAAATACACAGGTTCTTGAATAAGAAAGGGAGCAGAGACGTGAGTTTCCAGTTTCACCAGAAAATATAATTTATTTAGGGGTTCACAGGGTAATTTATATTCACATTTATTTACAGCTAAAAGGTAATCTACTTTATTACAAAAATATATTCTATTTTAAAACCATACACTTTTTAAGAGGTTTCCACTGATGATACCACCAAATTAGGAGGAGGGTTGCCAAAGGAATCTATAGGAGGAGAATGGGGAGGGAGGCATAGAAGGTTTCACCGCCACAAATAGGCCATGCAAAAATACACTGTTACGTATACTAAAACTGCAAAATGAACACAGCACTCGTGAGAAACACAGCAATTATCACACGTGAATAGGAAGCCCTAAGGGGAAGCCTCCGCTCCGTGACCAACCACCTACTGAGCTGTAGCAACCCAACCGTCCTGTTAACCGGCAGGAGCCCGGAAATAGCAACCCCCTAAAATCCACAGCCAACAGTTGGTTTATAAGAAAATAATGAAACAAAAGAAATAAACCAGTATTAAAAGACAGCAACCAAACAAAGTAATGGGCAAAAACAGCAGTGGCCCAGCGCTCCTCCTGATAAGAAAAATAACACAATTAGCAACCTTTTACAATAATTACAAATAGGAGATCCCTAGTTAGGCAGCCATACTGCCTTACCTGCACTCATACAGCAGAACTAGGGGCTACAGGAGACCATCGTCAGGGTCCTTGTTCCTATAATGAGAGGTAAGGTTACCAATATGCATTAACATCTTACTAGAACCACTGCAACAGTTAAAATAAAAGCAAGCTACAACAGGACACAGAATGCATACCTGGAAGCCACAAGATACGGTGAGCACAATTAGTCTTCCGTTGCGTTGTATAAGGCAGGGGAAAGAGCTAACGCTGCTCTTTGCTGGCTCTGCTCCTACTGCAACCTTTACCATGCGATCAGGACGAAAGCGGGGTGAGTCTGTCACTGCCTGCCCACTGCTCCCTTTAAATGAACTGAAATGATCACGATCACCTGTTCTCACTCACGGTGATTACAATAGAGTAACCAGTATCAGCTGTTTTCACTCAGGATGGTTACAAGCTGCGTGGCCAAACTCTCAACCCATTACACTAGCAATACTTTATGAAGTATGTCATGGCTGGTGACACCTAATCGCTGGAGAGGCATACATTAACTATCAAAATGGTCATTTGATTCACCCCATTTGTTTTGTACCCATCTTAACAACAGGGAAATCAGACTTTTTTTTACCAGTTTATCCAAATCTGGGAGAAGTGATGCATGTCTGCAGTTAGTTAAAACATTTGTTTTAACTAACTGTTCAATGATAAGGTTAGCCTACTGTCTAATGATAATGATAATGTTCAATGATAAGGTTACTATCTAATGTAATCATGTACCAAACATTAATTATATTTCGTCAAGTAGATCCTAATGTTCACTCAGTTAATGGAGTGAGACAACAAAGTGACAATGGTAAATAACTTACACGAATACATATTGTGGCAGCCCAAGGGGCTGCACCAGAAAATGGCTGCCTGGCCTCCAACACATGGCAGCCCAAAAACACTACATTTCCCAGCAGGCCACAGTAACACCTGAACGAAGTCAGGCAATGGGGACTAACGAACAGCTGAAAGCCATTTTTGAGGCCTATTTAAAGGGCTGAATCCCATCACACTTGGAGAGGAGTAGGAACGTGAGTGGGAAGGAGTGCTGTGTTTGTTTGGAGAGTGAAACTGTGAAGTCAATTGACCAGCCAATATTTGGATTTAGAGAGTGTTGGAGTGTGTTTTTTCTGAATGAACTTGGATTGTTTTGAGGACCCCCTTTGGATATTGACTACGGACTGGATAACGGAATTGACCTGGATAACGGAACTGGATTTTGGACACTGACTACGAGATAAAGATTGCGGACTTTGTGTTTGTATTCCCCCGAATGCCCTGCCCTTTGTTTTGTGTAGTGTTTGTCTTAGATCATTTGTTAGTATAATAAATTATCATTTTTGTTTATATTACTGCCTCCTCCTTGTTCTTGAATTTGCCTACGCCCTCTGCAAGGTCCGTGAGTGTCGCCCAACCCCTGGGGACACCACATATGGTGGAGAATGCGGGCAGAGGGCATCACTTATAGGCAAGAGGAGGTAGTGCAAGTGAGTGGGATTTTTGATTTTAGATTTTTAAAGAAATACAGATGATGGAAGGGGACTGGACAGTGGATCCAAACATGGAGTCTTGGCTGGAGGCAGAGGGGCACAAGCACCTGTCAAAAGTGCACCGACGTTCCCTCACGGTGTACTTTCAAGCAAGTCCAGCCCTCAAATGCTCCTTTTTGGCTGGAATGGCGCCTGACGTTGCTGAGGCCATCAGTGAAATGGAGAGGGTGTTGAGAACCCTGAAGGGACGACAGATGAAAAAAGTCCTAAAGAAGGATGGCCACTCCTGCTCTGTGGTGCCCCCTAGGGAGAAGAGCGAAAATGTCCCGGGTAAGCTGCAAAAGCAGCATACAACTGTCGCAGACAAGTGTGCTGGCTTAGAGGCGGAGTTAGGAGAGGCACAAGTTGTGATCAGGGGCAAAGCGGAAGAGATTCAGAAACTGGAGAAGTGTTGTCGGGACCAGAGGGAGGACCTGGTGAAGACCCAGAGACGGGCGGCCATGGTTGAGGACCAATGGCGAGTCACCCTCCGGGAGGTCCAACAACTGAAGAGTGTCCAGTCTGAGCTGTACCGGACAAAAGCTGAGTTGGGGACCTCGGAGGAGCGCCATCTGGTGGCCGTGGGGAGATTGCTGCAGGAGCACACTGACTCGCTGAGAGTGCTGGGAATCATGGCTGGGGAGCTGGAAAAGGACAAAGCATCCCTTGGCGATGACATGAGGCGGGTAGAGGCCCACAACCTGGAGCTCGAAGAGAAGGTGAGAAACCTAACCAAGATGTTGGACAAGAAGCAGCGACAGTGTCTGGACATCCAGGAGTCCCAGGATCAGGCCACAGACAAATATGCCAGGGCCTTTGGGGATGCACAGACCGAGCTTGCCCAGAAGGAGGCAGAGCTAAGGAAAGCAGCGGAGAACCATGCGTCCGAGGCGGAGCAACTCCGGTGCCGAGTGGAGCAGGAGAGCGAGGGAAGGCGGGAGCTGAAGGCTCAGTTGGAGCAGGGGAAGGCCCTTGCTTTCCAACAAGAAGAGAAGATTTTTGCATTGCAAGAACTTCACCAAACCACCTCTACAGCCCTCCTGACTGAACAGAAGAGAAACGAAGAGCTCCCTCTACTGCGAGAGGAAGTGAAGGTCTTAACTGAGAGGCTGGACCAGAAAGAAGCCCAGCAGCGGGCCACCGAGAATTAATTTCTTAAAGTATTAAAAAAACAAACCGACACTGCTGGATCTACAGGATCAGTTGGAAAGGGTGAGTGAGGAATTTGAATTTGTGACTCATAAACCCGATGTAAAAGATTCTAGCACCCAGGTGGAGATCTTGCATCCAGTGGAGCTGACCATAGATGAGGACCAGACATTGAAGTCGGAGTGGAGTCAATGGTCCTCAGTCCCATTCAGCCTGCCAGACCTTCGAGGGGGCCTGGAGGAGCAGCATGCGGAGGATGAGCTGTGGTGGGACCACAGTATTGAAGGTCTCCTAATTATGGTTGAGGAGGCCTGGTTGAACACTCAACCATCTCCTGTCATGGTGAGTACATCTCTGCCAATGAAGTCAAGAAGACAGAGAAGAGAATGGGAGTTTAGAAGCTCTCACCTGAAGAGAAACCGGAAACCTAACAGAATGATGGTGAAATGGAATGACCCTAGGAAATGTCGATGGAAAGGTGATTTGAAGGAAAGAAGGACAAAGAAAGACAAAGACAAAATTAACAGTGTTGTGAAGAGCATGTTACCCCACCTGACCCCCTGAAAGGAAAAGGAACGTGGAAGAAAAGGCCAAAGAATGGACTATGGAGGAAAAGGCTGCACAGGGTTCGCTGGAGCAGCCATGGAAGGCTGGTGAGGACCAGAGCAAGACTGGTACTTGTCCGGTCCATGAAGCCCAGAGCCAGTACCCACATGTGGCCAGTTGGGGGCAAACAAGGTGAGCGACTTTCGCCATTTCCTAATGGCTTGCAGACGTTCTTGCAGGTGATGAATGGAGAGGGAATCTGGACGTTTGATCCTGGTGGAGCACTGCCTGAGTGGACCTGGAGAGGGGGGCCCTCCTGGTGGCCGCTGGACATAGGCCGCTCAGCCCTCCCGAGGTCAGAGCTGAGGAGGAGGGTGTGTGGCAGCCCAAGGGGCTGCACCAGAAAATGGCTGCCTGGCCTCCAACACATGGCAGCCCAAAAACACTACATTTCCCAGCAGGCCACAGTAACACCTGAACGAAGTCAGGCAATGGGGACTAACGAACAGCTGAAAGCCATTTTTGAGGCCTATTTAAAGGGCTGAATCCCATCACACTTGGAGAGGAGTAGGAACGTGAGTGGGAAGGAGTGCTGTGTTTGTTTGGAGAGTGAAACTGTGAAGTCAATTGACCAGCCAATATTTGGATTTAGAGAGTGTTGGAGTGTGTTTTTTCTGAATGAACTTGGATTGTTTTGAGGACCCCCTTTGGATATTGACTACGGACTGGATAACGGAATTGACCTGGATAACGGAACTGGATTTTGGACACTGACTACGAGATAAAGATTGCGGACATATATTTGTAACTTCTGATGATGTTAATTATTTAGTGTTTGCTAGAATTACGACTAGCAACGATAGCAATACAAAACATAACCAGCTAGGCTATTTGCAGTGTTGGGGAGGTTACTCTGAAAATGTAGTTAACAAAGTTAACAAATACTCTACACTGGAAGTAGTTAAGCTACAGCAAAGCTACCATAGTGAAAAAAGTAGTTAGCTACACTAAAACTACTTTTAAACTACATTGAAGTTACTTTATGGAAAAAACATTGTACATAAATGTCCATTGCTTTACTTACTTTTACTTTAGCTCTTCTAAATGAACTACCTTTAAGTGCAGATAATTACAAAGCACTGGGTATACACCTGGTAATTAACACACTGTAAAAGAAAGTGTTATCCAATTTATTCATTTTGAATACTTGGAAAAACAGTATGTACCTATTTCTGACAATGAAGACAAAATCTTTCCAGGGAACTCTGATCTGTCAATGCAAATTAAGGAGAAGTATGTCTTTATAATGTTGTACACAATTAAAACTTGTAGAACGGGAAAAAGTAAATACTTTGATGTCATACAATAAGAAGCTCCTACCCAGGGTGAGATTAGATGCTTGTTCTACATTCCCAGAACATGGAGTAAATAGTGTCCACCTTAAACAACTTAATACAGACATAGCCTTCCTCCAGGAGACTCATCTCCGCACCACCGATCATTTTCATTTAAGAGGTGGCTGGGTTGGCCAATTTTTCCATTCAGTATTTCCTTCCAAATCCAGAGGGGTTGCAATACTCATTAATAAAAATACTCCCTTTGCCATCTCACAGGTTAAGGCGGACCCCAGAGGCCTCTACATTATAGTTACCGGTCGGCTCTATGATACACCAGTAATCCTGGCAAATATTTATGCTCCTATCTGGGATGATTTGAATCTTTTCTCCAATTTTTTCACTTGATTTTAGGGGGAGACTTCAATTGTGTCTTATCCACCACTTTAGACCACAGCTCAACTAAACTTCGGCCCCTTCAAAATGTGCCTCTGTAATTAGGACATTTCTAAATTCATATGGGGTCACAGACACTTGGCGCTTCCTGAATCCAACAGCCCGGGCATACTCTTTTTTCTCTCTCGTATTGACTATTTCCTGATTGATAATAAACTACTACCTTCTATCCGTAAATGTGACTACCAGGCAATAATAATTTCTGATCATACCCCATTGGTCTTGGAACTTTCGTTCCTCAGCACATCGCCCTTGGCGCTTTAATTCCCTGCTACTCTGGGAGGCATATCTCAGGGGCCAGATCATTTCTTATACTTCGCAGGATAGGAAATGCAAATTGAACCGGATCAATACCTTGACAAACCTCATCCTGGATCTGGAGAGAACCTCTGCAAATTCTCCATCTCCCGACCTATATAAAAAACGTCTTTCACTGCAGACTGAATTCGACATTCTGACAACAAATCAAGCCGAGAGACTTCTCCTAAGATTGCGTCACATTTCATACGAATATGGGTGTCGTGGAAAAAATAACTCAGCAGGATCAGAGAGAATTCCTTTAAACAGTATTAAAGCTTTAATTACGAGCAGCTGCACGGAGACCCGTGTCACGCAGGACGGCGAATCTCCCGCCTTCAAATTCAAATGAATATTTATATCCAAAAGACGGAAGGGGAAGTAACAAGGGTTAAACAAATGGAGTTCCTTTGAAGATATAATAGTGTTTAGAACAGCCCTCCCAGGGTCCTAAACCAATGGGAAGGAGGCCTTTTAGGGGAACCTTGGAACCTAGTTGTGAACAGCCTTTTGTCTTGGACCTGTGGCGCCGCCGCGTCACACTGAATTAATTAGTGTTTACCATCCCCTGTGGATGTGGTCTAGCATTCCAACTTGATACACTTTCTTCCTCCACATGGGGAAAAGGCCAGTAAAACCTTTGCACACCAACTCCGCCAGGCAACAGCTCGCCAAACAATTTCAGAGATTTGTACACCATCTGGCACCATTACCTCTAATCATGACGAAATAAACAGCACCTTACATCATTTCTACTCAAAGCATTATACCTCACTTGGTATCCCATCTCTAATGGACAATTTTTTCACTAATTTGGAGATTCCCACTGTAAATTCGTTCCTGTTCATCACAACACACTCCTCCTCGATATGCGCTAGGCATGTTGTACTTCAATTAAAAATTGTCCATCGCCTTCATTGGTCCAAAGTTAGATTAGCTAAAGTCCAGCCAGATCTGGACCCGACCTGTGACCGATGTAGACAAGCTCCAGTGACACTTGCACACATGTTTTGGACCTGCCCTAAATTAAACTCATTTTGGCATTCAATTTTTGAAACGTTATCCAGCATATTTGAGTGGCCTCTGGAGTTCTCTCCTCTGATGGCAATCTTTGGAGTCTTGACAGACGAGACAACCCTGTCCACTACCCAAGCTAACTCTCTAACCTATGCCACCTTACTGGCAAGAAGGTTGATCCTGCTTCGGTGGAAAGAGACTACCTCACCATCATTTACTCACTGGATTAATGAGGTAATGCAATCTTTGAAACTGGAAAAAATAGGTACACTGTTAGAGGATCCATATTTTATACCACATGGCAGCCCTTTCTGAGCTCCGTAGAGAGGCTTGATGCTCGGGCTCTTGCCTAAACCAGGAGAGTTTTTTGTTTTTTTAATATTATTAGTATTTTTTTCTCTTCTTCTTCTGTCTGTATTTCTTCCGCCCGTCCCCTCCCCTATCCCTCTTAATTAACTTTTTTTTTACCTTTCACATATATATTTTCCCCCCTTTTACTTAGTCCTTACGCCCACTAATTTTACCAAACCGCAATATGGTGGGAGGGACGGTGGGTCAGTAGAAGGGGAGGCGGAGGGGGGCTGGGTGGGGGAGATTGGGGAAACTGTTCTGAAAACCTTGTAATAATGTATGCAGGTGTCTGTAAATGTAATGGAAAAAAAGAAAACCTTAAACCTTAAACTAAAAAATAAACCTTGGTAAAAAAAAAAAAAAGTTGTTCCGCTACGTGTAATTCCGCTGCTCCCCAACACTGGCTATTTGACATATGTACCTTTGTTCACTGAGTAAGTCGATATGTAATCAATTAAACATAAAAATGAGACAGATGAAAATATATTTCATCGGAATCTCTGTGGTTGTTTTTCTGGCCGAGCTCGAGGTACGCTAATGCATTTGCGAGTAATACTTCCGAGTTTCAATGGAGCATGCAACCGCAGCATCAATCCATGTCAACACAGCACAAATTAACCCTAGGGATCACCAGAAACGATTTTGGCGATTTTGTGTGGGGAACGCCCACACGACCGGCCGTTGGCTAGTGATGAAAACGAGGTCTAAGAAAATCTCTTCTGGTGGATCCGTAAGGCTAAAGAGCAGATTGCGTCAATACTGAGTCGAAGCCCACAGCTAGGGGCTATATCAAACAACAGGACGCCTGTTTCGGCAATATTATGGCCTCAGAATTATTTATCTTATTTCATAGTGCGGACAGAAAGGTCGGCTACAGTAAGTGTGCTTTACAGTACTTTTAGAAATGATTCACAAGGGCAAGTGGGATACAGTCATCAGCATAAAATATAATATAGTGTCGAGGCAGCTTTACCAGACTAATGATGCTTACACCCCCTCAAATATCACTGGCAGATTACATATGTTTCCAATATGTCAGCGAGAGGTAATAGGAGGATGGAAAATCCTGCCAGGACGGATGCCCTCGAGAAAAAGTGGGCAAGTATAATGTGGTGCATATTTCACAATTTGTGTGGGAGAAACATTTATATTTAACAAAGCAGCGAAAACAGCCATCTACACTCTGAACTTCAACAACGTCAAGAAACCACATTTTGGGATGAAGCAAGACATTTCCCTGACTCGGGTGCGCCTATGTTTCGTTGGGTTGGCCCTTGTATTGGCTGCTGTTGTTGGATTTCTAATTGGAATTGTTTCAGAACTGAAGGTAAGAATGTAGAGCACCAAATTGTGCATCTATACAATTATTTTGTTTGCGCCCATAACAAGCTTTTCGCATTTTCGCAATACACCTACTGTAACCAACAGACAGCACTATACTATATTTAATTTATATTCATATATTCATCGTTTCAATTTTGACGCTCAAGCAATGTGCTGCTGGATATTCTGTTGCTACTTTCTGAAGCCGTTCCTGTTGCTCTTTGTATCGGTGTTTAATGTACTCTCTCTTCTCATCTTCATAAATCCATCAGGATAAGAGTATCGACCGAATAAATCTGTATTCCAACTAACAACAATAATCCTGTGTTAGATTATGAAACGTTTGTAGTATAAATTAAGAGGAAATAACGCAGGTTTTCAAAAAACAACTTTTAAAAGCGGCTCTTGTTGTTGATGATTAATACAGTGGTAAGGTTCTTTACATTTTAAACAACAAATAGCCTATGAGCATTTCCAATATTTTTACAATGGGCATTTAGTTTTAGATAACATAAGAGCTTGGATGCTACGAAATATCAAAACGTATGCATTTGCACCGGTGAACGAATCGCATGAATTAATGAATGGATGATTGAAATCGATTAATAAAGACCAGTCGTATTGTAGCATTGTAACATTTACCAGCCACATTTACTTGGCGAAACGTCATTATGCTTTCATAAACGCTCTGAGAAGTCAATTATTCAAGTAGGCAACATTATAAAGACCCAATTTAAACAAAATTAAACTGCAAAATTAAAATGACACAGATATATTTTGAGACAAAACTTGGCAGCAAAATATAGACTGAAAAAACTAATTCTGTACACTGACCGTAGGATACTACTGACCACAGTAAAATACTAACTTTAAGTCGCTAACAGTTTCATTATTTTATATATTATCGTTTATATTACAGCTAAAGTAAGGAATGTGTCGAACTATCACATCATTTTCTTATAAGGGTGAGGTTAATTGCGCTTATTATTATGATTGTTTTAAGGACGCATTGCAGCTTCTTCGCTGACGTCATGGAGCGTTAATTGTTCACTGAGAGATTCAGGGCTTCGCGCGGGGCTTTCCAAACGCAGTTCCTGTCCTTCTAGTCAGTGTTTTTATCAAGTAAGGTATTGAAGAACAAAATGCTAAAATTATTTTGTTGCAACTGGTTTTAATCAGTGTCGACTCAGGGGGGGTGGTAAGTGTTTAGTTCTCCTGTCGATGTGCCCGCAAGTTCCACATCAAAGGGTGACATTGGAGTAAATATTCAGCCCTGTACGGTTATGTCCATGTTTTTTCAGTACTGTCAAAATCCTGTTAAAAACGTACATTTTCAATCCTGCCCCACCCCATAGCCTACTGACAACATTTCTTCCGATGGCCTACTGTCCACTGAATTTAAGTAATCGCCCTGTACTGCACGATCACGTTCTAAAGCAGGGGTTTCACGTTCTAAAGCAGGGGTTTCACTCATTGATTAACTCACAGTAAAACGTTTCATATAGGGACACAAAAACAGTCTTCCCCTGCCATTCATGAGCTTATCAACAAACGTAGATAAAATATCAGTTTACACAAATGATTGGGCTAATGAAATACTTAAGAGCAGAAGTCAGCATGAAATCCAGAAACAGTTACGGCCCTCCTTGTCCATCTCTGTTCTATAGGTTTTATAGTTCTATCATTTTTTCCTGTACCGCGGGAATTATGTGAGTCTGGCACGTCTCGTGGGACTGCCGATTTAATGTCACCGTCTATTCGAAATTCAGAACCCCATTGTGACTCCACCTGCCGTCGGAATTAGCCAATCTAATCAATCAAGCTAATGCAACCCCTTCCTAAGTGCATTATTTCCACATTGGTTAGTCATTGGTTGCCTGACATCTGATCAAGTTTTGAATTCATGTCAATTACAGCTCATTACACACATTTGCTGTTACAGCTGGGACAATACTAGGGCTGGGGTTCTCAAACTCGGTCCTAGGGACCCACTGTGTCAGCAAATTTGTTACAATTTTGTTGATCTCTTGATCAATCAAGGTTGTTGTAAACATGTGTTTAAGTTATACCATTATTTTTCTATTAAACTTATTTAAACACAATGCAGATTTCTCTCATTACCAGTTGCTGTGTCCTTTAACTCTTAATTTCCCCTCAAATCGTTTAGTTTCAGTGTCCAAATGTCCACACTTTAAGCAATTGGGACCACACATATTTCACCTGATGAAACTATATACTGACATGTTAACTTGAGTCAATTACAAAATGTAACCTCCTACTAAAGGAATAATTTACCATATAGCACATTACAGAAAATGAAAGTATTAAATGTCTGAGAACTGATCTGACTGACTAAAAGTCCTAGAATGTGAATATGAGACATTTATTCCTCATGGCATGTATAACTATTTCTGACATAATGTGGCATTAAGAGGGTAAATTATCCCTAACTTACAATTAACAGCTCGTAGCAATTATGGTTTTGTGGCCAAATTATTTATCCATGTATTTCCAATTTTATGTTGAGGAGATGCGATATGCCTACAGATACAATTGGGCATTCCAAATGCAGTGTGGAGCACACCAGTGGTTTCCAGTCCATGTATTTGTTAAATTCCACCACCAGCACACCTGAGCTCAAGTCAAAAAACTCAAAACCATAACACCCAGTTCACCCCGGTATTGGAACCGGGAGTTACAGTCAGTTGAGACCAAAATGTAGCTTTTGGCCATGGACACCAGCAGTGGGTTTTTGCATTGGAAGAAGGGTGCTTATGTTGAAAAAGACCTATACCTATGGTGAAATATGGTGGTGGATCTTTGATGTTATAGGGTTTTTTGCATCTAATCTCCCGGAGGCTCTTGTTAAGGTCAATGGAATCATGAAATCCAGCAAGAAGCAAGGGCAAATAACACTTTGGCAAAAAACCTGGTTCCCCCTGACAGGAAGCTGAAACTTAGTCATGAATTGATCTTTCAGAAAGACAATTATCCCAAGCATACCTCAAAACTAAGCAAGAAATGTTTATCTGACCACAAAATGACTGTTTTGCAATGGTCATCTCAGTCTCCAGACTTGAAACCAATCGAAAATTTTAGTTTGGATTGAAGATGGCAGGCCACAAGTGTAGACCAAATTATTTGAAGGATCTTGAAAGATTTGAAATATTCTGTATGGAGGAATGGTCAAACATCCTAAAACACCATAGAAGGTGATATGTTCATGCAGATATATTTTTGTTGGATTTTATGTCAAATAATTATTAGGGGTATGAATAATTGTGATATTTTTTTTTCCAAAAATATTAACTGTTAAAGAAAATCGTTTTCTCTTAACAGTTGTATTCATATACAACAATGTAATTTAACAATTTTTTCTACATATAATATAGCTAATAACCTGTGTTGTCCATTTTATACAGCCTTTTTTGCTGATCTTTATCAAGGGTCTCAATAATTTCTGACCTGACTGTTAATGTGAAGAGCATACAGTACCTAACTGTTAAAAAACTGACCGTAGACAATCACACCAGTCAAATTAAACACTGCACTTAATGTGCATGCTCTATTGGCTGCAGTGCACATGCAGTTGTTTTGGAACATGTAAATGCAATTTAAATGTTTGAACTTATGATAGATTCCATATTTTAATAAGGGTTGGGTCGCAGAGAATCTATATGGGTCGTGGGCTCGGAAAGTTATTTTGCTCTCAGAATAAATCAGGTGATGAGTTCTTCTTATTTATTTTAATAACACATATTTTGATTGCTTTTGCCCTCAAAGAAATGAGGGCACTGATTTATATTTCCTATATGTGCATCAGCCTGCATGACACAGCTGAACGGTTTGCAAATGTATGGTGTATCCAAGTTGCAAAGCTGACTGCAGTACAATATGACCTAGTTTCAATTTGACTTAACACACAGTCTTGATTATCTTTTGTTCCTTCTTTTTTCATTTCTAAGGAAATATTAGAAATATATCTTATTCCACACTTTTTCCATCATACAGTCGTTGCTACTTTTACATAACGTGTTAATATAACCTCTATCCTGATTCTTTCAAAACAAATTTAATTCGAATTTTTCTGAGATTGTCTGGAACTATGGATGCAAATTTGCCTTCTGGCTAACTCTGACACATTTACATTGATGTGTAAACTGAAATGATTGATTAATGTGTACTGTCCCTCACTCGTCAGGCTCATAACCTTATGGTACCATGAGCCTGACCAGGTTGACACGCTGATGTGAGATAAATCCCCCAACTTCAGGGATGTGCTCTGCTAATAAACCAGTGGTCAGTTACTTGTTCAGGTGGAGCTCCAATTGAAGGAAGCGAATCAAGCCAACTCACCCATTGACCAATAACATGGTGCTAGATAAAACATGGTGGAACCAAGAATATTCTCAAATAATCCTCAATTTAGAACAACGGTTCCTAAACTCGGTACTGGGGAACCCCTGTGTATGCTGGATTTTGTTACAGTTAAGGTTGTTGAAAACATGTGTACATTCGAACATTGTTTTTTCCTTGAACTCATTTTAATACAATGGAGGTTTGGCTTGTTACCATTTGCTTATCATTTACCTTTATCTAAACAGTAATTATAATTATAAATAAGTATATTATAATAGCAGATTATAAAATGAAATAAATAAAAACAATGAATACAATAACATCAAATGTAGCAAAAGTTAATTAGTATCAAAATAAACAGTATTAGAGAGATAAATAGTAGATAAATATACCAATGTTTAACAATGTTTTTTAGTGAGACTTGCTTGACAGTTCTTATCAAGGGAACTGGAAAGGAATGGACGTGTGTGGGTGGAGTCCCCCAAATCAGAAAGTCAGAAAGGATCAAACAATGTTGTTAAACCGTGTGAAAGGAAGTAAAACAGACAAAAATAATAATTTTTCAGTTTCACATCATATTCATATCAAGTTCTAAAAGACAAATCGGATGTCCGTTTTGTGAAAGAGGAAAAAAGAAAGAAATGGGTAGCCAATGAGTAAATGTGAAATTAGGCTAGCTGTATGGCCTACATCCATGGCTTTCAACCTATGTCCTGGGGGCCCACTGTGTATGCAGATTTTTGTTCCAACCAAGATTTCAATTCCTGAAGTATAGCAGCTGTTCATTGTTTTTGATTAGACACTTTTAATATCCATTGATGGATGATTTTGTACTTTTACACTTTTTACTTTTGCACTAACTCTCAGACAAATATTCATTTTCTGTGGTACATTTATATTTTTATTTGATTTATTGATAGACGTACAGTTGAAATAAGTAAAGCTCTAAATGCTGAAAGTGTGGGGACTTTCATATGCATAAGATGGCGGCGCACGTAGGTGCAGCGGCTCAATGCTCCCGAGACCGGTGCTCCTACTTAGCCATTTTTATAGTTTTTATGGTGATAAATATGTTGATAAGTACTGCGTTTGCACTTGTAAACTACAGCCGCGACGAACTTTTAAACATCAGTTCGGAATACAGTTGCGTTTTCAAGAACGAGAACTTTGGCTACAACATCCCGACAGAGCTAGCCAGGCCGGCCGGAGCTCCGTGGATTATTGTCCCTCTCGAGAAGCGACGCAGGCGGCGCAGAGAAAGGAAACAGAAGCGAGGCTGCCGGTCTGGAATACGTGCTAGGCTAGCGAGGAACCCGCACAAACCCCGCTGCCTAGCCTTTTCATGGCGAACGCAAGATCACTTGCCAACAAAATGGAAGAGCTGGAGACGATCACAACTACGCAGAAAAACATACAAGACTGCTGCGTTTTGATCATCACTGAATCCTGGCTCAACCCGACAATCCCCGACGAAGCTATCAAGCTAGCAGGACGCACAGCCCACCGCTACGACAGAAACAAACTCTCTGGTAAGAGCAGAGGAGGCGGTCTTTGCGTCTACACTAACAACAACTGGTGCACTGATGCAACTGTTATCAACAATCACTGCTCCCCGGATTTAGAGTACTTATCAGTCAAATGTCGCCCCTTCCATTTGTCCCGGGAACATACTGTCGTCATCGTCACTGCTGTGTACATTCCTCCAGATGCTAATACAACAACAGCACTGGGCTACTTGCTAGCAACAATTAGCAAACAACAGCGCACCCATCCTGACGGAGTCTTTGTGGTAGCAGGCGATTTCAATCAAGCCAAATTAAAAACTGTACTCCCAAAGTTCCATCAGCATGTGCAGTGCGCCACAAGAGGGAAAAACACACTTGACCATGTTTACAGTAACATCAAGCAAGGTTACAAGGCATCACCCCTCCCCCACTTGGGGCAATCCGACCATCTCTCCCTGTTTCTAACTCCAGCATACAATGCCATTGTCAATACAGCCAAACCAACTGTGAGACAAGTACAGGTATGGCCAGAAGGCGCTTCTGAGCAGTTGCAGGACTGTTTCAGCAACACTGACTGGGCCATATTTGAGGACAAGAACATCAACACCTACACCCCTGCTGTACTGTTCTACATAAAATGCTGTGTGGACAAGGTCACCAACATCACACGCATCCGAGACTTCCCCAACAAAAAACCCTGGATGACCAGAGACGTCCAGCTCCTACTAAAAGACCGTAACATGGCTTTCCGGTCCGGAGACAGGGAACTGTACAGCGCGGCCAGGTCGAAGCTGAAGAGGGGCATCAGAGACGCCAAAGCAGCCTACAGGAGGAGGATTGAGAGCCACTTTGAGGACTCAAACCCTCGACGAGCATGGCAAGGCATCCGACAAATCACCAACTACAAGAACAGCACCAACCAGAATACCAGCAGCAGTGCCCCACTGGCTGACCAACTCAACCACTTCTTCAGTCGCTTTGAGGTGGTGAGCACAGAGCCTGCCACGCCCATTGCCACAGTCTCAGCTTCCATCAGCCAGCCACTCAACATCCAGACTGCTGATGTTATACTTGTGTTCCGGAACATCAACACACGGAAAGCAACTGGCCCAGATGGAGTTTCAGGACGGGTTCTCAAGGACTGTGCTGTTGAGCTGGCACCAGTGTTCACTAACATCTACAACATGTCCCTCTCACAGTGCACTGTCCCCTCCTGTCTGAAATCTGCAACAATCGTGCCAGTCCCGAAGCAGACAGCCATAACCTGCCTCAACTACTACAGGCCAGTGGCACTAACACCTGTAGCCACAAAGTGCCTGGAGAGACTGGTCTCAAAGCACATCAAGGCCACTCTCCCACCCACCCTGGACCCACATCAGTATGCCTACAGAGAAAACAGATCAACAGACGATGCCATCACCACCGCCCTCCACACTGTTCTGCACCATCTAGATCAGCGAGGGACGTACGCCCGTCTGTTGTTCATAGACTACAGTTCTGCATTCAACACCATCATCCCCAGCAGACTGGTCTCCAAGATGTCCTCCCTAGGCTTCAACCATGACATCTGCCTCTGGATACAGGACTTCCTAACAGACCGGCTGCAGTCAGTCAGGATGGATCACCACCACTCCTCCACCCTGATGCTCAGCACGGGGGCCCCACAGGGTTGTGTGCTGAGCCCGCTCCTCTACTCCCTGTACACCCATGACTGCTTACCGGAACACAACTCAAACATGATCATAAAATTTGCAGATGACACGCCAGTGGTGGGGCTGATAACTGGGGGCGACGAGTCAGTCTACAGGGCGGAGGTGGAGAGGCTGGCAGGCTGGTGCTCAGAGAACAACTTGACTCTCAACATCAAGAAGACCAAGGAGCTCATCATCGACTTCAGGCGGAAACAAGAACATCATCCCCCTCTGTACATCAACAGAGAAGAAGTAGAGAGAGTCTCCAGCTTCAAGTTCCTGGGCACCACCATCTCAGAGGATCATGGTCCAACAACACACACTCTCTGGTGAAGAAGGCACAACAGCGGCTGTACTTCCTGAGGTCACTCAGGAAAATCAACATCTCCCAACAGCATCTGGTGTCCTTCTACCGCTGCACCATTGAGAGTGTCCTGACCTACGGGATCTGTGTGTGGTATGGAAGCTGCTCTGTGGCTGAGAAGAAGGCTCTACAGAGAGTTGTCAACTCAGCCCAGAAGACCACCAACACCCAGCTCCCTGCCATCCAGGACCTCTACACCTCCCGCTGCCTGAGAAAAGCCACCAGCATCACCAAGGACCCCACCCACCCCGGGCATCACTTGTTTGCCCTCCTGCCATCAGGCAGACGCTACAGGACTGTCAAAACACACACCACAAGATTACTGAACAGTTTTTATCCCAGGGCCATCACTGTCCTGAATGCTGCACTGAAAGACAGCTCCCATGCACTATAGCATTTTAGCCCATGCTGCCTAGCAGCTCAGCATTTTAGTCATGATGCCTCAATACAAACTCCCATGTGCAATATAACTTATAATAAGAGTAATATCCATTGTTGTGCAATATAACTTATAATAAGTGCAATATCTATCTTACATGTGCAATATGTAGCAAGTGTGTGGTGTGAATGTCTTAGCATTATACTAGTCTTCGTAAATAAGTGTGTGTGTGTGGGTGTATGTACAGTGTATCGGACTTTTGCTCCCATGTCTATTTTGTATTTATTTCTATTTTATATTGGAGCCCCACTAGGAGTGTTGTTTTAATTTCGTTGTAGCAGTACAATGACAATAAAGAAATCTTGAATCTTGAATCTTGACCTGGTTCCTGAAAACCAGCCCCCAGGCCCGAGGTTGAAAACCACTGCCCTACAACAAATTACTGCCCATTTTCAACAGATGGTTTAATTTCAGTGACCAGATTTCCAGACTTTAAGCGATTAGGACCACACTGATTTCACCTGCCAGTCTATAATTTAATCAATTGTAACCCCTTTCAAAATGAATAATTTGCTATACAGCACATGTTAGAGAACATGAGAGCATTAGTTGATCTGACTGAACAAGTCCTGAGATGTGAATATGGGACTCTTATTCTTCATGCATGCATAGCTATTTCTAAAAATGTTGAATTAAGAACAGCTTGTTACAATTAGGGTTGCATCAGTGGTTGGATCAAAAACCAGCATACACAGCGGTCCCCCAGGACCATGATTGAGAACCACTACTGTAGAACAGTGATTCCCAACCAATTCCTACAGTAGGGCTACTGAAATCTGGCCCAGGAATCCAAATTCGGTTCTGGTTTTCTTTTCTCTCAGGAAAGTAATTGAACAATTAGTGCAATTGATTAGCCAGAGTGTCTTCACACCTGACTCCCAGGTAAAAGGAGGGTGGAAAAACAGCCCACGAGGACCATGATTTGAGTAACCCTGTCCTATGAGGTACACTGCTGTAGAGTGTGTTCACTTCACCACATTTCCATCTGTGTATCACAGATATGTGTAAAAACAACCTGACCAACCTGTGTCCAAAATACAGTTGATTTTACAGGATAATAGAATGACTACAGGGAGACAGTTTAGTGCAGTGCAATGTTTCCCAAGAACTAACCCCCCCTCTAGAGAGGACAATTTTATTTTCATATTTACATATTCAACAAGAAATAAACTATTTTAAAGCCCTTAATTTATCAGTTATAGCAGTTGATTACACAGTTAACTCACTTCACCTGGTTTCTTGTGTCTAAATTGGTTGCTGATTTTTAGGTTAAAACAAAAACCAGCCACACCCTGCAGCCTTCCAGGACCAGGGTTGGCCACCCCATGAGCTACAGCAGGGGTCTTCAACTCCAGGCCTCGAGGTCCGCTGCGTCTGCAGGTATTTGCTCCAACCACGCACTACACCACCTGATTTCACTAATTAGCTCGCCTCCTGGACCAAGGAGGTAAACTAATTATTCTAAATCAGGTGGTGTAGTGCGTGGTTGGAGCAAATACCTGCAGACACAGCGGACCTCGAGGCCTGGAGTTGAAGACCCCTGAGCTACAGCCTGAAACTACTGTAGTCACCAGGCTGACTGTGAAGGCCTGTGTGACAACTTTGTTTGTAAATGGCGCTCTACGGAAGTATTTCATTGATTGATTGATTGATTGATTGATTGATTGCTGGCTGGCTCTTCCTCCTGTCTTCTTGTTTCTCCAGTGTGGAAAGAAGCCTGGTGGTCTGTGCTGCCGGAACGCCACCCAAGCCTTCTACGTCCTGCGGCGAACTGGTAGGCTCGCAGACACCGTCCCGAACCTGAAGCCCAGCTCAGGGCTGGAGACTGGGCTCCAGTCCCAATTCAGTTTGGCCAGTTTAGGAAATTAAATTGAAATGCAGTTCATAAATCAAATGTGATGTTCTATGGGGTTTTTTTCAATTCATCAATTGAATTACAATTTCATTTCCTGAATTGACTCCAATTTTTCTTTCAAGTGATGGCTATTGCCAGCCACCCACCCATTAGGCAAAAAAGTGGTTCCATAAAAACCCAGAGAAAATGTTAAGTCAAACATACCAATTGTGTGTAAATCTTCCTTTTTAATGCACTCTGAATAACCTACTCTGTTTACACTGTGTGTGTATGTGTGTGCATGTGTGTATACATGTGTATGTGTATGGGTATACACATAGGCGTAAGTTTTGGGGTAATGCCCACCAATATTATCTGACCTCTCAATCTTGTATTAAACGCACTGACGTTATCAAAGCAAATATTTGAAAACGAATGTCCAATTGCCTTACTTTGAATTAATCTAAATCATTGTTCTGTGAGTCAGGTCCAGCAAGCTACCTTGCAGAATTGTGATCATGCTAACTAGCTGTGACCTTAACGAACTGGCTAGGTGTTCAACGTGTTGCCAACTCTTGATTAAACTACCCTCACCCAGATCAGACTGAAAAGAATGTCAGCAGAAAGGCAGAAAAGACATAAGAATTGTCCTTATATGGAAGCATCATGTGAGTGTCTTTTTGGCCAGTTAGCTATTTGAATGTCTATATTGTTATTAATAGTTAGCTAGTTAGTGTAGTCAATTAGTAGTTGTAGTAATAGTCACTACCTGTGGTCATGCAGAACCTTAGCTAAATTCCTGAGGGGTTTAAACTAACACAAGCACAAACTTGATCTCTTAGATCAAACAGTTATCTGCAAGGAATTCATAGCTTCCAGTGACAGGTGCAAAAATGTGTTTGGATCTTTCCCTTAAACTTAATGATTAAAAGTAATGAAAATCACTATTGTACGGTCTACCGTGTGATGCTCTGCTTAGGCAGAGACAAAGATACCAGGGTAAAGATGTACTTATCTATTCATGAACATATTAATTAAAAAAATTATAGCATGTATGATTAAATTAAGGATTTGTTTTTATTTTTTCATTGAGGCATACTTTTTTATGCTGGATAAGAATAAATATGTATTTTTATACGTTTGTAAATTGTAGTTATTGTTACTCTGCAATGTAATAGGTTAGTTGGATTTGCAGATGGCGGTAGCTTAAGCTGCGTGTCAGGGTGCGAAATGGGGATCTGCCGAGGGGTTCAATTTTTTTCAAACAGCTGTTTGTAACATAACAGAGAGACAGGAAGTGAAAAGCAACTTTGTTACCTTTTTGTTCTCAAACTGCGGTTCAGGCGTTGGGCTCAGGGAGGAAGTGCCAGAAGTCATACTCTTTCTCGTAACACTCTCTCTCTCTTTCTTTCTCTCTCTCTCTCACTCACACTCACATTTCTGCATGAGCATGCTTCTTTGCATGTGGTCTGTGTGTTTCCTGTGCAAGCAGCAATTGCACACACACACACACACACACACACATTTCTGTACCATTTTGTTTGTCCTTGCCCTTTGCTTTTCGACGTAAAGGGCAAGGACCTGAGAAAAACCTCAGACATGAATGCTTGTGAACCAATGGAAAGTCTGTTGTTTCTCTGTTGAAAGACCAACAAGGCCTCTGACAAACATTTTCACAAACCATTTTTCAACATAATCCTCTCTGTGAAATAAATGTGACTATCACATTTATTACCGCTTCAACACCCCCATATTATAGCATATTCATATAATCATTATACTCAGCTACTCGAATCAGTATAATACGCATGATTTGAGATGAAACCATAATGGTGTTTGAGCATGACCATAGGCAGCTGCTATTCAGGTAATGCATTACATCTGTATCTGGGGTTCTGAGTGACTCGGCAGGTAAAGGCTGACTGGCACTGAGCTGTGCCGTTAGCTGAGGCGCTGGGACACCATTTGCTTCCCACCAGGGATGGTCCCCCAGCCTTCAGTGAGAGATATGCCTCTCTTCCAATTTTCACTACCTCTCTCTTGTACTACTGTGTGTGGCCTGTATAGTGTAAAATAGTCACTGGCTCTCTCCTGTAGTACTGTGTGTGGCCTGTATAGTGTAAAATAGTCACCTGCTTTCTCCTGTAGTACTGTGTGTGGCCTGTATAGTGTAAAATAGTCACTGGCTCTTTCCTGTAGTACTGTGTGTGGCCTGTATGGGTGTAAAATAGTCACTGGCTCTCTCCTGTAGTACTGTGTGTGGCCTGTAGGGTGTAAAATAGTCACTGGCTCTCTCCTGTAGTACTGCGTGTGGCCTGTATGGTGTAAAATAGTCACTGGCTCTCTCCTGTAGTACTGCGTGTGTCCTGTATGGTGTAAAATAGTCACTGGCTCTCTCCTGTAGTACTGTGTGTGGCCTGTATAGTGTAAAATAGTCACTGGCTCTCTCCTGTAGTACTGTGTGTGGCCTGTATGGTGTAACATAGTCACTGGCTCTCTCCTGTAGTACTGTGTGTGGCCTGTATAGTGTAAAATAGTCACTGGCTCTCTCCTGTAGTACTGTGTGTGGCCTGTATAGTGTAAAATAGTCACTGGCTCTCTCCTGTAGTACTGTGTGTGGCCTGTATAGTGTAAAATAGTCACTGGCCCTCTCCTGTAGTACTGTGTGTGGCCTATATAGTGTAAAATAGTCACTGGCTCTCTCCTGTAGTACTGTGTGTGTCCTGTATGGTGTAAAATAATCACTGGCTCTTTCCTGTAATACTGTGTGTGGCCTGTAGGGTGTAAAATAGCACTGGCAAGTGTATCAGAGGAGTGCATGCTCTTCAGCTGCAGGGGGGTTCTCCAAACAGGGCATGACTGGCATGAAATTTGAGGATAAAAAATATTTTTAATAATGTAAAAAAATTATAATAAAACAAATCTATTTCCCATCTGTGGTTTATCCTGGATATAAATGAAGGTATGCATCCATAATGAGATCTGATCATTTCAGCAAATAAATATACTGTTTACAAAGGGAGAAACTCTGAGCAAGTAGTGAGATGTGATCATTTATGTAAATAATTAATTTAATAATACAGACACAGGAGTCTTGGTGAGGTCCCAGATTTCAGTGTATTGTACCCAGAAATGCATTGTAACCATTCAGTGTGTGTGTGTGTGTGTGTGTGTGTATAAATATATATATATATATATATATATATGGGCTGTAATGACTAATCTGGTAATTGGTCTGATAAATCAACTATTGCCTTAATCACAAACTCATTTTTGAGAAATAATTATTGGATTTAAAATAAATGTTAAATTAATTATTAAATTAGCATATTTCCCCTGTATAAGCATGCTAGCTAATGTTATTTGATGTAAGAACACTAGCGAATGCTAGATACAGCCATCATTTCCAACATCACAATAATTTCCTTCAATAAAGGGACATTATAATAAACATAGCTGGGGTTTTGTCCCTCAAGCTAAGAAGTTGTGAGCACTGTGTGTGATTGATATAACTTCAGCCATATGTTGCCCTTTGGAACAGAATTTTATGGTGTTTATAAATTGATAAATTCATAGAAACGAATGCCAGACTAAGAAACGTCTTTAAAACTAGCATCTGATTAATCAACCATTTAATTCAACTAATGTTGAAAAAGAACCATAAAAACAAAATCAACTAATCAACTAATATGTATTCGGTTGGCAGCCCTAGTATGTGTGTGTGTATATATATATATATATATATATATATATATATATATATACACAGTATATGTATATGAGAGAGAGAGATATAATATTTTATTCTTTCTGTCTTTTGTTGGCAGACCTTACTGACCTTTTCCGGTCACAAAGTTCAAAGGCTTCAATGTTCCTGAAAGGTAAGAGTCTCTGGTGTAATTCACATTAGACTCATGTTCTCTTCACATTAGACTCATGTTCTCTTCACACATGAAACCGGTTTAAACTGACTGCAGTGAGACCCACTGCAACCAGTTTTTAAAAAATGTAAAAAGAGGGAGAACAAAAAACAGTTCAGAGCATGGACACAACTATATGCCAAGAGGAATCTGTGCTGTGTCTCACATCCACATAAAGTTAATGTGCCCCCCTCTCTCTCCTTAGCAACAGCGGGCGGTCCTGGAGAGGAGAAGATGGGGCAGGTGCGGTGGGCGAAGATTACTGATTCCCATGGTGCTGCCCTGGAGGAGGGCAGGGGCTGGATTCGGGTGGACGAGGCAGGGCTCTACCTGCTCTTTGTGCAGGCCGTCTACAGTCTGAGAGCTGCTGAGGGGGGCACGAGCATCTCTGGGGGGGGCAGCGTGGTTCTGCACTTTAAGGTGCTGGTGAAGCACCGGACGGGAAATGTGGAGGAATACTCTTCCATTTACGACCAGCGCTACCCACAGGAGGAGGAGATCGACGTGGTCCTGAGTCAGTCTGTCCTGGTGTGGATGGAGGCAGGGAACCATCTGGCTGTGAATGCCAGTCACCGTGAGATAATGGACTACCACTCCAATCCCTACTCCAGCTTCCTCACCCTCATCAAATACTCTGATTTATCTTAGATGTTATCAAATCTACACTGCTCTCACATGCCTTACATCCCTCTCGCATACCCTTCACCCCTCTCAAAAACCCTGCACCCCTTTCAGGCACCCTACATCCCCTCACATGCCCTACAACCCTCTCAGACACCCTGCATCCCCTCACATGCCCTACACCCCTCTCAGATTCCCTACATCCCTCTCAGACACCCTACACTTTCACATTACCTACACCCCTCTCACAAACCCTACACCCCTCTCACATGCCCTAAACCTCTCTCAGATGCCCTACACACCTCTCACAAACCCTACACCACTCTTAGACATCCTACACCCCTTTCAGGTACCATACACCCCTCTCAGAAACCCTGCACCCCTTTTCAGGCACCCTACACACATCTCAGATGCGCTACAACCCTCTCAGATGCCAATGACACCTCATTTGCCCTGGCAGCTTTTGAAGACACCCACCTCAGCCATGGCTTCTCAGCCCCTTACACCACCCATTGGTGGAATAGGTTGCCTGCAGCTGTCACCAGCCATCTTCTGACACAGACTGAATACCCACCCAGTTCTTCAAACTGTCCATTGACTCAGACTCACCTCTCTCCTAACATTAGCCCCTTCAGTATTACATAGTCCATTTTTTTAATCTATATTGGTGTTCATCTAGCCTCACCTGTCAAGATCATAACTATGAGCCTGGAGCCTGACTAGTTTCTCCGTCCAATGTGAAGTTTAATTCTGAAAAAGCTATGTTTACTCAGTTACACCTACTTCTGACCACCCCACAATTCAGTGGATGCAAGAAAGTATAAGCCACCCCAGCCAATCAAATATCACCAATCAGATTGCAGGGCCAGAAAAGTTATCAAAGTTATCCAGATGCTTCATCTGAATGTCTGGAGTTGAAACTAGTGTGCATCTAACCTACCACACTATGCTGTAAGTCATTCAATGTAATAAGATAATCAATGTAAATATAAATGTAAGCTAGGAGTGCACCAGTTCATCGCTGGTCTCCAATTCACTCTGCCTTATTTTTGTATTATTATTTTTTCTTATCTCCCATTTTGTGTTTATTCACCTATTTGGAATGCCTAATCATGATTGGACAGTAGGGCTGTCCCATCACTGCAATTTCCCTGTCGATTCCCCCCCCAAGACCACAGCTTTCATTTTACTATGCTTCCTTCACTACTAGCATGACTAATGCAGGCAGACTGCCTGACCTTCATTGACCAAAGGAGGCACTGTTGTGCAACGAGAAACCTCAACTCTGCCGACTGAAACCCTCCCTCCCTGATGCAAGCCTGCCCAATTACTCCTGGCTACAGTCAGCACTTCAGGTCAGGGTTCGACTCTGGACCACCTACTCTAAGAAACAGTGCTTTAACTGTCACCTCTACCCTCAAACTGCCCTCTATTACAGTGCAAAGGCAGGGGGTGAGGAACTTGTCACCCCTACCCCCAAACTGCACTCTGTTATAGTGCAAAGCAGAGGGGGGGGCAAGGGGGAGACTTTGCACTGTACAGGGAAGAGGGCTGCGTTTCCTCTCAGACGGATGTCAAAGGGACCTTTCCACACAGAACACAGCCTTTACTTTTCCGCCCTCGTTTGTCACAGCTATGGACAGAAATGGCTGTAAAACAAACAAGTGTTTTAAGATAACTTATTTAACTCATTCAAGCTTTCATACATCTTGACACTGTTTTGGCTTTTACAGAATCTAATCAGGACAGCAATGTAATGTTTTGTGAAAACGGTTGATGTGGAGTGGTGTGTGGTTTCTGGTGGTTTAATTTGTGATATGCCATCGTGCCAGGTGTATGTGAATATGGGTAACTTTAGTCACATTCAAATGTGCTTTGCTGAATACCTCCCTCCCAACAATATGTAGCCTAAAAGCTCCCTCTCAGCTTATCGTGAGGTCATCAAACTTGAACAAAAACAGATAATAGTCATGCTCCAAAACATTATACTTGTTGCATACTAGGGTACTGTAAATCAAAGAGGAAGAGGCAGAGCGAGAGTGACATTAGAGTGGATTTTCTGTCTATGAAAATTATGCAGAGGAAGCAGAATTCTTAATGGGAATCAATGGGATTTTTTAAACCTTGGCACAAATGAATGACTAAATGAATTAATAATTTTGATGAAAATGTGACAAGTCTTCATACTTGATCTTGTGACTTTCTAGCAATATTCGAGTAACACCAGTGTCTTTGGTTGCTAACAACGTGACGAAAACAGACAGCTTTGATGCAGCATATGTGCAGGCGTTTGCGCGTGGGCTCTGCTGCTGACGCACGCAAGGCATGAAGGAAGGAGAAGACGTTCTCAGGGAAAACTAGGCATCAACACAAACAAACACCAAAAATAGGAATGGAAAAGGAAACATTGTTTCCGAGATCGCTATCAGTTTATTCAGCCACTTCTTCCCTCCGCTCCAGTCTGTTGCAAATAACAATAATTGAGACATGATTCAGACATCAGTACCCTTGCATAATTAAAAACAAAAATTGTTTTTTTTGAGAATGTGTGGGAGAATAGCCGATAATCACTGTCTCACGTTTTTGAAGACGTTCTCAAGGGACACAAATTCTACGTGACATTATGTGTCAGCAAGTATACCATTATATAGTTACAGCAGGGGCTTTTAACAGTATAAAAAGAAGCAATATATGGACATTCAGTAAGCTGCTTTGATGTCATTGAGGATCATACAAAGCAAAGGTCAACCTGAAGGACCATTCAAGGTTTATTTTACGGAAACTATTTTCCGCCTGTCAGATGAATGGTTTTCTGGCGCCAAGTGGATTTTTGTCTGATGTTGTGTTTATTGTTGCAATTAAAACATTATTAAGGATAGTCATTAAGCCCCCTGAATAATGATGTATAAAAATGAAAAAACAATAGAGGTAGGCCTACACGTAGATCCTCGTGTACATCTCATTTGAGTGTGTAAAATCCAGCCAATACACGGGAACTGAGAAGAAGCACAAGAGCTGTGAAAATAAAGACCTGCCAACACTGACGGAGGACAAACTCTGGGAAATGCTGCCATTGGTGCAGCTCACACTAGAACCACTAGAGGGCGGTTCTAGTGTGATACTTAAGTATTTTGCAACACACGATGACATGGTTCAGCTTGACAATGACTAGCTAGATGAATTTGGATGAATTTGAATTCCATCTGCAAAGTTATGGATTGGCAGGACGTACCCCATACCTATACAGCACTGAGAGCTTTGCACTTTTCAGGGTTTCCCACAAAATGACCATAATGGCCACAACAGACTGCTTGCAGTCCTTACAAACATTAACTTCTGCACCCTCTGATCTCATGTAAACACGCTGAACTCAGATACAACTTCACACTAAGTACAAGATGATCATTTTCTAAACAGCTGTAAACACCAATGCTGGGTCACTCATATATGACATCACAGTAAAATTATTTTTATTTTTACCAAGGATACTTGTGCAGTCTGCAGCCGTAGTTCACAACTTTATCTAAGATGTCAGATAAAAAATATGATAGAGCCAATTGAATTATCAAGAACAGAAGTGGGGTTCTCCACCCGTGCTCTAGAATAGGGCTAATCAATAAAAAATGTATGGGATGAATTGTTGAGCATGGGGGGTGGGGTGAGTGGGGGAGGTAGAAGTTTGTTTTGTTCATTTAAAAACATATATGCTGTCATTTGAAATGTATGAAAAATGCTAGTTTGTTCTGGTTTTGTTTTGTTAATTTACAAATGCATAAGAAATGCTATTTTACTGGCCGTTCGAAACCACTAAGCGGGCCGCAACTGAATAAGTCTGCTCTAGAACATCTGGAAAGGGAAGTTACAGTTTGTGAGATTAGTTTCCTGCATTCTGATTGGTTTTACCAAGTTTTAGCTGGTGTTGTTATAGGTTAGTAGTCAAATGGCTTGAGATCAGGATTGGTCAGAAGAAGTAACTGGCCGTTGGTTTATTAGCAAAGCACATCCCCAGAATTTGGGCTCATAGTGCTTTAAGCTTACGAACCTGGTCAGGCTCATAGCACAGTAAGGATAAGTGAGGCCTACATCTTCTTTAGCTGCAAGTGATGGAAGGTGAAAAGCTGCTCTGTGTGTACTACAGCACTGTGTTAATACATTGCCGCCTGGTGGACATACTGCGTACTGCTAGTACCAGTGCCGCGGGAAACGTAACATGAGAACACTGCAGCCAAACTCAAGCCTTTCTGCTGCCTTCTCAGTACCATCCAGGGGTGACCAGGGTTCCTTCCTGAAGCCTGTGACCCGGTGCACTCTTCTGGTCTCCAGTTCCTCAGTACTCTTCAGCAGGACTCCTCAACTCATTTTTAATAGGGGACATTTTTTAATGGCACTGACTAGCAAAACGTTTTCCACTTTCTATTTAAGGACATAAGAATGCATAGTGATACATAATTACAAGAACAGGCCATTCAGCCCATCTAGGCTTGTCATGATTTGTAGATTGTCTATTCTATTACTATTTTGCTGTTTTTAATTCCATGTTTAAATTGTCTCTAAATTATCTATACATTATACTTTTTAATTCTTTAATGTATACTGTTTTTATAAGCACTTATTTTATTTTATTGACTTATTTTATTTTTTATTATTATTATTATTTATTTATTTGTTTTTAAATGGTATATTATTAATTGTGTATTTTATTTAGGCTTTTGTTTATTTTCTATGCTTGCATGAAGCACTTTGAGCTGCTTTCTGTATAATAAGGTGCTATATAAATAAAGATTATTATTATTTACCTACAGCCTTGAATATCCAGCACTGCACCAAGCCTGTACTTCAATATCAAGTGTCTGTACCTCCTAATATAATATAATATATGCCACTTAGCAGACACTTTTATCCAAAGCAACTTACAGTAGTGAATGCATACATTTTTCAGTATACTGTATGTAGTCCCAGTGGGAAATGAACCCAAACCTAAGCGCTGCCAACGCCGTGCTCTACCTACTGAGTCACACAGATCCTACATGATCTGGCACGCTGTTCCATTCATTGACAACTCTGTGTCATCCCCTCTGTCTCCAATGGGAGACAATCAACTCTTCTCTTTCCTCTGGCTCTGTCCCCTCTCCCCTCAAAAGCGCCCATGTCATCCCCCTCCTCAAGAAACCCTCTCTGAATTCTGCTGTCATTTCTAACTACCGACCTGTCTCTCTCTTCCCATTACTTTCATAAACACTAGAGCGGGCTGTCTATAACCAACTGTCTGCTCATCTCCTACAGAATGACCTACTTGATCCTAACCAATCTGGGTTCAAGGCAGGCCACTCTACAGAGACTCCCTCCATAACATCCAGAGGATCGGACTGTTCCTCACCCAAGAAGCCACACAACTCCTGGTCCAGGCCCTGGTGATCTCATGGCTAGACTAATGCAATTTCTTGCTGGCAGGTCTACTGGCCTGTGCCATCAAGCCACTGCAACTGGTCCAGAATGCTGCTGCACGTACCCCTCTACTCTCCTCTCTGCACTGGCTCCCCATCGCAGCACGCATCACCCTACATCCCAGCCAGACCCTTCCGCTCTGCTTCCTCTGGCACACTGACTGTCCCACCCCTCCGGGCGCCCAGCAGCCGCTCCTCATAGTCTCGCCTCTTCTCTATCCTAACCCCTCGGTGGTGGAATGATCTTCTGCACTCGGTCAGAACCGCGGAATCACTTGCGATCTTCTGCAAGAGACTCAAAATCCACCTTTTCAGACTCCACTACCACTCAATTCTGTACATCTAGCCAATTGTCATCACCACTCCCTACTTGTTTAATACTTTTTGTATATGTATACTTGTTATATATTGTAGCGCAACCAAGGGTGTGAGGTTTCCACTCCGCCAGTAATTGATAACTTAATCAATATACAACGATAAAAATGGAGACAGTTCAAAATCAAAACAGATTTATTAATTACAGCGGATAATTCCGCGGTCGGAAACGCCGCTCCCCTGTAGGGATATTTGGCTTGCAAGCAATGTCACTGAAAGTTCAACAATGTCCACAAACTTTCGCTCTCGTTGTTGTTCTTTCGGTGATCCAATTCCGTTGTCGTTGTTCGTTCCGGGGTAAATCCTTCGTCGTCGTTGTCCAATCCGTTGTCGTTTATCCAAAAAAATAATCCGTCCGATTGCCACAAAAAAAATTATAATCCAAAACAAAACTATTTCTCTCTCTCTCTCTCTCTCTCTCTCTCTCTCTCTCTCTCTCTCTCTCTCTCTCTCTCTCTCTCTCTCTCTCTCTCTCTCTCTCTCTCTCTCTCTCTCTCTCTCTCTCTCTCTCTCTCTCTCTCTCTCTCTCTCTCTCTCTCTCTCTCTCTCTCTCTCTCTCTCTCTCTCTCTCTCTCTCTCTCTCTCTCTCTCTCTCTCTCTCTCTCTCTCTCCAAACCCTCGCACCAAACCCTCGCCCACACAATCTCCTACTCCCAACAATGCACCTGAGGGAGAGTCGGGGTTCCCAACTCGCGGGGGTGGAACCAGCGGGCGGAGAGGTATTTCCCCTCCACAATGACGCCATAGCACGCGCCTAAGTTTCGGTCCCCGTCTTCTTAAAGAGAGCTTCCAATGGCACAGACTGAGGGAACGCTGGTATTAACCTTCGATCAGCCATTGCCATCTCTTTGTCTAGCCCTTTTTATCTGGCCTCCAATCTATCAAGACGACCGTTTTCCTTATTCAAGAATGCCTCATTATAATAACAACAGGTTGTGGAGGAGGGGAGGGTTGTCTCGTCTTCATGAGTGCTCGGAGAAGACCCTTCCTGCAGCGTGCGTCTGAACAAGCCAAATCACCAGTGTGTTCGGCCGGATCTCCCAGCGCAACACTTTCTCCCCTTTGGCCGTTTAACAAGCGTTCAACACCTCAGGTTGACACTATGCCATTTATCCTAACTATGGAACTAAATGCATTACTCATTTACTTGTAGTATTATAATTAACTGTATTATCGTCGCACTGTGTCAGTGAGTGAGTCAGTGTTCAAAACCTACCGTTGTGCTCTATTTCTAACGCACGGACGCATTGATCCGATGGTCTCTTTGTGCTATCGGCCCATCCTGAATATGACAAACGAGTCCTCTCCAACAGTACCAGCCTGTACCGGAGTCCGCTGCGCTCCTGTCTCCCGTCGCAGCTGCCTGCCCGCACATCTAACCGCCTTCACTCGATTTTAATTAGAAATATCCCCCCCGGAGCTATTGACCCTTCGCTAAACCACGCCCAAAAACGCAAACTGGCCAATCACAGCGCCGTGTTTTACATACTCCGACAGAGGGTCCGACAGTGTTTGTCTGCCTTCCATTGAATTACACGCAAAAATTTGAAATTTTCTTCATTTTCGAGCTTGTTTTGCGGATTTTTAGCAAATTATGGTTAAACGTTGTGCCTGGGGCACGTGTAACAGTGACACTCGTTACCCAGAGAGGTTTGAAGGAGATATACGTTTTTTTCCCTTTATAAAACCTAAATAAAATCCTGAAAAGTGTTAGCCAGCTAAGCTAACGTGGCTACGGTCTGGATATACAGCTCCGGGTTGCAACGTTGGTAAAGTTTGACTAAATGTTAGCTTTGTTATTCGTGATCCAGACAGCTTGCTAACATTAAGATGTTACAGTCAAGCTCTAGAAAACCAAGTGGGTAACGTTACCTTGATGTCAAAATGTAATACTATTTTTTCATTACTATTTCAGCACTTTGTCAAATGGGAAGCCCAGTCCCAGTACCCAAATCTTGTGGAAGACTGGGCTGACACACTGCTGATATCTTTTGCTTTACAGAGGTCCAGGGTATGGAGCTACCTGTGGAGCTAACCAGAGTAATGTCGTTACAGCACACTATAGGCGACTAATGTTACGTTAGTTAGCTAATGCTAGCTAACTTACTACTGAATGTAACGTTATATAGGCCTACTGCTTTTGCTTTTTAATGATTGTAATAGTGAATAGAGACCTACCCAGCTTTACAGGAACAGTGTAACTTAATGTCGTTGTCCTCTGTCTCAATCGCCCGGTGATGCGGTGGTTCACTTTTACTCTGATCTGTAGGCTTTCGCTTCTATCTTAATTTTTTTTACGTCATTTTGTTGCTGAGTCAGTGTGATATCTTGAATATAACCTCCAAATGCATATTGTATACCAGGGGTCTTCAACTCCAGGCCTCGAGGTCCGCAGTGTCTGCAGGTATTTGCTCCAACCACATACTGCACCACCTGATTTCGAATAATTACTTTACCTCCTTGGTCCAGGAAGCGAGCTAATTAGTGAAATCAGGTGGTGCAGTGCGTGGTTGGAGCAAAAACCTGCAGACACTGCGGACCTCGAGGCCTGGAGTTGAAGACCCCTGTTGTATACCCTTCTGTCTGCTTCTATCTGAAATCGCTTTTTCTATTTTCCAAAAATTGGACAATATTTCTCCAGGGAGTGCAGTTAGTGACAGTGGGAGCGCCATGCTGGCTCCGAAAGCTTGACGTACATAGCAACAATAACTAAGGGGGGCGTGGTTTAGCGAAGGGTCAATTACCCCTAAAGAGCCGTTACTGGATACGTGCTGCTGTATCCAGGGAGTGCTACCGTGCGTTCTGCAGCCTGTGTGTGGGGGGAGGCGACTGCATTCCACAGTCACCAGCAGGGCTTCCTACCGTTTAATAACAACACATAACGATGAGAATAGTTATGAACAGAATAACCTAGGCTCAACATTTAAGATCTTTCAACAGCTGCTGCAAACACCTAAACAGGAACCATTCAAAACCAATGAACTTTCATTTGTTACATAATCATCACAATAAGGCAGCAAAGAATGAGCAGTTTTTTTCGTCATTTACGTCTTTTGTGAGACTGTACGCATGTTAAACATTTCAGGAATTTAACTTCATCCACACCCGAACCTGGGCCTAAAGACACAGACACAGACACAGACACAGACCCCTCAACAGTGTCAATCCTGTGCAGGGAAGTGAGGCAACAGCGCAGAGCGTCGCTGCATCTTCGCTGAGACCTCTGAACTGGCCTAGGGCATAATGCGGACATGGACACACTGGCCAAAGAGGTGTCTGAACCCTTCTTCCGGGAGCTACAGAGACAGCATCATCGACCGGAGATTTAAAAAAAATGCAATCCGCCTTGCCTCCCGTTCTTCTTTGTGTGCTGATTAAAAAGTAATGGTGTCAGGGAATAGAGGAGCCCAGCGCACAGAGCAGCTCGGCTGAGCGCCTTCTGTGAGAGACTACGGCGCTGCCTCTTCTCAGTGTGAGTGAAACACAGCGGCCCTGCTCGTGTTCCGTCACAGCGACTGCCCTGACTCATGGCACACTGACCCAGACAGCAGCGCGGAGTCGGGGGGGTTGGGGGGGTACAGCAGTGGAGTGAGGGGCACTCCCCTCGCGACGTCTCCGGTTTCGGCTTTTTCGGCCCCGCCGTAGGCCTGAATATTTCCATCCGCTCTCCGAGCTCGTTTTCCCCGTCGACCGGCTCTTTATTTCACAGAACAGTAGGTCGTTACTCCATTTCGAACAGGAGGCGAGCGGCTGTCCTCGGTGACACCATTCCTTTATGAAAGTCGTCCTCGCAGCACCTCGCGTTCCCTGCCAGCTCCCGCCGTCACATTTTTCGACTTTGTCCCGAGCCAGGGTGCACCTAGTGCCCCAGAGAGCGAGGGGAAACCGCAGCCGTGTCAGGAGCCAGGAACAAAACGACTCAATTATGAACGCACGCCTTGCAATAGACACTTCGATGTGCCCACTAAAACCGCCAGTGCTTACAGTGGGGAGGTAAAACTTAAGGGCCCATCACCTGTATAATGTGTGTGTTTAAGGAATGGGACATTGGAGTGGGTGCGAAACTTTTTTCTATATGACACACTCTATTTGTTTTAATAAATACAACTATATGCACACTGCGCTTGTCTCGTGTTTTATAACTTTGAGTAACAAATGAGTAACAATAGGCTAATGACTTTATGGAGCCGGAGTTCAAGATTCCCTGAAAGAAAGAAAAGAACCTCTCCGTTCCGAGCCTCTTCGTGCAGATTCTGCCGTTGCGCTTGTGAAGTTGCGGTATGGCCACATAATAGGCTGATGCTTTTATTTAACCACAACCATAACACATTCTAATGCGTAGGCTATGTTTTATTTAATTAACCAGAAAAAAATAGGCTAACAAACGAATGATCACACATAGCCTAATGTCTTAAATTGTAGCCTAAAGCTGAATATAAAGTGGCTATAACCTATCGAAAATAACTTACTCGAGTCGGAGACCATCCGATAGCCTACTTCCCCAGTCGTTTAATGTTATGGCACAGGAACACTAGCTTGTCCACATTTTTTGGCAAAAGGTTGCTCCTCACTTTATTTATGATGAACCCTGCCTTGGAAAATGCGCTTTTCCACTTTTTTTTGGGATCGTCCGCAATTAAAATGAAATGCTGCCATACTCCAGATTTTTTCTTTGACATTATGTTCTTAGGTTATATCGAAATGAGTAATTAAAGTATGCCTATATCACTAATCTTAACTGTAGGCAAATCTTAGGCTACAATTAAAATGCACATTCGCGTACCTAAAACAAGAAGGATACAATATAGGCTACATGAAAGGGAGTGTTACGCATGTTAGTTATACATATATAAACCATACAATTAGCAAAACACATTTGTTATAAAATCCATCCATCCATCCATTATCTAAGCCGCTTATTCCTGGTCAGGGTCGCGGGGGGGGGCTGGAGCCTATCCCAGCATGCGTTCCGGGCGAGAGGTAGGAATACACCCTGCACAGGTCGCCAATCCATCGCAGGGCACACACACCATTCACTCACACACTCATACCCACGGGCAATTTAGACTCTCCAATTAGCCTAACGTGCATGTCTTTGGACTGTGGGAAGAAACCGGAGTACCCGGAGGAAACCCACGCGGACACGGGGAGAACATGCAAACTCCGCACAGAAAGGCCCCCGGCCTGGATTCGAACCCGAGACCTTCTTGCTGTGAGGCGACAGCGCTATCCACTGCCTTGTTATAAAATGTTACTTTTATTAGTTTTGCAGAATTATTCACAACATTACTATTACCTTAACTGCCGAATATAATTTAAAGAGAACATATATAGGCCTAGCTATGTGAAGAGTGAAGGACTGTCGCTGCCATACCCGTAGCATCCAGAATGGACAAGCGCACCGAACTGTGGCGCGAATCTAGGTGTCTCATGCTGCGTGGATCATTTTTATTTTTTTATTTATTTTTTTATTTCATTTTGCGCGACTGCTCGACCAAAACAAATCTCGGTCGACCAACAGCCCATCGACCAGTCGATTAATCGACCTGTAGGGCTGACTAAATGGGGTCAGCCGTACAGGACTCCATTGCTCTGCTTCCCAGTGTTACAGGCATGGTATGCAGCTGCCAACAACAATGTCTATCGCTGTATTACTGCACTGATCTCTTGTGCAAACTATGATTGTCCTGTATTAATGCACATCTTGTAAGTTGCTCTGGATAAGAGTTTCTGCTAAATGCTTAAAATGTAAATGTAATGTAATCCCTCGTATGAATTTTAAAACGAAATTAACCCCCACCATTTATTGAACAATACACAGTACATATAAGTAGTATGTGCATGTAGTGAACAAGTAAAAAAACAAATGCTTAGCTATTGTTTATCATGAGCAAAATTAAGAATCATTGTTATCTTTTATTTATTTGTATTTACCTTACATGTTCTAAAACATGTTCTAAAACATGTTCTAAAACATTCTACACATTTCTATTGGTCCACCACCCCCCGCCCCCGCCACCACCTTCCAGACCCCCTCCTTTTTGTATCCCACAATGGGACACAAAAAGACACGAAATCATATGCTTGGGAGTCATTTTTATGACTCTGGCTCTGTCCCCTCTCCCCTCAAAAGCACCCATGTCATCCCCCTCCTCAAGAAACCCTCTCTGAATTCTGCTGTCATTTCTAACTACCGACCTGTCTCTCTCTTCCCATTCCTTTCATAAACACTAGAGCGGGCTGTCTATAACCAACTGTCTGCTCATCTCCTACAGAATGACCTACTTGATCCTAACCAATCTGGGTTCAAGGCAGGCCACTCTACAGAGACTCCCTCCATAACATCCAGAGGATCGGACTGTTCCTCACCCAAGAAGCCACACAACTCCTGGTCCAGGCCCTGGTGATCTCATGGCTAGACTAATGCAATTTCTTGCTGGCAGGTCTACTGGCCTGTGCCATCAAGCCACTGCAACTGGTCCAGAATGCTGCTGCACGTACCCCTCTACTCTCCTCTCTGCACTGGCTCCCCATCGCAGCACGCATCACCCTACATCCCAGCCAGACCCTTCCGCTCTGCTTCCTCTGGCACACTGACTGTCCCACCCCTCCGGGCGCCCAGCAGCCGCTCCTCATAGTCTCGCCTCTTCTCTATCCTAACCCCTCGGTGGTGGAATGATCTTCTGCACTCGGTCAGGACCGCGGAATCACTTGCGATCTTCTGCAAGAGACTCAAAATCCACCTTTTCAGACTCCACTACCACTCAATTCTGTACATCTAGCCAATTGTCATCACCACTCCCTACTTGTTTAATACTTTTTGTATATGTATACTTGTTATATATTGTAGCGCAACCAAGGGTGTGAGGTTTCCACTCCGCCAGTAATTGATAACTTAATCAATATACAACGATAAAAATGGAGACAGTTCAAAATCAAAACAGATTTATTAATTACAGCGGATAATTCCGCGGTCGGAAACGCCGCTCCCCTGTAGGGATATTTGGCTTGCAAGCAATGTCACTGAAAGTTCAACAATGTCCACAAACTTTCGCTCTCGTTGTTGTTCTTTCGGTGATCCAATTCCGTTGTCGTTGTTCGTTCCGGGGTAAATCCTTCGTCGTCGTTGTCCAATCCGTTGTCGTTTATCAAAAAAATAATCCGTCCGATCAGTGGCGTCATTTCAGCAAAAGCCAAGGTATGGCAAGGGACGGGGTGGTGGAATTTCTTTGTCAAATCAGTTGTGCAATAGTCAATTTTGGTGAGTTGTTTTTGGAGACAGCTACAGTATGTAACTAGTAAACCTATTTTTTATTTCCAGTGGATCATAATGATATAGTCTTATACAAATCTTTTTTTAGTGAAATGTAGTGATAAACGCTACAGGACCTCATCAGCGTAAGGCACGTTAGCTAGCTAGCTTGATAGCTTCACAATCGCGGGTGACGTTAAGTCCGGTTTTTCACTAAAATAACATATAGAACGTGTTCGTATTGACACAACATGACATGGACTTGTTCATGAATATGCTACATTTTAATTAACAGTATTATGGCGTTTATACAGTTTGTTTAACCCACCTGAATGAATGAGAATAACGGACAAGGTTTTTGAGTTACCTTTGTGGAGCGGATAAAATCACATAAAATGACAAAACGTCGGCTATTTCAGATTGATTTAAAATTAAAAATGTGGCTAGAAGCCAAGGTATGGCGAGTGCCATACCTTGCCATACCAAAACGACGCCCCTGCGTCCGATTGCCACAAAAAAAATTATAATCCAAAACAAAACTATTTCTTTCTTTCTTTCTCTCTCTCTCTCTCTCTCTCTCTCTCTCTCTCTCTCTCTCTCTCTCTCTCTCTCTCTCTCTCTCTCTCTCTCTCTCTCTCTCTCTCTCTCTCTCTCTCTCTCTCTCTCTCTCTCTCTCTCTCTCTCTCTCTCTCTCTCTCTCTCTCTCTCTCTCTCTCTCTCTCTCTCTCTCTCTCTCTCTCTCTCTCTCTCTCTCTCTCTCTCTCTCTCTCTCTCTCTCTCTCTCACCAAACCTGAGGGAGAGTCGGGGTTCCCAACTCGCGGGGGTGGAACCAGCGGGCGGAGAGGTATTTCCCCTCCACAATGACGCCATAGCACGCGCCTAAGTTTCGGTCCCCGTCTTCTTAAAGAGAGCTTCCAATGGCACAGACTGAGGGAACGCTGGTATTAACCTTCGATCAGCCCTTTTTATCTGGCCTCCAATCTATCAAGACGACCGTTTTCCTTATTCAAGAATGCCTCATTATAATAACAACAGGTTGTGGAGGAGGGGGGGGGGGGAGGGTTGTCTCGTCTTCATGAGTGCTCGGAGAAGACCCTTCCTGCAGCGTGCCGGCCGGATCTCCCAGCGCAACACTTTCTCCCCTTCGGCCGTTTAACAAGCGGTTATTTACTTCATGCCTGCCCGCACATCTAACCGCCTTCACTCGATTTTAATTAGAAATATCCCCCCGGAGCTATTGACCCTTCGCTAAACCACGCCCAAAAACGCAAACTGGCCAATCACAGCGCCGTGTTTTACATACTCCGACAGAGGGTCCGACAGTGTTTGTCTGCCTTCCATTGAATTACACGCAAAAATTAGAAATTTTCTTCATTTTCGAGCTTGTTTTGCGGATTTTTAGCAAATTATGGTTAAACGTTGTGCCTGGGGCACGTGTAACAGTGACACTCGTTACCCAGAGAGGTTTGAAGGAGATATACGTTTTTTTCCCTTTATAAAACCTAAATAAAATCCTGAAAAGTGTTAGCCAGCTAAGCTAACGTGGCTACGGTCTGGATATACAGCTCCGGGTTGCAACGTTGGTAAAGTTAGACTAAATGTTAGCTTTGTTATTCGTGATCCAGACAGCTTGCTAACATTAAGATGTTACAGTCAAGCTCTAGAAAACCAAGTGGGTAACGTTACCTTGTCGTTGTCCTCTGTCTCAATCGCCCGGTGATGCGGTGGTTCACTTTTACTCTGATCTGTAGGCTTTCGCTTCTATCTTAATTTTTTTTACGTCATTTTGTTGCTGAGTCAGTGTGATATCTTGAATATAACCTTCAAATGCATATTGTATACCAGGGGTCTTCAACTCCAGGCCTCGAGGTCTGCAGGTATTTGCTCCAACCACATACTGCACCACCTGATTTCGAATAATTACTTTACCTCCTTGGTCCAGGAAGCGAGCTAATTAGTGAAATCAGGTGGTGCAGTGCGTGGTTGGAGCAAAAACCTGCAGACACTGCGGACCTCGAGGCCTGGAGTTGAAGACCCCTGTTGTATACCCTTCTGTCTGCTTCTATCTGAAATCGCTTTTTATATTTTCCAAAAATTGGACAATATTTCTCCAGGGAGTGCAGTTAGTGACAGTGGGAGCGCCATGCTGGCTCCGAAAGCTTGACGTACATAGCAACAATAACTAAGGGGGGCGTGGTTTAGCGAAGGGTCAATTACCCCTAAAGAGCCGTTACTGGATACGTGCTGCTGTATCCAGGGAGTGCTACCGTGCGTTCTGCAGCCTGTGTGTGTGTGGGGGGGTACGCATGTTAAACATTTCAGGAATTTAACTTCATCCACACCCGAACCTGGGCCTAAAGACACAGACACAGACACAGACACAGACCCCTCAACAGTGTCAATCCTGTGCAGGGAAGTGAGGCAACAGCGCAGAGCGTTGCTGCATCTTCGCTGAGACCTCTGAACTGGCCTAGGGCATAATGCGGACATGGACACACTGGCCAAAGAGGTGTCTGAACCCTTCTTCCGGGAGCTACAGAGACAGCATCATCGACCGGAGATTTTTAAAAAATGCAATCCACCTTGCCTCCCGTTCTTCTTTGTGTGCTGATTAAAAAGTAATGGTGTCAGGGAATAGAGGAGCCCAGCGCACAGAGCAGCTCGGCTGAGCGCCTTCTGTGAGAGACTACGGCGCTGCCTCTTCTCAGTGTGAGTGAAACACAGCGGCCCTGCTCGTGTTCCGTCACAGCGACTGCCCTGACTCATGGCACACTGACCCAGACAGCAGCGCGGAGTCGGGGTTTGGGGGTACAGCAGTGGAGTGAGGGGCACCTCACGACGTCTCGGTTTCGCTTTTCGGCCCCGCCGTAGGCCTGAATATTTCCATCCGCTCTCCGAGCTCGTTTTCCCCCGTCGACCGGTTCTTTATTTCACAGAACAGTAGGTCGTTACTCCATTTCGAACAGGAGGCGAGCGGCTGTCCTCGGTGACACCATTCCTTTATGAAAGTCGTCCTCGCAGCACCTCGCGTTCCCTGCCAGCTCCCGCCGTCACATTTTTCGACTTTGTCCCGAGCCAGGGTGCACCTAGTGCCCCAGAGAGCGAGGGGAAACCGCAGCCGTGTCAGGAGCCAGGAACAAAACGACTCAATTATGAACGCACGCCTTGCAATAGACACTTCGATGTGCCCACTAAAACCGCCAGTGCTTACAGTGGGGAGGTAAAACTTAAGGGCCCATCACCTGTATAATGTGTGTGTTTAAGGAATGGGACATTGGAGTGGGTGCGAAACTTTTTTCTATATGACACACTCTATTTGTTTTAATAAATACAACTATATGCACACTGCGCTTGTCTCGTGTTTTATAACTTTGAGTAACAAATGAGTAACAATAGGCTAATGACTTTATGGAGCCGGAGTTCAAGATTCCCTGAAAGAAAGAAAAGAACCTCTCCGTTCCGAGCCTCTTCGTGCAGATTCTGCCGTTGCGCTTGTGAAGTTGCGGTATGGCCACATAATAGGCTGATGCTTTTATTTAACCACAACCATAACACATTCTAATGCGTAGGCTATGTTTTATTTAATTAACCAGAAAAAAATAGGCTAACAAACGAATGATCACACATAGCCTAATGTCTTAAATTGTAGCCTAAAGCTGAATATAAAGTGGCTATAACCTATCGAAAATAACTTACTCGAGTCGGAGACCATCCGATAGCCTACTTCCCCAGTCGTTTAATGTTATGGCACAGGAACACTAGCTTGTCCACATTTTTTGGCAAAAGGTTGCTCCTCACTTTATTTATGATGAACCCTGCCTTGGAAAACGCGATTGCAAAGTTTACATTCCACTTTTTTTGGGATCGTCCACAATTAAAATGAAATGCTGCCATACTCCAGATTTTTTCTTTGACATTATGTTCTTAGGTTATATCGAAATGAGTAATTAAAGTATGCCTATATCACTAATCTTAACTGTAGGAAAATCTTAGGCTACAATTAAAATGCACATTCGCGTACCTAAAACAAGAAGGATACAATATAGGCTACATGAAAGGGAGTGTTACGCATGTTAGTTATACATATATAAACCATACAATTAGCAAAACACATTTGTTATCAAATCCATCCATCCATCCATTATCTAAGCCGCTTATTCCTGGTCAGGGTCGCGGGGGGGGGGCTGGAGCCTATCCCAGCATGCGTTCCGGGCGAGAGGTAGGAATACACCCTGGACAGGTCGCCAATCCATCGCAGGGCACACACACCATTCACTCACACACTCATACCCACGGGCAATTTAGACTCTCCAATTAGCCTAACGTGCATGTCTTTGGACTGTGGGAAGAAACCGAGTACCCGGAGGAAACCCACGCGGACACGGGAGAACATGCAAACTCCGCACAGAAAGGCCCCCGGCCTGGATTCGAACCCGAGACCTTCTTGCTGTGAGGCGACAGCGCTATCCACTGCCTTGTTATAAAATGTTACTTTTATTAGTTTTGCAGAATTATTCACAACATTACTATTACCTTAACTGCTGAATATAATTTAAAGAGAACATATATAGGCCTAGCTATGTGAAGAGTGAAGGACTGTCGCTGCCATACCCGTAGCATCCAGAATGGACAAGCGCACCGAACTGTGGCGCGAATCTAGGTGTCTCATGCTGCGTGGATAATTTTTATTTTTATTTTTATTTTTTTATTTCATTTTGTGCGACTGCTCGACCAAAACAAATCTCGGTCGACCAACAGCCCATCGACCAAACAATCGACCAGTCGATTAATCGACCTGTAGGGCTGACTAAATGGGGTCAGCCATACAGGACTCCATTGCTCTGCTTCCCAGTGTTACAGGCATGGTATGCAGCTGCCAACAACAATGTCTATCGCTTTATTACTGCACTGATCTCTTGTGCGAACTATGATTGTCCTGTATTAATGCACATCTTGTAAGTTGCTCTGGATAAGAGCTTCTGCTAAATGCTTAAAATGTAAATGTAATGTAATCCCTCGTATGAATTTTAAAACGAAATTAACCCCCCCCTCCACCATTTATTGAACAATACACAGTACATATAAGTAGTATGTGCATGTAGTGAACAAGTAAAAAAACCAAATGCTTAGCTATTGTTTATCATGAGCAAAATTAAGAATCATTGTTATCTTTTATTTATTTGTATTTACCTTACATGTTCTAAAACATGTTCTAAAACATGTTCTAAAACATTCTACACATTTCTATTGGTCCACCACCTTCCACTACCCCCCCCGCCACCACCTTCCAGACCCCCCTCCTTTTTGTATCCCACAATGGGACACAAAAAGACACGAAATCATATGCTTGGGAGTCAGCTCTGTCACACACAGACCCGCAAGGGGGAAGAAGAAACCACAGAGCGAAAGCGGAACAGTAACAATGTGCACAAATGAAAGTTTTATACAAGTGCTTTGAGCACCATGTATGAAAAGCATAAAGTTATTATTATTATTATTTACAATAATAAAATGTGCCATGAAATTCAGACACTGTGTGTGTGTTGTTGCATCACCTTCATGTTGTCAAAAGGAGCAGTCAATATTGTCAGCCCTCGCTGAATGATGCTGCCAAGCCAGATGAGAGGAGCTGTTCAAACACGAATAGCCTGATCACCGATGGGAAAATATTTGTCATACATTATGAAAGTATGACGGTTGTATTGCCAAATACAAGCAAGCCAAGTGAGGAAATCCCCAATGGAAAGTGGCAGAAAGAGGAGAAGAGATAATGTTTCACACGCACAACAAAGCTTTTCAAGGTGTATGGAACCCTGTGTAATTATTGATTTGGTTATAAACTATTAAAGCATGAAAGTATTTGTCTCCTATGGACACCTGGGTCAATCCAATATTCAATTTTAGAGAATCTAATATTCCAATTTTCTCATTTTCAGTCTTAGAAATGTATTTATTTATTTGTTTGTTTATTTGATAGGCACATAGCATATTGTTAAAATGTTTAAAAAAAACAACAACATCTGATGTATTGCATTAAGTGTATATAGCCAAAGACTAATTTCCAACGCTTCTCCCAAAATAAATCAGCTTTTTGCAACTTATAATATCGGCTTATAGCTACGGGTAGTGGACAAAAAATGGAAACACCAAAGTAAAGTCGCTACGGAACGCGAGTAGCATTGTTCACATAATACGGGTATGAGTGCAGAGTGAGACCACCAGAACCCTTCACTGTTGGAGCACTGTTGTGTTTCCATTTATCTGTTTGATACCTGTATATGGGTCAATAACGTGACGCACATTTTTTTGTGTCCATATGATTTAGTTACATTTAAAAGAGTTAAAATTTGTAAATAAACTTACAAATTACTTGCATACATTTTTTTTTTTTGAGGACCTAGTCAAAGATTTCTGGTTTTAATCAATTTTGAGAGAATATTTGAGGGATGATGGCAAAAATGTCAATGTGGTGTAACCGTAAAAACTTTGTACCAAATAATTTAACTTGCTTAAAAAAAGTGAAATTCTCAATAAAACACCCTATTAACTAGTTTGGCATACTCTTACATTAGAACTATTTAATAGTAAATAAAAGTAATGTAACACCATTGTTCTGAATATTATAATTAAACTGGGGAATCATGTCAGTCAAGTCAACTTCCTGACATGTCAAGGTGGTGTAACCACCATTCAAGAAGACCATGTGACAGGAACTGATATCACAAAGAAGGACCCCTGATGACTCGAACTGCTGCATGACGAGGTTAGTAGCTCTCTTTAAAATATGAGATAATTAGACATTTTTAGGGTATGGTCAGGTATGAGGTATGGCTTAGGTTTACATGTCAAATGGTATGACCCCAGGAAAACATTGATCATTCATCATAATTATAAAAATGTGTATTTACTTTAAAAATTCTGTTTGGAATATTCACACCAAGGCCATGTGCTTACATAGGTGGCCATGATAATGCCTGTCAAGTTTGATTTTAAACTGAAATGTCAAATGGTGTAACCGGTTACACCATTTGACTCCTATTACAAGCCTTTCTGTTAGAGGCCAATTTTGACAAATATCAGTAGTTTATGATGCTGATTAAAGATGTTAAATAAACTAACTTACTATGTGGAACTATTTTCAACGAGATCGAGTTTGAAGGACCTCTGGAGGCAACTGTTCTAACATGGCAGCAGTGGTCCAGGGTAGTCACATCTGAAGAAGGGAAAACCTTTGCTAACTTTGTAAAAGTCACACAAAGCGGAAAGTGTGATGATCTGTTGGCTTTGCTTAATAAGAAGCTGGACTCTCTAGCTAAGCACCAATTCAATTGGCTCCACCAAGCCAAAACACTCAGCAAGCTGAAAGAAACACTACGTGAGGATGAAGTCTGCATTCATGTTGACTTCTCTGAGAACTATGGCTGTAAGCTCAACACTGAAATTCAGGCTTTCCACCGGTGGCAGCCGCAAGCAGGTTACAATCCACACCTGTGTGGCATATACGGCCTCATCATCCTTCTCCTATGCCACTCTCTCTGCCTCTCCCCGCCATGATGAACGTGCTGTATGGGCTCACATGGAGCCTGTATTGAAGGATGCCATAGGCAAATGTAACACACCGCCTTGTACTCTACATATCATCAGTGATGGACCAGTGACCCAATACAGAAACAAGAAAAACTTTTATCTACTCAGCACAGTGCCTTTTCTGTGTGGGTTCCAAAGGGTCACTTGGACTTCAGTGAGAAATCGCATGGGAAAGGAGCTCCTGATGGAGTGGGTGGAGCTGTAAAGCGTACTGCGGATACAGCAGTCCAAAGAGGCACTGACTTGCAAACAGCTGAGGAACTTTACAACTTCCTGAAGGATCAACCCTCTAGCATTGAATACTATTGGATATCCGAAGAAGCCATTGCAAAGTAATCACGATGAATCAGTACCAAAAATGTTCCTGCCGTGAAAGGTACACTGAAAATTCACCAAGTGACCTCTGAAGAGCCAGCTGCAATTCAGTGGAGGGAAATTTCATGCTTCTGTGCGGGACCTGGAATCTGCAGGTGCTATAATCTATCTGCAGTAGATTTCGCAACCTACCAGAAACCTCCCCTCAACATCTACCGACTGTCAGCAGGATCTGAAAGGCAAGTTCATTCTGGTCAGATATGAAAGTAAGCCTTTTGTGGGACAGGTCCTCCAGGTGGTGGGTGAAGAAGTGGAAGTGAGCTGCATGCAACAGCTGGGTGGGAAGAATGTCTTCACCTGGCCTCATCCACCAGACCTCCTATTCTATTATGAGTCTGATGTGCTGCACGTAATCTCTGAGCCTGAACGTTTGAACTTGCGTCATTCAAAACTCATGGCGGGGGACTGGAAACATTTCCAAGCACACACAGTCTGAATATTCAGATGTTCTGTCACACTGACACACACTTTTCTGGAATAGGACTTCACTGGAAACATTGCAAAGCGCACACACAGCCCTAAACACACAATCCCCGCCCCCTGTCCCCCCACTCTCACACACACACAATTTTTGAAGACATGTTTTTACCCTGATTCGTTGTCTAACATTTTTTAACTGAAATCACAATATAAGACATGAGTTCACCCTGATGATTCTTGTCATCAAATGTTTTTCTACATTGAAATAAAAGAAAACATCAAGTTCTTTCTTTCTCTCTCTCACACACACACACACACAATTTCTGAAGTGTGTGTGTGTGTGAGAGAGTTTACCAATTTGTTGTCAGATTTTTTCTTAACTGAAATCACAATAGAAGACATGAGTTCACCATGATGATTCTTGTTATCAAATGTTTTTCTACAATGAAATAAAATAAAACACAAGTTCAGTTGACCTTGTTAACTGTCATGCTTTGATTTTCAGTGTCAATTTCTTCAACAAACCTTTCTTCAAAGGCCTTTGACTCTAGAAACAACATGGTCAGGTGGTGTAACTGGTTTGAGTCAATTAGCGTAACCAGTATTTTTCATAAAAATATGATAATATACAGGAGAATTAATGTGGAATGAAATGTAATCCTCAATTGCAGTTTAAATACATGTTTTTAACTATTTTTACATAATTTGTCAAAGATTATTTAGAAAACAAAGGGTGTTTTCAGCATATGTCCGCTCAATATTGCAACAACAAAGAAAATTTAAATTTAGAGATAATCCTAGTAAAATATATTTTCATGTGATATTTTAAAATAAAGTAATTATTTTTATGAGTACAATTACATACACTCTAGGTGGATAAAATATGTAATATTTGTTATTCTTTTGTGGTTACACCATTTGACATTTTCAGGTGCATTCAGTCTTAATCTTTGTAAAAAATGGTGCAAATGTAATTTCAAATAACATGAAACCAACAGAAACACAAAATGTACATTTTAACAAAGTTGTTGCATGCTTTTAAAACAAGTTTTTAAAAGGTTTCTGAATTGCTCGTCTTGCCAACCCTTATTTGTCACTGACCCATATGCCACCTGCGAAAAAACTAGTTTTTGTCCACAAACCAGTCCATAATGTAATTGGTGGTTAACCTAGGATGGTCAAGTAAAGAAATACAAAGACACACTAAAAGTGAAGACATCTAAACATTTGAAATGTCTAAAAGAAAAGTGTGTGTTTTTATTCGAAATAAATTAAACGCAATTGAAAAAAAGGAACAAAACAAGATGATGGACCTTTTGAACTTGGTGTTCGTGTCATGGTTTGAGTGCCTGTTTTGCCCCTGTGTGGGCGTACTCCTTCCCAATCCTTGTTAGTACTTGCCTGCTCCTCTTCCATACCTAATCAGCTGATTATTCACAGGTGTTCGCTGCCTACTTCAGTTCGCTGTTTTCACTGCTCCGTGCTTCAGTGTCAATTCATGTGGGGTTGAAGCCGGCACGGTTATTCACAGGCCTAAAAAGAAATTAGAAAAGTATTCACTTCAGTTTTCTCGCCGCTTCTACGGAAGTCTAGCGTTTACCTTAGTTTTTGGTCTGTTTTCGGGGTTACTTACCGGCAGACCCAGGGCACTTCTGTTCTTTTTCCTAAGCTGCGTCTTACCCCTCAAACTAACAGGGGGCGATTCGGCGACAAGCTGCCGGAAATGCATTGATTCTCTATGAGAGTGGGCGACTTCCGGCGACTTCCGCCGCTTGACCGATTGGCCGATTTGTGGGTGTGGCGGCGACACAGAAAAGTTGAAAATTCTGAACTTTCGGGCGATATCGCCCGGTAAGAGCCAATCAAATTCATGTCTTGCTCTTTTTACCTTCCACGCGGAAACCAACACAACACCGAAATTTTGTTCCTAGTTCTGACACTTCAACATGAGTGAGGAAAAACTGTTAACAGCGGTCTGCAGTACCCCCATACTTTATTTAATCCTAAAAGCATAAATATGTATAGCTAACTAAACTTATATGGCCTACATACATCTTATTTAATGTTTGTGTTGGTTAAAAGGCTATTTTTTATCGCATGGGTACGTTTGGAAAAACGTTTGGAAAATGTACCAGAGACAAATTGCGAGCTGTTTCCAGCGCAAGTAAATGGCCGCAATTGCAAAAAGCCTTCTGAGTTTGAGTTTGCGGTTCATAATTGAAGGAAACAATACTGCTAGCCAACTAATATTTATAATAAAGATTCTCAAAATCTATGATGAACTATTCGTTTACCATGCAACATTTTTGTAAGCACGTCGGAAGCATTTTTGAGGAAGCCAGTCAAGCGTGGTGAACGCCCACTGGGCGATTTATTCGCCTAGTATCGCCCCCTGTTAGAATGCGGGGTTAAGCGTCTGGGTTCGTTTTCCAGCTTTGTTTTCATCTGTGCTGTGACACAAGTTCATTTGTCTTTATCTTCCCTCGTCGTTGGCTGGTTTCTCCTCCTTTTGATGTGACCGGAATTGGTTAAACACGTAGCACTCCGAGATCATCTTTTTAGGAGGTAGACTATCAGTCCTCTGTTCCCCGTAGCGGTCCTTTTATTTCGCCGGCAGCTCTGCACTCTTTTCGTTAAGCTGTCCGGTTTCTGAGAGTCGCCCTATTTGTTGGGTCGTGTTTGGCTTCATGTTCAGTGTCACCGTCCCTTAGGCCCCTTAGTGACTATGTTTTAACACCTGGTCAGTGTCACCGTCCTTTTAGGCCCCTTAGTGACTATATTTTTACATTCGACACTTCTTCTCACACTCGCATATACCTCTCTTCATTCATATTACATCAGACTCTTTTCCTTACTATAATTTAGGTTATTTGGAGGAGAGGCTTGCAATGCCTTAGCCTGGGCGGATACCCACTGCCTTCGGATACAACAAAAAACTCGCAGATTTTTAGAAAAAGGCTCTGCTTGCCTTATTTCCCTTTGTGGCCACTGTTGAATCGAAAGCAGCAGCTCCGCCCAGGTGTCAGGCTTCCCCGAGCCCCTCCTGGCTGGCTCGCCAATTCATGTGGGGGACTTAGACCTCAGCCAGGGCCAGTTAGACTGAGGGATCCCAACCACACTGAATACTTCTTTAAAAAAACAACACATTCTTCAAAGTCTGATGTAATAGGGTTTATTGTACATAATGGGAAATTACATACATACATTTTGCAAATTTACAAAAGTAAAAGAATTATACATGGCGGGATTCAATTATTTAACTTTTAATCCACGTCCTCTCCTCATGCTATAGGAGAGTCGCCCGGACTGGACTCGTAAATTCCAGTGACGGGTCAGCCTTGCTGCTCATGTCTGCTCATGGCTGTCTCCCCACCAGGCCATTTCTGTTTAGACGGCACTTAACCCTGACCGAGAACTGCCCCCACGGATGCACTGACTCAGAACATGTACACCATCTGTTCTGGGAGTGCTCCGTGGCCAGACGGGTCTGGGGCCTTGTTGTGTCCTCTGTCTCCCAGAACAGGCTCCTGCCGAGATCCTCCCTGATGACTGAGAGGGTCCTGTACGGCCCCCGTGAGGGATGTAGGACCCCAGAGCTGCAGCGCCAGTGGAGGATCATTAACACCGTCAAGCAGGTCCTGTGGGAGGCAAGGAACATCAAGGTCTTCCAAGAACTAACAGTGGACCTGTTCACTCTCCGGAGGAGGCTTCAAAACCTCCTCCAGGACGGTGTTTTGGTGGACTTTTTGAAGGACGAGAGAGGGGCAAGGAGGAAATGGGGGGTGAGCCACTGGAAATAACTAATTATATAGCTCACCCCCCCTCCCAGAGGAGGTGCGCTCTGGGCACTCAAGCCCAAGCAGAAACATTTGTTTTGTTTTTTGTAGTTTTTTTGGTTTGTCCTGATTTAAGATTATATGTATTTCCAGTCCTGTCTGTTGTATAGTTTAGTCTATAGTTTAGTTTAGTTGTAAGTTGTTCCCCTGTCTTTGAAACCCTATTGTTTCCCAAATATAGGTTTTTTTTTTTTTTACCCCCTCTAGTTGGTATGCCAACTTTGCACTGAAAAGTTTTTTAAAAAATTGTAAGAATTTTAAAAACCAAAAAAAGAACATTCCTGATAGTTACCTGATAGAAAGGTGGTGGACGACTTCTGTGCGGCCACAGGCGCCCTGGTCAACCGGGGCAAGAGCGAACTGTACCTGTCGCCGTCATGGAGTGAGTCACTAACCTGTTCTTTCCCTGTACGCACAGAAGGCATAAAACTCCTGGGGGTCACCTTCCAGAACGACGGGGGAGGGAACCGGAGCTGGGAGGAGGCCCTCCGCCACGTCCAGAAAAAAATCGGGAGCTGGAGCACACGGCCCCTGACAATGACGGGTAAGATCCTGGTCCTGAAGGCAATAGTCCTTCCCAGCTTTCTGTATATTGGGCGAGTGTTTCCCCCGGACAGAGCCACTAGCAAACTTGTGGCTAGAATGGCCTTTCGCTTTGTCTGGGGGAGCAAAATGGAGAGGCTGGGAAGGACAACCCTGATGAAAGAGGAGGAGAAAGGGGGCCAGGGGGGTCCCAGATATAACATCAGTAATATTGGCACAGGGTCTGGCCGCACTGGTCCAGAACACCCTGGGGGGGAGTCAGCCTCTGGTAAATTTGCTAAATACTATGCCACTCCCTTCCTCAGATCTATGGGCCTGTGTGGGCTGGACCACAATGTGCCATACAGCTGGGACCCCCCATATGTATACAGGGCCCTGAGGGATTTTGCCTTTAGGACGGGATTGGTCGGGGCTGGGTTGCCCTCATGGACAAACAAAAATATCATGTCCTTTTTGAGATCGGGAGAGACCATGACGCTCCTGAGGGGCAACCCAGCTTTGAACCCTGAAATTGTATGGAAAAATGCAAATCATAAAACCTTAAACAATAAACAAAAATACATTACATGGATGTCTGCTCATGGCTGTCTCCCCACCAGGCCATTTCTGTTTAGACGGCACTTAACCCTGACCGAGAACTGCCCCCACGGATGCACTGACTCAGAACATGTACACCATCTGTTCTGGGAGTGCTCCGTGGCCAGACGGGTCTGGGGCCTTGTTGTGTCCTCTGTCTCCCAGAACAGGCTCCTGCCGAAATCCTCCCTGACGACTGAGAGGGTCCTGTACGGCCCCCGTGAGGGATGTAGGACCCCGGAGCTGCAGCGCCAGTGGAGGATCATTAACACCATTAAGCAGGTCCTGTGGGAGGCAAGGAACATCAGGGTCTTCCAAGAACTAACAGTGGACCTGTTCACTCTCTGGAGGAGGCTTCAAAACCTCCTCCAGGACGGTGTTTTCGTGGACTTTTTGAAGGACGAGAGAGGGGCAAGGAGGAAATGGGGGGTGAGCCACTGGAAATAACTAATTATATAGCTCACCCCCCCTCCCAGAGGAGGTGCGCTCTGGGCACTCAAGCCCAAGCAGAAACATTTGTTTTGTTTTTTGTAGTTTTTTTGGTTTGTCCTGATTTAAGATTATATGTATTTCCAGTCCTGTCTGTTGTATAGTTTAGTCTGTTAAATTGTTCCCCTGTCTTTGAAACCCTATTGTTCCCAAATATTGTTTTTTTTTGTTTGTTTTTACCCCCCTCCAGTTGGTATGCCAACTTTATACTGAAAAGTTTTAAAAATTGTAAGAATTTTTAAAACCAATAAAAGAACATTCCTGATAGTTACCCCCGTGAGGGATGTAGGACCCCGGAGCTGCAGCGCCAGTGGAGGATCATTAACACCGTTAAGCAGGTCCTGTGGGAGGCAAGGAACATCAGGGTCTTCCAAGAACTAACAGTGGACCTGTTCACTCTCCGGAGGAGGCTTCAAAACCTCCTCCAGGACGGCGTTTTGGTGGACTTTTTGAAGGACGAGAGAGGGGCAAGGAGGAAATGGGGGGTGAGCCACTGGAAATAACTAATTATATAGCTCACCTCCCCCTCCCAGAGGAGGTGCGCTCTGGGCACTCAAGCCCAAGCACGAACATTTGTTTAGTTTTTTTGTCGTTTTTTTTGGTTTGTCCTGATTTAAGATTATATGTATTTCCAGTCCTGTCTGTTGTATAGTTTAGTCTGTTAAGTTGTTCCCCTGTCTTTGAAACCCCATTGTTCCCAAATATAGTTTTTTGGGTTTTTACCCCCCTCCAGTTGGTATGCCAACTTTGCACTGAAAAGTTTTAAAAATTGTAATAATTTTTTAAAAACCAATAAAAGAACATTCCTGATAGTTACAGTTTGTACTCTCAGTGGATTATAAGATCATGGCCAAATCACTGATGAGGAGGTTCCAAGACCTGCTACCAGCGGTGATCGGCCGCAATCAAACATGCAGTGTTCCTGGGAGGTCCATAAATGACAATCTGCTCCTCGTGAGAGATATCATTATCCACTCCGGGGAGTGCAGGTCCCCTTTAGGCCTTCTCAGTCTAGATCAAGAGAAGGCCTTTGACAGGGTTAGCCATGTGTGCCTGGAGAGGGTGCTGGAGAGGTTTAACTTTCCAAATCCCCTCCGGCGCTGGACCAGGATGTGTTTGGGTGACATCTCGGGCAGAGTGGTTGTCAACAAGCACCTCTCTGCCCCATTTGACATCAGGTCTGGCGTCAGGCAGGGGTGCCCCCTAGCGCCCCTCCTGTACGTCATCTACCTTGAGCCGTTTCTGCAGGCCATCCGGCGAAACAAAAACATCAGGGGATACCTACTGCCGGGTGGCAGTGGGGAGCGGCTCGGGGTGATGGTGTACATGGACGACATCACCATTGTTGGCACAGATAGTCGTTCCCTACCCTAAGGACAACCCTGATGAAAGAGGAGGAGAAAGGGGGCAGGGGGGTCCCAGATATAACATCAGTAATATTGGCACAGGGTCTGGCCGCACTGGTCCAGAACACCCTGGGGGGGAGTCGGCCTCTATAGTATAGTTTTTTTTGTTTCCCCCCCCTCTAGTTGGTATGCCAACTTTGTTTTGAAAAGTTTTTAAATATTGTAAAAAACAAAACAATAAAAGAACATTCCTGATAATTACAGTTACAAGAGGCTGGGGAGGACAACCCTGATGAAAGAGGAGGAGAAAGGGGGCAGGGGGGTCCCAGATATATCAATCAATCTTCAATCAATCAATCTTTATTTTTGTATAGCGCCATTTACAAACAGGTTGTCGCACAGCGCTTCACAATTGGCATTTTCCAGAGGGAATCAAAAAAACTGAAAACCATTGGAGCCAATGTGGGAAACTGGAAAATTATTCCCTGACCCCTTAAAAGGCGGTCAAGATGAACTCCTGGAAAATGGTGGGAATACAGAGAAAAACAAAAACAAATAGCCCTTGAGGCTCATGAGGCTTAACAGACCACCGGAAGGGCATTCTTCGGCATCCTAAGTGTAGGGGTGGGGTGGACCTCATCCCTCCAGATACCAGGGCAGGGCGGGGGATGGAACCAGCAGCTAGGGTCCGGGCCAGCGGCATCCGGCTAACACATGGCAGGGGTGGGGGTTGACACTGGGGCAGGTGAGCTCCGGGCAGGTGCCACGGCCGGGAGAAAAGAGGAAAGGTGCAATTATGACTATGATAAATATCATACCGGATCAGGGGAAAGAGTAGAGTGATAACACTTTTGCACCAGCAGAAGTAATCTAGGGCAGCATAACTAATTAGGTGAGTGGCACAGGGAGCACGCAGCCATGAGGGCACTCAGAGACCATCCCACCACATCATCAGCAGTCCTGATAGGGGCGGATCATCACTTATGATTGGAGACAGTAAGGATAGATCATTGCATCAGAAGGCTCTATTGCTACGCCCCCTCCACATCTGCACCTAATGACTATAAGAGAGACTAAAGAGATGTGTTTTTAACCTAGACTTGAAAATTGAGACCGTGTCTGACTCCTTCACAGAGGAGACTGTTCCACAGTAAAGGAGCTCTATAGGAGAAAGCTCTGCCACCTGCTGTATTTTTTTATATTCTAGGGACTACCAAGTTGCCAGCATCTTGTGAACGAAGCGAACGTGGGGGATTGTAAGGATGAAGTAGATCAGTCAAATAAGAGGATGCAAGCCCATGCAAATCCTTATAAGTTAAGAGGAGTACCTTATAGTCTACACGATAGTTTATAGGAAGTCAGTGAAGTGACGCTAACACAGGACTAATGTGCTCATACTTTGTTCTAGTCAGGATCCTTCCAGCAGCATTCTGTACGAGTTGTAGGCTCTTGAGTGAGGTATTGGAACAGCCAGACAGTAATGCATTGCAATAATCTAATCTAGATGTAACAAAGGCATGTACCAATTTTTCTGCATCTATTAATGACAGGAAGCCCCTAATTTTGGCAATATTCCTCAAGTGAAAAAAGGCTACTCTGGAAATGTTTTTGATGTGACTATCAAATGAGAGACCAGGATCTATAGTAACACCAAGGTATTTTACCACCAAACTTGCAGCAACAGAGCAACCATCCAGATTCAGAGATAAATCAGATAACCCTCTTCTGAGGTTTTTGGGCCCCAAGACCAACATCTCTGTTTTATCAGTATTCAACAATAGAAAAGTATCTGACATCCAGTCTTTTATGTCTTTAAAACAGGCCTCCAACTGTTCGAATTGTCCTTCGCCAGGTTTCATTGATAGGTATAATTGTGTGTCATCTGCGTAGCAGTGAAAATGTACGCCATGTTTACGAATGACATCACCAAGTGGCAACGTGTAAAGGGAGAACAATAATGGCCCCAAAACAGAACCTTGAGGGACAACATATTCCACCTTGATGCGAGCAGAGGGCTCATCATTTAACTGCACAAATTGATACCTATCTGACAGGTAGGATTTAAACCAGGAGAGTGCCTGTCCACACAGTCCAACTAGGTTTTCAAGTCTGCTCAGAAGGGTTTGGTGGTCTATTGTGTCAAACGCAGCACCAAAAGCACAAGAATAGAGACACATCCACGGTCAGCTGATATCAGTAAGTCATTGATAACTTTAATAAGAGCAGTCTCAGTGCTATAGTGTTGCCTAAATCCTGACTGAAAAGTTTCATAGACATCATTTGATATCAGGAATTAAGTCAGTCTCTGAGCTACAGCTTTCTGTAGAATTTTTGAAAGAAAAGAAAGATTAGAAATTGGCCTGTAGTTCCTGAGATTTTCAGGGTCAAGGTTTGGTTTCTTTAAAAGTGGCTTAATTACTGCCACTTTTTGAGAATTTGGCATATAGCCAAAGAGACATATGATGAAAGAGACAGATTAATAATGTCTAGCATGGGTTGCCCCATAACAGGAAGAAGTTCTTTAACAAGTTTTGTTGGGATTGGGTCTAATTGGCAAGTAGATGATTTGGAGGACATAACCAATTTAGAAAATTCAGTCCACTCCAGAGCACTAAAACACTCAAGAGTAGCCATAGGACCCCTGTCCTGGTAAGCCTGTGCTTTCTGATCAGTGTCCGCTACAGCAGAAGGTGCCATTTTAGTAATTTCATCTCTAATTTTCTCAATCTTCTCAGAGAAAAGGTTCATTAAAAATCATTACTATTGTAGGCTGCCGGAGGCTTAGCATTGGTTTCAGTCTGGTTCTTTGTCAGTTTGGCCACTGTATCAAAAATAAATTTTGGATTATTCTTATTATGCTCAATCAGATCAGACAAATAGGTTGACCTTGCGGAGGAGAGAGCATATTTGTACTGTACCAGACTGTCTAAGGCAGAATAAAATACTTCTAATTCAGTGGATCCTTACGTTCCAACTTGCGAGAATCTTGTTTAAGAGCACGTGTGTGGTCAGTATACCATGGTGCACGCTTCTTTTGGCTTTTTTCTTTTTGAGAGGCGCAACAACATCAAGAGTGTTGCGCAGGGTGTAATTTAGATTGTCTGTCAGCTGATCAATAGATTGTAGACTAGTGGGATCCTGATTAACAGTAAATTATTCTTGGAACAGGATGACAAAGTTAGGTATGGTAGAGGAATTTAAGGAGCGACTAAATTAGAACATTGGTTTTGATCTAATAGCAGTGGTAGCATGAATTTCAAACGTAATAAGGAAATGGTCAGAGAGCACAGGATTATGAGGAGAGACAACTAGATTGCTAATGCTAATACCATAGGATAAAGTCCAGTGTATGTTGATGACAATGAGTCGGCCCAGACACATTTTGGACAAAACCAACGGAGTCAAGAATAGAAGCAAAAGCCTTCACTAGAGAATCGTTTCCATTATCAACATGAATATTAAAGTCGCCTATAATATCGCGTCAGATATCACTTTAAATTGCGCTAAATTTGGAAGAAGAAAAAAACGCTAGACATCAAAGACTAACTCTAATATTACATAGATGGAACACAAAATAAATATACATATAGACTTTTCAGCAAGCTAATCGCCGTGGATCTGTAAAAAGGGACCGCAAAACTGTAATGCTTAGCCTACGTGATTGTGTCTGATCCAGGGTCAGGATGCGCTACATTTCACATTTATTACAGTGAGGAAATCTGATCCTAGATCTTCATTTGGAGACAGCTCACTAAGCCGGGAATAGTGATCAGGAAAATATTGCTTGTATTTGTCATACCGTTGTTGTGTTCAGGGCTGGACTGGGAGAAAAAATCGGCCCTGCCATTTCGCGCTCAGACCGGCCCGGCACCCGTTGCGAGCGCCGCATTTTCTGTCGACCGGGGGAGGGTGGGTGCTGCGCGAATAAATCTGTCGACGGGGGGGTGGTGCTGCGCGAATAAATCTGTCGACGGGGCGGGCGGTGCTGCGCGAATAAATCTGTCGACGGGGGGGTGCTGCGCGAATAAATCTGTCGACGGGGCGGGCGGTGCTGCGCGAAAAGAAGCTGAGACCAGTTCGTTTATATGCGCGAAAAATGTATTGCGCTCCTCGGAACACCCGGTCCGTGGTATAATATATATAAAATGATTCTACCGGCCCTACCGAGGCCCTACCGGCCCAAAACTAGACCGGCCCACCGGGCATTTGCCCGGTAGACTATATAGCCAGTCCAGCCCTGGTTGTGTTCCTTTGCTGTTTGAGGCCTCTTGGCTAGGTCGTCGTTGTAAATGAGAAATGCGCGTTGTCCTTATTTCAAATTCACAAGGAGACCCAATTATGAGCCATATCTAGCGCATTATGCGCCAAATTGTTAATGTTGGCTACACAGAATCACAGAAATGTTTTTATGGAATTCATCCATAATCTTAAGAAGCGGGTGAATGCAATTGTTATCCGTCCTTGGGTTCCTGGCTACAGGAACATTCCAAAGAGAAATTGGTGACTGGTCAGGCATATCCCAGCCATCGGTTAGTAGAATTATGCCAGCTGTACTTCGAGGCATCATTCGTTTGTCCCCTCAGTACATAAAGTCTCCTTACGCTGCCGAGGAGCTGCAGAATGTGAAAGAGGATTTTGTGCGCACAACAGGATTCCCCAACATCATAGGTGCAATAGATTGCACTCACATTGCCATACGGGCATCCCATGCAAATGAGTATGTATATGTTAACTGGAAGAATTATCACTCAATTAATGTGCAACTCGTTTGCAATGCCCGTATGCCAATTTTAAACGCCGTTGCAAAATGGCCAGGGTCGACGCACGACTACTTCATTGTGCGTAATTGCAGTGTGGGGAATCGTCTAGACTAGAGACTGGAGCAGGCGGAGACGGTTGGCTTCTAGGTAAATCACTTTTTTCTTTGTACTTTGCTGCTTGTTTGCTTTTTTAATGTTTAATTATCTCTACACAATCAGATGACAGAGGTTATCCTCTGAAGCCATGGCTTCTCACCCTCATAGCGCACCCACAGACAGCCCACTTTAACACAGCTCATGCCCGCGCACGGTCAGTAGTGGAGCGCACTATCGGGATGTAAAAGGGAAGGTGGCGGTGTCTGGATGTATCAGGAGGGAGGCTGCTGCGCACAATTTCAAGATCATTTGTGATTTCGAGATTTCACATCTGGGGGAGTGGCGTACGCACTTTTTTTTCTGCGCACGTTCATTTTCTCTGAATCACATTTACGCACATTTCAGAAATGATCTTAGATCAACTGTAGGATGGTTTCTATTTATAAATGAGGCCCCAGGTCTTTCATGCCTAGACGGCACTTGGCCCTTACTGAGATTTGAGATTTGTCCCCCAGACTTGCACTGGCTCATTAAACAAATACCTTGAATTCTCAGTGGCGGGCATTGTCTCAGTGGCGGGCATTGTTGTCTCTTCTGCCCCCCCCCCCTTTACAGTCCGTCCTGGGGCTCCAGCACCAGTGCTTGAGGATCATCAAGGTCCACCAGACAATTGAATTGTCTGAAATACAGGAAATTATGTACAGTATATAGTTTCCTGTATTTCAAATATACAGTGCTGTGAAAAAGTATTTCCCCCCTTCCTGATTTCCTCTATTTTTGCATATTTGTCACACTGAATGGTTTCAGATCTTCATACAAAATGTAATATAAGACAAGGAGAACCCGAGTAAACACAAAATACAGTTTTTTAATGATCATTTCATTTATTGAAGGAAGAAAGTTATCCAACACCCATATCACCCATGTGAAAAAGTGAATGCCCCCCTGAACCACACTTCCTATAATTGGAGATCAGTCTTTTACATCGTTGTGGAGGAATTTTGGCCCACTCTTCTTTGCAGAATTGCTGTAATTCAGTGACATTGGAGGGGTTTTTAGCATGATCTGCTTGTTTAAGGTCCTGCCACAGCATCTCAATGGGGTTCAAGTCAGGACATTGACTAGGCCACTCCAAAACCTTAATTTTGTTTCTTTTGAGCTATTCTGAGGTGGACTTGCTCTTGTGTTTTGGGTCATTGTCCTGCTGCATAACTCAATTACGTTCAGCTTCAGATCACCGACTGATGACCGGACATTCTCCTTCAGAATTTTCTGGTAGAGAGCAGAATTCATGGGTCCTTCAATGATGGCAAGTCTTCCAGGCCCTGGGGCAGCAAAGCATCCCCACACCATCACACTACCACCACCATGTTTAACTGTTGGTATGATGTTCTTATTGTGAAATGCATGAGAAATGTGTCTGCTCTAATTGAATCCAATGATCTATTACATTTGGTGAATTGGTTGATTCAGTAACTAAGGGGGCAATTACTTTTTCACACAGGGCCAGTTGGTGTTGGATAACTTTTTTCCTTCAATAAATTAAATGATCATTTAAAAACTGTATTTCGTGTTTACTGGAGTTCTCCTTGACTTATATGACACTTTTTAAATAAAGATCTGAAACCAGTCAGTGTGACAAATATGCAACGCGAAAGGGGGAGTTGCTTTCTGCTCTCTCATTTTTACATTTTACATTTTAAGCATTTAGCAGACGCTCTTATCCAGAGCGACTTACAAGATGTGCATTAATACATGGTAAGAACAATCATCATTCGCGCAAGAGATCAGTGCAGTAATAGAGCGATAGATATCGTTGTAGGCAGCTGCATACCATACCTGGAGCCATGGAGAAAACTGCCAGAACTGATATATCGAACAGCTTTTTGAGACTGCTTTGTTTGTATTTTTTGTGGTTTGTTTAGTCTTTCAGAATGGGTGAATGGATTCAGGCGTATACCAAAATATATTTGGCTCCTCCTGTTGAGAAGCTAAAACTAAGCTCAGCATAATAGTTATTGTGCAGCTTCGGTTCAGGGAAGCCAAAAATCTACATTATGGATTGGCTCATCTCCAGACCTGAAAGCAACTGAACATTATTGGTTGAATCTCAAGAATGCAGTTGAGCAAAGACTAAGACATCTGAAAGAGCTGGAGAGATTCTAAGAAGTGTTCAGAAATCACTCCTGGGAAATTACATTATAAATGACAACAAATCTCCTTTGATTCGATGCGCCGCCACGCCCACGTTACCTAAATTCGCCGACGAGTCCTGGCTCGCTGCTGAATGGAATATAACAAATATCGAGGAATACGGGACTTTCCGATAAAGCGATGGAAGAGCGAGGGACGAGATTTGGGCTGCTGACACACTGAATGTGCGTAGGCGGAAGTAAAAATAGAATGTAGTACAGGTATAAATTGTGCCTGTATCAATGGAGTTGGGACCAGACTGCACGAGACGACGCTGTTATTTATTAATCTCCACTTGTTTTACCGCTATAACCTCGGAACATGGGAATTTGCAACAAGACCGAGGTGGTTCAGTGTGAAGCGCCGGAGCTCGACGCGCTTCGCTTCGAAGAGAACCGAGCTGTTCTGGTACTCCTCGACCACTGCAGGGAGACTAAGCGACAGGAATGTCACGCGCGTCTTGCCGTGGGTTTCCTATTGATCGCGAGTTTAGCATTTTTCTCCTTTTTTCGGATGACTGCGCAGGATAACACTTTGTCTTCTAAGGTAAATGTTCGATGCCAATGGCTATGACACGTTATTGGCTGAAAAAGGCTGGGATTCATGTAATTGTGATTCAACAAGTCATGCTTGGGAAGAGGGGAGTAACATCCAGTCGCCTCAAAGGGGCGAATTGTTGAGGGGGAAGAGAGTTCACTGCTTTCTAAGTTTGAAACCAGTCCGTTTCTTCATGTCTATCAGTAGGCCACATCATATTATATGTGTACGATCGAATCTTAATAGCCCTTTCTTTCTTTTTCTTAAAGCACGTGGATGCAACTCTGGAACATGGTAGGTATTGTTTTGTTGTTGTCGTCGTTGTTGTTGTTGTTGGTATAGATAGTAGCAGTAGTTATTAGCGTCGCTGTTGCTCGCATAAATAGACTAAAACACACTCCGTTGTCTTGGGCGCTGGGACCATGCCCCGCGCTGAGATCTGGGACGTATTCAATAGCTGCAACACTTCGAAGCACGTTTTGCTCATGAAGCATGACTTAATCAGTTCACGAGTTCTGTGGGCGTATGAATTGACCGAGGCGCTCATCGGCTGCAACTGACGCTGGTCTCAATAGAGAGGGCCGTAGGGGGGGGAAAAGTTGGAAACGGGTTTCGAGTGATTTGCAATTTCAAGAGCAACATGCTTAATTCGTTAAAGCCGCGGCTATTGAATGCACTCCAACTCACACGTGTGCTTTGATTTTTTTCTTTCTTATTGAACGATCGTGTGAAACTGTAATCCATGCGACATTACGTTTGTATTAATTAGAGGAATGCAATGTTTTGCCTCTACTATATATACTATAAAATCTGTCGAGAATTTCAAATGACCTTATGCACTCATCCCCCTTGTTGCTGCATTTTATTATACGCAGTGTGGCAATTTTGATTTTCCTCCCTATGCAGGTTTTCTAGAGGGACAGACTGATCGGCGACAAGATGACAAGCCGCGCGCTCACCTGACCTTAGGTAGGGCTCCTTTTAATTTTATGTTCCACACAAAGTCTGGAGCTAAATTGGGTTCAGTCGGCGATATATCAGTTACGTAGTGCCGCTTGCGTAAAACAACGTCTGTCAACGGATAGTGCCATTCATGACACTTTCGCGTTTCAACCAGATACCGCCTCTGATTGCGTCCGCTCCATTTAGATGTGCCGGTGCGGAGAAAACTGCAGCAAGCACGTTGAACCTCTGTCAACAATGAACAATAATTATATTAAATGACTGTTCTATCTGTGCCTTTAAATGGATGAGAAGCCCTGCACCTATTTGTCTCCCATCAGCATACGTTAGTAGGACTGTCTCGTAGTATGAAAAAGGTGGACTAAGAAAACAAACCAAAAAAATAGCATTAGGCATAGGCTGCCATTTAATTCAACATTAGGCAATACATTTAGCATAAATGCCAGCCTGGACAATACCAGATGAGGAAAATTAACATGATTTTATGTATGGAGGACATTCATCTGTGTCTTGCAATCCCCGTTGTTGGCCATGCGGCAAGATGTTTGTTGTGCTTACGAAGTTTCTCGCCGTTGTTGCCGAGGATTCAGCGGTGTAACCTGCATATAACCGGCATAAACTGCGGCGTGGAAACCACGCCCACCCGGGCCAAATCCGACGTCTGCCGGGCGGGTTTTGGAGCGGACCCACTGAGCCTTTGGGGAAAATATGGGTTTCGTCAGACCAGCATCGTTTTCGAACTATTAGAGCATTCAAACAAGTTCCCCATTAAAATGGCGCAGAGTGTTGTTGATTTTGAAAGAAAGAACCCGAGCAAAACATCGTGAAAAAGTTAAATTTCTCTAAAAAGCAGCATAAAGCCCGCCTTTTCATGAGTATGCATTTACTATTCAAATAATTACGCTTGAAGGTTTATTACCATTGGTTGTAACCGACCTTCCAGCCAAATAGCCTATTGATGTGTTGTACTTTAAAGATCCATATAAAGACCATTATTAAAGTAATTGATTGGCAGAATTACTACGGAAAGCCAGTTACAGCTGCCAATGTGCTTGAATGAAATGTATACCTGCTTTCTCCAGGCCTTAAATAATGGGTGCAATCAGTCAAGTCGCAATTGTTACCGACATTGATAAATCACATTTAATGGCTCAAATGCATATTTTACATTCTCTCCTCCAACATTTTTATCGTCCTATATTTGGAACTCCTCAACTTACATAGATTGATGTACACAACTACTATACATGCTATGGCAACAGTTTGGCAAAAAGCTATGGCAAAAGTGTCTGCTATATGGCATATATATTCAACTTTAAAACAGTGGGCTTAGGAAAGTTGCTCTTTAAAGCCGTTTGAGGTGTTTGGCACAATGTTCCAAATAATTGAAGTATTTCCTCTTTATGGAAAGGGAAATTGGAAATGTATTTTTCTGTTTTCCATGTATTTTGCTTGAACATAACTGACAATTATCATAAGACAAACATGCAAAAATGAAAAGTCTTGATAAATCTGCCCCTAAAGGATTCGATGAGATTTGAAAACCAATTTATACTCTGTAACTTTTTCTTGATTGCTTGAATGTTTGTACATAATGGGTTTCTGAGTGGTGAAGGCATTCCCAGCAAGTGCAGGCTAGGCCCCAGACATCCCTAGGTTGAGTCTGGGCTGTGTGCTCCGCCGTCTATGGCTTAATTCCACCAGGGGATACACACAGGGCTGGATTACCAAACGGGCCTGTCGGGCACAGAGATCAGAGGGGCCCTCAAAAAACAGATCTTTGGTCTCATGTTTATTTATTTTTTAAAAATTGCGAATAATAGTAAATAAATATTAGTTTATGTGTTTATCAGTTAATGTGTTACAACTCGGCAATTCAAGTAAATTCATGTAGCTTATTGCAGCATGCGCTGATGTGATGTACGTAAGTCCTGTAGGCTATCTACAGGTACTTTATATGTGTCACGTAAGCAGGTGGGTGGAGTGCAAGTCGCTTCTTGCTGTGTGCATGCGTGCGTGCAGGGGGCAGATAAGGGGGATAAGCAACTCCCTCTGCAAAATTATTGAACCAGAGAAAAAGAAAGTTAAGAGTTAAGAGGAGGGCTGACCCAGCAGGCCAACCTCTGTGACCTGTTTTATAGGACACTGTGAATTCCCTGCTATATCGGGGATCCTATTGACAAAATATATTAGACTTTTCCCCTGAGGTCTCCTGGGAATGCGTGCACAGTAGATTCCAATAAGACATATCTCTATTCAGCTTCAGTTCCTGGAATGAACATCAAAGCAGAGGTATTCGTTTCAGAGGGGAAAACACAAAGAAAAAACACAACCTGTAGTTTCAGTACATTTGCAATATTTTACCAATGAAACTATAATAGAGTTATTATAAGTTGGCTGACTATAGAAATCAAGGGGTGTTAGGCTTCAGTCCTAATCCGGTGTTGTAGTGCCAAGCTAGAACAAAAGCTGCACCCACACCAGATAAGACTGGACACGCCTGGTCTAAAGGGTCCACACACCTTAGTTTCCAAGGTGTAAATTGTCTGCTGATTGAAAGGAAACCAGGAAAGCAGTTAAACCTGCAGACACTGCAGCCCTCCAGGACTGGAGCTTGATACCCCTGCCCTTTGAGGAAAGCTTACCTTGTGATTTTTGGTTCTGTTCACTCCAACCTCAGCCTCAGTATGCTCCCCGGCCGTGGAAGTGGACCGCAGAATGCACACCCTGGCCTGGGAGAAGGATGCTGGTTTGGCAGGCATCTACACCTTCGAATACAACACAGCGAACCAGGCCCTGGTCGTTCAGCAGGATGGACACTACAATGTGTACCTGCAGATCACGTACAGGATACCCCACGACTTCAACTGCAGCCTCCCCAGAAAGCAGCTAATCTCCACGGTGGTGAGAAGGAGGCTGAGCTACAACTTGGACACAGAACTCATGATGATCTATGAATCCATGGCCTGCGATGGACAGAACATGAAGTCCGTCTTTAGCGCTGGCGTGTACGAGCTTGAGAAGGGTACCTGGCTTATGGTCAACGTCAGTGACCCTGAGTTGGTTGACAGGAGCAATGATATGAAAACGTACTTTGGCGCTTATCTTATTTAGACAAAAAAAAATGGTTTGAGTGCTTTGCAGAGCCGGCCCTGACCAATTTGGTGCCCTAGACTAGATTTTAGCTGGTGCCCCTTGCATCGCAGCCAATTCCACCACCAATCATTGTGTTCATACACTCACACAGAAACTACTGCATAGCTTTATGTTAGGGATGCACCGATCGATCAGCAATAGACCGGAACCGGACAGTTTTTGCCCTTTAACGCGTGACCGACAGACCGGCAGATTTATTTTCTATTTTGGCTGATCCGGAAATCCGGAAATTAGCCTAGTCCATGCGCACGCTGCATTATAAATTGAATCCATTAGCTAGCAAAATTTCAGCAGTCAGCAGATCCGCCACTTGAGGGTTCATCACTCCAAAGAACACGATGAGTATCGTAAATGCGTTGAGAATAGCATTAGCAAACAGCCAAAAGCTTCACCCTTCACTCAACCCTCGGTGCAGGCAATGTTTCCAAAAACCCAGACATATGGCAGAGAGAGTCAAAAAGTAAAAGCTATTACCAACAAAGTTATGGAATTCATTGCGCTAGATGACCAGCCATTCTCTGTCGTAGAGGATACAGGATTTCGCAATCTCATGTTGCACATGGATCCGCGATACACTCTGCCAAGCAGATGTTTCTTTTCAGATGTGGCTCTACCCAAAATGTATTTTATTTATTTTTATTTACCATTGAACATTTTCTTTATTTATTTAGATTTTATGCAATTTCACAAGGCTACAGATCTTATGTTTATGTATACTTTTGTTGCCTGTAGCTTATTTATTTTTGTTTAAAAAAACGGCTTTAAAAACCGGCTATCGGAATCGGTATCGGCCATCTTGGCTGTAAAAAACTGGCAATCGGAATCGGCCCAGAATTTAGAAATTGGTGCATCCCTACTTTATGTCTTTGAGACTTATTTTTATTTTAGAAACAAAAATATCACAGAATTACAACAATATTAAAGAAACCAGTGTTAAATGCACTAAACATAACAATAGTTATAAATATAATATAAATAAGGGTATTGCACAAAATACAAACCAAATTGAAAATATTTATGGTTTGTGCAGTACACTTAAAAGAATACGTTTATTTCTCAAAATGATGTTGTAAGTTATTCCCCAAACACCTGACTAGTCTTTACGACTTTCCCCCACCACGCCCCCCCAATCAGATTAAATGTACCATCCATTTGGGTCCCTTTCTTCATTTGAAATATATAGTTGTGATAAAAATCAGATTATTGTTATTGAATAATATTTTTATAGTTTGATTTGTGAGGTGTGAGGTTATTATTATTATTATTTTAAATACAGTAATTGCATGGGCTTCTTCACCTCCATCTGAAAGAAGAGCCCAGCGTATGTTTTACATTAAAATTGCGCTTAAATGCTATCTATTACTGTGTAAATGTGTTGTATTTCTATGTATGGAAGGATGCCACAATTTATGCAGAGCATCGGTTTTATTCTAATAAATCAATTAAAAGTTCACATGTGGTCTCTCATTGTTATTTTGATACTGGAGATGGACTTGTCAGATGGGAGCTGACCCACACTGTCAAAATACTACCTGACTCCAGAACTGTGTACTGTTGAGTACTCAAAATGTGTTCATATAGAGTATGTATAAAGGGTGCATATGTCAAGTTTTACTTACTTTTCTTCGGAACCATCTACAGACTTTCCACTCAGATAAAAGGAAACAGCATTGTTATGATTTTTATTATTGTTATTATTATTATTATTATTATTATTATTTTCAAGATAAATGCACGGACATCACGGGCAAGGAGTATGTGCTTTTGATCACAATTGCCCCCAGTTGATGATGCCTTTCCCTTAGAATTCCATGCCAACATCACCTTAGCCACTGTTCCTTGTTAAACACCAGCTGACAAGCAGTCTTCCTCACTGAATCTCCTGCCAAATGAGACCCAGAAATTACCCCTCTTTCAAAGTCACTGAAAGAGGGGTAAGGGGGGTAAGAAGAAGATCTCTTCTTCTAGCCATGATGGTAATGAGCAATAATGAGCAACTTGGCATGCCCAGCATTTTGTACATGACCCAAGCATGATGGGATGTTAATTGCTTAATTAACTCAGGAACCACACCTGCGTGGAAGCACCTGCTTTCAATATACTTTGTATCTCTCATTTACTTAAGTGTTTCCTTTATTTTGGAAGTTACTTGTACGCTGCTCAGGGTAAGATGTCCATTTCAAGTCTGTGCTGGACTGAGTGGCAGACAGGAATAGTGGACGTCACTTGTATATTCTTCGGTAGATTACTCTCTGAGGTATTTCTTGTGTCACTACATACTACTGAGTCGTCCTCAGACGGGCCTTCCACCGACGTCTCCAGCCAACCCGATCCTACATGCATCCTTCGAGCTCTCCAGTAGTTTCCACTGCCACATCTATCTTCAGCATGTCCACGTATGTTGGTGTGGGACGCCCTTGTGATCGATGTCCGCGTGCTTGTGATGGTTCCCACAGTACCAGTTTGCTGGCTGGTAGCTGTGGCAGTGACCGGCTAGCCTCATTCTCCTAGCTGTTATTTTGTTACTCAGCCTTGGTAGCTCTCCGTACAGATGCTTGTTGGTAACGTGCTCGTTCTGGTTGCTGTTTAGTACTGCACGCAGCATTCTGGTGTAGCACCCATCCAGAGACTTCTGCAGGGTGGGCTTCAGGGTCCAGCATTCACAGCCATATAGGAGAACGGATTCCACCGTTGCATCGAAGAGGCGGAGCTTGATATCACGAGGGAGGTTGGATTTCCACACACTGGCCATGCCGTTCAGAGCTTTCCATGCAAGCGCCTTCCTCACTTTTAGGTCCCGCTCTGACAAGTTGACCCATGAGCCCAGGTATTTGAAGTCATTGACTTCCTTCAGAGCAGTCCCTCCTGTAGTTGTCAGAGGTAGATGGTCCGGTGGTCTGATGTTGTAAGTAATGACCTCGGTTTTCTTAGCATTTAGCCTAAGCCTAACCTTGGCACATTCCGTCTCCACTCTGTTCAAAAGCTTCTGTGCCTGCTCCACGCGGTCAGATATCAGGCCGATGTCGTCCGCATAGTCCAGGTCCGCTAGGACTACAGCAGGAACTCGTCTTGACTTCCTGGATGTAATAGTGAAGCTGAGTTCCCGCTCTCGTCCATTGATAGCCTGCCTTAGCGCGTAGTCCAGGACTATTATGAAGAGAAAGGGGGCGAGGTTGTCCCCTTGCAACACCCCCGCTAGGATGTCAAACTCCTCGCTGTTGCCGTCTGGGGTCATAACCCTGACTCTTGTGCCTGAATACATGGTCCCAATGGCCCGGAGTAGGTTGGGAGGGACACCGTAGGCCTTAAGAATTTGCATCACGCCCCTGTGTATTGAATCAAATACCTTTTTGAAATCAATAAAACACAGCACCACTGTCAGGTTGTTCTTTTTCACCTCTTCGATGATCCTCCTTAAGGCCAAGATCTGGGCTATGGTGGTTTTCCCCTCTCGAAAGTCATTCTGGTTCTCTCTCAAGTGAGGGTAAATGGTGCCCCTTATCCGACTCAGTATCATGCAGTTATACATCTTTGCAATGATACAGGTCAGACTGATGCCACGGTTTTTATCTGGCTTTGAGAGATCTCCAGACTTAGGCACTGGGATGATGTTAGAGAGAGACCACATATCAGGCTTGTTGTTATTCACAAGAGCAAGGTTGCATATCTCCAGGATGATGTCATCAAAGTCACAGTTCTTGAGGACCTCCAGGGGAATGCCGTCCGGCCCAGCACTTTTCCCCTGCTTCAGGGTGGATTTCACTCTGGCGAGCTCCGTGACTGTGAAGGGACCATCGTTAATGTTGAGATTTGAGAGGACCGCAGGTATCTCTTCCTCAGCTCCCTCCACTGTCGGGTGTGTGCCTAGGAGGTTCCGGAAGTGAGTGAACCATGAGTTCACTCTCTCCTCCGGGCTGTTGCCTGGGACCTGGCCTTCCTTTGCCCTTTTGCGCCCACTCATCTAATTTATGACCCTCCATGACTCCCCATACCGTTGTTCTCCCTGAGCTGCCTCCACCCTCCACACATTTTCCATCAGCTCCTCCCCCTTGATCTTATCATAAGTATTGAAGAGAAGTTGTTTTGCCTCCTTCAATATCTCACAATTCTCCATAGTCCACTCGTGGTCGAAGCTTTGGCGTGCATCCAGTACTTTTTCACGCGCCGCCACGACCTCCAGATGCTTGGACCTTGAGGAGGTTCCGGTCTTCTCCATCACCGGCACACACTCCCTAGTTGCCTCCACATGGGCAGCAACAAACCGCTTGTACATTGCGTTAGGACCCTCCTCCACATCCAGCAGTCAGAAGCGGTTTCTCGCCTCCACTGTGTATCTGGCCTGGAGGTCAGGACTTGTTGAGAATGCCTTCCAGTCATGTCGGATCCTCGGGCTTGGCTTGGGGACCCTCAAGCTCAGTCTCACCCTCATGGAGACCACTCAGTGATCTGAGCCCACAGAGTTGAACGTGCTGTAAGTTTCAGTATTCGTGACTGAGTTCCTCCGCTTATGCCTTACCAGTATGTAGTCCAGCTGACGTAGAATACCAGTAGCCCGGTCCTGGAAGGTCCATCTCTTACCCATTCTTTTCTGGAACAGGGTGTTAGCAGCCAATAGCTCATGTGCCGCCAAAAGGGTTGCAAGATGTTTGCCGTTGCGGTTTGTAGCATCATGATACGTGAAGCGTGCATCTTCTGGTCCCAGCCTCGCATTGAAGTCTCCCAGAACGGCAAGGAAGTTATGCGCCGGGACATCCCGGATTGCTGTTCTAAGGTCCTCATAAAACTTCTCCACGTCCTCGACCAGTGCCACGTTGGTGGGTGAGTACACGTCCATGACAGTTGTAACTGGGTTACCATCGAAGTTCGCGATAAGGATCCTCCCCATGTGCTGGTAGGCCCTACAGAGGGCCCTACGCGCCCGGGAACTCAGCATAAGCCCCACGCCCCCTGTCGCAGCCTGGGCCTCATTTCGCCACGTAGATGAGGTGATGAGCGAGCATCCTCCCACTCTGCAGTATGCGATCAGGTCATGGTGTACTCTCCTATGCTCCTGGACCCCCAGAATCTCCACTCCCCTCTCCTCAGCACAGTGTGCAAGCTCCGCCAACCTTGCATCCTCCCTCACTGTGTTTGCGTTGAAGGTTCCCATTGTAAATGGTTGCCGACAACGCAATAGTGCTTTGTACCATGTGCTGTGATCAGACTGGACCCTCCCTTCCGGGTTTGGGGCCCAGTTGTCATGCCGTCCCCCAGGAGGGGGACCAGCACCACAGTCCGCCGCGTGGCTCCTGCGGACTCCCGCCGCTGGAAGTATAGGATTTGGATATACTGTACTCTCCATGATTCATGATTAGGGTTGGTTGTAAGACTCTGTGAAAGGTCTTACTAGGTGCAATTGTACGGACTGAGGGGCGCCGGGTCTCACAGCCATGTTTTTTGTTCGGAGTGACTTTCTCCTAGATGGGTTGCCTACCATGGCTGGGTCCCAGTGGTGGGCCGTCAGGGCCTGCAAGGCCTTCTCTGCTGGCCTAAAAAATATCTGAATCACAGACTGATGTTAATTATATTTTGTCCATGAATACTTATTAAATAATTCCAAATGGTCTGTCCGCTTCCTTTCATAGCTTTTCCCCTGATTGCGCTGCGTCCAGACGTGTATTTTTATATTAAAGCATTTAACCAATCACATTTCAGCCATCATTTGTTGCCACGGTCAAATAAATCTGCCTGGAGGCCTTCACAATCAATTCTGAAGGCCCTGTAGCATAAAATAAGTGTTGATCAAACTGTTGCTTCAACCAATAACATTTTGAGTTGGAGACACCAAGGCCTTCTAGAAGGCCTAGGTACGTCAGCGTATTCACACCCTTTGATTGGATAGTCAGAGAGTGTCTGACTATGATGTAATGTGATTGGTTAAATGCTTTAATATGAAAATACACGTCTGGAAGGAGCGCAGCCAGGGGAAAAGCTATGAAAGGAAGCGGACAGACCAGGGCTGGACTGGGAGAAAAAATCGGCCCTGCCATTTCGCGCTCAGACCGGCCCGGCATTTATGCGCGCCGCATTTTCTGTCGACCGGGGGAGAATAAATCTGCGCGAAAAGAAGCTGAGACCAGTTCGTTTATATGCGCGAAAAATTTATTGCGCCCTCGGAACACCCGGTCCGTGGTATAATATATATAAAATGATTCTACCGGCCCTACCGAGGCCCTACCGCCCAAAACTAGACCGCCCACCGGGCATTTGCCCGGTAGACTATATAGCCAGTCCAGCCCTGGGACAGACCATTTGGAATTATTTAATAAGTATTCATGAACAAAATATAATTAACATCAGTCTGTGATTCAGACATTTGAGCGGACATTTTCAGCCCTAAAGCGAATTAAAACTTATGCCAGAAATACATCAGGGCAGGCGATAGAAAAGGACTTCTTGATGGAACTGAAACACATGGATAATCTGTACGACAGAGTAATTGAACTCTTTTTGAGGAAAGAAAGGAGGATGGATTTTGTGTACGAATAATAAGGAATTTTGGTGAGTAAAATGTTGCTATTTTCCTAAATAATATTGCAATTTTATGAGGTTATTATTGATGTTTCATGTTACGATCTTGTTTAGCTAGCTATCTAACCAGCTACGTTTATGTAATAAACATGAGCTGTGACTCGAATAAAAATAGCGATCATAAAACAGGTCAGCTAGCGCTTTTTCTTATTATGATCAGTGTGTTTGTATGATTTAATGAAGTGGCTAACTTATTATAGCTAACCACCTTAGTCTTTAACATTAACTTTGTATCATTCAATTTTTAATAACAAGCTAGCCAGCATGCAAGGCAGATAATAACATGGCACGGCAGGCTGCATTACAAAATGTTATAGATAGCATAACTATCCCACACTGAACACAGGCTGGTTCTGGTTCTGCCGATCCGGTCTCGTGGTGAGAAGAGAACCGTGTCTCTCTGGTGGCAGCAGTGAGTTGTCTTTCTGTAAGCACAGATTCTCACCCGCTGTGATGAGGCAGGCCTGGGTCTGTGAGAGGGGACAGTGACCCCCCCCGTCTTCCTCTGTTATGTCCTGTCCCTACACCGTCCCCATAGCCCCATGTTTATACTGCATTTCTGCATAATAAGAATAAGATGGTTTTTATAGCCATAAAATAGTTATTGAGGGGTGGATCGATTCAGACGGAGCCATAGGCGTAGCGTGGGGGGTGCTACCCCCGTCCGCGAAAATGAAACCGGTGAAAGGTTGGGCACCGTTACTGCGCTACGCCACTGGGCAGAGCACTACTGAAGGCCTAGGTGTGAAATGCACGGCCCGCCACTGCCGGGTCCCATCTGCCCTTGCTATTTGCCCATAGCTGGGACAGTGGTTGAGAGATGCCAGGGCGTGTCCACACACCGGTGGGCCTGCACGCCTTCTCTCTGGGGCCCACTGCTGCTCCGAGATCCCCTACAGTTTAGCCTGGGACCGCAAGGTACCAAGTTACCATATGTGGCCACGAGGAGGCACTGCAGGAGTCTTGGCAGTAGAGAGGCTGTGTACTGGCGGAGGAGACTTGCGCACTCGGCTTCTCTTTTTCACCCCCTGCAAAGAAGGCTAGCCAGCAGCATTAGCTGAAAGCAGAGAGTAGCAAGCAGTAGCAGCATGCAGCATGCACTATCTACAAGCACCAATACCCCAGCACTACTGCACTGACGCATCACACATGCCCTGTATGCAAGCACACATACACACAAAGTGAGTCAAAAAGGTGTTTTGCCAACTGGGGTGTCTAGTCTGCATTATGGGTCTCTTTTTATTTATACTGAACTAAATAACCGAAGCATAGCATTTCCGCTCATCTGCAGTGTGCACAGCGTGTGCCTGGGGAAGTGACCAATTACGTCAGACCAGCATAAATGCTTGCACATTCCACAGTCCCTCAAGGTTCACCTGCTCTCACAGTATTTCAGGTGCAAAGTCAGCCTGGCAACATAAGTCAGCTGTCAATACTCTCTACAGTCTACATAGTTCTGTCATAAATCCCTCTGCTTAGCAATAAGTCACCATCCTCATCCTGTGCAGGCAAACAGAATGTGGCCCAACCTAACCTAAATTCTCATAAACAAGTATATGTCTTTCGAGACAAAAATGGCCCCATCCACAGAGCATGAGTAGTTGACAAATAGTTTGAGGAGCATGACACTAATACTAATATCCATTTCATGGCCTTCTCAGTCAGCAGATCTGAGGCCAATCCATCCATTAGATGTCAGGGGTGTTGTAGGTGCAGAAGCAAGTGCAGGCGAGAGAAACCCAGAATGCAGAGACACGTTTAAGATTTTTTAATAAGCTTAAACGCTGGCAGGAACGAAAGCAAAACAGTGTCTGATAAGACACGTAACAATACTAATAAACAAAACAAAATGACAAACAAGCAGGAACAAACTAAACTAGTAAAACGGTAAATCCAAAACATATTCCAAAACACGGAATAAACTAAACACTGGGAATCTAAGAAAACAAACAAGAACACGAATAAACAATTTTGCGAGAGGCAAGCAACAGTGGTTTTGACAAAGCAAGATAATGTCCGAGCAACGAGCAGAGCAAGTGAGCCGGTTAAATGTCCTCCCGGTAATTACTCACAGCTGCCAGTCATTTCTTTAATTCGTTTTTCACATTCCTGGCATGCCTTTCACTCTTCCTGATTAGGGCTTGGTGGAAATGCCTGCTTCCTGGTTGAGTCATGGTATTAGACTGAAGTTTTTTTTTTGTCATTTCCATTGACAAAGTGCGAGTTCATTGACTTTCTCATCATCTGTGAATGATTCATTCAGGAAAGTAAACAAAATGACAAGCTAAGACACTGAAGTTCCTGTTCTTGTCATGAAAGCTAAATTTGTGAAGAGGTGATGAGTATTTGTTTTGTTTGGATTTAGTGGTTTAGTTTTGGTGGTAAAATTAAATAAAACACTTTTTCAAAATAACAATGTGTGTTGGTATTGCGTATGTATTTTGAGAGTAGGGCACATGTGTAATCCTACACTGGAATGTTTCACCCACTCCCACGGCCCTTGAGTGCATGCTCAAGCAAGCCAGCGCTCCAGTTTTGGTCTAATGAAGAAGAAAAAAGAGATGTTTCATGCCACCCACTTGATAGCAAGGGGAAACCGAATCAGACACAAACTAGAGTGTCTTCTAGTCCCAGCACAAAGGGGCTCAGGTGATTTGAATTATGTTCTTCAAATATCAAATATCATGGACAAGCCTAGGCAGGTTGAGTTAGTGCTTTGATTTCAACATCACTTTTGACAGTTACTTGATGTTACTTACAGTCTTGGTTATGGCTTGGCCTCACCTGTCCCTCCTGCCACACAGTATACACTCTCTGGGCAGCAGGCAACATTATGAGCTGAGAGGCTGAGTGGTCTGCTCCACTCATCACATTCTTATGTTATCACGTCCTCGAGATATAAAAAGCACAGAGACACCATGCTGCATTGTTTCAGCTGACCCTATTATTTATTTATTTTTTATATAATGACAAATCTGACATTTTAAAAAGTCTCAATAATCCTGAAAGTGGGTGTGAACGGTTTCTGAATTTGGAGGGTGTTCTAAGCCCAAAAAGCACTGTAGCTTTGTCCAATTTCTTGCTCTTGTTACATACAATGTGAGTCAAATATACACCTGCTTCCACTAAATGGCCTGGCAAGCTGTTTCACGGTTTGAAAACTCTGTTTAAAAAAATTCTTCCTGATATCGGTGCAGAATTCACCTTTTTTTCCACCTAATTTTCACCTGTGTCCTTTTGTTCTGCTGACTGAACTCAACCTGAAGCAGAAACACTCTGGCAGCTCCATGCCCTTGTCCCGTTTGAAGATACTTCTGGCCATGGGAAGGTTTTCATGATGTGCTTTTCGTTTGAAATATAAGCCTGTTTTAAGGCAACTCTATTTGCTTTGGCTGCCCAGGTACTGTCAACAAGTCCAGGTACTGTCAACAAGTCCAGGTACTGTACATAATTTCACCTGTCAACAGCAGCAGGTAGAACAGCATTCAGTGATTGTGATTATGCTGCTCTGTCTGCTTACACAGCTATGTGGCAATCATCACCTCATGTTCAACATGTGTCCATCTCACATGGATGTCTTGGATTGTTCAACCCAGGGACTACAGATGGAAATTAGGCTGACATAACTCTGGTGTAATATACTGCATGCATTAACATCCATGTGGAAAGTTTTAAACTGTCCCTGTGTAATAATAATAATAATAATAATAATGACTTTTCACTCATGTTTTTTACTATTGTTTTTATTTTTTTAAGAATCACAGACCAGTTTAATCCTGCTGTTCATGAGAGGATTTTATTTGATGACACATGTTATTCATTTTTTCCAGTGTCTGTGTGTTAAGTTAAATTGGCCATATGGCTCAGACAGATAGTGCTTTCGTGCGTACATTATTTCACATTATTATTGCTTCCCTCTGCAAACAGAAACAGAGCTCAATACGTCACTTCACCTACCAAAACACCACACTGGAGCAACTCGAGCACAGATGCCTTTAAAAAAAAGTTGTATTAATAAAACATTGTGGCATCCCAAGGGACAGGACGAGAAGTTGGCTGCCTGGCCTTTTAATTCTTGGGAGCCACTGGAGAGGGAAAGACTACATTTCCCAGCAGCCTGCTGTCCCACAGCTAAAGCTGTAAAGCCGGAGGACTACGGACAGCTGAAGGCTGCATGACACATGATGTCAAGGTCTATTTAAAGGACTTGTTTGTGTTACACTGGGAGAAGGTGTAGGTTGGTGGTTGTGGGGAGTGTTTTCGATTGCGAAGAGAGAAAGTGTTTTGGAATGCTTATTGTGTTTGGAATGAAAAGATTTTGAGGACCCTGTTTGTGTACCGACTTGGACTGTGTGAGGAACTGACCTGGATTTGGACTTGGATTACAGATATCGACAAAGATAAGGATTGTGGACTTTGTGTTGTGAATTCCTCTGAAGACCCCACCCTTTTTTGTGTTTTTGTGTATTTCTTTAACAAATGATAATTTTGTTTGTAATACTGCCTTCACCGGGTTATTTAACTTGCCTACGCCCTCTGCAAGGTCCGTGAGTTTCACCCAACACCTAGGGACACCACAACATGCATTATGGGCTCTTTCCTCTTCAAAATCTGCAGAAAGTAAAACACCAGGAAATTGTAACATACTATTAAAAAAAATCATAAAAATTATTCCTTTTGCTCAAAGCTACTGTATGTCTTCCTCCGGAACATAACGGAGGTTAAATATAGAAATGGAAAAAGTAAGTGCTGCATTACTGAGATAATACACTGTGAAAGGTAAACAGCCAAGATACAGGGCATATTAAAAGCAAATATTTATATTGATGGGAATGAGGAACAACAGGCCTGACAGGGACCACTGAAAAGAGACATGGACTGGCTCATACTACGACACAGAAGGGGTCATAGTAAAGACACACAGGCAGGCTCAGGTTCTCTCACAATCTGGGAAGCACTGCACCAGAGCGTGCCAACAGCTTTCTTTTTTATTTGGCATTCACCACACGTCACGAAACGAATTCCAAACAAACCACGCACTCCACGCAGTGTCCACATGCAGCCCAAAAAACAGACAGGGGAAAAGACAGAGATCGACAGCCCAGAAAAAACAGATAAACAGACAGGCAGATGCAGGGATGTAGACACGCCACCAAGTGCAGACACACAGGAATCAAACACAGACGACGAAGATACAGACAGACAATTTGGCAAAAGAACAGCTGCCATTTTCCATCCAGATTGCAAATCCGGCCGGGAAGCCAGGCAAATGCTTGACTCACTGCACAAATATGTGGAAATAATATGTGGCAAATATTACAAAAGGAATACAGCGGAGCAGCGAAGTAAAAATGTATTAATTAATTTCCCAGTTTACCAGACAAAATACATCAGACAATGTTCAACCAGTATGTGTGGTATGTTGCTTGCCTGTATGGATAAATAACACTGGGTGTGCAGCAGTAAAACCAAAAGGAGCATTAACCCCTTGTTGACGATTGCTGCAAATTAGCCTCAAACCCCTTAAGACCTTAATACAGCAAAAAATTAATTAAATTTTTTTTTTTATTCAGGCAATAAGGGGTTAACCGTTAAGGCAGGGGTCGGCAACCTGCGGCTCCGGAGCCGCATGCGGCTCTTTCAGCCTTATGTTGCGGCTCCGCGTGGCTTGGGAAAATAAATAATAAGTATCCAATTGGGCGCATTTTTTTTGGCGTAGCACCCCCCGTTGACAGAAAATCCGAGGGGCACAAGAATTATTTTCGTTGAACCCCCCGGTCCGCGAAATAAATGAACTGGTCGCAGCTTTTTTTTCGCTGCGACCGATTCATTTTGCACCCCCGTCGACAGAAAATGGTGCGGCTCCCAGTGTTTTCTTTTCCGTGGAAACCGGGTCCAAATGGCTCTTTGAGTGTTATGGGTTGCCGACCCCTGGGTTAAGGCAATAAATTAACTGACTTAGTTTTACTGATAGCAATTATGCACCCAGACATTACGGCAGTGAAGAAAAAAGAAAAGAAAAGAAACTTCCTTCATGTCCAGTCTAGACTCACATTCCTCTGACTCAGGGTTGTGGAACAATCATAGTTTGTGCACGAGATCAGTGCAGTAATACAGCGATAGACATAGTTGTAGGCAGCTGCATACCATACCTGTAACACTGGGAAGGAAAAGGTTAGGTTTTTTTGGGGGTTAAATTAAATGAGAAGGCAGGGATACATATACAAGAAGTGTTGAGCAAGTTGGCAGTGGTGATGACAATAGGCTAGATGTACAGGAATTCAGTGATAGTGGAGTCTGAAAAGGTGGGTTTTGAGTCTCTTGCAGAACATCACGAGACGAGGCGAGACCGCGAGGAGCGGCTGCCGGGCGCCCGGAGGGTTGGGACAGTCAGTTTGCCAGAGGAGGCTGAGCGGAGGGGTCTGGCTGGGGTGTAGGGTGTGATGAGTGTCTGGAGGTAAGGGGGAGCAGTTCCTCTAGCTGCCTGAAAGGCAAGCACCAGTGATTTGAATCTGATGCGTGCTGCGATAGGGAGCCAGTGCAGAGAGGAGAGTAGAGGGGTGACGTGAGTGAACTTGGGTTGATTGAACACCAGACGTGCGGCAGCATTCTGGACTAGTTGCAACGGCTTGATGACGCAGGCCAGTAAGACCAGGAGTTGTGTGGCCTCTTGGGTGAAGAACGGTCGGATCCTCCAGATGTTGTGGAGGGAGAATCAGCAGGTCCGGGTGATCGCTGCTATGTGGCCCCAGAAGCACAGCTGGTCATCCAGGGTCACACCAAGACTCCTAGCAGACTGGGAAGGAGACACTATGGAGCCTTCCATGGTGATTGAAGCATTAATCATCGGGGAGCCCTTCGCTGGGAGGAAGAGCAGCTCAGTCTTCCCCAGGTTCAGCTTCAGGTGGTGGGTGGACATCCAGGCAAGAGATGTCAGTCAGGCATGCAGAGATCCGTGCTGGGACCTGCATCTCAGATGAAGAGAAGGAGAGAAAGAGTTGAGTGTCCTCAGCATAACGTAAGAAAAACCATGAGCAGAGATAACAGAACCAAGTGATTTAGTGTACATGCCCTGCGGGACTCCGGTAGAGAGGGTGTGGGGAGAGGAGAGGGATCCTCTCCAGGCCACTTGGTATAAAGTTGGAATGCTAGAGAAACATCCACAGGGGACAAGCAGACACTAATTAATTCAGTGGGAAGCTGCAGTTCGGAGTGGCCAGGCAAACAAAGGCTTTTCGACCCACAACTTCAAAATAACAATTGTTCTTTTGTGACGTTTTCCCCCCCACTACAGGAAAACTCCATCCCATTGGTTTATGACCTTTGGAATTTTGCAGAAACACCCTGTTCTATCTTCATGTTGCCCCATAGCTCCTATTACCTGTAGGTTAATGCCCCGTTACCTCCCTCTTGTCACTGTTCCCTCCCTTTCCGTTGTGTTGGATATAAATATCCATTTGAATTTGAAGGCGGGAGATTCGCTGTCCTGCATGACACGGGTCTCCGTGCAGCTGTTCGTAATTAAAGCTTTAATACTGTTTAAAGAAATTCTCTCTGATCCTACTGAGTTTTAATTTCAGCGACAGGGTTGAATGGGAAAGATGTTTTTTTAAATTTTCAATATTTTTTAACCTTTTGACCATCTTGAGGTAATTTATCAAATTCACAGTTTGAAAAGCTAATAAGAAAACAGTGTAGATATTGCAGGTCATGTTGAACAGCATGAATAGTTGAATTTGTTGAATACCTTGAATAGTTTGTTAGGTTATTTGAACATAGTAACATCTCAGTTGAGTCTAGCACTAATTATCACAAGATAACTGACTGAGTGTGTCAGAATAAGAGCGTCTGATAAATGTCTAATGTCATGTCATGTCATGTAAACAGTCCACTTTGTTTCCTCTTTGAATGCACTTACGTACTTCATCTTATAAGACGATCTGAATAAGAGCGTCTGAGAAATTACAGGAAAGAAATGTCATGTAAGCAGTACTACTGCACTTTGATTCCTCTTTGAATGTATTTATGTACTTGATGTAATGTCACTTAAACATTTTATTGGCTGTTTTCCTTCCTTTTGGGAACTGAGCAGTGAGAGCGGGAGCATGAAGAGCTGCAGTAGCTGAGGCCTTAGTTAAAGGAATACTTCCATGGTTATAAATTCTGCCGATTTCTCACATAAATAATGTTTTTGTATCAATAAAACTACTTTTTTGGCAATCCAATACATCAATAAACATTAAAAAGACAGCTCTGGGGCCTTGAGTGGTGTAACGGTCGAAGCATTCGCCATGAATTCAGGCTACCCACTGCGGGGCTCTGGCTGACAACAGTCTGCCGGCACAAGCTCGCCGAGAAGCGCGAAGGGCATCCCTGGAAAGTAGGTGAGCGAGTTCCGTCTCAGAGGAGGTGAATCATTGCCAGCCTTGGGCTATTAGCTTGATCTGTTTGATGGGCAGCGGGCTCGTGGGGGAGGGTGAATTGAAAGATAGAGGGTACAATTGGTCACCAACTTGGGAGAAAAACAGGGGAGAATGTTTTAAAAAAAATAATTAATTTTTTTTTTTAAGACAGCTCTCCTTCAAGTCTATTTTTGCCTGGGAAATATAGCATCCTACTGGATGGGCATGGTGATGATATTCTTGAATAAATTATGTTTAGCCTGATTGACAGGCAGTCCCCCAACTCCCACATCCACCCCCAAACCATACCAATGTTACTACTTGCTACTAAGGGAGCGCACATACATTCACTCCCTTTGAAAAGTCAAGTCATTTGCATCAATATCACCCCAAAAAGAAGGAAAAAAGAACTGGCCAAGATTGTAATATCTAGTTGAGGATATCACTGTTTTTTAGAGGCTAAATAACCTTTTGTGAGCGATTTTATCAGCGCAAAATAGTCTATTTACACTTATGAAATGTGGGTGTCACACGCCACGTGACAAATCCCTGGCTTTGAGCAGGGCAGCTGATGGAAAGGAGTGGCAGAAGAGTGGATTTTCCCGGTCTCCAGACCAGATCTTTATTTCCATCTCTCTCCCATACCCAGGAGAGACAAACAGCTTAAATAAAACAAACAGACGCACAGACACCTGCATCCTCCGATGTGGAAATCCCCTTGCGGGGAACCACAAACACTTAACCGCACGTCACTCACATTAAACGACAAGACCAACATTAACAATACGCACACATGAATGACAAGATCAATAACTGATTCCCCACTCACCCGACCTGCTCTTAAATAGGCTTACTTTCTGCCTGGCTCAAGTGGGACTCGTGAGGCAATCACCTGTCTATCATTCACACACCTAATCACAAAACACCACACAATTGACAAACCACACCCACTCACATTCTCACACACAAACCCAATCAGTCAAGTGAATTCCTCACTTGACATCCACACCAATTAACACTAATTGAATATTGACCAATTATGGCCTTTGGAACAACCTTCCGGGAAACAGTCTCACACCCTGCAGGAGTGCCAAACTTGCCCACAGAAGGTTACACTACTCCAAAGCCCTGCAAAGCCATGCTGTGGCAAAACAAAGGCAACCCTGCCACTCCCCTGTTGCTGAGACCGATGCCCTCCACAGTGGGATTGGTACGCAATTGTAGCATGATCCACCATTATAGAATTACAAATGCATACAGCTACCGTAGCCTTGTAGCAGAATGTGTATGCGTGCGGGAGGGAATTCAAAATGTAGATCAATGTTCATTAGCCTATTCAAATGACTTGTGTTATTATGTCATGACCAGGGAGAAAAAAAGCCTTATTTGTGATGCATGTTGAGCAGGAGGTCCTGCAATCGAAATCAGTGACTACCGAGAAACACTTTATAGTGTTGGTTTCATCCACTATTGCACAAATATGCTGAGGACAGGACACACACACACACACACACACACACACATGAACACACACACACACACACACACACACACACACACACACACACACACACACACACACACACACACACACACACACACACACACACACACACACACACACACACACACACACACACACACACATACAGCCACATAGTAGGGCTGTCACCTTAAAAACAAATATGTGACAGCCCTATCACACACACACACACACACACACCAAGTATTGGCCAAAATGGTGGAAATACTTGGATAAATGAAGGACATAAAGTGTATTGACGGCATGGGCTTCCAGATAGGTGATCAATTCACCTCAAAATCGAAATCAATTGACAGCAAATTTCTAGGGTGGCAGTTTAATCAAAAACCGTCCATTGAGAACTCTACAGAGCAGGATAAAACAGTCATATCATATCTGTGTTTCCACCTTTTTACCCACAACCTGTATATACACACATACACGCACAAAGCTACATACTATACAATGAAAACAGTCCAACAATGGATTATATCAATTTATCAACTATATTAACAAAAATATTAATTTGCCAATTTAATGTATGGGAAAGTGAAGTTTATTTTCATCAGCAATCTTTATCAATTCTACTACTTGTATTTTTTATTTTATGTGGCAAGTAAGCCATATCTAGAATCCACACACCTTTTGGGGGTGCTGTCCAGCCTAGGCCCCCAAGAGTGGTTGGCACAAACTCGCTGTCTAGCACGTAAGGGTATCTCCAGAAAGGGGGTCGGTGAGTTCCGTCTCAAAGGAGGTGGATCATTGCCGGCCGCGGAGAGTAGCTTGCCCCGTAGAGATGGGCAGCGAGTTCATGGGGGGGTTAATCGAAATAAAAATAGAGGGTATAATTGGCTTCCAAATTGGGGAGAAAAATGGGGAAAAATATTCAACTTTAAAAGGTTTTGCAGCCTCATGTTTAATTTTATGGAAACACCCCTCTGAAACAACGTCAATTTGTAGACTTGTATATATACATACTTTTGTTTTGTTTCAGATTTTTTCCCTATTTTTCTCCCAATATGGTGGCCAATAGTACCCAAGCCCACCACCTGTAGCTACGGGACCAGTCACTACTCTGGTACCGGTAGTGGTAGGAACGGTAAACCACCTCCTCCGAGACAGAACTAATTCAGCGCCGACTGTGATTCTGATACAACCAGAGAAGCTTTCTGTGCACACGGCGAGCTCATGTCGAGGCTTCCCTCCCCCCTCCCTGGGGCAGATGGTCAATTGCCCGACCACAGCGATACTCGCGGCCAGAGCCAAACTGGCACAGCCAGGGAATGCAGAAGTTGGTATGAAAGCCAGAAACAGATACGGCGCTCTTTCCCACGCCCGGGCTGGAGAACCAGCCAGTGGAAATGGCCTGCTGACTGACCTATTTACAACAGAATGCATCAACTGTAAAAAGCCAGTTAATTTCAAAGAAAGAACCCTGTTATTAGGTGCCTAACACTCTTTAGCCACTTGTCAACATTGTCAAGTGTGCCATATGACACTTTATGATACAATGCTGTAATATGACTTTGGCAAAAGGGGGTTAACGCTTATACGTATACTCTAATAAACTTGGCAGGATTCTATTTATTGCAGCTCATTTTACGACTAGTGCATGGAAAACCAATACTCAGCTCCTACTTTCTTCCCACCCTCTCTGCTTCTTAACTACAGGATGTTCTGGTTGGTAACAAGCGGAGTGTCCGGTGCTGTACTACAGTACAGAATGCCCATCACCACAGTATTTTCCAATGTTCACAACTCTAAATTCAAAATGTCAAAGTACTGGCAAACCACTTTCCCATGCAAAGTTCTCAGTATTCCCTCTTCAAATGCGATGATAATAATAATAGCAATTATAATAATAATAACTTAATTGATGGCCCCGGGGTAGCGGCTGGTCCCATAGTTGCAGGCAGTGGGCTCGTGGGGGACGGTGAATTGATAAAATAGAGGGCATTACCCACTTGGTAATTTATCAAAGGTTTTATTAGATCAGTTTACTCTCCTAACAACACTCAACTCCCTCTGGCTCTATAAACAGAGCAGCGTTCCTATTTTGTTAAGTCTCTATGCCTCCTATTTACCTTCACAAGCAAATAAAGAGTTGAGCCACATTTATCTGTTGGACCAATAATGTTACACAAATTGAATCACTCAAATTAAACAACATATGAAAATGCACTGTCTCTATACTCTCACTATGCCTCCTCTTGCACCATTCTATGCGCCTTCCAAACAATCTTTATCTGATGTAAACCCACACATTGCAGAATCACGTTCTGCGTTTGCGAACATCAATTTTCCATTAACCCCACATCAAACTCTAAACCAGAACTACCATGAACATTCAACCAAGAATCGTTTTAATGTTCACTCCATCAACTTATACAATTAATTCGCAATGTCCGTAGTTTCCACCCTTTTAACACATTCCATTCTCCGTTTCTGATTCCGTGATCAGTAACACAGATAGTTTCACAATGTTATTATTGATTTCACCACTAGCACCAAATTTATTCTAAATACTTGTCGATAACTAACGTCCCCTCGGTTTAATTTCTAGGGCAAGTACAATATGTGTTTTCACTTTATTCTTTTCTCACTCAGGATGTTCCTATGTGGTTACTAAACCTTAAATTTTACTCCCTTATTTCGGGTCCAAACACGTCCCTTATTTACGGGCTCATTTGACTATTTCCTGGGGCTCATATTATTCACAGTCCTTTGTCCAAGTACATTGCAATGTTTACCGTAACTACAACAGGTTGTATCACCAAATCCACACAGCGCAGTACAGTACAATTCCCACAACAACAACAACAACACCCTTTGTGTAAAGCACTTTGAACTGCAATTCTTGTATGAAAGGTGCTATATAAATAAAGTCTTACTTACTTACTTACTTATAATACCTGCCGACCACTCGGCGGTAGCGACTGGCCTCTAGTAGTTATTCTATTCACTCTTCCAACCTCTCATTCCCAATAATTCCACTTCAACATACAAGACAGAGGGACGTCCCAGACAGCACAAAAACCCCACAGGATATACAGAAACACACGAACGGCACAAACAGCTTGCAAAGCGCACGTATAATTTTACAAAGCACATAGAACACTCGCAACGCACATGTAACAGTTTGCAGACTCACTCCAACTTCACAAATCGCACACTCTCATTCAATTGTACCGGTACACATCCAAACCTGACCAGCTGTCGACAGCGGGTCATTTGCCTCTCTGGCAAAATGCGCACTGCAATTCACTTTTAGCAGCACGGGCCACTATTCTCATTTAGCAGCCCCCCTTCGCTTGCACACTGGCAAGCGGTAGGTCGTAGCCCGCTCTGGGCCCGACCGTATGCTGTCGACAGCGGCGCTTGCACACTGGCAAGAGCTTGGTCATAGTCCGCTCTGGACTTGTCCGCTCTGGACTGGACCGTATGTTGTCGACAACGTCGCCTGCACACTGGCAAGAGCTTGGTCATAGTCCGCTCTGGACTTGTCCGCTCTGGACTGGACCGTATGTTGCCGACAACAGCACTGGTCAGTGCCACTAGTTCCTCTATAATGGGAACATCTGTGACATGCCCTCTCAACTTCGCATACGCCTCAGACCATTCAAACACACAAAACATAAAATTACATCAGACTCGTTACTCACTAGGTTCTTTGGAGGAGAGATCCGTGATTGCCGTAGCCCGGACGATGTCTACTGCCCTCCGATGCGACCGACACTGGCAGATTTTAAAGGGCTCCGCCTACCTTCTCTCTTGTGTGGCCACAGTCGCATCGAAGAACAGCAGCCTCACCCAGGTGTCGGGCCCTCGTACCGGCTCTCCTGGCTGGCTCGCCATTTGTCGGAGTTCGGATCGGGTCTCAGCCAGGGCCAGATGGACTGAGTGATCCGACGCCATATTTAATACTTCTTAAAACAACACATTTCGAGTCAGATGTAATCGGGTTTTATTGTATGCAATGCGAAATCACCTACAAGGAAACCAGGCTGTTCGCGAAGCAGCTCTGGCCTCATTTTCCGCGCATCAACCTTTTAACCTGTCATAACTCCTCCTGCCTTGGAGCTTGACGTCATAACCACTCCCACTTAGCTCACTCCCTCCCCATGACCTCATGGCGTTCCATCCTGCCCAGACCACTTCAGATTATTTTTATTCAAACCTCCCCCATTTAACTAAAAGATTAAGGAAACGAGATAAACAAACCCAACCAGACTTGAGCGGACGTACACAGACTTAAACAGACATAAACAGACACTTCAACTAACCCAACTGTGTACTATGTATTTACCTGGATTGTGTCGCTTAGTAATAGTTTTATTTAATGCGGGGTTACATCATTGCCCCACAACTTATGCGGGTAGTCTAATGCCAGTGGCCTAAAAATGCTGCACTTACGGGAAAGTTAGAAGTCTAAGGTATAGTGGGATTCATTTGCTTAATTGTTAGCTCTCCTCTCATCCTGTGCTGCGGAGCCCATAAATCTCAATGACAGGGGCCCGGCTCCAGATCTTTAGCCGTCCGTCTGGTGGGGTGAGGGTCCTGATTGGTTAGGCTGTGAGCGTGGGGCCTGGTCTGGCTTCAGGTCCTGGGGTTCAAATTCTTCCCTCCGCTGCTTTGTCAGACAGGAACAATTTACTGCTACGCTAATGGACCCTTGGATCACCAAGTCAGATTTACGTTTGGTCCCATCTCTGTGTCCATTGTTTTAAGGTGTGTGATCTGCACGTCTTCAGCGTGCCACTCTCAGCCCCATCTGTAGGCCATTTTTATGTGTTGCCCGACACTCCAACAACATGCGGATCGTTATCTTTATGTGCAGCCTGGGCTGTGGATGGCCCCCGATTAGCGAACCGTGCAGGAATTTGGCCAGCTGCAGGCACCAGGTCACACAAATTGGCCCGCTAGAATTACAGAGACAGAGTACGGGCTCAGCCTCAATACTAATGATAATCTTATACCCTTCAGCAGACGCTTCTATCTTACAGTAGCGAATACATACATCCCCCAGCATATGTGGTCCCATTCGCATTACACAAGGGTACAATAGCAGTGCTCCACCTGGGAATTGGACTCTGAGTCACAAGTCCTGTTCCCCACCCCCTATTGCCCTGTACTTCTCCAAAAAAATCTCCCACACTACATCTCAGACCCAGACTTAACGAGGAAAACAAGAGAATCTTGTGCGATTTTCTTACGATTGAAACTAAGTGTAACGGGACGGCTGGGGATTAGGTGAACGCAAGCGCAGGGATGAGGCGGAGACAGATGCGATGAGAATGAAAATCTTTACTGAAATTATTAAAGTTCTAGGCAGTACAAATGTGACAAAAGGTAACAAACACTACACAGCTAACAAACAAGGTTCCCAAAATCTTGAAAACAGTAAACCAAAATAACGCGAAAACAGGGGAAACACAAAAAGTATTGGAAGGCTACCAGCGTTTGTTTCCCTTCAAAGTCTAGGCAAGAGAAACTCAAGACAGATTAATGACAGCAGACAACTTAAATAGTGAACGTAAATGAGACACAGGTGAAAACACTGAAACAATAATCCATTTAAACAATTAAGACCATGAAACCATTAAACAATAATCCAATAAAGAAATTAGGGAAAACTCGTGTCAAATGCCGCCCTCTGGCGGCGAACAGTGGGACGTGCCGTCACACCAGGTGCCTCCGAACGTTTGATAAATGCCGCGGAAGTTGTTTGTTCGTATAATTTTACGGGGAAACGTACGTGCATATTTACGAAATTATTGATAAATGAGGTCCAATATGTTCAGAGCACTTTCCAAATAAAAGAACAAAGTAACAATAAGACTAAAGGGAAAATAAATACAAATAATACAATAAAATATAAATTAAACTAAAATTAACAACTCAAAATAAGCGAATTAAAACACAAGCCAGTTAAAATAACAGATACCATTGCAATCTCAGCAGTTAGAGTAATATGATTGGCGCAGAAACCAGAAACCTTTCAACAAGGCTATTTTTGCTAATTAGCTGCTTCTAGTCATTGCCCTTCTGCAGATTAGAATGACAAACTCTATTTATTAATCAGGTTGGCAAGAAAACAAGGGCTGTTACAAACAGAATAGAACATTTTGTTCTCTGCCATCACAGAAATGCTCATATTTACACCTGAACATTTTTACAGCGCCAATAATGTTGTTTGTTGCCTTAGTAACAGTATGCCCCGGATGTGGCCGGGCTCTTCCTGTTGGGGGTGTTAGCGGGATTTGTGTTCACTAAAGTTGACCTCTGTTGTACAGTCAGTCGCGTTTTGTGATTCATTGATACTACCACTTAAACTGGCGTGGTGGCAGCGTTTACCGGATTTACGTTTCATCCCGAAGACGGATTACACTCCAAGTTTGTCGGGTGTTCCTTCAAAAGAGTCACACTGTGGAATTTATTCTACCGTCAGAACGCGACTGGATTAAGTGAGCAATATGGCAAGTTCACACAGAGCCCCGAAGCAATGGTGCTTAACTAAGATTGAAACTGTGAACTCCTTCGAGAACTGGCGTCAGAATCTGTTATATACGCTGTCTCTCGACCGTGAGTTTGCTCCCTTCCTGGTCGACGGTGTGTTATGGGAAAAGAAGTCGAAATCATCCCCATGCAGGGGTTTCACTGATGACGGTGAGGGAATCCCCGCTCCACAACGTCGTTCAAAGGAACAGAAGGTGAGCATGCTGGAACTAATGTTGGGACAAATAGCCAATTATTGCCCAGTGATTTCTCGCCACACTATAGTCAAGAACTCCACATCCTTGGACCGGATATGGCAGTCTATTCGCCTACACTATGGCTTTCAATGCACTGGTGCCCACTTCATTGACTTTGATGCTATTAAGCTAGAACCTAATGAGAGACCAGAGGATTTGTTTCAACGTCTAATGGCCTTTGTACATGACTCTGCTGAGCAAAGACGCTGGTATCAGCCACATGGGGGTGACTGTGAATGAGGATGAGGAGTTAGCACCCTCTCTTGAGAACCTTGTTGTGCTCACATGGCTTCGCCTCATACATGCTGACTTACCAAAACTTGTAAAACAACGTTATGGCACAGAGCTGCGGTCCCGCACATTAGCGTCCATTAAGCCTGAAATCTCACAAGCCCTTGATTCGTTATTAGATGAACTGCAGGCCTCAGAAGATGTTAAGGCAATGCGTGCGGCTGTGTCTGAGTTCCCTAGGTCCAAGCAGACCCACCCTACCCGGACTGAGTTCCCTAAGTCAAAGCAGACCCACCCTACCCGGACGAGGAGGTCATGTCCCCTCTGTAAAGGGGCTGGGAGGCCTGATAATCACTTCCTCAGCAAATGGTCATTCCTGCCCCCCCAAGACAGAATGTATATGGCAAAGACGCGCCAGGTGGTGGGTGAGCAGGCTGAGGCTGACGGCGAGTCAGACGAGTCTACAGGTGACGAAGTAACGGTAGCCAGTGCGGTACAGCGTGTGCTCATTAAACAGTCCCCATATCTCGACGCCTTCCATGAGCACCTTCCTGTGCGTCTCACCATTGACAGCGGGGCAACAGGAAACATGATGAAGGCCTAATGCGCTACGCAGCTAGGTGTTACCATTACGAGGAGCACAGTCAGCTCACCAGGCAGATGGCTCATCCCTTCTGAAAGTATTGGGAGAGATACGAACGCACTTCCAAAGAGATGGCCACAACCTCTACTTTGAAGGCCTCATTGTAGAGGACCTCGACTCTGACATTCTAGCTGGAATTCCTTTTATGGAAAAGAATGATGTTTCCATCAGGCCAGCCAAACACCAGATCTGCTTAGGTGACAATGTCTACCGCTACGGCACCTACCACACTTCTACGGACAGACATGCAGTACGACGTGCGCACGTGCTTCGTGCACCAGCTAAATCTACTGTGTGGCCAGGGGAATACATCGAGCTCGATTTGCCACCAGACCTGTGTGACGTGGATGGCGAGCTGGCCGTTGAACCACACATTGATGCCCTGCGTGACCAGGCGGGCACTCACCAGTGGCCTGCCCCAACCTTGCTACGGGTGTGTCAGGGAAGATCCGTGTCCCTAATCTCACTAATGTGCCGCAGCTGGTCCAGAAAAGTCACCAGTTGTGCCGTGTCCGCGCCACGTATGTCCCCCCAATCAGTGATGCTACAGTGCTAGCTGATCCTCCCAGGCCTGTCTCTACAACCAGGTCTTCCCTGTCCTCCGACCTTGTGGCCTTGAATCCAGATAACATCATGCCCTCTGACGTCAAAGATAAGTTCCGTGCACTGCATAGGGAATTCGATGAAGTGTTTGATACCCAGTTTAAGGGTTATAATGGCGCTGTGGGCCCATTTCAGGCCAAGGTAAACATGGGGCCTGTCCAACCCCCACAACGCAGGGGGGTCAGGGGTCAGCTACAAGAACTACAGGCACAGTTTGACATGTTGGAGGGGATGAGTGTCTTCAAGAAACCTGAGGATGTTGACGTCTCAGTGGAATACGTCAATCCTTCATTCCTCATCAAGAAGCCTGGAGGTGGCTTCCGCCTTGTCACAGCATTCGCAGATGTTGGCCGATACAGTAAACCTCAACCCTTCCTGATGCCTGATGTCGATTCCACCCTGCGCTTGATAGCTCAGTGGAAATATATCATCGCTACGGACCTCACCAAAGCCTTTTACCAAATCCCCTTGTCCAGAGACTCATGGAAGTACTGTGGGGTTGTCACACCGTTCAAGGGTGTTCGTGTGTACGTGCGGAGTGCCATGGGCATGCCGGGGTCTGAGACAGCATTGGAGGAGTTGACATGCAGGGTGTTTGGGGAACTTCTTGAGCAGGGCCACGTGGCCAAAGTGGCGGATGATCTGTACTGCGGTGCGAACACTCTTGAGGACCTGCTAGCTGTCTGGAGAAGGGTTCTCTCTGCCCTACAGCGTTGTGGACTGAACCTTTCTGCCACTAAGACCACCATAGCGCCTGTACAGACCTCCATCCTAGGCTGGGTGTGGCGTCAAGGAACCATCCAAGCCAGCCCTCACCGTGTGTCTGCTCTCTGGCGTGCCCCCTCCAAAGACCGTGACTGGACTGCGTTCATTCATTGGCGCATACAAGGTGCTGGCTCGTGTACTTAAGGACTGTGCTACCATGCTTGCCCCATTCGACGATGTGGTCGCTGGACGCGACTCAAAGGATGTGATCCACTGGTCAGACGAGCTGCTCTGTGCCTTCAGGTACGCTCAAAAGGCCCTGTCCTCGACTCATGCCATCACGTTACCACGGCCTGCTGACCAGCTGTGGATTGTCACTGATGGTGCCATCAGAGAGCCAGGCCTAGGGGCTACATTATACATCACGTGTAAGGACACAGTGAAAGTGGCAGGATACTTTAGCGCAAAACTGCGCAAGAACCAGACGTCCTGGCTGCCTTGTGAGATCGAGGCCCTGTCTATAGCGGCGGCTGTGAAACACTTTGCCCCCTACATAATCCAATCTTCTCAGAGAACTTGTGTTTTGACAGACAGCAAGCCGTGCGTCCAGGCCTTTGAGAAGCTGTGCAGGGGGGAGTTTTCGGCAAGCCCTCGTGTCACCTCTTTCCTGTCTACGGCTAGCCGGTTTCAGGTGTTGATCCGGCATGTGGCGGGAGCGGCTATCCTGCCATCTGATTTTGCCAGCCGCAATGCACCGGAGTGTGAAAGCCCTACCTGCCAGGTGTGTACCTTCATCCGCACTACAGCTGACTCAGTTGTACGTCAGGTTACTGCTGAGGGTGTTATGCGTGGGGCCCAGAAGCTGCCCTTCACTAACAGGTCAGCGTGGCTAGCCCTACAGTCAGAGTGCTCTGATCTCAGACGGACCTGCGCTCATCTCCGTCAAGGTACGCGCCCATCCAAAAGACTGACTAACATTCGTGATGTGAAGCGCTACCTGAATGTTACCACAGTTTCTAGAGACGGCCTCTTGGTTGTTCGACGACACACCCCTCTCGCAGCTTCTACCAACTGTATTGTGGTGCCTAGGGCCGTCCTTGATGGTCTGCTTACTTCCCTCCATATCAAACTAGACCACCCTACTGCCACCCAGTTGAAAGCAGTTGTGCAACGCTACTTCTACGCACTGGACATGGATGCTGCTGTTCAACGTGTCACCAATGGCTGCCATCGGTGTGCGGCATTGAAGAAGGCCTCTGTGTTCATGAGTGACCAGTCTACGTGTGATCCGCCTGAAGTCGTCGGATCCACGTTTGCGGCTGATGTATTCAGGCGTGACCGCCAGTTCATTCTGGTTGTCCGCGAGTGTGTCACGTCATTCACGCTTTCTTCTCTCATCGAGGATGAGCGTCGGGAGACACTCAGAGATGCCTTGCTCCGTCTGTGCTTGGGCTTGTGCCCCCTTGATGGCCCTTTTGCAGTGATCAGGACTGACCCGGCCCCTGGGTTCGCTGCATTGGCGGGGGATGAGGTCCTCGCAAAGCACTGGCTGGTCATTGAAGTGGGCAACGCCAAAAACATCAACAAAAACCCAGTCGCTGAGAAGGCTGTTCAAGAGCTTCAAGGTGAGATCCTTCGCCTTGAACCAAATTGTAGGGCTGTTACCCCCCTGCTACTCTCCGTCGCCACGGCCCACCTGAACAGCCGTGTGAGATCACGTGGTTTATCTGCCCGTGAAATGCTCCTTCAGCGTGACCAGTTTTCTAATAGGCAGTTACCTGTTAACGACCAAGAGCTCATCATGAAACAACACTCACAGCGTGTCACTAACCATCCATACAGCGTGAGGTCAAAGACGCCCTCTGGCCGCATTGCTGTGCCACCCACTATCCGGCCTGGTGACCTCGTGTACCTGTATGGTGACCGGAACAAGTCAAAAGCCTGTGATAGATACCTGGTCACTGGTGTTGATGGTGCATGGTGCAATATCCGGAAGTTCACGGGAACTCAACTCCGTCGTACCTCGTACAGAGTCAGGTTGGGTGACTGCTACAAGGTGGAGGGTCCCCCTGCAGACTCTGATCCACTCAGGGATTGCCATGCGTCTGATGTGGACCCGGACGACTCTCTCCTGTGTGGTCCTGATATACCACCGGCCATATCTGAGCCCCCTCCGGCGCAATGCCTGCCTTGTGATGACATAGGTCTGGCGGGAGGGGCTGTGCCTCCCTCTGTGCCTCCCTCTGGGCCAGGGGGGGATTCCCCCAGCTCACGTGAACTTTCCCCTGCCCTGGGTGCTACGCCCCGGCGCTCTGGGCGTCGCCGGCAGTTGCCGCGTAGATTGGAGGACTTTGAACTTTATTAGGCCAGGGATTTTTGCCTGGTAACTTTGGATTTTGGTGGTGATGTTTGTTTTGCGATGCCATTATATCCTGTTTGTGCATGCTTGGTGTTCTGAATTATGTCTTGTGTTGTGTCATGCCCGTTGCTATGTTGGTGAGGGAGGTTTTTTTGTATTTTTTGGGAGAAAAAGGGGTAGCGCCAATAATGTTGTTTGTTGCCTTAGTAACAGTATGCCCCGGATGTGGCCGGGCTCTTCCTGTTGGGGGTGTTGGCGGGATTTGTGTTCACTAAAGTTTACCTCTGTTGCACAGTCAGTCGCGTTTTGTGATTCATTGATACTACCACTTAAACTGGCGCAGCATGTACAGCAGCACTCCAACACATGTACAGTAGTGCATATCAGCTTGTCAGCAGTACTGTGACACTGCTGTTATCATTTCCCTATGATGCATACCCCATGTGCACTGTTACCTTCAACCAGTGTTCAGTCTGTGTGAGGGACTGGACAAGGACCCAGGCGTAGACCAGGATATGGCAGGGAAGGAACGTTTATTGATCAATCAAAGTTCAAAGCCGGTAATCCGAGTCAGAGAAGGTACAAGAACAAAATCAAAAAAGAGTAGTAAAGGGCAGTCCAAAGATCAAAACCAAATAAGCAGATAGGCAAACAGAATCGGCAGGCAAAAACTCGTAGTCAAACAAAAGGGGTGTGTCGGAAATCACAAAAAACTCAGGCTTACAAACTCGGTTTTAAAATCGGCACTGGGAAATTTGATCAATGTTCTGACATCAAACAAGTGCAAATATGGAACTTAAATACAAACGGGGAAGATAACACAAGAGGAATCAGGTGTGACTGGGAGGGGAAAAGGGCAAGAACGATTAGGATCACTACTGCAATAACAAGGGGAGACAAGACACGGACTGGGAAGCACATTGGCACAATACAAATAAATGACCTGGAAGAGCAGGTAGACACGTGCACAGTTCGGAGGGGAGGAGCGCATAGGTAGAAAGCGCATGCAGAAAATGCGATGGAGAGAAACGCACAAGGATAGGAGAACGAAAGAGAATGATAGCAGTAGATAGAAACGCAAGACAATTCGTAATTAGTCAATGTTAGTAACGTAATCAAAATCCCTAACGTTAGTAGATTAGTTGGTTAGTACTATATACACATAACTAATATGTACAGATAGAAAGAAAAAAAGGAGGAAGTAAACGAGATAGGAAATAATAATAAGGAAATAACTTCAGATACTGAATTCCATCTGGCCTGGGAGGAAATGTTCCAGGTGGCTCCATGCACTCTGCCACACATCCTGTTTTGCTTTCTCGTAAGAAACCAAAGCAAACCCATTTATCACCCCACACAAGACTCTTTTTTGGGTGTTGGCAACAAAAATTCGGATTTTTTTAATAATATGGGAGTTGCTACAGCACATGTGTTTTCAGTGTGCGTTGCTATAGCGAATGCAACTTCAGATGTTTCCATGGCAAAAAATGGGACACTGAGCTATCAGGATTTATGTATCATGTATATCATTGTTGTTTGTTCTACTCTGGTTAATTTCTGGTTTATGGACTATCCTTCTAAAAATGATTTGTGTCACAATTATACATTATACAGTTTAGCAATACAAAAATGTATAGTGGTTAGGGAAATGTGCTTGTAATTCATAGGTTGTAGGTTCAATTCCCTGGTGGGGCACTGCTGTTGTACCCTTGAGCAAGGTACTTAACCTGAATTGCTTCAGTAAATTGCCAGCTGTGTAAATAGATTTTCTGTAAATTGTGTAATAGCTCAGGATAAAGGCATCTGCTAAATGTAAATGTAAAATACATTTGTCCTGAATTAGCTACTTATTCACAACAGGAAGACAGAATGCGCAAAGAGGTAGAATATACTCAAAAATGTGTAGAGGAGATACGGTAATGTTGGGTGAGGTGCAGTTCCTAGTGAAGACCAGGTCCAGTTGGTTACCAGCCTTGTGGGTGGATGGGGATTCAGCCACAGTGAAGTCAAAGGACTGAAGCATTGGTAAAAATGCAGAGGACTGAGGGGTGTCCAGCAGCAGGTTGAAGTCATCGAGGAGTAAGACTGGAGTGCCATCCTCAGGGAAGGCACTGAGTAGGGCATCCATCTCATCTAGGAAACTCCCCAGTGGACCTGGTGGGCAATAAACAATGATGTGCAGTTTACATGGAACAGTGACCATGACAGCATGAAATTCAAAGGAGGAGGGTGAGAAGTGAGGAAGAGGAACAATACCAAATCTCCACAGGGGGGAGATCAGTATACCTGTCCCTCCACCTCTACCTGTGGGTCGTGGAGTGTGTGAGAAGGTGTAGGCAGCAGAGAGGGCAGCAGGGGTGGCCGTGTTCTGCGGAGTGATCCACATCTCTGTGAGCGCCAGGAACTGTAGGGAGAGTAGGGAGGCCTGCAGGTACACTCCTTTGTCTTTGTCCTCCGAGTCTTTGTACTCCTGCAGGTAGACTCCTTTGTCTGCTGAGTCTTTGTACTCCTGCAGGTAGACTCCTTCGTCTTTGTCCGCCGAGTCTTCGTGCAGGGAGGCTGCTGCCGCTTTCCGCATTTATGGTTACTTATATAGCTGAGTGGTGCTAGGCACTAAGTGGCGAATGCCAGCTGATAACAATAGACAACAATTAACTGGCTAACAGGCACCACCCACTACTCAGGGAACGCTCCACTACAGAGACGGACGTTTACACCTGAAAACAATTAAACAGATTCTAAGAAGCTAGCTGCTAATCAACTTCTGACAGAAAAACTTCTAAGCAGTGATTACCACTAAGACGGGTACACCAAACAGCTTAATAGTTATAATTATAATGACAATGCAGTATCAACTAACACTTACCCCAGTGAAACGGGTACAGAGCACAACCACTAAACTGAAAACGCCGGGTTAACGAACAGATTCTAACACGCAACAAAATGGCTCACTTCACTCCTCTTCAGTCACACAAACAATTCCAGTTAATCTTCCTCAATGACAAACGTTTCGCTTCAGGTCCAATGGACCACTTACACAACATGGAGCTGCACTCAGGGAAGTGTCGACCCTGTGAGAGCGGTGGAACTCTCTTGACTGTCGTGAGGCTGCTCCCTTTATGTTGCTCGGAGATTCCTAGGGCTCATTCCTACTATTAAACAAATTACAGACAAATACAATATTGCGTTCAACCCATTGACTCAGAAATAAAGATTTATTTCTAAAAAGAGTGCATCGGTTGTTCCATATTTGGATTTTGTGAGGGGAGAAATTATGGCAGAATGCCAGCTTTGCAGATGTCAAGATTTCAACATAAAAGCGGGAGAGTTTTCCAGGCAATTTCCTATAGTCAAAGTCACATTTAACCAAAACTTGAATATTTATTCGTTATTGAATATTATTTTTAGAATTAAACCACATGGAACCACATGGTTTTGTGTGGCTCAGTAGGTAAAGCATGGCGCTAACAATGCTTAGGTTGTGGGTTTGTGGAGGACGTCGGTCTCGGCCACGTGGGAGTGGCATGGTTGCCTGTGTTGTTGCATGTGGTAGAGGCCTTTGGAGCAGTGAGACTTTCCGGGGGCAGGTTTGGCACTCTCACAGGGTGTGAGAGTGAACTGTCGCCGGGAAGGGAGCTCCAAAGGTCATAATTGGTTTAATTATTATTTAATGATTTAATTGGTGTCAATTAGTCAATTGATATGGGAGTCAATTGGCTGATTGGGTGTCTGTGTGTTGAGTGATTGTGATTGGGTGATTGCCTCATGAGTCCCACCTTTAAGAGCAGGTGGGGCAAGTGGGGAGTTAGTTAGTTAGTCAGTCTTGTCTTGATGTGTGTGTGAGTGCACGTGTTGTGGATTGTGGATTGTGGATTGTGGATTGTGGATTGTGGATTGTGGATTGTGGATTGTGGATTGTGGATTGTGGATTGTGGATTGTGGATTGTGGATTGTGGATTGTGGATTGTGGATTGTGGATTGTGGATTGTGAATTGTGGATTGTGGATTGTGGATTGTGGATTGTGGGATGTTTGTCGAAAGTGACTGAGTAGAGTGCTTCTTGTGTGTGTGGGGAAGAGGGAGAGGGGGTGCACTAAGAGTGTCTGCCTCTCTCCCTCATACTAGTGAAGAGGATGATGGAGGTGAAGAGAGCAAGGAAAATGAAGGTTGCTCTGAGGGTAGTGAGAAGGATGAGGAGAAGACAGAGGAGGAAGTGGAAAAAAGTGAGGGGAATGCAGAAGGGTATTTGCCAGTGTGACGAGGACCCAGGACTATGGCCAGAGAATCTTACTAATCTTACTAATTATTTGTTTAAATGTGATATAAGCAGTTCATTAGCGATTACCCTAATAACCACTACAGATTAATGTGTGTAGTAGTTGATTCAATAAAAAAAAAATCTAAAGATCCGTGAGAGTCATGGATCAAGAGGGGAAGGGGGCCCACAAGACTGCATATGTATAGGGCCCAGAATTGTGTGCTACGCCCCTGGTCCTTCTCTCAGGGGTCGGTCCGGAGAGGCAGGCCACACTTCTGGATCCTCTTCGGCAGAATGTTCTTCTTCGGTTGGCGGGGCTGCGTGCCTCACTCTTCGGGTTTGAAGTTCATCTATTAATTGCTGTCTATCCTTTCTGTGTTTGCTCTTCCCTATCTCCACTGGCTCACTGCCCTTAACTACCATTAAATCTGCTTTATTCCCACATTCGCTTCTTCTCTCTGCCTCCCCCCACATTTTCCAAAAACATCCCAATCAATCACTTCCTCATCTCTTCCTTTCTTACTTGCTTCATGCTTTCCACATTCTCCTGTAATCTCTACGTTTTTCTGTACTCAATGTACCGTTAGCAAGGAAACAGCCCCTAGTGATTCTGTGCCAAAAGGGCACTTGCTGTAAAGCCATCATTCCCCATTTGTCATACATCACCTTCACCGGTTCAGAAAGCGGATCAGGGAGACACGACGCCTTTTGCTCCCTTTGTTGTCCATCCTGTCACTCAAATGAAAAAATAAAAAGAAACCTTTTTTTCAAATAAAAAATAAACCCCTTTTTTTTTTTTCTCACACACTTTTTATTCACTCTTACCCATTGGTAATTGCATTCATATCACATTCATTTTTTATTCACTCATACTCAGGCGCAATTGCATTCATTTTGTATTCACTCATACTCAGGCGCAATTGCATTCATTTCACATTCATTTTTTATTCACTCATACTCACTCTTAGTTTCTTTTGTAAATTCTCCCCAGGTAAATCCCAGGGGCAATTGTTCACAAACGCTTATAATAATAATTTTTCTCTAATAAAAAATTATTTGTCATACATCCCTTCTTTCTTGTGACAGAGTCCGCACCTTGTAAGCGATAATCGTTATACCACTGAGCCTTTAACCCTCTTTCTCTGGTCTGCGTCTTGCATATTTTTATTTTTTACGGCCCCACACCGATAGGACCCATAGCCATGCTTCTGATCAGTTAGTATTGACTCTTCAGAATTCCCCAGTCCCCACCGGAAAAAACTTTTAATCAATTACTTGCCTCGAGACGGCAGGTGTTACCTCTGCCTCGAATCCACACAGGAATTCCCCTAGCGCTAGTAGGCACGTTAGGTTCTCACCTAACACTTCTTAAGGTCACAGGCTCAAACCCCCTAAAAAGTTCCACGCGTGTGCCGTTTTCGGCCCGTTAGTCTCCAACCTAACACTAATTAGGGCATCATCAGGCTCCAACCCTCGCCACTAAAAAGTTCCACGCTCACTATTTCCCCCCTTCACGGTTTTAGGAAAACAGTTCCACGAACAAGGCTCGTGTACTGCTTACCTTCCTTTCCAAACTGTTTTTTTACTTTTTTATTATTTTTTTCTATTTTTATTATTTTTTTATTATTAAAAAAGGAAAAGAAAAATACTCTAATTAATGAACACAGTCTCACCCTTATTTATTTTTGTTCGGAATGGTGTTAGCCACCACAAACCCTCCGCAGGCTGTCAGGTGGGTCTCACAAATCCTCCTACGGTAGTAGAGAGGGTAGAGCTCCCTGGACCGATCCTCTGATGGTCCCCGTGCACGGTTAACCCTTGAGTCACTGCGGCTGATCAGCGGCGGACGTTACCATCCCATCCTCGTCGCCAAGAATTGTCGTGGAAATTCTACTATTCAAAGGAAGTGAGACTGTGTTCTCAATTTTCAAATCATGTTTTATTACTGTTTCGAAACAGGGGAGCAGTCTAACACTCTCGCATGAAGAATGTCAGAGTATCTCCCATGAGATCAAAGAAATACAACAGTATATATCTTTTACATTCTAGGTGACCATCGCCCTTTGGAGTTTCACCCATTGGTCATGGTTGAAACTCCAAACACATGTTTTACCCTCCCAACATACACATTTCTTGCATACATTAGGATAAGGCAACTCTCACTTATGACCCAGTAAGTGTCATGTCTCGTGTTCGTGTTCCCCGTAATTAGTTGTTTTCATTTATTCCATGTTTTCCTGGTTGTCTGGTCCGTGTTTTCACTTTCACTTACCTGTTCCCTGTCTTGTCATTGTATTATCGTTTTCACCTGTTCCTCATGTGTCTGATTGCAGTTAGCTGCATTCCTGTTAATTCCTAATTGTTTCTCGTTATGTCTGATGTAGTTAGCTGTTCGTTTCCCATGTTCATTTCCTGATTGTCTCGTTATTGTATTATCGTTTTCACTTCATTCCTCATGTGTCTGATTGCAGTCAGCTGCATTCATGTTTATTCCTGATTGTTTCTCGTTATGTCTAAATGTATTTAAGCTGTGTGTTTTCCCATGTTCGTTGCCAGATTGTCTTGTGCTTTGCGTATGCTTACACTACTCTCCAGCGTTATCTCTGTTTCCCCGCGTTTAGTTTCATCGTGTTTGTGTTCGTGCTTGTGCTCCAGTGTTCGTCTTGTTCTCAGTCTCGTTCCCGCTCCTCCCTGTGTTCCCTGGACTGCTTTCACGTTTTCGACCTTTGCCTGCCCACTGACTACGCCTTGCCTGCCCCTGATACCCCTGAAGCCCGGAACGAACTCTGCCTGTCCCCGACCATTCTTTGGATCCCTGCATTGCTCTGATTACCCCTGTTTGACCATCGCCTGTTGTTTATGCAATAAAATATATTATTGCATTTCTGGGTCCGCGCCTGGTTTTCCGACACCGTTCCTGACAGTAAGAACTTTCCATCCGTTTTATTATGATTTATACAGCACAATAATAAACTCATTCCCAAAGAACCAACCTTGACCTTTCCCGCTCTCCAACCCAAACATCTTAATGTTTCTCATTCCGGCACATGAGTTGTCTCTCACTTCTAGCAACACTCGCTTATCTCTTCCAGACAATGTCTGACCCGTGAGTGGAAGCATAAACAACTCATTCAGCAAGCTGGAAACGGACTGTCGGAAGGCCTAATGAAATTTTCCCCTCACAGGTGTTTACAGGTGTCCCGGTGTTGGGCGTTGGGTGAGTACACACACACACACATACACAACACACACGCACACAAACATGGCTCTCACACACACACACACACACCACGCTTCTCAGGACTGTCCTGTAGGAGGTAGGACTGGCCCAGGATCATTAATCTGGCGCGGGAACCGTCTGGCCGCGTGGCAGGTTGACTGCTCATTTATTCTCTTTATAATAGCAAATCCACGTGATGAATGTCCTGCGCACTGCACATGTGCTAAAATATTCATAAACTGGAACTCTTCATTTGCAAAAGAGGAAAACCAATAAATTCAAAACGCAGTGACAGTCACATTATTTGTACGTGTACACAGGCTACGGGCAGGACGTGGAGATTGATCTATGAAGCATTCACTTTTAACCGATTATAATTCGCTCCTTTAAAATTAGCACTGGCACAGATTTTGCGAGGGCAAAACAGTATGCGTCAGGCTTTGATGTGGCCTGCTTTAGAAACGGATCCAGACTTCTTTAATGCCGTTAATCCAATTTCAAAGGGGAATGCTGAGCTTTAAAAAAAATCATAACCAAAAATCTGACATTTAAAAAAGCCTTTGATTAAAGGCTAGCTGCACTGGTATTTTTTTTTCTTTGTTTCCTCTGTAAAAAAAAAAAGTCATTACTATTGTTTTCAAAAATGGATATTGCAGTCTGCCTCTCACCATTGTCGAGTGTAATCATAATCATATTTTCAAATAGTTCAATCTAGACTTGTTTTGCTTCGGTATCATAAAAACAGATTATATATATATATTTTTAAAAGCATTCTTGATTAATCACAGTGTTTCGGAAACCATCCTGATGAAGGCAGTCTGGGCGGCCGGGCCTGTTCATTTCTGCATGGGGAGTCCCTCTGCCCTGCCCCTTAAGCTGGCCCTCTCTGCACAGGTGCCCGGGACCTACTGCTTGGTGGCTGTCGGTGAGCACAGAGCACCATCCATCTCTCTCTGTCTCCTTTCTCCCCTTGTGTCCCGGTCATGGTCACCTGTTCCTGGAGAAAGTGTGACAGGGTCTGGACAGATGGCGCAGGTGGGAGTTGGGTACACAGCTTCATCTGGTGGCATGGTAACAGTGGGGAGGGGGGGTTGGTGCCCCCCTCTTAAGCGCAGTCTCTCTCTCACCTGTGTGTTTTTTTGTGAGTACCTCTCCCTCTCTCCCCCCAGCTCCCTGGAGTCTCTATATCTACAGTAGCTGTGTATCCCAAGTCTGGAAAGGGCACATACACCAGTTTACAGTTTTTTTCAGTTGCTAACAAGCATCGGTCAATACTGAAGACACTTTTTCAAAACTCTTCATACAGTCTGCATTACCAACATGCATCTTGGCCAAACAGTTCATCTCACTTCCAAAACTCACTCAAACCACCAAAACACTTCATACATGTCTCAAAATAAGTTATTCGACCAGAACACTGGCAACAATTCTCACTCAGAAAGCATACATTGTCACTCATAACACACTGACCTAAAAAACACTAACAACAGGGAGCATGACATAAATCATGAACCTTTATATTTGAAGTTTGAATGATTTTTCCAATAAATCAGTATTTCATTATAAAATAAGAATAACACCTTTTCACTTTATTGACTGTACTAAAGTATATGTAACAAGAATTAATCAGAAATGCAGCAATTTGCTTCAATATCCTTTATTGTTTCTATGTCTTTGCATATAGGAATTTACTTGAAAAAAAAAATATTTCCTGAAATTCCAGGGCTGCAATACAGTAATAATCACAAAAACAACAACATGTAAAGTATAATCACTCTGTACATACTGTACAGTACTGTGGGTTCTAGTTCTCCCTCTCTCCTGCATTTGGCCACAAGTTCTCATCGACATCACATCTTATGTCTTCTCTGGCGATGCATCTTGGGAAGTATCTTCTGGCATGTCTAATCCAACCCTGGCAGTCTTCAGGAGAAATGTCTCCACACCCCGCACTCATGGCATCCAGTAAGGACATCTGGTCATGTGGACGGTGGTCATACACCTTCCACCTCCACGCAGAGAAAAACTCTATGGCATTTAGGAAGGGGGAGTATGGAGGCAGGAATAGTGCTAACATCCTGGTATGTGCAGCAAACCAGTCTGTGACTGCAGCAGAGTGGTGGAATGCCACGTTATCCCACACAACAATGAAGGTAGGGGAGTTTCCTACCCCTCTTTCCTCTGCTGGCACAAGTTGATTATGCAGGTCATCCAGAAAATAAATTAGCCTCTGTGTATTGTAGGGGCCAATGAGTGGTTTGTGTAGCAGCAAACCATCATTGGACAGTGCTGCACACATTGTGATGTTAGCTCCTCTGTCCTGGGACATCCACGGTTGCTCTCTGTCCAATCACATTTCTTCCCCTGCGGCGTCTTTTTGCCAGGTTGAATCCAGCTTCATCCACAAAGATGAATGTATGTGCAGTTTGCCTGGCTTCCATCTCCATTACTCTCTGAAATACAGTAAATACACAGTTTTACTGTACTTTATGTTATGCATAGCTGTGTATGTACCCTGTTTGGTTATTGAACAGACATCTTACCTGGACATTGATACCGGAGCTCTGTCACACGTTCACCATTTCTCTCAAAGGGTACAGTGTACAACTGCTTCATCCTTATTTGATGTTTGTCTAGGACTCTGGCAATTGTCGTTGTGCTGACCGTATTCACATTCCCAAAAGTGATATTGTCTGCCAGCACTCTGTCCTGAATTTCCCGCAGTTTCATTGCATTGTTGGCACGTACCATATCAACAATGGCAATTTCTTGCGCATCTGAAAATATTCTGCCTCTCCCTCCTGTGTGAGGCAACCTTTGGATCCTACTGTAAAACACAAAACAATCAATATATTTAAAAATGTAAAAATGTAAACATACTGTAATATGTAGTTCAATTATCATTGAAGGATGCACATCTCACCCATTTTGCCGGAAAATTCGTACTATTGATGCAACTGTTGAACGCTGCAGATTTGGTTGCACCCTTAAACTGGCCTCTCTCAAAGAGAGACCATGGTTTACAACATGGTCAATAATTGTGGCCCTTATCTCATCAGAGACCACCGCTCTTGGTCTCCTTCTCCTTTGTCCTCCACACATTCTCCCTCTCCCTGCTGCTCTTCTTTCTCCACTAACCTGTCTTCCTTGATCCATTTTTCCGAACAAAATCATTCCGAAGCCGTTCCCTTTTGTCTGTTTGGTAACGAGACTAAAAACAGGACACCTGGGTAGGCTTTCAGCTGAAATTGCAATCAGCTGTGTTTGGAATGATTATTATTTCATTTTATTGTAAATATTCTGCTAAGATTTTCTATATATTTCAATATGGTTACTGCAGAAATGCACAAAATTTGCCATCATTCTGTTTTGAATGTGTTTTTAACAGTTTTGAAAACAGTGTGTTAGCATTTGAAAAATGTGCTGCAAATATATAGTGTTTTGCGGGTGGTGGAGTATGAATGTGAAAAGAGTTCATGGATTTTGGAAAATATGGTCATTGAATGGATTTTGTGTGAAAGCAATGAAAAATGATTAATTGTTTGGTCCACATAGACTTCTGGTTCGCTGACTGTGTGAAGAGTTTTGACAATGTGACTTCAGTTTTGACCAATGCATGTTAGCAGTTGAGAAAAACTGTAATCTAACTAAAATATATATTCAGAAATGAGCAAAAAACGAAATGTTGAGTTGATCCCCGCTCTCCCATAGCTACTTTATCCATCAGTCAATGGTCTAACTCAGCGGTTCTCAAACTATGTAAAAAACCAAAAACGAACCATAGGAGAACAGTTTTTCCTTCCCTGTGCCAAGCAGAGGCGTAGCGTGCGCTGTGGAACGCGGGCGCAAATTATTTTCCTCTAGCGCCCCCGGTCGGTCCGAAATAAATGAACTGGTCTCATCTTTTTTTCGCGTGTACCCCCGTCCACAGAAAATGGTTTTGCATGAAACCGGTCCGTGGTTGGGCTGGGACAACTTGATACATTTGGGACAACATTTGATGCCTTATTGCCATTCAATTTGATGGGGTAGCGTACTTTAGGTAAAACGGTAAAATGATGCCATTGCCATTCAATTTTTCTTTATTTATGTTTGGGGTCGCGATTTTTTTCGAGTCGTGGAGTAAAAAAGTTTGAGAAACCCTGGTCTAATGTGATCCCATCCTTTCCTCACGTTCTTAGAGATTGTGAAATGTTTGCTCTCTCTCTCCATGTTCGGTTATTGCTAGCACCTCCCTGGTAAGTTATTGTGCGTGTGTGGGCGTACTTCTATTGTATTTTCCTTTTCTGGAAAGGTGTTGTTATGCCTCACTGCGAAGGAATGCATGGGATACATTTACTGGACGTGTTGATGAAACAAATACAAATAAAATTTAAAACAAGATTTGTGTTCGGAGTGCTTACAGCTGTCTTAAACTGCGATTATTTTATACTTTACAACGTAAAATAGTACATGTGGCCCCAATGTGAATCGAACCCACAACCTAAGCGTTAGTCAGCGCCATACTCTATCTACGGAGCTACACAGAATTATGTGTGAGTGGGCTTGGGAAGTCAGGCACCCCTCCTGCCATTAATGATTAAGTTCACAATTTTAGAACCCCCCCCTCTGTCCACCTAAACGACTATTGAACCCCTCCCAGATGAGATCAAACTGAAAACATTCATCAGACATCAGACTCCTGTCACGCCAGCATTGCTTTATTATGTTCAGGTTTGATCCGTTCACCCTACAGGAGAGAGACAGGGCAACTAAAATGAACAATGACATGAGGAATGAACAAGACTACGAAAGAAAAAAACAAGAAAAAAAACATAAATAGGGGTCACGTAGTAATGACAAAGACGCACAAGCCTCGCGTATTGCCGTGGTTACACCTCTAACGAGAGAAAAAAACAATTGGGCATGTCCTGTCAGTGACTCAACTGCCACATATTCAAAGAACAAAAAAGGTCAAAGAAATGATACTTAAATATGACAAAGAACGTATTATTGTAAAAAACAAAGCTCACGGTTTCTATGGTCACCACAGGACTGGACGAAGAAAAGGAAATGGCAGTAAATAATATAATCACAGAGGAGCAGTGTAATATGGAAACAACCCCAAATAAATTACAAAATATACATACTCTATATTTATATACACACACACACACACACCAATCTTAAATAAAACCCGTAATCTCCTTCAGGGTGTTTCACATTTACAAGTCTAGCCCACTTCACATGGTTTATTACTGACTGTCCAAAATTGTACTCATGCTGAAAGATTGCACCACGTTCATCTTCGTCATTGTTACTCCCAATATATATATATTTTTAATGTACTCTACTATAGACATCATGTCGTGGCAATAATGAATTACTAGATTAGGAACTTAACTCTATTAGTTAAACGTTACAGTGACCCCTCTGTATGCTTTTTAGTTTAATGATCTGTTCTGCTAAAGCAGGGTATACGCTCTAAACACAGAATACACGCTACCTGTGTTTGACCCAGGTCTGATCACGGTCCCCACCTAAAACAAACGAATGGCACCCTTATTCAGCCTCCAGGGGGCAATATTCCCTTCTGTAGCATACACACACACACACACACACACACACACGTGCAAACACACAATCTTGCACAAGAGCGTGTGCACACACATGCGCAAACACACGTGTGCATGTACACAATTCTGAACTCCGCTCCACCTACACTCACACAGCCGTCTCCTGCAGAGGACTACACTGCAGGGGAAAGATGTGGAAACACAGCTGGCAGTCGCTCTGCATCTCCCTTCAATGATTGCATCAGATGACATGCCTTTTGGAGGCCTTGGGTGGCGTAACCGTCAAAGAATTTGCCCGGAATGCAAGGTGCCCTCTGCAGCAGCGGTTTTAAATGCGGCTGCGCCAGCCCGGCTCTGGCCAGGAGCCCCGATCGGGGGTGGCGATTGGCTGTCCGCCCCAGGGGGAGAGAGAGCCGGCACAAGCTCCCCAAGAAGCATGAAGGGTGTCCCTGTAAAGTAGGTGGGCGAGTTCCATCTCGGAGGAAGCGGATCATCGCCGGCCTCAGGGTATTAGCTTGACCCATAGTGACGTGCGGCATGCTCGTGGGGGAGGGTGAACCAAAAGAAATAGAGGGTGTAATTGGCCACCAAATTGGGAGAAAAACGGAAGAAAAAATCAGAAACAAATTTTTATATATAAAAATATATGTATATGACATGCCTTTTAGGAACAGGTTTGTGAAAGTGGTTTTATTCAGCTGTGTAAAAGTGCATGATGTGTGTGTATGTCTGTTTGTGTGTGTCTGTGTGTGCAAAGCATTTTAGCAGTGCGTGTGTAGAAAGTTTTAAGTAAGTGTGTGATGAATGTAAGTGTAAGACAGTCTTAATGAATATGCGTGGGGAAGTGTTTTATGAATGTGAATATGTTTGAGGAAGTGTTTTATGAATGAATGAATGTGTGTGGGGAAGTGTTTTATGAATGAATGTGTGAATAGTCTTAAATGTGTATGAGGAAGTTTTTTATGAGTGTGTGTGTGTGTGTGTGTGTGTGTGAATAGACATCCAGGCTAGTGTGAACACCACACCACTGCATCCAGTCACTACTGGGACAACCCCAGGGCCTGTGTTTCTACAGTGGCTTTGCTCTTAATCATCTGCAGAACATGCCACAGCCATGAGCTCCCAAGACTCCCACAGCAGCAACTCAGTGACACAAATGAATCCCCCAAAGAACAGGGGCATTATGGGTAAGTAAGCACCTAACTTCTAGACTTGGCCGATTTCATTTCAATTCTTTTTTTTGTTTTGGTTGGTTTGTTCCCTGTTTGTGTTCGGCCTAAACGTGTGTGTGTGCGTGTGTGTGTACACTCACGTTTACATATGTGTGCGCACATACATGTGTTTGCGTATGTGTGTGCGCATGTGTGTGCACGTGCATGTCAGTCTGTGAGTCTGTCCAAGGTTTCTTCACTCCGTCCGTCCATCTGTCCGTCTGTCCGTCTTTAGCTCAGTAGCTCCAGGTAGGTCACTGGGACCTTCCCTTTCTGGTTGCCTCTCTCTCCAATTAACCAATCAGGGTCCATCCCTGGAACAGTATAGACGGTGATGAGCTGAAACACAACCACAAAATAAAATAAGGCACAGACCACCCATACAAAATAAAATAACAGATGCCTAAGTATAAAATCCAACAGTATCATGTTGAAATAGACATGTCAAACTATACTAGACATATTATCAACATATTGCACAGTAAAAGTTACGAGGAAAGACTTAAGTCAATCTATTCAGGCTCAGCAAAAGGAGACTAAGATTTGAATTCTGCACTGATTTCAGGAAGAATTTTTCAGAGTTGTCAATTCCTGGAACAGCTTGCCAGGTCATGTAGTAGGGGCAGAGACCCAGGTATAATGCAGTGTTGGATACAGTCTAGACTGCAGGTAAATGACGAGGCCAAATATGCTGAATGGCCTGAACTAATAATTAAATATTGTTATGTTCTTTTGAATAGATTAGATTCAAATTTATTGTCCTGAACTAATAATTAAATATTGTTATGTTCTTATGTCCAAAATATATAATCTGACTTGCCACAGGTGAGTATAAATATTTATATGATATAATACTTTTAATGACATAATATAACTTTACACACCTACTGCATCATAGACTGCTATAGAATTATATGCAGTCCTTTGAAAAATATATTATGCAGTGTAAAACATGGTAAGTTAGTTAATAAACTGCTGTGTTTATTAAAATGTGCCCCACACTGTTGTACATTCCAGTGATGGGAGAGTAGGTGGACCTCGTACCAATCTAATCAAAATGCTTTGCTCTCCACAGAAAAACATCTCATATCAGGGGTGCCTTCATGAAGAAAACCATTTTGCGATGTGTCCACCTTCAACTCTATGTTTGTTAGTGGATACAACATTTGACGCTGGCCACTGCGATCGGGGTTTGATTCCACCGGCCGTGCCAGAGTCAGCTCTGGTCGGCAGTGCCACCGGGGGCGGCGATTGGTTGTCCGCCCCAGGGAGGGGGGAGGAAAGCCGTCAGGAAGTTTGCTGTGCACAGGAGTGGCTCTGCAGTACCGGAGTTACGGTCGACAGCCTGGCGAGTGCCATCTCGGAGGAGATGATAGTTTGCCTTTGTCACTGCCGGTCACAGGGCTACGGCAGCGAACTCACTATACAAGGGGGGGATTGACATGAAAAATAGAGCATGTAATTGGCTACTAAATTTGGAGAAAATGGGATAAAATCAGAAACAAATTTGTAAGAAAAAAAAGAAAAGAATCAGCATCACGCTGCACACAGTCAGCAGCCACCGTAACAGTGCCCTGAAGCCAGACATTCAATACAGCACCATTTCGGCTCATAAAACTGTTAGCAATGTTTTGCTTATACTGAACCCAGCCCACAACAGTGATAACACCATAACAGTTCCACCCAAGACACAAACTTTCCAAAAATAATACTTTCCTTGGATTTCCTATTGGCATGTTCCAATGATTGAATTTTGATAACATATTGGCTACAAAAGGAAAATGTTCCATGCCTGGTTTCCACAATGTAGAAAGCCTGAAAAGAAGACGCCTGAAAATGTATTAGAGATGGATATAAATGTGATCACCCGACGTTATTTTATTTATTATGTATTTGTCCCATAGATAAAACCGCTTTGCGATTGGCTTCTCTTTTTCAAGGGGGACCTGGTAACCCTGTGGTTACAGCCTCTTCCTGTACAGAGATCACCACTGTCATCTGTCACCACTATCACCTGCCACCTCTCACCATCAGTCCATCTAGGCTTATCATTTACCTACAGTCTAGAGCAGGAGTGGCCAACTCTACTCCCACTTAATTGGTCAATTAAAGTGGCTGATTACACAGTTATCTCACCTCACCTGGTCTCTTGGGTCTAAATTGGTTGCCAATTTTAAGATTAAAACAAAAGCCAGCGTACCTTGTGGCTCTAGAGCATCCAGCACTGCATCAAGCCTGGACATGAACACCTTCCTGATATCCATGCAGAATTGACCGCAAACTGATTTTCTCCTGTGCCCCCTTGTTCTGCTGAATCTTTCAGTTCTTTTGTTAATCCCCTTTATGAATTTCAAGTTTAGCAAAGGTCTTTCCTCTTAACTTTTCCAACATTGATACCTGGAACCAATTTAGTTTCCTTTCTTTGTACTTATAAAAGCTGACATATCTTTCTTATAATGTGTCTGACAAAGACATTCTATAACATTATTATAACCTCCTACTGCACAGCCCCTCTCTAAGTGTAAATCTAGCTCCCTCTAGTGGCCATCAGCATAGCCCAGGGTGTTCCAACCGCAATCCCTGTGTATGCTGCTTTTAGTTACAGTTCGAATAGTCGTTTCCAGCATCTACTGAGCAGTAGCCTGTAAAGGGGACTATATTACATACATGTTGACTGATTGATTGATTGTTTGTTTGAGAGTGGACCTCACACTGGAGTCCTGAATGTAGGCAGTGTGGACACCTGGTTACTGAAACCTAACTACTGCCTGAGGGGAAATGAAGCCATAAAAATGGTGAACCAGGGGAGTGGTGCAACCAGTAAAGGCACTTAGAGCCCAGGCTGCACCAGCCAGGCTCTAGCTGGGAATCCCATTCAGGGACCAACAAGGGGAGGGGGAGAGGGAAGTTGGCATGAGTTTGCCGCATTCAAGTAGCTCTGTGTGTGTCGGTTAACACGGGGGTCACCCTTTATCCGGATCAGTCCATGTAGCTCACATATGGGGGTCACCCTTTACCCGGATCAGCCCATGTGGCTCACACACGGGGGGTCACCCTTTACCCGGATCAGCCCATGTGGCTCACACACAGGGGGTCACCCTTTACCCGGATCAGCCCATGTGGCTCAGACACGGGGGGTCACCCTTTACCCGGATCAGCCCATGTGGCTCACACACGGGGGTCACCCTTTATCCAGATCAGCCCATGTAGCTCACACACGGGGGGTCACCCTTTATCCAGATCAGCCCATGTAGCTCACACACGGGGGGTCACCCTTTACCCGGATCAGCCAATGTGGCTCACACACGGGGGTCACCCTTTATCCAGATCAGCCCATGTAGCTCACACACGGGGGGTCACCCTTTACCCGGATCAGCCCATGTGGCTCACACACGGGGGTCACCCTTTATCCAGATCAGCCCATGTAGTTCACACACAGGGGTCCCCGTGAGCGGGGGTCTCACCTCGTCCGCCAGCAGGGACAGCTCGCTGGTTTCGGCAGCATCGTAGTCGTACAGCACCTACAGCAGTCTAGAGCAGGAGTGGCCAACTCTACTCCCACTTAATTGGTCAATTAAAGCGGCTAATTACACAGTTATCTCACCTCACCTGGTCTCCTGGGTCTAAATTGGTTGCCGATTTTAAGATTAAAACAAAAGCCAGCGTACCTTGTGGCTCTAGAGCATCCAGCACTGCATCAAGCCTGGACATGAACACCCCAAGTGTCTCGGTTTCTACTACATCACCTGGCAATCAGTTCCACGCATTGACAGCCCTCTGTGTAAAAACAGATACTTCCTGATATCCATGCAGAATTGACCGCAAACTGATTTTCTCCTGTGCCCCCTTGTTCTGCTGAATCTTTCAAAGTTATTTTGTTAATCCCCTTTATGAATTTAAAAACCTCAACCTATTCAAGTTTAGCAAAGGTCTTTCCTCGTAACTTTTCCAACATTGATACCTGGAACCAATTTAGTTTCCTTTCTTTGTACTTATAAAAGCTGACATATCTTTCTTATAATGTGTCTGACAAAGACATTCTATAACATTATTATAACCTCCTACTGCGCAGCCCCTCTCTAAGTGTGAGCGGGGGTCTCACCTCGTCCGCCAGCAGGGACAGCTCGCTGGTGTCGGCAGCATCGTAGTCGTACAGCACCTTGGCCTTGCGTGTGCCTGAGGCAGGGGGTTGCACCTCCTCCATCTTCAGGGTGTCCATCTCCATGGCGCCGCCGGACGCACCCCCCCGGGGAGACAGAGTGGGCGGGGCAGGGGCAGGGCCACTGGAGGTGGATGGGGAGGTGCTGGAAAATACGGCCAAGGTGGGAGGGTTCACAGCGAAGGCGTTGGGTAATCTGTAAAGCAAAAAAGAGATTAATGCATAAAGAGAGAGACACACACACACACACCCACTCACCTAAACACACACACACACACACACAAACTAAAATAATGCTCACATTCATTCATGAGCACATTCATTCAAAAACACATTCTTATACACACCATTTTCTGTCTCTCTTTCTGATACACACAAACATAGCAAACACACACTTACACGAGCGCACACACCTACACACAATAACTGGCATACACAAAAATACACCAAAACACACATGCACAAACACACAAAGCCTCGCCTACTATTAAACATTTGAACTCTCTCCTAGGAGAGAGTGGATAATGGTGCGCTACTTACACATCTCCATTAGAACTGAGAGCAGAGAGAGTTGGAAGAGTAGTGTCAGAGATACAGGTGGAGCTGTGATCACATATCCCACACAAGCTGAACCCTACAGCGGACCACCCGCTCTCTGAGCATGCTCAGTTCTTTAGGTACTTCCTGTAGTGAAGTCTGACCCAGGGACCAAGGGATTAGAACACTCCCAGCCTTCTAGAAGAGACTCTCCAAACCTTCTGTTCCACGGCACAAACAGGCCGTACTGGCCACACATGGTGGCCCAATACCCTATTCAGTGACTTTACAGAGGTTTACAGAGGTTTGCAGTAGTGTGTGTTTCGTTCTCCACTCCCCCAGTCACACGGCCCAGGAGTGGCTCACCTGCTCAGCTCTTTCTGGAGCTCCTGCATGTGCTGGTGGCACTGGGCATAGTACAGAGCCTGTGCCTCCACAAACTCATGCAGACAGCGCAGGTGGTGCACCTGAGAGGAGAGACACATGGACACAACAGAACGAGGCTATGGAATATTCGCAAACCAGCACTCCCAAACGTCCAGATTATTCCCATATACAACACTCCCAACCTTCCGGAATATACCCAACACAACACTCTCAACCTTCTGGAATAGTCCTGAAACGCAACATTCCCAACCTCAGGGAATATTTCCCAACACAATGCTCCCAACCTTCTCCAAATGCACACATGTATGGTTGGCCAAAGGGCTCATAATAACAAACGTTTTGATATACTGTATTGATCAAACGCATTTGATAAGCTTATAAAACGTATTACAAGAAATGCTGTGACCCTGAAACATTTGCGAAACCCTAGCTCATCTAACATTAGCAAAGTCGTTATAGTTCTTCTTTAGTCCAGTGTTAGACATTAGTCACATCCATAGACATATCTATTATTTGATTGCTCCGTGATTTACATTTACATTTCATTTATTTGGAAAAGCTAACATAAAATTATGAGCTAACAAAAATGATTTGTCAACAATTACGGTGACAAATGATTACCTCATAATGACTACACGTATGGTTAGGGGCGCTTTTAGAGAAAATTCAAATTGCATGCATAACGTTAAGGCCCCTTTCTTAGCTAACGGTAACTAACATGATTGACGGTCAGTTACTAAGCCAATGTCCGATGTTTAACAATTGTATTATCATCGCTAGCTAGCTACAATCTAAAATAGATTACAAAAAGTAAAGTTGTTTACGTGATAGCTAATTTAACAGCAAGCAACTCTTGGTATAAAGTAAACCATTTGACTCCCAAACTAGCTAGCTAGGTAGATAGATAGATATCGATATCTAACTTTAACGATATAGTTGTAGCATATTAAGTGGTGAAAATCGGTAAGTTAGCTGAACTAATAATATTTCCGCGTCACAACATTTATTTTTGAATGAATTCGACCAATAATGGAATGCATGTTATAAGCTTATCAAACTTGTTTCATAAGTATATCGAACGTTTTGATATGCTTATCAAACACGTTCGGTATTAACAAACGCGTTTGATAAAGGTTAAAACGCGTTGGTTATTACGATCCCTTTGGCCAACCATACACATGTATTTATGTATGTACAATGTGAATGTAATGTGCGGTGTGTGCATACGCAGTGTGTGTTCATGTATGTGCTGTGTGTGTGTACACAGAGAGTTTGTATTCATTTGTATTTGTGTGTGTGTGTGTGTGTGTGTGTGTGTGTGTGTGTGTGTGTGTGTGTGCGCGCGCGCGTGCGTGCATGCAACTCACGTGGGTGCTGCTAATGCCCTCCAGCAGCAGCCTTGTGACCTCGGCCTGCCGGTCGAACTCTGTCTGCGCCACCCGCAACTCCAACTCCGCCTGGGGGGCAGAGAGGGGCACAGCAACCTCATCACCACGCAATGCAGCAGGCACAAAGAGACACTCAAACACAGATACACACACACACACACACACACACACACACACACACACACACAGAGGCACTAAACACACACAGACAGACACGCAGAGACACAGACACACATAGAGACACTAAACACATAGATATATACACACACACAGACACATATAGACTAAACACACAGATAGACACAGAGACACACAGATAGACACTCAGACACCCACAAATAGACACTCATAGACACTCAAAAACACAGTTATATACACACATATACACACACACACACACACACACACACACACACACACACACACACACACACACACACACACACACACACACACACAGAGAGAGAGACCCTCAGACACAATGACAGACTCACAGGCAGACAAACAGACAAAGGAACACTGATACACACAGACAGACACCTGGAGACAGGAACACGGAGACTCACACAGACAGACAGACAGACATGCATGGAAGTAGTGAGGTACTGGTTAGGGAACGGGGCTTGTAACTCAGAGGTTGCAGGATCAAATCGCAGGTTGGCCACTGTTGAGCAAGGTATTTAAATAATAACATCCAGCCATGTATATAGATAGCATGTAAATAAAAAAAAGAAGCTAGGGGCCCCCGGAAGGCATAACAGTAAAGGCACTCGCTCAGAGTGCAAGTTGCCCATTGCAGCCGGGGTTCGATCCCCTGTTGCACCAGCCCGGATCTTGCCAAGAGCCCCATTCAGGAGCTCGCCGCATGCAACAGCTAGGTGAGTTCCATCTTGGAGGAAGCGGTTTGGCGCCTTTGTTACTGCCGGTCCCAGGGTTGCAGCAGCAAGCTCGTAGTATGAGGGAAATGATAGTTGAACTAGAAATAGGGTACAATTGGCTACCAAATTGGAATAAATATGGGGGAAAAATCTGAAACAATTAAAAAAAATAAAAAACATAAAAAAAAAAAAAAAAAAAGCTGTGCAAGTGGCTCTGTAAAAGGGTGCAGAAGTACAGCACTGCAGTGATAAAAATATAGCTAACAGACGGGGGGACACACTGACACAGAAATGCAAAGTGTCTGCAGTTTTCAGCATGGGTCAGAGCTAGACTGAGCTAACGTTAATCTCAACTACACAGAGCTACATACACATATGTCAGGTAAACAGAGGTAACGTTCATCTCAACTACACAGAGCTACATACATTCCAGGAGTTCAACTTTAATCTGCTGTTATAGGGCCAGGGGATCATTTTCCAGTTTTGTTTTTTGTTGTAAAAAAAAAAAAAAGTAAAAAAATTGATAACTGGTGCCATAACTGGCCACATAATAAACACAGGATCACAAAGAGGCATTACCTTTCTGTTTCAAAACACAAAAACAATACTTAAAGCTATGAAAACGTAACAAACATGACAGTGAAATTCCCCCAATGCTGCTTGCAGCCCCTGTTGGGTTTTTAAGGACAGAGCAAAGGGCTGAATGGATTCCCACGGTGAGAGGGCGTATTCCTGGGATACTCACTTTGTCGACCTCCTCACTCCACAGCTGTGAAAGCAGCATGCCAACAAGAGAGGGGGTGAGAGCTGCATTCTCAGACTACCTGTCGCACACTGATGACATCACAATGGGCATGGCAGCAGCCTCACCTCTCCATTTCCTGCCTAGCAGCAGCTCGGAATAGTGGGGGGGAGGTGGAATTTTGTATCAATTAGCTAAACATCACAGGCATGGATTCAAACAACATTTGCCCTTAACTCACAATTAAACACAATGAAAGTGTTGGTTTCTTTCTTCACAACCACAGTTTGGTAAGTTCAGCAATCACAAAAAAATTGTGTTTACAACAAACAGAACATGTAAACTTAACTGTTTTTGTGAAGGAAAAAAAAGTTAATTGAGATTTAATTGATTGATTGAAAACAAATTTAAAGTTAAGGGCTTGGATGTTGACTGAATTCAGGCTAGAGTTGGTGCTTCAGCCCTGTTGTCTGGACCGTTCCCCTGTTTGAGGTTTGATTAAAAATATTAGTGATACGTTTTGACCCCTTCCCAGAATCCTCAGGGCTGGAGATGGGAGGAGGCTAGTCATCACAGCAACCAGTCGTCACAGCAACACGCAAGGACTAGAGAGGATCTCTCTGAACACAGAGGCCCGGGAGAACCACTGTAAAACCCAGTCAGGTTTTGGTCCAAACTGACTTAAAGATGTGGTTCTCTGCTGATGAATTTCTGATGGTTAGGGCTTTAGCTAAATGGAAAGAGGTCTGGTAGAGACCATCAGTAAGTGACTAAAATACGAGCATCAGCAGCAGTTGTGTATCAGAGACAGACTAAAACACAAGCAGCAGCAGTTGTGTTTCACAGTGACTAAAGCAAAACAGCAGCAGTGTATAGAGAGACTAAAGCAGGAACAGCAGCAGTGTATCAGAGAGAGACTAAAACATGAACAGGAGCAGAGGGTGCATATCAGAGACAGACTAAAACAAGAGCAGCAGCAGTTGGGTATCAGAGAGACTAAAAAAGAAACATCAGCAGTGTATAAGAGAGACTAAGGCTACATTTACACTGCAGGCCTTGATGCCGTTCCGATTTTTTGCCAACATCCGATTTTTTGGACCGCCTGTTTACATCCACTTGTAAAAGTGACCCATATTCGATACCTGTTGTTACGCTTGAAACAACCCGCATGCATACATGAGTTTGGTTACCGATACGGAAGTGAACAACTGTCTATAGTCGTATATAGAAATGGAATGAGCACTGGCAAATGTAAATGCTAATTTAAGTTTTATATTTTTAAACATTATATTTAAAGATGCAGTATGTAGGATTTATTTATTTAATTTATTTAAAAGGGACAGCACATAGTAGTCGACATATCCGCAAAAAGTGTCAATGGGTACAACGCCAGAGTTAGCTCGAGAGCTAGTTTCATCTGTAGTCCCTTGGCAGGTGACTGTGATTGACACAGTTACAGATTTATTAATTACATTTCAATATAGGAGAGTATAGAAAGAGTGTAGGCCAGATACAGAAGAACAAAAAATAATAACTTCCTATTTACAACATTACATGGTTCAATGAGAGTAGCTTTTATTTCCTTTCAGCCAAGACTTAAGTTTTTGTGTGAAGGTGTGATAATTGTCACTTGATCTGATGTCTGTCGAAATCTCTTCAAAAACGGTTTTGTTGCAATACATCCCCTGTATATTTCTGGTTCTGCACATGAAACATAACACGTCATTCAAATGCGGAAAAGTATAAGAGTGTCACATTTTGAATGACGTGTGAATCGGAATGACAGTGAAATTCCGACCTGTGCATTTAGATGACAGTCGCATTGGCAGATATCAGATTCGTATCGGACATGAGCAGGAGCAGCAGCAGGCGTGTATCAGAGAAAGGCTTAATCATGAGCAGCCCAGCGCTGCATCCATGACCCAGAACATGCCGGCCTTGTTCTGTGTTGCCCGGCACGGCAGCACACACTTAACATCGGACCTTTCTTCCCCTTTGTCTTTTTGTGTCTCATTTTCATAATGTGTATGCAATCATATATATATATACATATATATTTTTTTTTACAAAGGTCTCTGAAGGACCTCTGATCATTCCACCCCTCGCCAGCCACTCAGCATACACCTCAGCCCTCTGTCCAGTTTTACTATACATAACTGTGGTCCTTTTGAAGTATTTCAGTTGGAAAATGTTTGTCTGTTTAATAAAACAGCCATTAATTAACTGCACAATCAGTACTTGACTAAGCAACTTCTGGTTCTTGTGGAAATGAATATGGTGGAAACTGTAAATATTATTCTTATAAATGCTGAAGTGACTTTCTTTCTTTAGTATTTGTTATAGCTAATGCTTTGGCAGCATGTACTTACTGTCATGCCAATAAAGCACAAATTGAAATAGGTTTTGAAAAGGCAGAGAGGGAAGACAGTGACAGAGAGATAGAAAGGGAGAAGACAGAAAGAGCTCTGAGGAACTCAATCTCAGAAGTGAAATCCTTTAAAAAAGCTGGGCACTGTATGTTCACTGTTCTTGACATGGCAGATGCTTTTGTTTTTTAACACATTTTTTAACAAAAATATTTAATGGGACAGAAAAAAAAATACAAAGAGAAAATAATTAAATTAACTGAAAACTAAAGATTAATGAGGGTTCCAGGTTTCTGTTCTGTTTCTGATAATCAACCACATTCTATTTGTATTGCTTTGGGGACACCTTATTGGCCAATGATTGCATACAACAGCAACACACACAACACAGCACAGCACAGCCCAGCACAGCCCACACAACATAGCACAGCATAGCACAGTATAGCACAGCCAAGGGAAGGTTTAATAGTAAAAGATTGTTTGGAAAATCCTAAAATCTATATCACATGTTCCCTTTGCCCTGTTTAAAGCCAAACCTTTTCCCCAAAAATGAGCGAAAAGGAACATCCCTAAACCATGAGCACAATTCAGGATCATTCTGCAACTACTGTAAGACAAAAATAATCATAATAACCCAATAAAACAGGCAAAGCAAAACAAATAAAGGTGATTCTTTGCCAGCTGCACAAACATGTAATAGTTTAAATAAATAAATATATACGCAAATATATAATCTATGTAAGTCGCTCTAGATCTGGGCAGATCTGTTTTAAGCAGATCATTTGGAAATAAATATCTGGACAAATTATTGCATGCAGTCAGCCTGACCCATGGGGGGCGCTGCAGTTTGAATACTTTGTGTGTGCCTTGGTGTTCTCTCCACAGGGTGTCACTTTCAACACCTCTAGAATCTGGGGTCTAGGGGTGGAGATCGGGGCTAGAGGACAGGCACTTTTGACATCACCAGAATTGGGGGGGGGTTATATGGATATTGGGATTTAATATATTTTTAAATTCATTGAATAAGTTAATATTGACTAAACAGGGTGCCTGATCTCTACCCACACTAGGGGTAAAATCTCTCATTGGGTTCTAGGCTCGTTATCGTACCCCCTTCCTCTTGGCTTGGTCCCCAGTAGCAGAATCTCCAAAGTCAAAGTCGCTGAGCTGTTTGTTTGATGGGCCAGAGGGGCGGGGGTGCAAATTTCTAATTTTGCTCTTTTATGATTCAGATATGATACAGATATATACTAGTATCACAATACTGAATATTAAAGCAATACAATAAGCGAGAGATAAGAGCTTCAGTTGTCAATTGTTATGTAAAAAAACTGTGTGTGTGCAGACTCCTTACCGCAGATGCGCTGGCGGACAGAACATAATTTCGGGGCCTAGTCTCCTGAAAATCAGGTGTGGCCTACAGGTGGAGGGGAGCAGAGGATTACCCACAGTCACACACTGTGAGAACACACACCTCTTCAACAGAGCACAGAGAAAAAATGCACACGCACACTCACTCACTCACTCGCACACACACACACATGCGCACACACACACACACACACACACACACACACACACACACACACACACACACACACACACACACACACACACACACAACAGACCAGGCTGCTGCAGGCTTCTAATAACACTGTGACCTCTCCACCAGCCTGCCGTTTAAGGGTATTATTCCTGAGTTCTAAAGACTTGAGGGATATGAGAATGTTCGAATGTCGCCATGGAGTTAGTGTTCCTTCCGTATATTCCAAAAATGTTTATGTTCATGCAGGAATCGTGCCTGTTGCTCCACTCTACTATTCCAAAGAGCATTTGGACAACGCAAAATCAGGGGTCCCCAAAGCTTTCCACAGAAAGGCCAAGTCGCAAAAGATGCTAACCTTCCTGAACCCTCCGTGTGATTCATTGGCCTTTCACTGCCTGGCCAATGTCTGGTGCACAAAGCCATCAGACTACATCGTTGTTTTAAATACTGGGTCAAATCATTATTATAAATACTTTAACCCTTTAGACACCAGTAAAATTTCTGCAGATTACTGACAATTTTAAAAGAAAAATCTATTTTCACCAATATTCTGAAAATAATGATTTCATGATTGTATGTTTTGGTTAGTGACGTGTTTTGTTGAAAATTCTCAGGGATCTGCTGGAGTGCTTTAAAATGTACTGACATCTAAACAGTTTTTTTAAATGCAAATAATTCAAACAACATTTTAATATTCAAATAGTTATTTGACCCAGGCCTGACAGCTAATTAATTTAGCTAGTCAGCTGCATAGTAGGCCATGTTTATTTACAGATGACTAGTTACACCTGATTACATTAATATTGATGGTAGTGGTCTGACTTCTCACCTGTTCCAAGAATAAGAAAATGGTGTGGCTGTATCCTTCATTTTTTGTATTTTATTCAAGTGGCCTCAGTGCAAACACAAGGACAAGGACATATAGAAAAACACCAATCACAGAGAACACTAACTGTGTCAGCTGTGATTCACCCAGTGTGTTAACTTAGACTCGGGTCAAGTATCTTGCTGTGTGCAGTCGGAATAGTAATTTGGTCGATTTTTTCAGCACCAGCACCAGGACGGTCAAAGGTCAGAGGAGGGCCAGATTTGGACCATAGTTTGGGGACCCCTGCTGCAAACCATCTGAGTTCCAAACAAATTATTCACTCTCATTTGAAAGATTCAGTTGGAAAACAGAATGGTTTGACTTTTGGTTCGAAATAAACTTTCTTGGGCAGGGTTTTGGATCTAGGCAGAAAGATGAACATTTCAAAAGGAGGAAAAAGAAAAAGAAAAAAAGCAGCAAAGGAGATTAAACTAGGACCACAGCACGGTTAGGCACACATCAATACTCACATCTCCTTCACACTGCACACAGGACAATAGAGAGACATGTTAGTATACAGCCAGCAGGGGGCGACGTTTCACACTGGCGGTTCAGTCCGTGATTAAAGGCGCACTCCAACCAAAAACGATAATGTCATGATGCACTATTCACCATATCTTATCAATCCATCTACATGGGGTTCTTGATACGTTCGCATTTATGTCCGTTTCCCTGTGAGCCGTGAGCATCCAAATGACCGATATAATGTGAGTCAACTGGCAAATAACTGACAAAGAAACTGCACACCATAATAACCCAGACTAACAACTTCTAAAATCTGTTCTGGTCACACATTAACATTATGAATATTGATTTGGTCAGTGTGTATTTTTTTAAGCAATGTAGTGTAATGGTTAGGGAGCTGGGCTTGTAACTCAGAGATTGCAGGTTCAATTCCCAGGTGGGGCACTACTGTTTTACCTTTGAGCAAGGTACTTCACCTGAATTGCTTCAGTAAAATATCCAGTTGTATAAATGGATTCTGTGTAAAGAAATGTAAACTGTGTAAGTCGCTCTGGATAAGAGCTGCTAAATGCCTTAAATGTAAATGTACAGCAAGTGTTGACGGCAAGCAAGGAGACAAAAACACACTTTTTGATAATGAGAGATTACATAAACAGCATATTTTTCACCTACAGTTCAGCAGCAAACCTACTAACTACTATTATGTTTAGCTAGCTATCCAATTAGCTAAGTTTATGTAATAAACATGAACTGTGAATGAAATAAAACAGCGATCATTGAACAAGTTAGCTAGTCCTGTTTGACATTAGAAGCAACATAGCTAATGTTAGCTAGCAACATTATCTTCTTGTAATTAATATGTTTTTATGAATAGATAAAGTGACTACTTTCACTATAATAGCTAACAAGTTAAGTTGTTAACATTAACTTTGTATAATTCAGTTTCTAATAACTAATGCTCACGGCTCACAGCGAAACAGACATAAACGTAATTGTATCAACAGCGCCATGTGGATGGATCAACAACACATATAGTAAGTAGTGCTATCTTGAAATTATGGATTTTGGCCAGAGTGCTCCTTTAAGGAGGAAATGCAAATGAGTTTGGGAATGAAAACTCTCAGGGGGAAAGACTTAAACTTAAAAACCTTTACTGATTTTTTTTTTTTTTTTTTTTTTTTTTTTAGAAGGCCATTTACCTTTTCTCCCTTAAGCCAAGACTAGCTTTATGTGTGCTCTGTCCCACTTTCAACCAACCAGCAGGGAATATGAATATATACATATAAATATAGATGCACTGGAGGGAAGGACAGGTTGAGAACTTACTCAGTGATAAACGGCATTAGGGTTGTCTCCCATATGTCCAAAGCATCATGGGATTGCCCTCAATACCAAACTAAACTAAAAAACTAAAAAACAAACAAAGGTTCTGTGGCAGTCTCCCCCTGACGATGAAACTATATAAGAATGCTACACAAATGCTCGCTGGAAGAATAAACCTTAAAAATGCATACATGAAGATATACACTATTATAGGGTGAACGTAAAAAAAGCGGGTCTAATTGGCTACCAAATTGGGAGAAAATGGGAGAAAAAAAAAAAAAAAAAAAAAAAAAAAAAATGCTCGCTGGAAGAATAAACCTTAAAAATGCATACATGAAGATATACATAATAAGTGAACCAAAAAATCCTTTTGATACTTTTGAAATAAATGATCCATTTGGTATCTGTAACAAATAAGTGCCCAATTGTTGAAATATTGCGGCCGTGTCATTTAAAATGGGCGTCAATCACTGAAAAACAAAATTACTTTCAATAGTCACTAAGAGGGGAGGGGAGTAAGTGAGCAAAATGTATGCCTAAAAAGAAAAGAAAACATCAAGATGCCACCAAGAAACAACATGACAGAAGTGAACGGGAAAAGGGGCACGTGAAAAAGGAAGGAGAGGAAGGCTCACCGCAGCTTTGGCCTCGGCCACCTTGGCCTTCTTCAGACGGGCCTTGCAGATGTCCAGATCCAGCCGCCGGTTCTCCAGGAGTCGCCTCTCTTTCTGCACAAAAGTATTTTTATTATTCCATTTTGTGTTCAACTCTGGACCTCTGAGCACAGGGAGCTGTAACCCCGAACTCCCAAACTCACAGAGATGGTCCTCCAGTCGCCCTCCAGGAAGTTGCGCAATGGAGTGAGGAAGCTGATGGCGGAGGCCTGCATGAACTCCCGCTCCGTCCCCCCCAGTCTCCTCTGGCTCTCCCCAACCTTGATGAGAGTACTGCCTGTACACACACACACACACACACACACACACACACAAGATGGTCAGACTTAACTTAGAGCAGGCAATCACAGGAAAGTAACAAAGAGCCAGGTGAAACTGACTCACTGACCACAAGGGTCACTCACCATAGAGATCACTCACCATAGAGATCACTCAACCTACAGGTAACTCACCATATGGGGCTGCTGGTCCAAAGTCCTTGGCTGCATCCAGCATGTACTGGCCCAGGAGCTCTCCATTGGTGGTTCTGGACGGAACCTTCCGGTCCAGCTTCTCGTAGAAGAACTCCTCGATTCGGGCACCTGGACAGAGGAGGGGGGAGAAAGGGGGAGAGCCTGTCTTGGTACAAACCACACCAGTGCTCTCCGGTAGCATTTCTTGTGAAGCTATATGGTCAATAGACTCGGTGTGTTTGGTGGGCAGACTCGGTGTGTTTGAGACTCGGTGTGTTTGGTGGGCAGACTCTGTGTGTTTGAGACTCAGTGTGTTTGGTGGGCAGACTCTGTGTGTTTGAGACTCAGTGTGTTTGGTGGGCAGACTCTGTGTGTTTGAGACTCAGTGTGTTTGGTGGGCAGACTCCGTGTGTTTGAGACTCAGTGTGTTTGGTGGGCAGACTCTGTGTGTTTGGTTCATACTCAGTGTGTTTGAAACTCAGTGTGTTTGAGAGGCACACAGGCATGCTGCAGGCTGTGTGTGTGGGTGTGTCCAGTGTACAGGGAGCCAAACAGCTACGGCCCCACCCTCACTGCCCCCTGAGAGACGTGACGGGACAGAGACAGCCTAGGGACGGCCCACGAGGAAGGAACACGCGCTCCCCCACCTACTCCCTCCCCCCAACACACAGACGCAGAGGGAATGGAGGAGTCATGGCAACGGCCAATTTCACCACAGGACACAGACAAATCCGCTCAGGCAGCGTCTGGGTCTTTTTCCCTCAGAGATAAAAAATACAAAACCCCAAAAAGAAAACAACATGCACCAACAATGGCTGCTGTTAAAGCACTAAAACGTTATTTTGTTTTTAGTATTTGACTTGAGCATCAACATACAGGGTAAGGCTCTTAATGATGATGTCACGATGGAGGCCAGGGACCCCTGGATGATGATGTCACAGCAGGGGACAGTAAAAGCATTGAATGACAGCATCACTGATAAGAGCCAGTAGAAGCCCTGTGATGGTATAAATGATAATGATGGATGGGGGTGGCATGTTTTTACCACCATCTGTCTGCAGTGGTCTCACACTTTGATAATCCACCACTGCAAGAGGTTTCAAGACAAAAAATTAAAAGCGCTAAACTCACTTGGGTGAGTGAGAAATGTGCTACCACAGAGAGTGAAAAATACCAAATTATTTGTATTATTATTATTACTATTATTATTATTATTACTACCACTCAACCACGCTTCTGAAACCTCTCTCTCTCATTCTCTTCCTCTCTCTCTCTCTCTTTTCTTTCTACCGCTCTCTATCTCCCTCTTTCTTTCTTATGCAGCCACGGTGCATATAACTGTCCCAGGTTCTCCTAGAGTCTAGCACTATATCTCCCTTTACTTTAACTCATTTGTTTTTAATCACATTTTTATTCTGTGTTTTTCTCTCTTTCCTCCCCCAGGGAGGAAATATGTCAGCTAAATCCCTCGCTCTCCAGAGGGGGCGCTGTAGTTAATTATGCTCAGCCCTGTGGGACTCCTGGCTACAGTTAGCCCTGCGTGGATCAAGTCTCCCCTGTTCATATCCTAACCTGATCCATTATGAGCTAAAAAACTAAACTGATCCGAGATAAGGGTCCCCATTCATAAAGCGCCTCAGTGTAGGAGTGTTGATCTAAGATCAGTCTTGCATTTTAGCTCATGATGGACAAGGTTAGGATATGTACAGGGGAAACCTGATCCTAGATCAGCACTCCCTACTCTGAGATGCTTTATGAATACATGGCCCTGATCTAGGATCAGTTTCACTTTTTAGCTCCTAATGGATAAGGTTAGGATATGGACATGGGAAACCTGATCCTAGGTCAGCTCTCCTACTCTAAGTTGGCCCTTGGTTGTCATTGCACACAGTCCCCACCCCCCCGGGTTCGGTTTTGCCCCGGTGATGCGAGACAGGCTGAACACATGCTCCCAAAAACACATCTCTGCATGGGGTCTGCCAGGGGTGAAAGCCAAGACAAGGACTTACCAGTGTGATCAACTGTAGCGTGGAGGGGTCAAAGGTTAAAGGTTAGAGTTCCCTTACCCTCCCATACAATTAACAAAAAAAAGCACTGCATTATCATTCATTGAGGACAGGATAAAAAAACATGTATTTTTTAAATAAAGTAAAAGCTAACACCACAAACTAATTAAAGCCTGTTAAATGAGAGAATTCCATTTGATGCCACGAATGTGGAGTTAGCATTCACATTAATTTACATGTAACATGTTTAGAGTGGTGAAGCCTGCAGAGAGCTTCAGCCCTGCCCCGGGCTTGGGGGCGGGGTGGGTTTGGGGCTGGGGTGGGCGGATTGGGGTTTGGGGCAGGGCAGGTTTGGGGATGGGCAGGTTTGCAGGTGGGGCAGGTTTGGAGGCTGGGCTTACTTGGGTTGGGCTGCAGCAGGACTTCAGTCTGGTGAAAGATCTTCTCGGTCCAGTTCTTTGTGCAGTCGGCGCGAGCCAGCAGGTTCTCCAGGTGCACGTCCAGCTCCGTCTTCTCAGCCTGGCCCAGCTTCTCCTCCGTGAACTTAAGAGGGAAGGAGAGAGGACCGCGTCTCTTTAACAGTCAGCATAAAGGACCACTCTGGTCTAACGGTCAGGGAAAAGGACCACTCCGGTCTAACTGTCAGGAGATGTATCTGCACAAACCAGGCCTGGATCAAATAATTCAACTCTTTAGATGCTGGTAAAACTTAAAAACGCCTGTGCAGATCCATGTTACTAAACAAAACGTACAATTATATGAAAGAATTATGTCCTGAATACTGGTGAAGGTAGGTCGTTTCTTTCACAATTTGTATGAATCTCCAGGGATTTTACTGGTGTATAAGGGTGTTCTGCCACCCTGCAATCCTCCAGCTGAGCTGCGCAGTCATTGCATCAGAGGAGGACACTTCATACGCAGCTGGCGCAGGCAGACTGCAGGCGCTAATCAACAGACGCATCTTCTTCATGTCGCTACGCTCTGGGCATTCTCACAGTTCTCGCAATATCCGTACCCAAAGTGTAGTGCCAGCATTGCGTCACTTTTGAGCTACTGGATTAAGTAAATGCCAAAATAAAGGGAACACTTGAGTAAATGAAGGATACTTTTTATGGTGTGGGGTGCATTTTCCTGGCACAGTTTAGGACCACTCAGCCCCTGAGAGGGCAAGGTAAACGCCAATAAATACAAAGCCATTCTGAGTGATTACCTTCATCCCATGGTGAAGCATTTCTGTTTGGATGGGAGTGTTCTCTTACAGGATGACAATGCCCTCATCCACAGGGCACGAGTGGCCACTGAGCATGAGCATGAAAACGATGTAATCTATAGGCCATGGCCGTGTCAGTCACCCGATCTCACCAGTAACGAATGAAAGACAAATTTCCTCTAATACCCATACATGTGCTCCTCTCTTTCCTTTCCAATAAGCCTGTGGTTTTGTGATTTGAATGTCCATTGTTGACTCTTTTTTTTAAAGACAAGAATTCAATACTCTTTCTCACAGGCACAGTCTGAAGGTTTTATTCTTTTTACAAATATTTGTACAACCTTAACTATACTAACGGTCCCGCACACAGAATAAATCTACTTGATATTTTGTGAGGTATGTGTTAGGTCAAAAGTGTGTGTTGTGTGTGTTGATGCAGTAAGTTATGTAATGACAAATGAGTCGATATTATGTGGCTATGAAGCCAGTCCTCCCAAGTTAATATAGCCCGTGTTAATAGTATTTCACTGAGATGAATATCCTTATTGGTTTTCGCTGGTGGAAAGGAGAACTCATGCAAATCGAAACTCGTACAATAAATGTATAGTATATATTAAAAGGCTAGATTCTATTTTGTAACGAGACAAATGTGAATTGGCTCATTGTGAACTTTTGTGAAATATCCTTGCCGGAGCTAGATAAAATATCCCTCTGTCCTCCTGAGCCAGCTACAGAATGAAAATAATTAGTATAAAACATAAGTATGCAAACATTATTACGTTTGGGTTAATCAAGGCGACATACCACAACGGTGGTAGACACTGTAAAGGGTACACAATCATGCCGGAGGTAACGGGAAACATAAGCACACCGGAGCGCTGTAGCAAGCTGCGTCTCTAGGAGACAGTCATTAAGTCACATGCGTCCCTTGGGCGCTATCGAGAACAGCCATAAATAATAGATAGACACTTAGCTAGCCAGCCTTTATCGGCTTATATTGACGATTCTAAAAAATATATTTAAAAAATCTAGACAGAGGATGCGGCTACTGACCACATGCAAATGGACGGAGCATAAAAAGCTATCCGCGCAAAGATCCAGATAGAGATTCAGAAGGGCCGGGAATTCTCCTCCATCATTTAGCTATGCTGTAGGTGTTTAAATATTGAATAAACCAACGTTAGCTCTGGTGGTCAGAACACGACAATCGAGGGGATAAAAAAATCTAGTTGGTGATGATATCACGATCATAGCTACCTGGACCGCGCGTGTGAAGAACACTCCCGCATCTGAGGCTAGTTTTTTGACATTGAAGTCCATGGTGCCAGAGAATGCGTCCGCCGCGTCCTCGCAACATCAGCTTGATTGCGCGTCTCAGCTTTCCCGCAGCAGTCAGCGATGAGGTGGTCAGAGCGACACTAATCCGTGTCATCCGTGCACTCGACAATCTGCTGCTCGGTCTAGTTTTAAAGGAGCGCCCTCAAAATAGGCTGTGTTTTATTTTAATTAAATTAATCATTTGGATTATCTGACTCATGGAGAATCAGTCTGGCAGTAAACCACTGCGCATTTATTATGATAACAAAAAAACGTCCTTTAGATCATACATTTTATCTTTATTGTGAAGTACTAAGAGCATTACCGTTAATCCAGGTGTATCTTTTATTGCACTTTGAAAAGAATGGACTTCATTAACAAATGCACTATTACCAACACATTCATTTTCACTGTATTTGCGTGTAGGCGTTACTTTAATTAGAAATACAAGTTAAATCATAAGAGGTGTCAATCTGGTCAGCCTGGTCAGGCCCATAGTGGTATATGGTTATGAGTCTAATCAAGGCCGTAACCATGGAGTCAACATTGGGGGGGAATTTTTTTAAATATATATCAGCTAGGCTATATATTGGGGGGGACATTTTGAGCATATCTGAATATTGGGGGGGATGTGTCCCCCCCCAATATATATGGTAATTTCGGCCTTGAGTCTGATAATTGAGGCTATCCAGATCACATAGCTTCTGATCATACACAGCATATTTACTAACATCAATGGCGAAGAGGATAAAGAATGGTGAAGGCATCACTGATGGAATATTAAGAACATTTTAAATGTTTTCCTTTACGGTAGTGCTTTTAAATAGCATTATTAAGGCGATAGCACCCTTCCATCTGCCTGGTGGCTAAATCCAAGCAGGTATGGGCTTGATTTGTACTTGAATCGGAGACCTTACATTTCCTTGGAAAATTGCTGTTTGAAGAGGTGTTGGTGGGCCAGCAGGGGGGAAGTATTCCCTGTGAATCAAGCGTGAAATCAAATTTCCCCTCAGTGATGGGGTCACTGTGCTGAATCAGGTGTCACCTTTCTGTTGATCAATTGAGGTCCTGACCCATTGCAGTCACTAAGGATGTCAGTGCACATTTCTCAAAGACTAGGGGGTAGGGGCTGAGGTGGATTTCACAATTACTAAAATGTCCACACAATAACCACTTTTCTAGCAAACACAGCATCAAAACTACAAACCACTGCTCTCTAGATAACCCCCTGTTTGTGACAATCAAACAAGTGTACATTTTTTATTTAAATTTGAACTCATTTGCAATTAGGCTACACCTGGCTATACTTACAAAGTAGTTATCACACTTATCTAACTGATGTGTATTTCTAACAATAGTATTCTACAATCCACGCGATCTGAGGTGTAACTAAAATTAAAATTCAATTTATCCAATAGATTTCTACTGAATGCCTCATTTTAAACATAAAACACTGAGCGATACTTAGCCATTCAGTGGCTCCCTCTACTGGCCATGTTAAAAACGATATTACTGTACAGTATTTCCCAAGGTCTTTCAGTTATGTTTTTATTTTTAATGTGGCTACACCACTGACAAACAACACAACACATATATAACCACACAATGAACTCAACATTATTTTTATTGTTGATGACGTCAACATCAGCATCATTGGCATTACTTGGAAGCCAGAAGTGGGACAAAACAAGGACTTTTCTTTTTAATTGAACACATTTTTAGCTTGCAAGGAAAAGGAAATTATTATTAAAGCAAAATAAATTATTATTATTATTATTATTATTAGTGGAATATGGCCATATGTTATTTTTTTCCCCTTACACTGTAATACACCTATACAATTGATCCTCATGTGCATTGTTACATTTCTTTGGACCCCAAATGTGTTTGTGCTTGAATGAATGTGCTTGCAACCATTAATACATCCTACTGTGAATTCAGTGTTTGTGTGAGTGACAGTTCCTGTTACAGAAAGCAGTAAGAACTCACAAACCAACAAAAGAAAACGTGGACTACTTCTCTACCTCACACACACACACACACACACACACAACACACACACCAAACCTCCCAATATCCATTATTAAGTACAAATGGGATATTGGAGGGGGAAAAAACATTTCTGTTAAAAACATTTTGTTATAAAACAAAATGGGTTGCTGGAATGTATAACTGTATAAACCAAGATCCACCATTACACCAACATGAGGTATTAAACATGACCTAAACAAGTGTGAACGATATGGAAGTTAGTTTATGTGTATTGGCGAGTGCAGGCCAGTCACAGTCATTAAAAATGCCTCCCTAGACCTTGGGGTGGGGAGGGCAGCGCAATCAATTCTCACACATCAGCACTTCTTTATCAGCCACTGAAATGAATAGCACATCAGCACTAGTTTATCAGCCACTGAAATTAATAGCACATGAGCACTAGTTTATTGGTCACCTGTGTAATGGGGCTCTTGAGCGGCATACCCCAGCCGTGGCACTTGGTGAGCTGTGAGCAGCAGGTTCGTTGTTTCTGACCAATTACACACTGCGCCCTGTGACCCCACTTCCCCCCGCCTCCTGTCCTCCATTCTACCCTGCCCAGTGACACCCCTGATCTGAGTCCCTTGGCTGTGCACCTGCCCCACCTACTGGGTGTGGTCTTGCACCCACTGGCTGAACCGGCGGGCGTAGGCGGGGGGACTGACGGTGGAGACGGAGCGGCCAGGGTAGCGTAGCCTCTTCCACAGGAGCTCCAGACGCTTCCGCAGGCCATAGACTGTGAAGACGTCCACGATGCCCAGGAAGTAGCGGCATTCTGGGCCGTCGATCACGTGCAGCGGATTCCGGAAGCTGGGCAGCAGCCGTCGGTTCTGAGCCCGGAAGTCCGGTCGGGGAGCGGGGCCTCCGTCATGAGCATGCTCCGTCCCGTAGTCGTGTGATGTCTCAGACGCCAGCAGGGCCGAGTCCTCCTCCGGACCTGTGTGGGCGGAGCCTGAGCTTGCATTCACCGACCTATAGGAGCAAGGGGGTGAAGCCAGCCACAGAAGAGTGACAAATCAGAGCACAGCACCCATGTCCAGAGCAGTGCAGGGAGCAGGCAATGTGAGGCAGGGCAGTGACTGTGCTATCAGTATGCAAAACACGCAAAGGTGCAGGAATACACTCGCGTTCAGCCCCATCAGCTCTCAAACATCTCTCTGCGAGCATATTTAGGAAGTTGTGGCTTCAGGTTTTTAGTTAAAGTTAAATTTCAACCTGTTTTAATTGTTCTTGTTACAGTTTTTCCACATGCACTCTGGTGAAAGAGTTGGGTCTTGTGTGTCTGTAATGGCAACAAGGCCACTGAAGTTCTGTCACAGCACACCTGGTGGTCAACAATAGAACTACATAATCTGTCCCCACACTCCAGTTAGCTTACTCTCACTGTACATCAGGGTGCACAATGAGGGCTGCTCTGCTTCTGGAATTCATGCCAACTTCCTTCCGCTCTTAATGATTTAATTAGCCCAATCATTTATTTTATCTGATTCCAGAGTGACTCATCTTGTAACTCATCTTGTGAGCTGCAGACTGTACATGTATCCTTGGTGGAAACATTTGATTAGAAATGCAAAGCAAGGTGTAAACACAAAGTGAGGCCCGCTATTCATGGGAGTCTGTGTGTTGTTGCTACATGCCTGCCCGCCATGCTTCTTGTGGTGGAGAGAGACCAGGACCTGAAAATACAAGTGAAGACTGTATTCTCAGATAAAAACGAAAAAAGTCTCACAGAATTGTACACAACACAATAAAATTAAATAAATCTGGGACCCTCATAGATGATCCCAGATGTAGAATGTAGAATATTCCATTTTGATAGAATATTATTTTTTTTACATTTACATAGTAGTCATTTGTAGTCATTTAGCACACACCCTTCTCCAAAGCGCCTTACAGTTTTTCCTTTTTCCTTTATATACAATCCATTTATACAGCTGGATATTTCCGGAAGCAATTCAGGTTTGGCACCTTGCTCAAGGGTATAATGGTTGCAAGCCCAGTTCCCTAACCATTATACTACAGTGCCTCCCTAACCATTATACTAAACTACCACCCTACATTAAATTAAATGTATTCTAATGTTCTTCTATTCTGGAAGGAGGCTCCCTCGGAGGCCCTTCTGAATTCACAGGCTCTGTGGGTATAAAGGACATGCTAAAGAGCATGTGTGGTGAGAACACTGGTGAGGTGCGTGCCCTGTGTACATACACAAGGACTCAATTGAAGATGGGTCAGCCATCTGGCAACACTGCCCCTGAGCTGAGAAGGATCATGTGATTCCACTGTCAGTTATTTGGAATGTACAGCAGCTGTTCCACAGAGTTCCAGCAGGGGGCAGTACCCACTTGGTGGTGCGCAGGATGAGGGTGGCAAATGAGAGGCTCTGGCTGCGCTCGTCCGGGTGCAGGGGCTGATGGGCCAGCAGCAGGCTGTAGTCCAGCACATTCAGCCCCTGCAGGAAGGAGGTGTCGATCTCCACCTGGCGAACCAACCAGGAGCGCTGCTGGTCTGTCAGTGCAAGAGATACGCGTCACACTGATTGAAATACACATGCATCACACTGACTGAAATACACATGCATCGCACTGACTGAAATACTGATACATCAAATAACACATACATCAAAATAACTGAAATACACACACATCACACTGACTGAAATACACACACATCTCACTGACTGAAATACACACACATCACACTAACTGAAATACACACACATCTCACTGACTGGACTGCACACATAATTTAGACACACTTCCATGTGCTGGTGTGTTAAACAGCCATGACATTGCAACCTGTAGTGGGTGCTGGATAAAGTTATCAGCACTTTTGGAGGAGAGGGGTCCTCAGCCACAGGGTGGTCTTTTTAGGGGGCCATGAGATGAAGATGTTTGGGAGCTCACCGAGAGAGATGACTTGGCCCTCGAAGTTCAGGTCCTTCAGGACCACAATCACCTGACTTCCCTCAGGGGCGGGGTCAGTCCAGCGGTTCACCTCACACCCTTTGATGTCATACCTGCCACAAATGTAACCCTGAAACACCAGCAATGCAATCCAGCTGATTCCCCTCTTCCACGTTGAAAGAAAAAGGCTTTCGTATACCCGAGTAACAGTCTCTAGGACAGGTGCCTAGGAGAAAATTGAACATAAGTGAAGATCAAAAAGATTCCCGCTCACTGTCTCTCTTGCCTGACGAAGGTGATTGGACCGAAAACATTGCACCTAATAAATGGCATTGCAAGCAGAGACAGTGTGCGGGAATCCTTTTTGACCCCCTCTTCCACACTGAAATCAATGCTCATTCTCCACCATGGTGCGGTCTGTGGAAGTGGAGACCCTCCCTGGTCTCGTACCGATCCTCAATCCTCTCGTTGGGGTAGAAAACGCTCTGCATGATGATGAAGTATATCTGAAAAACAGACACAGCTGTGCGTCAGGTGGGAGAAATCGGTTAGGTGTGATTGTGTTTAAGGAAGAGACGATTAGATATCCTCTACCTGCCTTCTCCTGGGAACTTTGATCCTGTGGACACCTGGAAAACGGAAAATCAAGAATCAGAGTACCCCTAGAGAAAGCACACCTGTATCTTAAACCTGTGGTTGGAGAATGAGGCTTCATGAGATCAAAACAAGGGGCAGAGCTGCTATATGATATCAGTGACTTACTCATTTGAAACAATCATTTTGTTCTGCTGTAAAAAGTTTTTGATCGGTGCTAACAAGATGATGACTGACAACTCGTCGCAGCTCCGCCCATTATTGGGTTGATGAAACCTCACTCTCCCATCACTACTGTTTGCACAAGTGGTGTTCATTCTTGCCCTTTGAGGGCCGCAGGGTGTTGCAAGTTTTCGTTGTTACTCAGCACTTAATTGATCAATTAAAGCAGTTGATTGCACAGTTAACTCACCTCACCTGTTGTTTTGGGTCAGAACTGGTTGTGGTTCTCCAAGGCCGAGAATGAATACCACTGGTTCATGTCATTGCTATGATGTGTTCCCCCTCCACACTGAGAGGGGCGCCGTTGGTCTTACCCAGGAACTTGACGAGAAGAGAGTGAGGGTACTGCTCCAGGTGCTCCAGGTAGACCCTCAGGTGCAACAGCAGGAACTTTATCTCCCTCTCGCTCTGCGTCTTCAGGAAGAACCGCTTGTCGTTCCTGTATCAGAGGAGGACAGGAGCCTTGGCTGTCTCATTGACTGTGTTTGTCTCATTGTCTATGCTTGCCTCATTGTTTATGTGTGTAAAATTGACTATCAAATATACCACAAGTACTGTGTGTGTGTGTGTGTGTGTGTGTGTGTGTGTGTGTGCACAAGTGTGTATGTGTGTGAGTATACATGTGTGTGTGTCTGTACATGTAACAGTGTATGTGTGTGTGTGTGTGCATACATGTGTGTAAGTGTATTTGTGTGTAAGAGTGTACTGTATGCCTGTGTGTATACAAATTACTGTGTAAGTGTGTGTATGTGTGAGTTTGTGTGTGCAGATCTATGACCGTATGTGTGAGTGTGAATTTGTATAAGTGTATTCGCGTGTGTATACTGTATGTGTGTATATACGAAGTCGGCCTTGCGCTCACATTAAGAAGTCGGTCTTGTGCTCACGTCAAGAAGAAATCGGCCTTGTGCTCACATTAAGAAGTCGGCCTTGCGTTTACGTTAAGAAGTCGGCCTTGTGCTCACGTTAAGAAGAAGTTGGCCTTGCTCTTGGAGTTGCTGATGAACTGCAGGTAGCAGCCACTGCAGGACAGAGAGCTCTGATACTCCCGCTCTGCCACACCCACAGAGCGGCGCAGACTGGCAAACACCGGGCCCGCAAAAGTCTGCATCCTGAAACCCTACAAGACAGAGAGAGAGAGGGAGAGAGAGAGGCGGAGAGGGAGGGAGAGAGAGGGGAAGAAAGGGAGGGAAAGAGAGGGAGAGAGAGGGAGAGGAAGAGGGGTAGGGAGGGGGAGATGGAGAGAGAGGGAGAGAAATAGAGAAAGAGCAGATGATAGAGACACATAGAGAAAAATGTTTGAGAAAATGGTTGCCTTCCTTTCTTTTCCTGTGCATATCACAGTACAAAGGCTAATTCAGAAAATAAATACAGAGGGACTGTACCTGGTGTATCTGAGTAACTTTCTGTTTAAAATCCTCTTCCGACAGTTCATTCTAGAAAAGGAAGAGCATGCAGTTCTCTATAATGTATAAATGTGTATTTATTTATTTTAATATGAACCATTGAGCAATATGACCCCAAATTGAGACTTAACTGTACACACTCTGAATCAGGCACTGCCTGCATATAATTTCCCATTAATACATAAAACAAAAAAGTACAAAATAAGAAAATAGGTTTCGACCCAGATCACTCAGCAGCCTGTTATCGGTCCCTAGGCATTTCCAAGGGTTAATGAACTGTGGGAGGTGATTTATGTGTGTCAAAGCCAAAGAGGAAATGCAGCTACAACCAATACAAGAGAGGATGTAACCAGAATAGCAGAACAGTAGTCACACAAGCTTACGCATATTTCCACCTACTGGTCCTTTATAAAAAGATATGGGGGGGGCGGTAATGCCACCACTGGAGCACCACAAAGCACTTTATTTGGGCAGTTGATGGGGAAGTGCTTTCAGACAGACAGCTTCCAAAAATGTGCGGGCGGTTTACACTTATTTTTTATCATATTTCACTTTGCTCTCTCTCTCTCCCCCACTCTCCTTAGCAGACACACAGCAGACAGGGAAAATGAGTGTGTTGAATGTGTTCAGTGTGAATGGATGGATGAGCAGGCCATGCAGATCTGTGTTTTGTTTCCCTGTAGACCTAACCCACTTCCAGCCCCCCTGAACCTCACCCCTTTCACAACGTCTGGAATAGAGTTTGTGATTATTTATTAATTTAGGCCAGATTTTGTTTCCTCAGAGGACAGCTGTACTGTACTGTGCATCTGTTCTCTCAACACACCATGCTGATGTGGAACAAATGTTGACACAAATGGCATACTACATAGATAGTGTCTACAATTATTCATTACAGGATGTATTTTGATTTTATCAACAGTTCAGCTTAAAAATTTTGATTTTGATTTTGATATTTTTACAGGGCAGTGGCTATGGCCCTTTCTATAGCTCACACCATTCAGGAGTCATATAATCGTCATATAACTCTCTAAAGAGTTATAATTATTATTATTTTATTTATTTAACCAATCTTTAACCAGGCAAGTTAATTGAGAACAAATTCTCATAATAATGATCAGCACAATCATAATCATAATAATAAAGTGCGAAACAAAGGCGTTCTCATATTACTAGACAGTAATAACTTGACACACAGGAGAGAATTCTGCATGTTTTTAATGAACTGACACAGCTCAGCTTATTCTCATAGTGATAAAAGATCGGGAAGGTGAAGGGGGAGGAGTCTACCTCCATCAGAGCAAAGGGGCGGGGTTTGATGGGGACGGGTGGGGCTTTGGGAGGATCCTGCAGGTATTTGAGCAAAGGGGACATGGTTTGTTGGGCGGGTGGAGCCTGTGGGCTGTGTAATGAATGAGGTGGGCAGGGTTGTACTCGCCGGGGGCGGGTTGTCGATGGTGTTCTGCATCGCAGCAGACAGGCCCTCCTTCATCATGCAGGTGAGGCTGTGGAAGGGGTGCTGCTGGTCAATCTCAAACAGGCCAATGAGCCTCCACTGCCGCCTCAAGCCGCCCCACAACTTCAGCCCCCGAGAGCGCCGACCACACTGCTGCATCTCCATCTGAGACACACACACACACACACACACATACACACACGTACACACATATACAAGTATACGCTCATTTACACACATGCACACACAGACATACATACACAAACACAGCATGCAAAAATGAAAGCCTGCTTTAGCCCACCCTTGAGGGTACAGAACTAAATGCTTGTAAGGACTGTAGCCATTATAGTTATTTCTGTGGGAGACCTGGAACGGTGCCAAACTCTCTGTGCTGTATTGGCATGGGGCATGCCCTGCCAAGCGTACTTTGGCAGATGGTATACCTGCCATCCCAATCTGACTGAGAGGATTTTCTGCTACAACCACGTGAGTTTCTGCCATCAGGAAGACAATAATCGGTCATCAACTCAATCGACCCATTAAATTACTTTTTTGTGATGTAAACCTTTTTATATACAAATAGTTTTACACAATAAACTACAGTTGCATATTCTAATATGCCTACATATTTGGGGGGCTCAAAAGACGAGAGAAGGACTGCAAAAGACACAACGAAATCAAGAGCACAATTAAGTACACACGACGAATAACGTCGACGGTAAAGTGCACAGTAAACTGTTCCAATTGGCTTAACTTCCTTGGCCGACAAACTTTTTCGAATCTCCTGATGAGAATTACGGTCAAACAACGAACAGCGGGAAGATATTTGGTCGGAGAAACATGCTGAGCACGCACAGAATCCACTACTAAAGCCGCCTTATTCCGCCGTGATAGGACTCAGCTGGTACGAATAAAGAGTCTCTATTTCCATGCCTCTGTAGTTACACGTGGAATGCGAACTGTCAGTTACTACACTGTGCCCTCCTGGACAATAGCATTGTGTACCACTGACCCTGCGAACCTGTGCGCCTGATAATAAAATAATATAAACCGGAAGGGAGCCCCACCCCACGTAAACTGTGAAAAGAAAATCATATCACTGGGTAGTACGGTTAGATATGTTGGACCACATTTGAACTATATTGGATAAGTGAATAGGATCATATTAATCTATTAATCTAAGGAAAACATGAATGACTGTGATCGCTCTTTATCACATGCGTCTTGGGTATATTCATTAATATAGAAACAACACTACAAGCACAATGGAGAGAAAAAACAAATAAAAAATGCGAATAATCAACTGTCTCGCACTAAAGTCCCTCATCGCACAAATTGCAGAATATCCGCACAATATTTATTGTGCGTTTGATCGTCTGATTAGCCACCATCGGACACACGACCAAACGCAAATCAGTAGCAGGTTGTTTTAAATCATACCTCACTTTGATTCATTGTCACAGCAAGTTTATAGCAGGTCCTCGGCTCGTTGACTTTTCAGTTGAAGAAATTCAGCGCATTCTTTCAGTCCTCGCGGTTAACAGCACGTTCTTTGAATGGGGCGTGTGAGCCACCTCTGCATATTCCATGCCCTCCCATTGCACATCCCGGCGCGCGCAGTGCACCGAGGTCTCATCTCTCTCTTCTTAGACCTAAAACAAGTCTACTCGTTTCAGTACGCACTGTACCACAGCCGTTTAACATACAGATAGAGGAGAACCTCATACAGACACCATCCCATTAGCCTTTTCGGGTATGCACTCCTTCCAATATGAACCGAGAGGGAATCGCTTTAACAGAGCGAAGTTAAACCATGTAATTAATGTTGATAACATTACCAGGCCTACGTGTTAAATGTTTTATTAAACATGTGTCGATGGAATTAAAACGTCTTATGTGTTATAATGTAGGCTAATTCTTATCTAAATGCATTGCTGTTCGTTGTTGTAGGTCATTGGCAAAACTCAGGCATGCCCGGTATGGTAGTGGAACTGCTTATGGATGTACATGATTTAATTTTGTAAATATCCTTGTTGACTTTTTAACAGCATTTAATCATTCAACTAGTATTTGTCCCCTTGCTAGAACATTGTCTTAAGAGTTACCAGAACTTGAACAATGTAGTCTCCAATAGTTCCTACTCGGAACTTCCAGTGTGCACATGTCCAAGCTTATAGAAAACCTGCGGCTTTTATTGACAATAGTTATGAATTACAGTCCAAAATGAAATTTTGTCTCATATAGACAGAGCTAAATGTATACTAATATCATAGACTTTGAGTGCCATCTTATCTAGGCTCCCTAGACATAGCTGTAGATACCGTGCTACGTTTGCCACACGTCATAAACCAAATTCAATTGAAGTGTTTTCTCTGCAGAGGATTCACCGGTGGAACCGTGGCGTCACAGTAGAGTTGAGGCAGTCTGGCTATATATTTGGCTTGTGCAGAGCTGTTCAGCATTGCTATATTACTTTTGTGTTACTTTCATGGCTGTGATACTTTGGGAACTATTGATTTTGCTTTATAATTTGTGGATATTGCCGTTTTCTGTAGAGCTTTCTATCGCCAAAAATCATGGTATGTAGCGCACTTACTGTACTTCTCTGAGCAAGGTAACATGCTAATTGGCTGGCTAGCTAGCTAGCTAGCTAAATACTGCAGTTGTATGGGAAACTAGCTATAGTTGGCTTTCCAAAATATAATCTGTCAATTTCGCATTGTATTGTCCATCGGTTGGGTTGCAATAGCGTGGCCTGTAGGTAGAGGTGTCTAATATCTACGACTTTCCTTTCCCCAGTGATATCTCATCTTATCACATACTTGACGGAGTCCGGCGGGGTTGACGGCCTGCTGCTCGGCAATGAAAACATTTACATAAAGAAGGCAGACGTATGTCAGGAAAGTGTAAGTCGTTTGCAATACCTATTAATTCGACTATTACAAATGCATTCATTCATTCATTCAAGCTTTATTTATACTCGAAAATTACACTGAGTAATTACACTCATTTGCAGCGTCGTCGAGTAGTTACATATGTTCATAGGACAGCATCAACAATCAATTTATGAACAATTTAAGAACATGCAGCTCAAAGTGCTTTACATTAAAAAGGATAGAAGCAGCTCACAATGCATCATAAAAAAAAAAAACTTTAAAATAGTTTCTGAGAAATGTAGAAACAGAATCTCTCAAATGAAAATCAATATTAATAATATTATGGTTTCTAAAAAAAAAATTAAAAAAATACAGTTTCAGAGAAATTTAAAAACAATTACAAATTGTGGCGATCTGCTTAGTCACCAATGTTCTAAACCGACCCATGGACACTAGACTACTTAGTTTCAGTGTACCCTGCAGGGCATTCCACGAGTCTGGGGCACAGAAACTGAAGGCAGATCTACCAAGTTCAGTACTAACTCTAGGTGTTCTAAGTGTAAGCCAATCATTGGATCGTATACCATAGGGTCCAGAGGTCCATTCTAATAATGAAGTGATATTTGGGCAGTCTCCAATTATGGCTTTGTACAGAAATAGATACATAGTATAGAAATCATTAAACATAGTTAAGATATCATTCTTTTAGTTTAGGTTTTAACAACAAGATCAATGTTTGTCAAACATATTTCCTATAGGGCCAAGCTAGTGACCAGAAGGATGCATTTTCTACTGCGGTGAGTATAGCTTGCTATTGTATTGTACTGTACTGTACTTGACTCGAATCTGTGTGAGAATTCAATGGTGGAGCTTTCACAGATAGACAGACAGACACAGCCCTTCCTACCTTGCTAAAATTGATTTTAGTGATCAAACATGTTATGGATGGTAGGTAGATCATACTTTGATCTACAGTACAGTTGTTAGCAAGCACTGGAGCTAGATTATTATTATTATTATTATTATTATTTATCTACTACTACTACTAGCCAAACTAGCAAATTAATCCAGCCCCTTTAATAACGTTAGCTAGCCAGCTGCTGTGCCAGTAGTGCATTGATAGTCAACATTGTTTTTCTGCTTTCTGCAGCTTTATATCTAGATTTACTAACATGAATATTCATGTTTGCTAAACTATACTATACTATACTATAGTATCATAATGTTAATAATAATGTAAAATACAATTCAGCTCACCCAGAATACTGACTCCACCCATCTTTAATTGATTAGGATTTTATATGGTATATACTTTTTAGAGTTATAGATTTTCCAGGCTGTAATCTACATGTTTTCATAATGCATTGGGCATTCGGTGTTAGATATAGGCCTATGCTATGGCTTTACTAGGTAATGCTTTTATAAGTGTCATATCAGGGGTAATTATGCCATAAGAAAGTTAAGTGAAAGTTAGGTATAATTGTATTTTTGCTGAATTTGAAAACATATTTAAGCTCAGTTGAATGAAATGTTTGTGTATTAATATGGGTTATAACTGACTGTAAACCCAGTATAGTTCCAGGGAGCAGGGGTTTTAACATGTTTTTTTTGTTCAGCTGATGGTTATCCCACCGAGGACGTGGATCCCAGACCCCAACTTACTTATGGCAGTCAAACTCATCAGCGCTCTTGCTGTGGTCCTTGTCATTCTAGCCCTTCTTCGGAGAGCAGTGCTCGCTGTAAGCCTGGTTCCATTTGTATCTCTGTAAAGTGTCCGTAAAGCTTTTCACTGAGTTAAAATTTAAGGACAAATATTCATTGAGTCCAGGAAAGTATGTGGTCTTGAAGAACACTTCATCATCATATTTCCTTTGTGCCTATTTTAGATCAGTGACCGTGACCTCAAGATAGCACAAGTTGGAAAAGAGCTGCTTTCAACCCAACTTTTGAACCAGGAGCTAGAGGTGAGAAGCTGGAATGGGCATGATTTTTAAATCATGATCATTATGAAAATGATTATGGCCATGGCTTGTTGACTCTTATGCCAAATATCTACATTTTCAAAATCAATATTTAGCTGTAGAGACAGGTGTACAAACTACACATTAATGTCCTTTTTGACACAGATGAACAGCATCGCCTCCGCAGAAAAGCTGTCCGCAGAAAAACAAGAGAGATGTGTGCTGGAAGGTACAGTACATACTGTAGAGAACATTTCTTATTAACCAACAATTAGCAAATTCCTGCCTGAAATGTGACCATTTGTGCTCCAGATAAGATCAAGGACCGTGACCACACGATTCAACAATTTGAAAAAGAGCTGCTTTCAAGCCAACTTCTGAATAAGGAGCTAGAGGTGAGAAGCTGGAATGGGCTGTTGGGCCTACTGGTGTCCACTGGTGAATTGTAACATAATGGTAGTTTATCATGAAATTTGGTGTGGGATCATGTTAAAAAACATTAAGGCCTGGATTCGACCAACATTTATCCTTAGCTTTGATGATGTAAGTGCATTTTTCCCCTTCCAACCACTTGTTTGGCAAGTTCATGTTTTGATGATTGCTGAACTCGCTAAACTGTGTTTAAAAAACCATTAAAACATTTGCATTTAATTTGGAGGCAAAAGTTAGACAAATGCTGATTAAATCAAGACCTAAACTCTTATTATTTCATTTTTTACAGCCATTTGTACATCATAACATTACTGCAAAAGCCATGGATATTTTTAAATCATCATCATTATGAAAATGATTATGACCATGGCTTGTTGACTCTTATGCCAAATATCTACATTTTCAAAATCAATATTTAGCTGTAGAGACAGGTGTACAAACTACACATTAATGTCCTTTTTGACACAGATGAACAGCATCGCCTCCGCAGAAAAGCTGTCTGCAGAAAAACAAGAGAGATGTGTGCTGGAAGGTACAGTACATACTGTAGAGAACATTTCTTATTAACCAACAATTAGCAAATTCCCTGCCTGAAATGTGACCATTTGTGCTCCAGATAAGATCAAGGACCGTGACCACACGATTCAACAATTTGAAAAAGAGCTGCTTTCAAGCCAACTTCTGAATAAGGAGCTAGAGGTGAGAAGCTGGAATGGGCTGTTGGGCCTACTGGTGTCCACTGGTGAATTGTAACATAATGGTAGTTTATCATGAAATTTGGTGTGGGATCATGTTAAAAAACATTAAGGCCTGGATTCGACCAACATTTATCCTTAGCTTTGATGATGTAAGTGCATTTTTTTTTTTTTTCCCCTTCCAACCACTTGTTTGGCAAGTTCATGTTTTGATGATTGCTGAACTCGCTAAACTGTGTTTAAAAAAACATTAAAACATTTGCATTTAATTTGGAGGCAAAAGTTAGACAAATGCTGATTAAATCAAGACCTAAACTCTTATTATTTCATTTTTTACAGCCATTTGTACATCATAACATTACTGCAAAAGCCATGGATATTTTTAAATCATCATCATTATGAAAATGATTATGACCATGGCTTGTTGACTCTTATGCCAAATATCTACATTTTCAAAATCAATATTTAGCTGTAGAGACAGGTGTACAAACTACACATTAATGTCCTTTTTGACACAGATGAACAGCATCGCCTCCGCAGAAAAGCTGTCTGCAGAAAAACAAGAGAGATGTGTGCTGGAAGGTACAGTACATACTGTAGAGAACATTTCTTATTAACCAACAATTAGCAAATTCCCTGCCTGAAATGTGACCATTTGTGCTCCAGATAAGATCAAGGACCGTGACCACACGATTCAACAATTTGAAAAAGAGCTGCTTTCAAGCCAACTTCTGAATAAGGAGCTAGAGGTGAGAAGCTGGAATGGGCTGTTGGGCCTACTGGTGTCCACTGGTGAATTGTAACATAATGGTAGTTTATCATGAAATTTGGTGTGGGATCATGTTAAAAAACATTAAGGCCTGGATTCGACCAACATTTATCCTTAGCTTTGATGATGTAAGTGCATTTTTTCCCCTTCCAACCACTTGTTTGGCAAGTTCATGTTTTGATGATTGCTGAACTCGCTAAACTGTGTTTAAAAAACAATTAAAACATTTGCATTTAATTTGGAGGCAAAAGTTAGACAAATGCTGATTAAATCAAGACCTAAACTCTTATTATTTCATTTTTACAGCCATTTGTACATCATAACATTACTGCAAAAGCCATGGATATTTTAAATCATCATCATTATGAAAATGATTATGACCATGGCTTGTTGACTCTTATGCCAAATATCTACATTTTCAAAATCAATATTTAGCTGTAGAGACAGGTGTACAAACTACACATTAATGTCCTTTTTGACACAGATGAACAGCATCGCCCGCAGAAAAGCTGTCTGCAGAAAAACAAGAGAGATGTGTGCTGGAAGGTACAGTACATACTGTAGAGAACATTTCTTATTAACCAACAATTAGCAAATTCCCTGCCTGAAATGTGACCATTTGTGCTCCAGATAAGATCAAGGACCGTGACCACACGATTCAACAATTTGAAAAAGAGCTGCTTTCAAGCCAACTTCTGAATAAGGAGCTAGAGGTGAGAAGCTGGAATGGGCTGTTGGGCCTACTGGTGTCCACTGGTGAATTGTAACATAATGGTAGTTTATCATGAAATTTGGTGTGGGATCATGTTAAAAAACATTAAGGCCTGGATTCGACCAACATTTATCCTTAGCTTTGATGATGTAAGTGCATTTTTTCCCCTTCCAACCACTTGTTTGGCAAGTTCATGTTTTGATGATTGCTGAACTCGCTAAACTGTGTTTAAAAAACCATTAAAACATTTGCATTTAATTTGGAGGCAAAAGTTAGACAAATGCTGATTAAATCAAGACCTAAACTCTTATTATTTCATTTTTACAGCCATTTGTACATCATAACATTACTGCAAAAGCCATGGATATTTTTAAATCATCATCATTATGAAAATGATTATGACCATGGCTTGTTGACTCTTATGCCAAATATCTACATTTTCAAAATCAATATTTAGCTGTAGAGACAGGTGTACAAACTACACATTAATGTCCTTTTTGACACAGATGAACAGCATCGCCTCCGCAGAAAAGCTGTCTGCAGAAAAACAAGAGAGATGTGTGCTGGAAGGTACAGTACATACTGTAGAGAACATTTCTTATTAACCAACAATTAGCAAATTCCCTGCCTGAAATGTGACCATTTGTGCTCCAGATAAGATCAAGGACCGTGACCACACGATTCAACAATTTGAAAAAGAGCTGCTTTCAAGCCAACTTCTGAATAAGGAGCTAGAGGTGAGAAGCTGGAATGGGCTGTTGGGCCTACTGGTGTCCACTGGTGAATTGTAACATAATGGTAGTTTATCATGAAATTTGGTGTGGGATCATGTTAAAAAACATTAAGGCCTGGATTCGACCAACATTTATCCTTAGCTTTGATGATGTAAGTGCATTTTTTCCCCTTCCAACCACTTGTTTGGCAAGTTCATGTTTTGATGATTGCTGAACTCGCTAAACTGTGTTTAAAAAACCATTAAAACATTTGCATTTAATTTGGAGGCAAAAGTTAGACAAATGCTGATTAAATCAAGACCTAAACTCTTATTATTTCATTTTTACAGCCATTTGTACATCATAACATTACTGCAAAAGCCATGGATATTTTTAAATCATCATCATTATGAAAATGATTATGACCATGGCTTGTTGACTCTTATGCCAAATATCTACATTTTCAAAATCAATATTTAGCTGTAGAGACAGGTGTACAAACTACACATTAATGTCCTTTTGACACAGATGAACAGCATCGCCTCCGCAGAAAAGCTGTCTGCAGAAAAAAACAAGAGAGATGTGTGCTGGAAGGTACAGTACATACTGTAGAGAACATTTCTTATTAACCAACAATTAGCAAATTCCCTGCCTGAAATGTGACCATTTGTGCTCCAGATAAGATCAAGGACCGTGACCACACGATTCAACAATTTGAAAAAGAGCTGCTTTCAAGCCAACTTCTGAATAAGGAGCTAGAGGTGAGAAGCTGGAATGGGCTGTTGGGCCTACTGGTGTCCACTGGTGAATTGTAACATAATGGTAGTTTATCATGAAATTTGGTGTGGGATCATGTTAAAAAACATTAAGGCCTGGATTCGACCAACATTTATCCTTAGCTTTGATGATGTAAGTGCATTTTTTCCCCTTCCAACCACTTGTTTGGCAAGTTCATGTTTTGATGATTGCTGAACTCGCTAAACTGTGTTTAAAAAACCATTAAAACATTTGCATTTAATTTGGAGGCAAAAGTTAGACAAATGCTGATTAAATCAAGACCTAAACTCTTATTATTTCATTTTTACAGCCATTTGTACATCATAACATTACTGCAAAAGCCATGGATATTTTTAAATCATCATCATTATGAAAATGATTATGACCATGGCTTGTTGACTCTTATGCCAAATATCTACATTTTCAAAATCAATATTTAGCTGTAGAGACAGGTGTACAAACTACACATTAATGTCCTTTTTGACACAGATGAACAGCATCGCCTCCAGAAAAGCTGTCTGCAGAAAAACAAGAGAGATGTGTGCTGGAAGGTACAGTACATACTGTAGAGAACATTTCTTATTAACCAACAATTAGCAAATTCCCTGCCTGAAAAGTGACCATTTGTGCTCCAGATAAGATCAAGGACCATGACCACACGATTCAACAATTTGAAAAAGAGCTGCTTTCAAGCCAACTTCTGAATAAGGAGCTAGAGGTGAGAAGCTGGAATGGGCTGTTGGGCCTACTGGTGTCCACTGGTGAATTGTAACATAATGGTAGTTTATCATGAAATTTGGTGTGGGATCATGTTAAAAAACATTAAGGCCTGGATTCGACCAACATTTATCCTTAGCTTTGATGATGTAAGTGCATTTTTCCCCTTCCAACCACTTGTTTGGCAAGTTCATGTTTTGATGATTGCTGAACTCGCTAAACTGTGTTTAAAAAACCATTAAAACATTTGCATTTAATTTGGAGGCAAAAGTTAGACAAATGCTGATTAAATCAAGACCTAAACTCTTATTATTTCATTTTTTACAGCCATTTGTACATCATAACATTACTGCAAAAGCCATGGATATTTTTAAATCATCATCATTATGAAAATGATTATGACCATGGCTTGTTGACTCTTATGCCAAATATCTACATTTTCAAAATCAATATTTAGCTGTAGAGACAGGTGTACAAACGACACATTAATGTCCTTTTTGACACAGATGAACAGCATCGCCTCTGCAGAAAAGCTGTCCGCAGAAAAACAAGAGAGATGTGTGCTGGAAGGTACAGTACATACTGTAGAGAACATTTCTTATTAACCAACAATTAGCAAATTCCCTGCCTGAAATGTGACCATTTGTGCTCCAGATAAGATCAAGGCTCTTCGATGTGACCGTGACCACAACATTGAACAGATTGAAAAAGAGCTGCTTTCAACCCAACTTCTGAACAGGGAGCTAGAGGTGAGAAGCTGGAATGGGCTGTTGGGCCTACTGGTGTCCACTGGTGAATTGTAACAAAATGGTAGTTTATCATGAAATTAGGTGTGGGATCATGTTAAAAAACATTAAGGGATTCGACCAACATTTATCCTTAGCTTTGATGATGTAAGTGAATTATTTCCCCTTCCTACCACTTGTTTGGCAAGTAAATGTTTTGATGATTGCTGAACTTGCTAAACTGTGATCGGTTCTCTCTTAGCTCAAGGCTCTTTGCTGTGAGAACGCTCAGCTGAAAGGGAGGATTACCATCATTGAGCAGTAAGTGACCACACTCATACAGCAGGGGCGTACTCTTCAAGAGTGAGTGCCCATCAACATGCTATCAATGGACCTATTAGCCTTGTGCACACATTGCATTGTAAATATGGTGACCGACACAGAAGTAAAATTTAGGGTCCATCTCATCACAATTTTGCCGCAATTACTTCCACATACACAAAGAACATCAAATAATGTTATGAAGACCCATACTTTTAATTGATCAAATATAATCGATAAAAGTGAATCAACATGCCAAAGATTGGGTCCTCGTGTAGTGATTCATCAAAAATTCCCAAAACCTTCCATTTGTACTAGGGGTTTAACGGTACAAAAAAATCACGGTTCAGTATGTACCTCGGTTTTGAAGTCACGGTTCGGTACGTTTTCGGCACAGCGGGCGGAAAAAGATGCAAAAAATAAAATTGCTTTTCATTTATTATGAACTTTGTAAACAGTGGCTAATTGGCCATAATGTACTGAAAAAAGTACTGAGATGTGGACGAGAGGGAAGTTCGTAGCGAGGCTCAATCACTTTCAACATATGTTTAAAACCTGTGTTCTCAACAACAGAGTATGGTCGCAGATCCACTGCTATAAAAACACCTATGGCTGTACGAAGTTCATCTCTGGTTCAGTGGTGTGCCCTAGACCAGATATTAAAACTTTGTTATATCTATGCCATAGACATATGTGGGCTGAACAAACAACAGCTGGCCCTTTGCGCAAGTCTTTGGCGGGGTTGAATTAAGTTCTGCACACACAAAAAAGGTTCTGCACATGCGTTAATGGTTAAAGCAAGACTGCATTCATTCGGTTCACATTGCATACCGAACCGAAAGTCCAATACCAAACGGTTCGGTACGAATATGTGTACCATAACACCCCTAGTATGTACCATACCTTCTGTAACTATACCACTAGAGTTGGGGTGTGATAGCACTGACTTGTCCAGGAAAGCTGAAGCCTCTGTTCTTTCTGTGTTGCAGGACGCTGGCCCAGGAGGAACTGAAACAGAAAGAGGAGGAGGAAAAGACCACAGAATATGTTAAGACCCTGAAAAACAGATTGAAGGGGTGCCAGCGGAATAAAAAACATGCAGAGCAAACTTATATGGCAGAGGTTAGCCAAGACCAACCAAAATCAACACATCTTCTGTCAGGGGGCTTCCCTCCTATGTGTTGGTCCAGAGACATTTAACCATCATATTTCTTTTATTTGTCCATTTCAGATTAAAAAACTTGAAGAAGATGTTAAGTCCAGGAATTCAGACTACACAAATCAAAAGAACTAGAGGTAAGAAGCTACAGCTGTTAGATTTTAGTTTGCTAAGACTTTAACATTAGCCAAATTCAAAAAGCCACTTCACAACTCCCCTGTCCTTTTTACTGTACACACTAGAATAAATGAAATATTTTTCACACAGTCTGAGAAGTGCCAGGAAGACCCTGAGAATGCAAGAATGAAAGTCATCCAGTCCCCTCCCAGGTGGAACCTGTCTATCGTTATTTAATCTAGCAATAAATGAATAAATGTTGATTTATAAACAATTCTACCAACCTGTCTTTGCAGATTGTTTTAGGAACTTGAGCCATATGCCTTTGCCATATGCCTTATTACACTATTTTTTTTCTTCTAAGCTCTTGTTATTGTTTTGGTTGTATGTTGACACCCAAATGTTGCAAATTCCTTGTATATCGTACTTGGCGAATAAATAATTGATTCTGATTCTGATTCTGATTCTGATTTGCAAAGTCTTGCCTGGATGCCTCTATTAATACTTGGCTAATGCTGTTTACTGTTTGTCCTGCATGCTTCATGTATTTTATGCTTCTGGCTGCTAACCTTCTTGCTCCAACACTATTATGACTTTTTTTAATTTATTTTTTTATATGTAGATTTTATCAATGTTTTTTACAAGCTGTTGTTTTGTTCTTTTTTAGGGAGCCTATTGTAACATCTGGCCAGGGACTACAGATGTAAACTAGCCTTTTGGCTAACTCTGGCATATTTACATATTAAATGTTCATTAATATGCATTGTCCCTGCAAAATAAAATAAAAAATAAAATAAAATAAAAAACAGACATTTGTTTTACATTTATTTAACCACGTAGATCAACTGACGACTTATATGCAGTGACGACCTCAGGAATGAATGTGGTTTGGGAATGTAAAGGATTGTGTAGCCAATCAGATGGGGATGGTTAGGTGGCCAGATGTTTTGTGGGAATTTGACCAGGACACTGGGAAGATAAGATGCCATTTGAACAAAACTTCTCTTGGTGTCGACCCCCATAATCCTCCTGATTTCGACCCCACATAAACAAGAAACAGTTCAACATAAATGTCTGGCCTTTTATGCTCTGATAAGGCAATGCCAAAGTATGCCTGAAATTTCAGTCCTTAGATTTTTGGAGTACGTTTTCCTTTATGTAATGTGTCTATTTATGATTATTTATTCCTTTTTAAAAAGTAGCATTCAGCACATTAATCAGCAGACTGGTATTGGTAGTGTGGGTTCTTAACCCTGCTAGATTCCTTCCTTCATTCATAGAGTTACTTTAAAGACATCGGTGAGAATAAAAGGTTCAATCTCTAGGCTTTTAGCAGGGGGTATAGTTTTAGGTTTCAATCATGGGTGGAGCAGTGCTGCAGCACCCTTGAAATAGGTACTTTACCTGTATGGCTCCCAAGTCATTCCATGCAATGGCATCTGCAAAACATCAGAGTACTCTTTTCAATGGAATTCGTTTTTTGTAATGTAATATACAAATATACCATTACGTCACTGCACATATGGATCATCATTTTATTTTTCTTTAGGACAATATCACACAAGGCTTTAGTGATACATTTGAAGTGACAAAATGTACATTAACTACTACTAATGGATATATTCATTAATTTCACTAAACTAAGATTGTGAACTGAGAACCAATTATTGTCAGACATTGATGCGCTGGGAAAATGAGGCGGGCAGGGATTGCAAGGGATTGCATAGCCAGCCAAATTGGCGTGGGGGGGGGGGGGGGGGGCCTGAGCGGCCCAGTTTGGGAGTTTCTCGTTAAACCAGCCACCAAACCGCCATAGCTAACAGCCATACACTTTTGGATACACACATAAATGCAGTAGGGATCTTTATCCCAATGACCACGGCAAGCCAGAACATCTCATTCGTACAGCACACTGTCCTCATTGCTGCACTGGGATTCGAGGTCCAGAGGGAAGTGTCCCTGGTGGCGCCTACTGCGACATCCGCTGACCATAAACATCTGCTTTGATGTCATGGCAGATGATGCTCTGGGCCTTTGTTTGACACGCCTCCTGCCCCAGTTTGTGCGGTTCGAATCAGGAAGTCGAGTGGAGAGGTTATCAATTACTGCCTGTATGAATTGGAGCTTGTTGACTTGCTCCGTGCTGGCATCCAGGGTGACACCCTTGAATGTTCCCACCATCAAACATGCTTCTGCCTTCTGCATTGCCTTTCCATCATGGGTCTCCATGGCCTCCAAGATCTCCATTGTAAGCCTGATGTATCTGCTGGCGTCTGTTAAGGATGTGTCCATATCATAATCTCTAACACTCTTAAAGCACATCACAGATTCACGCATCTTAGGTGAACCAGCAAAATAAATGCAAAATGCCTGTTAAAAGCACAGCGTGATTACTCACTTGCAGTTTCGATAAGAGGCTTTACGATTCTTGCAGCACATCTTTCACTGTCGTTAGGTCTGTAACAAAGCCTTTTCTGGTCAGTCGTTTTAGCATCCCACTGTCATTTCTGGGCTCGGTGTCTCAATGGCTGTGCGTGTTACTTCCTGAGGCCGTTCTCATCTGTTCTGCTAGAGCTGGGAAATATTTTCAGATACCAATATTTCCTTGCACCGTACTGAAGCTGTTTGCAACTTAGCAGATGATGAAGATTTGTCCTATATTCAGCAGCTTTATGTTGACTTGGGAGGCAGCCTCAGTGAGCAGTCTAGTGTTTTTGGGAGATTGGTGATACAACTTCAGCCCCCGAGAGCGCCGACCACACTGCTGCATCTCCATCTGAGACACACACACACACACATACACATACACACACGTACACACATATACAAGTATACGCTCATTTACACACATGCACACACAGACATACATACACAAGCACAGCATGCAAAAATGAAAGCCTGCTTTAGCCCACCCTTGAGGGTACAGAACTAAATGCTTGTAAGGACTGTAGCCATTATAGTTATTTCTGTGGGAGACCTGGAACGGTGCCAAACTCTCTGTGCTGTATTGGCATGGGGCATGCCCTGCCAAGCGTACTTTGGCGGATGGTATACCTGCCATCCCAATCTGACTGAGAGGATTTTCTGCTACAACCACGTGAGTTTCTGCCATCAGGAAGACAATAATCGGTCATCAACTCAATCGACCCATTAAATTACTTTTTTGTGATGTAAACCTTTTTATATACAAATAGTTTTACACAATAAACTACAGTTGCATATTCTAATATGCCTACATATTTGGGGGGCTCAAAAGACGAGAGAAGGACTGCAAAAGACACAACGAAATCAAGAGCACAAAAGAGCACAATTAAGTACACACGACGAATAACGTCGACGGTAAAGTGCACAGTAAACTGTTCCAATTGGCTTAACTTCCTTGGCCGACAAACTTTTTCGAATCTCCTGATGAGAATTACGGTCAAACAACGAACAGCGGGAAGATATTTGGTCGGAGAAACATGCTGAGCACGCACAGAATCCACTACTAAAGCCGCCTTATTCCGCCGTGATAGGACTCAGCTGGTACGAATAAAGAGTCTCTATTTCCATGCCTCTGTAGTTACACGTGGAATGCGAACTGTCAGTTACTACACTGTGCCCTCCTGGACAATAGCATTGTGTACCACTGACCCTGCGAACCTGTGCGCCTGATAATAAAATAATATAAACCGGAAGGGAGCCCCACCCCACGTAAACTGTGAAAAGAAAATCATATCACTGGGTAGTACGGTTAGATATGTTGGACCACATTTGAACTATATTGGATAAGTGAATAGGATCATATTAATGTATTAATCTAAGGAAAACATGAATGACTGTGATCGCTCTTTATCACATGCGTCTTGGGTATATTCATTAATATAGAAACAACACTACAAGCACAATGGAGAAAAAAAACAAATAAAAAATGCGAATAATCAACTGTCTCGCACTAAAGTCCCTCATCGCACAAATTGCAGAATATCCGCACAATATTTATTGTGCGTTTGATCGTCTGATTAGCCACCATCGGACACACGACCAAGCGCAAATCAGTAGCAGGTTGTTTTAAATCATACCTCACTTTGATTCATTGTCACAGCAAGTTTATTGCAGGTCCTCGGCTCGTTGACTTTTCAGTTGAAGAAATTCAGCGCATTCTTTCAGTCCTCGCGGTTGACAGCACGTTCTTTGAATGGGGCGTGTGAGCCACCTCTGCATATTCCATGCCCTCCCATTGCACATCCCGGCGCGCGCCGTGCACCGAGGTCTCATCTCTCTCTTCTTAGACCTAAAACAAGTCTACTCGTTTCAGTACGCACTGTACCACAGCCGTTAAACATACAGATAGAGGAGAACCTCATACAGACACCATCCCATTAGCCTTTTCGGGTATCCACTCCTTCCAATATGAACCGAGAGGGAATCGCTTTAACAGAGCGAAGTTAAACCATGTAATTAATGTTGATAACATTACCAGGCCTACGTGTTAAATGTTTTATTAAACATGTGTCGATGGAATTAAAACGTCTTATGTGTTATAATGTAGGCTAATTCTTATCTAAATGCATTGCTGTTCGTTGTTGTAGGTCATTGGCAAAACTCAGGCATGCCCGGTGTGGTAGTGGAACTGCTTATGGATGTACATGATTTAATTTTGTAAATATCCTTGTTGACTTTTTAACAGCATTTAATCATTCAACTAGTATTTGTCCCCTTGCTAGAACATTGTCTTAAGAGTTACCAGAACTTGAACAATGTAGTCTCCAATAGTTCCTACTCGGAACTTCCAGTGTGCACATGTCCAAGCTTATAGAAAACCTGCGGCTTTTATTGACATAGTTATGAATTACAGTCCAAAATGAAATTTTGTCTCATATAGACAGAGCTAAATGTATACTAATATCATAGACTTTGAGTGCCATCTTATCTAGGCTCCCTAGACATAGCTGTAGATCAGGGACGTGCGGTCAGGGGAGGCAGGGGAGGCAGAGCCTCACCTGTCATACTCCAATGAAAATAGCTGTTACGAAAAGTAAAAAAACAAATATATAACAAATAAATATGAAGATTTCTCCACTGATCTGTGTTATAAATGTACTTTCTGTATGATTCCACTCATTTTTTATAGTCAAAATCGTCAAATTTGCGGAGCTCAGCTGCAAATACAGGGAGATACGAGAGGTGCGGCAGCGACGAGCTCTGCCTCCCCTCTGATTGCGCAACCCCTTAGAAACTGGCTGGAGCACGGGCAATAGAATAGAATAGAATAGCCTTTATTAATCCCGGGGGGGGGAAATTTGGTTTGTCACAGCAACAATGGTACAGGAGTGAAAGAACACACAAGACATACAGGACATAGCAACATACTGGATAATAAATATATTTAAAAACCAGAGTAAAAACCTAAATACAATAAGCGCGTGCCTGTTACCATTTCTCTGTATGTCATCAACGGAATGTTTGTAGACTCCTTCATTACATGTCCTCGCCTTCCATAGTCTAGGTAACTTATTTCACGCATGTGTATAAGATATTTAGGCTCGCTGGTCTCGTCATAAAACTGCAATGAAAAAGCACCAGGTGAGGCAGCAATTACATCTGCCGCACTGAGGGGGGCGATCTTGAGCCCACGTAATTGGTGACGCTTGCTATCCCTCTACGTTAGCTAGAAAAATTACAACTGCTGCAAAAAATGCACTGCGGCTACAACTCCCTTTAGTTTTATTACTCTCGTTTCGTTCATCCTGAATATCTCTACATAAACAATGGAATACCAATGCCTGAGCTTAAGGACCTACTTCAAACTAACAGACAGAAAATCACACGGTCGTTTAAAATAGAGTGGTATCAACGAAAAGACTGGCTGTGCTACGAAGAATCGCCTTTACTGCTTTCCCTGACTTTTGTTCTCCACTACCGACAACGTTTGGACTAAGGTGGGATTTTGTGACTTGAAAAATCTACCAAGGAGCCTCAACAAACATGAAAGATCGACAACTCACATTCAAAGCCAAATCCAAAAACTTTTGGAACTTCAAGGATAGATCTGGCTTTTAATGAACAGCGAAGATTAAATATCAGCATCCACAATGCTAAGGTAAAGGAAAACCGTGAGATTTTAAAAGACCTTATTAATGTAATTTTGCGTTATGTGGCTAAAACTGAGGTGACTTGTGAGGTGAGGGAGGCGTTCTTGGGATTTGGTGATGTGAGTGATGACATACGAGCACCGGCTATTGCTGATTATGTTTTGGGAGTTCAAGTTGGCGTTGAAAAACTGGTAGCTCAGCTAAATAAAGCTGGCAAATAAAACGTGAATCGAATAGGCCTACGTACGTAACTTGCCTGTATGCGTGTGTTGTAAAGAACGCTGATATGACATATGAAACATACGGTGCCTAACCAATAGTCATTGCGCAACTTGCCAATGAATGGTGAATTTAAGATACCTCTATCGGGTCATGTGTGTAGACCTAAATCTGGCTCTGGTACTATCCAGTACTCCCCAACCATTGACCTCACCGCACGTCACTGCTGTAGATACCGTGCTACGTTTGCCACACGTCATAAACCAAATTAAATTGAAGTGTTTTCTCTGCAGAGGATTCACCGTGGCGTCACAGTAGAGTTGAGGCAGTCTGGCTATATATTTGGCTTGTGCAGAGCTGTTCAGCATTGCTATATTACTTTTGTGTTACTTTCATGGCTGTGGTACTTTGGGAACTATTGATTTTGCTTTATAATTTGTGGATATTGCCGTTTTCTGTAGAGCTTTCTATCGCCAAAAATCATGGTATGTAGCGCACTTACTGTACTTCTCTGATCAAGGTAACATGCTAATTGGCTGGCTAGCTAGCTAGCTAGCTAAATACTGCAGTTGTATGGGAAACTAGCTATAGTTGGCTTTCCAAAATATAATCTGTCAATTTCGCATTGTATTGTCCATCGGTTGGGTTGCAATAGCGTGGCCTGTAGGTAGAGGTGTCTAATATCTACGACTTTCCTTTCCCCAGTGATATCTCATCTTATCACATACTTGACGGAGTCCGGCGGGGTTGACGGCCTGCTGCTCGGCAATGAAAACATTTACATAAAGAAGGCAGACGTATGTCAGGAAAGTGTAAGTCGTTTGCAATACCTATTAATTAGACTATTACAAATCATTAAACATAGTTAAGATATCATTCTTTTAGTTTAGGTTTTAACAACAAGATCAATGTTTGTAAAACATATTTCCTATAGGGCCAAGCTAGTGACCAGAAGGATGCATTTTCTACTGCGGTGAGTATAGCTTGCTATTGTATTGTACTGTACTGTACTTGACTCGAATCTGTGTGAGAATTCAATGGTGGAGCTTTCACAGATAGACAGACAGACACAGCCCTTCCTACCTTGCTCAAATTGATTTTAGTGATCAAACATGTTATGGATGGTAGGTAGATCATACTTTGATCTACAGTACAGTTGTTAGCAAGCACTGGAGCTAGATTAGATTATTATTATTATTATTATTATTATCTACTACTACTACTAGCCAAACTAGCAAATTAATCCAGCCCCTTTAATAACGTTAGCTAGCCAGCTGCTGTGCCAGTAGTGCATTGATAGTCAACATTGTTTTTCTGCTTTCTGCAGCTTTATATCTAGATTTACTAACATGAATATTCATGTTTGCTAAACTATACTATACTATACTATAGTATCATAATGTTAATAATAATGTAAAATACAATTCAGCTCACCCAGAATACTGACTCCACCCATCTTTAATTGATTAGGATTTTATATGGTATATACTTTTTAGAGTTATAGATTTTCCAGGCTGTAATCTACATGTTTTCATAATGCATTGGGCATTCGGTGTTAGATATAGGCCTATGCTATGGCTTTACTAGGTAATGCTTTTATAAGTGTCATATCAGGGGTAATTATGCCATAAGAAAGTTAAGTGAAAGTTAGGTATAATTGTATTTTTTGCTGAATTTGAAAACATATTTAAGCTCAGTTGAATGAAATGTTTGTGTATTAATATGGGCTATAACTGACTGTAAACCCAGTATAGTTCCAGGGAGCAGGGGTTTTAACATGTTTTTTTTGTTCAGCTGATGGTTATCCCACCGAGGACGTGGATCCCAGACCCCAACTTACTTATGGCAGTCAAACTCATCAGCGCTCTTGCTGTGGTCCTTGTCATTCTAGCCCTTCTTCGGAGAGCAGTGCTCGCTGTAAGCCTGGTTCCATTTGTATCTCTGTAAAGTGTCCGTAAAGCTTTTCACTGAGTTAAAATTTAAGGACAAATATTCATTGAGTCCAGGAAAGTATGTGGTCTTGAAGAACACTTCATCATCATATTTCCTGTGTGCCTATTTTAGATCAGTGACCGTGACCTCAAGATAGCACAAGTTGGAAAAGAGCTGCTTTCAACCCACCTTTTGAACCAGGAGCTAGAGGTGAGAAGCTGGAATGGGCATGATTTTTAAATCATGATCATTATGAAAATGATTATGGCCATGGCTTGTTGACTCTTATGCCAAATATCTACATTTTCTAAATCAATATTTAGCTGTAGAGACAGGTGTACAAACTACACATTAATGTCCTTTTTGACACAGATGAACAGCATCGCCTCCGCAGAAAAGCTGTCCGCAGAAAAACAAGAGAGATGTGTGCTGGAAGGTACAGTACATACTGTAGAGAACATTTCTTATTAACCAACAATTAGCAAATTCCCTGCCTGAAATGTGACCATTTGTGCTCCAGATAAGATCAAGGACCGTGACCACACGATTCAACAATTTGAAAAAGAGCTGCTTTCAAGCCAACTTCTGAATAAGGAGCTAGAGGTGAGAAGCTGGAATGGGCTGTTGGGCCTACTGGTGTCCACTGGTGAATTGTAACATAATGGTAGTTTATCATGAAATTTGGTGTGGGATCATGTTAAAAAACATTAAGGCCTGGATTCGACCAACATTTATCCTTAGCTTTGATGATGTAAGTGCATTTTTCCCCTTCCAACCACTTGTTTGGCAAGTTCATGTTTTGATGATTGCTGAACTCGCTAAACTGTGTTTAAAAAACCATTAAAACATTTGCATTTAATTTGGAGGCAAAAGTTAGACAAATGCTGATTAAATCAAGACCTAAACTCTTATTATTTCATTTTTTACAGCCATTTGTACATCATAACATTACTGCAAAAGCCATGGATATTTTTAAATCATCATTATGAAAATGATTATGACCATGGCTTGTTGACTCTTATGCCAAATATCTACATTTTCAAAATCAATATTTAGCTGTAGAGACAGGTGTACAAACTACACATTAATGTCCTTTTTGACACAGATGAACAGCATCGCCTCCGCAGAAAAGCTGTCTGCAGAAAAACAAGAGAGATGTGTGCTGGAAGGTACAGTACATACTGTAGAGAACATTTCTTATTAACCAACAATTAGCAAATTCCCTGCCTGAAATGTGACCATTTGTGCTCCAGATAAGATCAAGGACCATGACCACACGATTCAACAATTTGAAAAAGAGCTGCTTTCAAGCCAACTTCTGAATAAGGAGCTAGAGGTGAGAAGCTGGAATGGGCTGTTGGGCCTACTGGTGTCCACTGGTGAATTGTAACATAATGGTAGTTTATCATGAAATTTGGTGTGGGATCATGTTAAAAAACATTAAGGCCTGGATTCGACCAACATTTATCCTTAGCTTTGATGATGTAAGTGCATTTTTTCCCCTTCCAACCACTTGTTTGGCAAGTTCATGTTTTGATGATTGCTGAACTCGCTAAACTGTGTTTAAAAAACCATTAAAACATTTGCATTTAATTTGGAGGCAAAAGTTAGACAAATGCTGATTAAATCAAGACCTAAACTCTTATTATTTCATTTTTTACAGCCATTTGTACATCATAACATTACTGCAAAAGCCATGGATATTTTAAATCATCATCATTATGAAAATGATTATGACCATGGCTTGTTGACTCTTATGCCAAATATCTACATTTTCAAAATCAATATTTAGCTGTAGAGACAGGTGTACAAACTACACATTAATGTCCTTTTTGACACAGATGAACAGCATCGCCTCCGCAGAAAAGCTGTCTGCAGAAAAACAAGAGAGATGTGTGCTGGAAGGTACAGTACATACTGTAGAGAACATTTCTTATTAACCAACAATTAGCAAATTCCCTGCCTGAAATGTGACCATTTGTGCTCCAGATAAGATCAAGGACCGTGACCACACGATTCAACAATTTGAAAAAGAGCTGCTTTCAAGCCAACTTCTGAATAAGGAGCTAGAGGTGAGAAGCTGGAATGGGCTGTTGGGCCTACTGGTGTCCACTGGTGAATTGTAACATAATGGTAGTTTATCATGAAATTTGGTGTGGGATCATGTTAAAAAACATTAAGGCCTGGATTCGACCAACATTTATCCTTAGCTTTGATGATGTAAGTGCATTTTTCCCCTTCCAACCACTTGTTTGGCAAGTTCATGTTTTGATGATTGCTGAACTCGCTAAACTGTGTTTAAAAAACCATTAAAACATTTGCATTTAATTTGGAGGCAAAAGTTAGACAAATGCTGATTAAATCAAGACCTAAACTCTTATTATTTCATTTTTTACAGCCATTTGTACATCATAACATTACTGCAAAAGCCATGGATATTTTTAAATCATCATCATTATGAAAATGATTATGACCATGGCTTGTTGACTCTTATGCCAAATATCTACATTTTCAAAATCAATATTTAGCTGTAGAGACAGGTGTACAAACTACACATTAATGTCCTTTTTGACACAGATGAACAGCATCGCCTCCGCAGAAAAGCTGTCTGCAGAAAAACAAGAGATGTGTGCTGGAAGGTACAGTACATACTGTAGAGAACATTTCTTATTAACCAACAATTAGCAAATTCCCTGCCTGAAATGTGACCATTTGTGCTCCAGATAAGATCAAGGACCATGACCACACGATTCAACAATTTGAAAAAGAGCTGCTTTCAAGCCAACTTCTGAATAAGGAGCTAGAGGTGAGAAGCTGGAATGGGCTGTTGGGCCTACTGGTGTCCACTGGTGAATTGTAACATAATGGTAGTTTATCATGAAATTTGGTGTGGGATCATGTTAAAAAACATTAAGGCCTGGATTCGACCAACATTTATCCTTAGCTTTGATGATGTAAGTGCATTTTTTCCCCTTCCAACCACTTGTTTGGCAAGTTCATGTTTTGATGATTGCTGAACTCGCTAAACTGTGTTTAAAAAACCATTAAAACATTTGCATTTAATTTGGAGGCAAAAGTTAGACAAATGCTGATTAAATCAAGACCTAAACTCTTATTATTTCATTTTTTACAGCCATTTGTACATCATAACATTACTGCAAAAGCCATGGATATTTTTAAATCATCATCATTATGAAAATGATTATGACCATGGCTTGTTGACTCTTATGCCAAATATCTACATTTTCAAAATCAATATTTAGCTGTAGAGACAGGTGTACAAACTACACATTAATGTCCTTTTTGACACAGATGAACAGCATCGCCTCCGCAGAAAAGCTGTCTGCAGAAAAACAAGAGAGATGTGTGCTGGAAGGTACAGTACATACTGTAGAGAACATTTCTTATTAACCAACAATTAGCAAATTCCCTGCCTGAAATGTGACCATTTGTGCTCCAGATAAGATCAAGGACCATGACCACACGATTCAACAATTTGAAAAAGAGCTGCTTTCAAGCCAACTTCTGAATAAGGAGCTAGAGGTGAGAAGCTGGAATGGGCTGTTGGGCCTACTGGTGTCCACTGGTGAATTGTAACATAATGGTAGTTTATCATGAAATTTGGTGTGGGATCATGTTAAAAAACATTAAGGCCTGGATTCGACCAACATTTATCCTTAGCTTTGATGATGTAAGTGCATTTTTCCCCTTCCAACCACTTGTTTGGCAAGTTCATGTTTTGATGATTGCTGAACTCGCTAAACTGTGTTTAAAAAACATTAAAACATTTGCATTTAATTTGGAGGCAAAAGTTAGACAAATGCTGATTAAATCAAGACCTAAACTCTTATTATTTCATTTTTTACAGCCATTTGTACATCATAACATTACTGCAAAAGCCATGGATATTTTTAAATCATCATTATGAAAATGATTATGACCATGGCTTGTTGACTCTTATGCCAAATATCTACATTTTCAAAATCAATATTTAGCTGTAGAGACAGGTGTACAAACTACACATTAATGTCCTTTTTGACACAGATGAACAGCATCGCCTCCGCAGAAAAGCTGTCTGCAGAAAAACAAGAGAGATGTGTGCTGGAAGGTACAGTACATACTGTAGAGAACATTTCTTATTAACCAACAATTAGCAAATTCCCTGCCTGAAATGTGACCATTTGTGCTCCAGATAAGATCAAGGCTCTTCGATGTGACCGTGACCACAACATTGAACAGATTGAAAAAGAGCTGCTTTCAACCCAACTTCTGAACAGGGAGCTAGAGGTGAGAAGCTGGAATGGGCTGTTGGGCCTACTGGTGTCCACTGGTGAATTGTAACAAAATGGTAGTTTATCATGAAATTAGGTGTGGGATCATGTTAAAAAACATTAAGGGATTCGACCAACATTTATCCTTAGCTTTGATGATGTAAGTGAATTATTTCCCCTTCCTACCACTTGTTTGGCAAGTAAATGTTTTGATGATTGCTGAACTTGCTAAACTGTGATCGGTTCTCTCTTAGCTCAAGGCTCTTTGCTGTGAGAACGCTCAGCTGAAAGGGAGGATTACCATCATTGAGCAGTAAGTGACCACACTCATACAGCAGGGGCGTACTCTTCAAGAGTGAGTGCCCATCAACATGCTATCAATGGACCTATTAGCCTTGTGCACACATTGCATTGTAAATATGGTGACCGACACAGAAGTAAAATTTAGGGTCCATCTCATCACAATTTTGCCGCAATTACTTCCACATACACAAAGAACATCAAATAATGTTATGAAGACCCATACTTTTAATTGATCAAATATAATCGATAAAAGTGAATCAACATGCCAAAGATTGGGTCCTCGTGTAGTGATTCATCAAAAATTCCCAAAACCTTCCATTTGTACTAGGGGTTTAACGGTACACAAAAAATCACGGTTCAGTATGTACCTCGGTTTTGAAGTCACGGTTCGGTACGTTTTCGGCACAGCGGGCGGAAAAAGATGCAAAAAATAAAATTGCTTTTCATTTATTATGAACTTTGTAAACAGTGGCTAATTGGCCATAATGTACTGAAAAAAGTACTGAGATGTGGACGAGAGGGAAGTTCGTAGCGAGGCTCAATCACTTTCAACATATGTTTAAAACCTGTGTTCTCAACAACAGAGTATGGTCGCAGATCCACTGCTATAAAAACACCTATGGCTGTACGAAGTTAATCTCTGGTTCAGTGGTGTGCCCTAGACCAGATATTAAAACTTTGTTATATCTATGCCATAGACATATGTTGCCTGAACAAACAACAGCTGGCCCTTTGCGCAAGTCTTTGGCGGGGTTGAATTAAGTTCTGCACACACAAAAAAGGTTCTGCACATGCGTTAATGGTTAAAGCAAGACTGCATTCATTCGGTTCACATTGCATACCGAACCGAAAGTCCAATACCAAACGGTTCGGTACGAATATGTGTACCATAACACCCCTAGTATGTACCATACCTTCTGTAACTATACCACTAGAGTTGGGGTGTGATAGCACTGACTTGTCCAGGAAAGCTGAAGCCTCTGTTCTTTCTGTGTTGCAGGACGCTGGCCCAGGAGGAACTGAAACAGAAAGAGGAGGAGGAAAAGACCACAGAATATGTTAAGACCCTGAAAAACAGATTGAAGGGGTGCCAGCGGAATAAAAAACATGCAGAGCAAACTTATATGGCAGAGGTTAGCCAAGACCAACCAAAATCAACACATCTTCTGTCAGGGGGCTTCCCTCCTATGTGTTGGTCCAGAGACATTTAACCATCATATTTCTTTTATTTGTCCATTTCAGATTAAAAAACTTGAAGAAGATGTTAAGTCCAGGAATTCAGACTACACAAATCAAAAGAACTAGAGGTAAGAAGCTACAGCTGTTAGATTTTAGTTTGCTAAGACTTTAACATTAGCCAAATTCGAAAAAGCCACTTCACAACTCCCCCTGTCCTTTTTTACTGTACACACTAGAATAAATGAAATATTTTTCACACAGTCTGAGAAGTGCCAGGAAGACCCTGAGAATGCAAGAATGAAAGTCATCCAGTCCCCTCCCAGGTGGAACCTGTCTATCGTTATTTAATCTAGCAATAAATGAATAAATGTTGATTTATAAACAATTCTACCAACCTGTCTTTGCAGATTGTTTTAGGAACTTGAGCCATATGCCTTTGCCATATGCCTTATTACACTATTTTTTTTCTTCTAAGCTCTTGTTATTGTTTTGGTTGTATGTTGACACCCAAATGTTGCAAATTCCTTGTATATCGTACTTGGCGAATAAATAATTGATTCTGATTCTGATTCTGATTCTGATTTGCAAAGTCTTGCCTGGATGCCTCTATTAATACTTGGCTAATGCTGTTTACTGTTTGTCCTGCATGCTTCATGTATTTTATGCTTCTGGCTGCTAACCTTCTTGCTCCAACACTATTATGACTTTTTTTAATTTATTTTTTTATATGTAGATTTTATCAATGTTTTTTTACAAGCTGTTGTTTTGTTCTTTTTTAGGGAGCCTATTGTAACATCTGGCCAGGGACTACAGATGTAAACTAGCCTTTTGGCTAACTCTGGCATATTTACATATTAAATGTTCATTAATATGCATTGTCCCTGCAAAATAAATAAAAAATAAAATAAAATAAAAAACAGACATTTGTTTTACATTTATTTAACCACGTAGATCAACTGACGACTTATATGCAGTGACGACCTCAGGAATGAATGTGGTTTGGGAATGTAAAGGATTGTGTAGCCAATCAGATGGGGATGGTTAGGTGGCCAGATGTTTTGTGGGAATTTGACCAGGACACTGGGAAGATAAGATGCCATTTGAACAAAACTTCTCCTGGTGTGTCGACCCCCATAATCCTCCTGATTTCGACCCCACATAAACAAGAAACAGTTCAACATAAATGTCTGGCCTTTTATGCTCTGATAAGGCAATGCCAAAGTATGCCTGAAATTTCAGTCCTTAGATTTTTGGAGTACGTTTTCCTTTATGTAATGTGTCTATTTATGATTATTTATTCCTTTTTAAAAAGTAGCATTCAGCACATTAATCAGCAGACTGGTATTGGTAGTGTGGGTTCTTAACCCTGCTAGATTCCTTCCTTCATTCATAGAGTTACTTTAAAGACATCGGTGAGAATAAAAGGTTCAATCTCTAGGCTTTTAGCAGGGGGTATAGTTTTAGGTTTCAATCATGGGTGGAGCAGTGCTGCAGCACCCTTGAAATAGGTACTTTACCTGTATGGCTCCCAAGTCATTCCATGCAATGGCATCTGCAAAACATCAGAGTACTCTTTTCAATGGAATTCGTTTTTTGTAATGTAATATACAAATATACCATTACGTCACTGCACATATGGATCATCATTTTATTTTTCTTTAGGACAATATCACACAAGGCTTTAGTGATACATTTGAAGTGACAAAATGTACATTAACTACTACTAATGGATATATTCATTAATTTCACTAAACTAAGATTGTGAACTGAGAACCAATTATTGTCAGACATTGATGCCCTGGGAAAATGAGGCGGGCAGGGATTGCATAGCCAGCCAAATTGGCGTGGGGGGGGCCTGAGCGGCCCAGTTTGGGAGTTTCTCGTTAAACCAGCCACCAAACCACCATAGGTAACAGCCATACACTTTTGGATACACACATAAATGCTGTAGGGATCTTTATCCCAATGACCACGGCAAGCCAGAACATCTAATTCGTACAGCACACTGTCCTCATTGCTGCACTGGGATTCGAGGTCCAGAGGGAAGTGTCCCTGGTGGCGCCTACTGCGACATCCGCTGACCATAAACATCTGCTTTGATGTCATGGCAGATGATGCTCTGGGCCTTTGTTTGACACGCCTCCTGCCCCAGTTTGTGCGGTTCAAATCAGGAAGTCGAGTATCTGCCTGTATGAATTGGAGCTTGTTGACTTGCTCCGTGCTTGCATCCAGGGTGACACCCTTGAATGTTCCCACCATCAAACATGCTTCTGCCTTCTGCATTGCCTTTCCATCATGGGTCTCCATGGCCTCCAAGATCTCCATTGTAAGCCTGATGTATCTGCTGGCGTCTGTTAAGGATGTGTCCATATCATAATCTCTAACACTCTTAAAGCACATCACAGATTCACGCATCTTAGGTGAACCAGCAAAATAAATGCAAAATGCCTGTTAAAAGCACAGCATGATTACTCACTTGCAGTTTCGATAAGAGGCTTTACGATTCTTGCAGCACATCTTTCACTGTCGTTAGGTCTGTAACAAAGCCTTTTCTGGTCAGTCGTTTTAGCATCCCACTGTCATTTCTGGGCTCGGTGTCTCAATGGCTGTGCGTGTTACTTCCTGAGGCCGTTCTCATCTGTTCTGCTAGAGCTGGGAAATATTTTCAGATACCAATATTTCCTTGCACCATACTGAAGCTGTTTGCAACTTAGCAGATGATGAAGATTTGTCCTATATTCAGCAGCTTTATGTTGACTTGGGAGGCAGCCTCAGTGAGCAGTCTATTTTTTTTCCGGAGATTGGTGATACAATGTATACAACTTACACATAAATATTTCGAAGTGGTTACATCCTATCAATCCAATATATTCAGCCAACGCAATGCAGACTCTTGTGGGAAGGGTAATTTCACTTGCAACCAGGCCACTCTCTCTCCCTGTCGTGACTGAGGCTCCCATCTGGCAATGCTGGTCAGATCAGACTTTAAATATTAATCATCCAGGTCTGCCTTCATGCGGCTCTTCTTAAGGACCTGATTCACAGCCTCCACTCTTCTTCCCTCATCAAGCTCAACCAGGTCACGGAGTATGTTTTCCACATCCTCTCTCCTCATCACATTTGCTCTCAGGTAAATGATAAGATAACATCTGCCAAAGGCAGATGAAATTCTATCATTTGGTGCTTTGTTGATAGTGGTGGAAAACACTGTCTCAGGCGCCTCTCCAGAATCTCCCATAAGTGTTCAATTTGGTTGAGATCTGGTGACTGAGATGGCCATGGCATATGATCTACATCATTTTCATACTCATCTATCCATTCAGGGACCACTAATGCAGTGTGGTGGGGCCGTGGGGGCATTGTCATCCTGGAAGAGAATACATCAGGATAGAAATGCTTCACCATAGGATGAAGGTGATCACTCTAGCTTTGTATTTATTGCCATTTACCTTGCACTCCAAGGGGTTGACTGGACCTAAACCATGCCAGGAAAATGTTACACCATAAGAGCTACCCAATGGTGTAGAGTAACGAAGTAGAAATACTTCATTACTGTACTTAAGTAGTTTTTTGGGGGTATCTGTACTTTACTTTACTATTTCTATTTCTAACGACTTTCACTTTTACTTCTCTACATTTTCCTAAGAAAACTGATACTTTTACTTCAATACATTTCCCATAAGCATCTTCGTTTCTTGTTACTACAACAAAATAAAATCGGAAGACATTTGGTAGCCAATGATTTTGAAACACAACACACAACTGCAAGAAGTTAGATCATTGGTTAATCACGTTAATGCGCAAGTGCAAACAGGTGCCCTCAAAGCCGCGGCTAAAATTCTAATTTCATTAGGTAACATGGCGTATGTCTGGCTGACGTTCGCTAGCTATCATGAATCGAATGAGACCATTACCCCGCATTCTAACAGGGGGCGATACTAGGCGAATAAATCGCCCAGTGGGCGTTCACCACGCTTGACTGGCTTCCTCAAAAATGCTTCCGACGTGCTTACAACATTTTTGCATGGTAAACGAATAGTTCATCATAGATTTTGAGAATCTTTATTATAAATATTAGTTGGCTAGCAGTATTGTTTCCTTCAATTATGAACCGCAAACTCAAACTCAGAAGGCTTTTTGCAATTACGGCCATTTACTTGCGCTGGAAATAGCTCGCAATTTCTCTCCGGTACGTTTTCCAAACGTTTTTCCAAACGTACCCATGCGATAAAAAAATAGCCTTTTAACCAACACAAACATTAAATAAGATGCATGTAGGCCATATAAGTTTAGCTAGCTATAAATATTTATGCTTTTAGGATTAAATAAAGTATGGGGGTACTGCAGATCGCTGTTATCAGTTTCTCCTCCATGTTGAAGTGTCGGAACTAGGAACAAAATTTCGGTTTTGTGTTGGTTTCCGCGTGGGAGGTAAAAAGAGCAAGACATGAATTTGATTGGCTCTTACCGGGCAACATTGCCCGAAAGTTCAGAATTTTCAACTTTTCTGGGCCACTGCCACGCCCATAAATCAGACAATCGGTCAGGCACCGGAAGTCGCTCACTCTCATAGAGAATCAATGCATTTCCGGCAACTCGTCGCCGAATCGCCCCCTGTTAGAATGCGGGGTATAAGACAGATTGCTAGCGAGTTAGGCAGCAAAGTGTTGACAGTTGCGAGAAAGATTGAGTTGATTTGAGTCATTTTAGCTACTGTAGCTTACGTTAGCTATAACTTAGCTATCATTGCATTGCAGCACTAGTAGAGTTGAGGAGGAATGACAGGAAGCATGAGAGCGCATTGAACCACGACGGAGAATAAATGAATTAACGTTTAAAGTTTAATTGGCCATATGCAACAAGTAGTACATTGGAATTCTTGGTCCTGCTTTTCTCTACAGTGGCTGGAGTTGGAGATTTGTGCGCGTGTGTGTAGCAAGTGGGGCTAACGAGGCTGTCAGTTAGTAGGCTAGCAGTGAGAGGGGACAGGTTGAAGGAGCGCTGCAAAGCATGTGACGTTAGCGTTTGGGTAAATTAGTGTAATAATTAGTATAGAAAATGTTACATATGGTCATTGACTAGTGTTGTTGAGTAGCTTTTAAATCCTGTAGCTAAAGTTGTGATGCTTAGAAAATGTCTCTCTCTCACTGCAGTCTGTTTCAGAGAAAGCATGTACACCAACTTAAAAAAATGGAGAGCTGACATCAACAAAGAGAAAGAGGGCTGAGGGCCCCCTCCTCCACCAGCAGGCAGACCACCATAGTGAACAGCAACGTGTCTCAGAGGTATACGTATCTTTGTATATTGTGTATCTTCAGTACCTTTCTCCATCACTGCTGCTGTAGCAAAACCTACCCCCCCTCTTATCTTATCTTAGGTCCATTGACAAAGCTGTCATGAAGTATGTGGCCCAAGGGCTCCAGTCGTTCTCTCTGGTTGAACAAGAACCATTTAAAGTTTTTGTGATGGATCTGCTGCATAATGCAAAAATGATGACACGGGTGACCCTGCGCTCCATGATCGATGATGCCTCCAAGGAAATGAAGGCCATGAGGAGAGTTGAGCATATCGCCACCACCACCGACTGCTGGTCTGTCAGAAGGCGGAGCTTCATTGGTGTTACTGCCCATTGGATTGACCCTGACAGTCTCCAAAGATGCTCAGCAGCCCTAGCCTGTAAACAGCTGAGAGGTTCACACACATTTGATGTGTTAGCAAGCGCCCTGAATGACATCCATTCTGAGTTCGAAATTCAGGGGAAGATTGTAAAAACAACAACAGACAATGGCTCCAACTTCATAAAAGCTTTCCAGGTTTTTGGTGAAGATGAGAACAACAATGCAGTCGGAAGTGATAGTGATGCATCTCAACCAAGAGAGGATGGAGAGAATCAAGAGGGTCAAGACGAGGCTGAAGAAGTGGAGTTTGTTTGAAGATGATGGTTTGGAGTTCGAGCTCCCAAAGCACCAGCGCTGTGCTTGTCACCTACTCAACCTAATAGCTATGGTTGATGCCACGAAAGCAACATCCAGTGAGGCATACAAGAAAGTGTACCGTTCAACATTTGGCAAGTGTAATGCACTTTGGAACAAATGTGGAAGATCCACACTTGCAGCCGAAACTGTTGAAGATGTGTGCTCCCTCCAGCTGCTGCGCCCGAATGCTACCAGGTGGAACTCCTTGTTCCTGGCAGTGGAAAGACTGCTGAGGATCATCAAAGACAAGGGAGAGGGGGCCATCAGAGTCATCTGCACAGACTTGAAGGTTCCAATGTAAGTAGGAATTATGGTTTTATTATTTCATAATTGATGAACTGTTGGTGTTTCCCCACCCTTTCTTGGGCACTAATAACTGTTTCACAGTTGTATCCCAACTTCCACTTATCATTGGTCCATTTAGTTAACCCCCTGAGGTCGACGGGGATTGACGATCCCAGCAGCAATACAAGTATATTACTATTTCTAACGTCGCAAGAATTTATCATACACACGCGGCAAAAACATTGACAGAAACCTTAGAATCGTGACTTTCCGATTTGAGCACTGGAAAATAATATTAGATTTTTAAAATTAGGCTAATTAGACCAAAAGTAAATCTTGCCTTGTGAACAATGTCCCGACATTATATCGCATCTTGTCTGTGTTTATGGTTGCGATCTGCCAGCAACAGACGGTGTATGCTGATATTTATTTGATTTCCCATGTTTTCAAATACTCAAGAAAATATATGAATTCCGCGTCTTGTGGCGCTATACGGAAACAATCAGAATCATTGCGAACTACTGCGAATAATTAACGGGAGGATATTTAACCAGCTGGCATTCTCTGTTTCGGCGCTTGGACATTATCTGGCTTAGCTTCATAGTACCTATTGTGATGAATGTTTCTTGCCTCTCGAGAACTTGTTTGTTCGTTTGTTCATTCGTTCGTTCGTTCGTGTGCTTGTTGTTGTTTAGATTCCCAGCGTTTAGTTTATACCGAGTTTTTGGATATGTTTTGGATTTACCATTTTACTTTGCTTTGTTTGTTCCTGATCGTTGGTTATTTTGGTTTGTTTTGTTTATGTCTTTGATTTTGCTTTCGTTTTCCTACAAACGTTTAACGATAAATAAATATCTTAAACCCATAAAACAGGCTACTTTTGATCATGTGCCTGTGCCCACTGCCAAACAGACTCTGGATGTTGGCAAACTGGCTTCTGTTGGTCGCAAGAAATGCGTACTCTGCAAGATGTCGGGGAAACAACAGTGCACTCCATGGGAGTGCAAGGTTTGTGATGTTCCCTTGTGTCTACAGTTGACCAGAAACTGTTTTGAGAAGTGACACCAAAGACTGTAAAAAACTGATGTTTTAATGTTTCACCGTGTTTTAATTTAGATTTTTTTAGCCTAGTTTGTGATGTTTTCAATGAATCTTCCCAAATGAAAAAAAAACGTCTTTTTTTTCTGTCTTCTGCATGGCTCACTGACTATTGCTTACTCTGATGGCTTTTCTCTTTGTCTGATGGCCTTTGAGAGAGAGATGGCCCATCTGATAGATCTTACAGGTGTGGACAAGCCTCAGGTGTGGATCATGAATATTCAGGTAATTAGCATATAGCCCTCCCACAGCCTGAAAAAATTTGACCAGTTCTGATAAAAACAGGTTTTTAGCTATTTAGATCTCAGATGTGCTAAACTATTTTGACATCCTTACATAACCAAGACCTTGATGAACAAATGCATATTGGCAAAACAATTCGTCACTATAGTTTAGTGTGTGCTTTCACAACTTTTGTGACGGCAGAAACATTTACTCTTTATAACTTGTGTGTTTGTAGATCTATTTAAAAGCTGCATAGGATACTGACCAAACTATTGATGCCATATAAATGTAGCTGTGATTGTCCTTCAAATAAAAATATCAAACACTTTGGAGTGTGTGTTAAGTTGATGAAATTGAGATAAATATCAGACCACGCCAAAATTACAAAGCTTCTCTAAATTTTAATAGTTTCATTCCGCTAAGTATATTCACCCTGGAATGTGGCTACGTCCCCGGAGACACCAACCGGGCTCCCTCAAAGTTGACCGGGCTGCTTGTCAGACTCATGCAGCGTAAAAATCCCTAGTGCCGAATAAAACGCGTGGGGAACTGTAATTAGATGACAATTTCAGGAGGACACAAGTATCCATCCTGACCTCCACATTATTTTTCGACCGGTGCCTGTGGAAGAGGTGTCAACTAGACACGAGTGTGGCCCTTTAACTTTGATTTGGGTTGCTGTATAAACCGCAGTCGTCTTTTTGCTGGGGTGAGTGGGTTCCTGCGTAGGCACTGGCATCACCTAGTTCTGAAGTCTGTGACAGGACGGCAGCGGTTTGAAACCGGGAGGTACATTTGAAGCACTACCCCAAACACTGACTAATAAAGGCCACAAGAGATGATCACATTACATACGGAAGTACTAACTGAGTCATTGAATGGGTCACATTAATTATCAGAGTAATGGGTTCCCCGGTGACCTGGTCATATTCCCAACCTGACTCTCTCAATCTGGGCTAATTCATCCCAAATTACACAGTTTTAATAATTCCCTCCATTGATGTGTGGACTGTTCTGGTGCAAAATTGGCTGTGGCGCATCACCCAGATGGGTGCTAGACAGATGGTGGTGGTTGAGGTGAGTTTCCCTCTTCACTGTAAAGTGCTTTGAGATCATGAGATGAAAATGTTCCATCCATCAAGGGTACAACTGCAGTGTCTCCCTTGGAATTTGAACCCATATTTTTCTGTTCAGTTTTAAGTTATGTAGACCCATAACAACTATGTGCATCTGCTGTTGGCCCTCGCAGGAAAAAACAATTATGGTCTAAATATATTAAAATAAATGGAACACTTTTAAATGCACTAAACCAAGGACTGGATTTTGAGGCTCATCAAGAAAACATCACATTAACCCCGTGTGGAATGTTGGTGCAAGTACATTTAACAAATGTTAAAATAGTATTTCCCCCAATTCAATATGAATTTATAGATGTATTTATTGGCAAGTTTTGTTTTCCTCGCAGTACCCTTTATAAAAATAATACAAAAATCAATTCAGGTACTGTAAGCAATTTTATTACCATTTGGTACAAAATGCTGAATAATACATTTGAGTGGTCATGTCAATTATCATAAAGCAAAGCTTTGAGAAATTATTCAGAAGTCTCTCCAAATACTTTTTTCCCCTTTTGAGTAGCTGGCCTAAACAAAGTATACAAGAATATTCTTTCTTTTGTTTTTTGTTGTTCAAGTAGTTTTCACAATGTTCAGTCTTTTTACAATTTTGCAATTGTAGGGCAACAGAACAGTTTGTGTGTGTGTCTGTCAAAATCTTAGCATTGCAAATGTTGCAAAAATAAATATTTACAATCTGACTTTGAAAATGCAGCCAACTCCCTTACATTTTTCACAGCCAGATTAAAACTGGTTTTAAGGGAATTGTACAACTACATTGTACAGCCAATGCATATACATTAAGCTCCTGTGCTTGGTCACTACACTCTACTTTAAGCACTGTGTCCACATTTGCCTTCATGTAACTTTCCAACAAATGCTGAATTAAGTATTGTGTCTGCAACCTTAAGCACAATACTTATTTCCATAGTTAAAGACAGCCCCACAGAGATGTATATATAGCGTGTGAATTGTCCGAAGGGGTGTACCACTTGTTGGCAGCAGTACTGCACTGCATGTAGATGGCAGGCTAGGCTCCAGGTCTGTGATTTCTGTTACGTTGCGACCATTTATCGTGTCCACTAGAGAAGCGCTTTGAGAAGTGACTGTGTTGAGATTCTGTGGCCTGGAATGGTCACTTTGGTCTTTCTATGACTACTTGCACAGGTGATGAATCCAGCTCCTACCCTTAAGCCCCCCTCCCCCCAGCACACCCCACACCCCGGCTTCTTCAATCAGGACCTCTGCACCCTAATCCATCTTCTTTGGCTTGCGGTTCTTCCATGTCACCACCCCGATGAAGGTTCCTAATGAGAGAGAGCAAGCGCGTGTTTGGGGTTAATCACTTAACAAGCGTGGTGCCACTGCAAAGCAAACATGTGCAAAGCCTTCTTGTGCACTCATTACACAACTATTTGCCTCCAAGTCATGTCATCACATGAAACTACAGCAACATATACCACTATCACTTGCTACTAAAAACTGACCAGTGTTGCCAGATTTGGCTTTCTTCAGCCAAACTGGCTGATTTGGCACTGGTGTTGTGGGACTGAGAAGCTAACTGGCATTTTTGGTGGGGAACTTTGTAAAAATCATGTCAATTTGTTCAAAAGCTGAAACAGTAATATTTATGTTTCCTTGGTGATTTGTTTGTTATTAAAAACAATTTGATTGATTTGTCTTTTTTCCAAATGAATGGTGTATTGGCAGACAGATTACGACTTTGGTTTAGGATTTTGAAATCACCCTGGCAACCGTGTTAAAGGACAAACCCCATATATGGGGCGCATCACGCGTGCGACCAACTCACCCACGCAGAGAATGAGAACAAGAGCCGCCACGCCGGGCAAGATCACGGAGTACTCCCGGGGAAGAAAATAGTTGTGGATCACGTGGTCACTATCAACAAAGGGCTGGAAAAAAAACAAGAGTCCATGTAGTCAGCTATGTTTATGTCAGGAAAAAATGGTTTCACTGAATGAGTTTACTGGATATGAGGACATACCAGAATTATAACCCAGACGGTGTAATATGTGAACAGCATTAGGCTGAAGCCCACCAGGCCCATTCCGACCGCTTGATCAGCACCAGTTGCCTGACAATAAACAAAAGGGACAGAGAAGAAAAAAACATGAAGTTTGTTAGCTAACTAACTCAATGGCTTCCTGGCCCAAAGAGCTCCTTGTTAGCGTAATAAACATTTTCCTACAGTAGCTTGCCAACAAATCAATTTATCAAACTACATTTAAACCAAATGTATTATTTTGTCTTTCGTTCTGATTAGGGTTGCCAACTACGGGACGGGGCGGGGCACTGGGGGTGAAGTGGGTATGATGTTGTACAGATGTAAATCAACAGATACCGTATATTGTAAAAGCAACTGCTGAAGGAAGACACCAGGGTAGATTTGCTTTTTCATGATCGCGCTAGCAGCTTTATTACAACAAATCTTATAGAAGCAGGGCCCAACCAAGAACATGAGAAACTCACACTTCTTAGAGGTACAAGCGCAGTCACGGTTACACCACTAATCCACTCAATGACACAGGCGGTGATGGGAAATTGGCACACAAGGAATCATGGGAGGCTGAACACATAACAATAACAATGGCAGCACCCAAGCATACGACGTGGCTAAGCTAACCTTCATTACTACTGAATTTATTTACACCGTTACAATATGATGGGATTATATTTTGATGTCTGACTGGTATTTTGTTATACAGGACGAGGCAAGTTTGGCCCAAAAACGGGACGTCCCCGCTAATATGGTACAGTTGGCAACCCTAGTTCTGATATATTGCATCATACAAAACAAATGAATGAATCGGCGAGAAAAGGACAAATTATCGGTAAACAATCTAGCTAGCAGAATGGAATAGTTAGCAAGTACAGTAACTGTTAATACACTGAAAATGCTACAGCAGCAGTACTTGTAACGTTGGCTAAATCTAATTCATGACCAACGAGCTACCTTTGGTGTGTCAGTGTTACTGATTAAGTATTAGTACATGTAGATTGCACTGATTAGCTGTATAGCTAACTCACTAAGTAATGAACAGTAGCAAATGTAACATCCGTAATCATTAGCATTGGCATTGGCCATTTCGAAATTGCCAGCAAGACAAGTCTGATAGTATGCTAATTAGCTAGGTACTAAGAGCAACATGCCATAACCTGATAGTTATATTAATTTAAATAACTAGATGCTATTAAACCATTTCTGAAGTCTAACCTGTTGATATAGCAATACAAATAAATGTAGCTAAACAGGATTACAATTCCTTCTCACCATGTTAGCTACGTGGTGCTTCCTTCTTGAATTATGGACATTCTACTTCCGCGGTAGCGACCCGGAAATACAGATGTAACTGACGAAATGCTTACAGGGAAATGGAGTGCTGAAACGGTTCGCAGAAGCTGCACAGGGAATATAGACGCCGACGTTTCTATAGAATCTTTGCTAGAGAGCGGTATACGACATTAAAAAAAAGTTTGCGCAGTAATAATAATAATAATAATAGCTTTATTTGTATAGCACCTTTCATACAAACAGTAGCTCAAAGTGCTTTACAGGGAAAGTAAGGCATACAAATATATATACATATATATATACACACATATACATATATACACGCATATATATATACATATACACATATAAATACATACATACATACATACATAGGCATAAGACAAAAGTAAAAAAGAATAATAAAAATAAAAATCAAGAAAATACAAATAACAATCATACTCAATTCTAAGGTTTAAAACAGAGACAATAAAAGTATAGTCAACCTAAGAAATTAATTAATGCAGATTCTTCTGACCGTGATGTTGTTCAGGGGCAGTAGCTTTCATTCACCAGAAGAATTAAACCCCCACCCCGCCGTTTGCCACTCGTTTCGCTTCTGTCTGCCCGTATACAGATTAGTTAAAATTATTATTAAAAATTAGTTTCTGTGGTTCCTGTGTTGTTTCCGTTCTGTTGTGCTTGTATCTGCTTAAATGTATGTTTTATGTAACTTTTATCTACTCCTCCCACTGTACTGCGACCTTGGGTTTCTTGAAAGGCGCATAACAAATAAAATGTATTATTATTATTATTATTATACTGGAAAAACCGGTCAAGGATGTGTATTCCTCGGTGACGTCACTGCCAAGCCAGGATTCTCACGATAGTCCTTTTGCGTCTTAATAAGCGCACCAAGTTCATCAATCTTGTTATTAAGTGATCTCACGTTACCCATAACGATGGTTGGTAGACTTGGGCGGAATGCGCGTTTGTATGCAGCTTTTCCAGATCCACGAACCCCTCTTGTACACAATATAAGTGACTGTTGCATGTTCAAGCACGGGATTTGGGACAGGAGTATTCTCCAGGTGCAATGGATTTACACTGTCTAAAAAAACAGTATTCATACAATATTCAGCATTTCATGTTTCATGAAACATTTTTACATGACTTCATATAAACCGATAAACTCATTGTCTCACATACATACACACACCTCACAAATACAAATACAGAGGTATTTTTTGGGATGGCAATGTTTCAGATGCATTATATGTCTTATGTGTTATGTATATATATCCCCCCTCACTTTTAACACAATTGTTAACAAAGTCTCTCTGTAGCTAGCATTAGCTTGTTTATTACTTAGCTAGTTAGCTCCCTAGCCTCCTACAATAACACAGAAACACAACAAAACGCCATTTTGATGACATAGCCCAATTAAGAGGTAGGCTTTCTTTTCCTCCTCCTTCCTCCGTTTTCTCCCCTGCGCACCTGAAGGCTTGTGCCTTTTCAAAGTAATTGTGCAAATATAAAATCTGTCATCGATCTGATATGTATCTTGCGTCGCGCTGATGTTGGCTCTCTGCCTGACTGCATCAGTAGTGCGTGCCTCTCTGACTCAGTCACTTGCGCTTGACCCGACAGGCGACAGCACGTCTCTTGGGTTGCCTGTGATGCGCGCACGTAAGCCCCACTTTCAGCAAGCAGCCAGGCATCGTATCCCCCACATCAGTAACAGCATCTCTGTCAAAGTGCAGGCCAGATGAAACATTGTGTGAGGAACAGAACAGGGGTGCAAAGTGTATTTCTTTTTGTTTATTTGTTCATTGGGAGGAAAGGAGAGGGCGCCCACCAGCCACCAGCGTTTTTTTTGTTTTGTTGTGAGAGCGACCTGGCGCCCCTAGCCGACATGGCGCCCCAGGCAGCTGCCTGTATGGCCTGTGCCTTGAGCCGGCCCTGCCTACATCAGTGTTACAGCTTGACTGTGGAAATAAAATGGTTTGTGGATGAACCAATGTGTCCAAAGTCAGGCCTCCCACCAGTAGAATAACTACACCCAGGTTCCCCTCCCTTCCCCTGCACAGAAACTAACACCTTACTCTGGCTCTCCAATCCACATGCTGGAAAGGTCAGGGAACCTGCGCAGTCTGTGTACTATCTGCACATGATGTCATAAAACAGGACTTCTGTTAAGGAGGAAGGGCCAGGTACAGGTATACTCACCTGTCTGGGGCAACAGGTGCCACCCTGTCTGTGCATTTTGATTGTTTATCATACTTATTACTGCAGAAAATGGTTGTTCCCAAAATGTCAGCCGAATTATGATGCAGATCAGATGCTGGCTACACGATAGAATCATCCGTGCTGAAGCCCTGAGAGAGCGTTAAGCCCAGTGCTAGAGCACAGATTACACTAGCACATACTCTGCTTTATATTCTTAACATAAAAGTTCTGTTGTGCTCTAATATTAGAAGCTGAAACATTCCAATTAGATGTCGATCTTCTGAAAATTCATTAGGAGGCGTGACTAGGTACAATACTGTGGCAATGGATGGTCTGTACTGTAATATAGCACCGGAACCTCCTGTATTTAAGAAGCAGAAAAGACAGAAGGAGTGCAGGAAACAATTATCTGGTGAAACTATAGAATCTGTGGTAAGTCTCTGCCACTGGAGGCTGGAAAACATGGTCAATCATCAATGGAGATTGATCAAAATGCTCTGTGGGACAAAGCCATATTTACAGCATTCATTCGTGTTGTTTTCCGTAATCAATGTCAGCTGACCAACATGAGATTTTGTGGCACCAGATTTAACTAGCATCACAAGTAGCTCTCCATTTAATGCAGTTTTAAGTGAATTTTAACAACAAACAAAATCTGTAACTGTTAAATAAAAGTGATTTAAAAAGAAATACAGTTATTCATGAATATAATATCAGTGTGAGAAGAACGAAAATGGCAGAATATATAAATGTAGTCAATAGCTGCTTGCTATCTGCTGGTTGACAAAACAGATTTTCAGAGGAAAGACCACAGCAGGAAAAAAAAATCACAGTATGAGTTACCCAACTTCTTTTATTTTCCCCAAAATATTACATTTGAACCATTTCTATTTTATGATCTAGAATAGCAAACATTCAAAGATGAGCACAAATATGCTTTGAATGCAAGACTTCACAATACTTCTCTCAAAGTGAATCTTATTTCAAAGGGAAGGTAAAGTATTGTGAAAAAATAAAAGATAAAATAAACATTTAAAATAAGTTGACTCTTTTTAGACATTTTTAGATTTAACATTTTTTTGAGAATCACAAAAATCAGCCATCTGAGCAGTCTCTTTGTCATACAATCCATTATATCCATTGAGGATTCGAAAATTATAGAAATTTTTGTCTTTTAAATAATCATTTTTTAAATTAATATTATAACGTAGGAGTTATTGTGCATAGGTTCAGTCCCTTTTAGAAGAAAAAGAGAATAGAATAATACAAATAGAGTAAGTTGTTCTGGTTCAAGTGCTGTTGTAATGAAAATCCACTCCCACCCAAGGTTTCCAGATTGATAAAAGAGCTGTCTTTGGGTGCATGTTCCATGATATGTAGTCTGTTGGCTGTTAATGGTGAGGAGGTAACCTTTGACCCGGATTTAATTGTATATTACAGATTTAGATTTACTGCACCTTTCTATATGCATTATTTATATACTCCATATGCAATAACTGTTTTGAGGACACTTTTTTTTTTTTAACACCATATATATGTTGCAATGATTTGTAGGGGATCATAGAAGCCACCCCTCTGCCTCTAGTTATTCAGAGCCGATGAAAACCCTACCCTTAGGTCTTATCAACAGCACATTGCCTTCAGAAACAGATCTATTAATTCAGGGGTTTTTTTATCACAAGTTACAAACAGTCAAGTATGTAAGGAAAAAAGGTTGTGCAACAAAAACCAACCCTCCTATTTAACATAGAAAACTATCAGAAATCAAGAACAACAGCTTTTAATTCAAAATTAAATTCTTCCTTTTCCATGGTGAGACTTCTGGAAGTTTTCACTGGAGAGAAAGACAGTTTTTTCAACCATTCTCTCCCTCCATATTAAACTGATAAACCAGCCCGCTGGTTTGAAAAATGCACACACAAAAAGCCATAGTCATTGCAGTTGTTAATATCATTATTAATAACACAAGAAAATTCAGGTTGATAAGGAACTGTAGGTTGGAGAAAGGCCCTCCACCCCTCACCTCCAGGAATGTGTCAGTGGTTCAGAAGTAAGTAGAAATGCTGGTTAAACACAGACTCAGTGTGTTAGTGAACCTTTATACCCACAAATGTAAAAATAGTTGACACAGGAGGCTCAGCCTGAGTATCTCTCACCATTCAGGTGCATCTTAAAAATGTGCTCACAGAGATAAAACAAAAAAAGATGATAAAAAACCAAAGTGAGAGAAAATGGCTTACATTTAAGATTTTTAAGTTGCGCAAAGAAAAATGTGCATTCAAGCAGAGCAAATCACTGCCCCATTCTCTGAAGGACACAAAACACACATGCACATACAATCCGTTTGGAAAGCAACTGAAACAAAAGTGCAACAGCATCCAAGTACATTAGGACAATCTTAGCAGCCTATACCTCCAATCCACAAGAAGGCGCTGTAGTTTGTGGTAACCATCCCCATATCACCCAGCACTAGCAAGTAATCAGTTTGTTCTGTATTCTCTCAGTCCCTACTCTCACTCAATTCATTCATTGCAAAAATCCCCACAGGAAGTGATGGGCAATTTTTCAATTCATGAAATGAAGTTCAACACATTTCCTAAATTGAAATGGAATTGAGCCCAGCCATGCTGCTTACTCTTCCAACCATCAATAAGTGAGTGAATGCTTGGAGGGGGCTTGGGGCAGGTGGGAGAGTGGAGCGAGCAGAGACATGATCAGACATGGTCTCCTTACCCAGACTTCCCCGTTCTTAAAATGAACCCCCCCCCCCCACCACCACCAATTGACGCCCACGGATTAACTCAGAACTCCACATTTGCCTGTGTCAACACCAACCCTCCGGAAGGGTCTGACATCAGCACTCAGCAGGGAGTTCAAAGATGGCCCCCAAAAAAAATCAAACACAAAACAAAAACAAAAAAAGCCAATATTGCACAACGGATTCCCAATATTTTCATTAAGAAATCAACTTTAATAAGAGTAAAACAGTTTGTGCAAACACACACACACACACAAATTAAGGAATCCTGCCTGTGAACATCTTCCAGATCTACTGGAAGAGAGAAATTTTCCACACAGAGACACAGAACTGACCTCAGCAGACAGAGAGTGCATTCATCGGGGTCTGGAGGCTGAGCTCTGGTTTGCTCCATGTCGCGGCGGGGAGGGGGGGCACCAGGATGGGCGGGGACGAGAGGGGAGGCCGGTAGAAAGCCTCCATTGTAAATGCCATTGTTCTCCAGAGTGGCCCAGGTGCAGTGAGTCACAGACACAGTCAATGACCTAAACATCAGCCCTCTCTGACTCACTGGCTCTGACCTCACCCTACCCATGATGCACCACACATGCTCCTTCTGACAACGGCTTTGCCCTCTGCCCTGCACCTCGGCCACCGGGATGTTCGTGGGAACAGTTCAAGTTCAGATCTCAGACCCCGAATCACATGGCTTGGACTAAAACTACAGGTAACTGCCAAAATAAAGACAACACGAGCAAATGAGGGATCCTTTAAAGGAGTGCAGTACTATGAGCGTCCATCTGGAGGGTGGTCACAGCAGAACCGGCAGATGGGCCCGGCCCTCCCCTTTCCAATAACCCCAGGTTAGCAAAGTGTTGCTTTTATTTTGGCAGTTACCTGCATGTGTAGTTTGCCCCAAATGATCAGGTCCAATATGGTCAGGGCCCATTTACTGATGTCCTGTGCACTAGAGCCACTCTCAGTGCTCTCAGGGTCTCAAACATGCTGTGAGATACTGAACGGGCCACGGCCGCTTTAGTGAAGATCTTTTTGGGGGAGTAATAAGACCCCCCACCAAACCCTCAGTTTCTGCATTTGGTCTCATAATGCTACGATGAATATGATAAGACATGGGTGCAGCCTAGTTACTGCAATTTCACTTCCGTCTGCAAGGAGTTCTGTAATAGCTTGATCTCAAAGTGCAGAAACTTAAATCACCCCCCGCTCAAAACTGACACTGGTTATCCACAGGTCCCAGCCATGCTGATCTCCAATTGAAGCTGATCTCAGATCTACTGTGTGAAAGGATGGTCCCCTAAACTGACAGTGGGACGTCATCTGGGATCACAATTGAAAATAAGCACGGGACAAAAGAATATTTTAAAAAGACATTACTCCTGAGGGTAAAACAAGACAACCAATGAACCAACATATTTAAACCCCCCGACAAAAAAAAGGTTGAAGAGGTCTCGCTGCTTCATCTCGTTGCCGCTAGACCAGCCAGCAGCAAGAGAGCACTACCCCCAACTGATGGGGCAGGGGGGCACCCCAAAATGGAAAGTAAACCGGGGCTCTGTCAATCCGTGCAGAGAACGGCTGGGCAAGCTGGCCCCCAAATATAGTCAGGTGTGGCCGGCCATAAATGACTGGGAACCATGCTCTTACAGCTCTGAAATATTCTATATTATTGAGCTTATTGTCAATGCTATGAAAAATAACACCCCCAAAATGAGTGCTGGAGCAAGTGTACCCTGCTTGTGTTGGTGACAGATAAACTAATTCTAGGGGGTGCCCAACAACCAGTTGAGGTCAAAGAACCCCCCAAACAGAGCAGTAGAGCACCAGGATCAGTGCAAACACTGTGACGACAAACTTATTTATATATGAAAAAAGTGTTAAAGTGCCACTGTAAACAAAGACAACAATTTTACCCAAATTCAACTATTTCCCAGAATGAACTTTGCCTCTGTGACGCAGGAAGTAAGTTTCACCAGTTCTGCAAAAGCTCATTTTGGGGTGTTGTTATGAGCTGAATAATTACATATTGTCCAAACGAGGCTCCCAACAGCCCATCAGTAGTCTTGCCGCCACAATTCACACTGTGCCGTTCTGTAATACCGTGCCGTTTGGTAACAACGGCTGTACGCAAAAAGACAAGGAAAACCAAACACAGAAGAACCACAGAAAAGAGAGAGAGAGAGAGAGACACCTGGCTTTCAAAGTTCCTTTCCTGATACCTCAGAGTCTCCACCTAGTGGTCTGTAACAAACATTTCCCATATTTTTCTCTAACGAGATTCATGATTCCATGATTTCTTGTATACCCCAATATGAGCCTTTACACTTCTTCTTCTCTCTCTCTCTCTCACACACACACACACACTAAAATGTAGTATACATTCAGCAAAAGTGCAGGTTAAACTGAAAAGCAGCAACAGTAACTTTAAACAGTTTGTTTAAGTTTAAGATCTAAACTAAACAGTAGTGGTGGCCCAGCTTATGCAACTGATCCCATTATCTAAATCTTCACTTCATTACCCAGACTCCTCGGCACCAAAATGGAATGTACGAAAGGTTCTGTGATATGTGACCTTCTTCCTGACTCACAACGTCACACTACATTAACCATAATGTCATTCAGGCGTTTGGGGTGCCAAGCTGTTTGGGGAATTCCAAGTTTCCAGGTACAGTGTGTTCAAACATAGAACAAGTATGATAATGATAATGACATTCATAATTCCCACCACCATAAACAGTTACAGTTCAACCAATATCTGGCCAATCACCACTTCTTGTTTTTCACTTTTACTATGTTTTTGTATGTACGAGTCCATTCAAGAGGTGTACAGTACAGACACACACACACAGACACAGACACAGACACAGACACACACACACACACAGACACACACAGAAGGCAAAGGCTTCTTAGGGAAAGTAGTAGTTTTTGTTCTTCCTTCCACTTGGCAGGGTGAGACGGCTTCAGGAAGAGCAGGGCCCTAATGACTCTCAATCACAACAGGCTCGTACACTCCTGCTGATACCCTGAGAGAGGGGGAGGGAGGGAGAGAGAGGAGACAGACAGAGAGATCTTTCAATGTTACCAATAAGGAGCTGACCATCTGATTAGCATAGAGATTCTGTGACAGCACAGCAGCACCCCCAAGTCAATGACTCATTATCATCTGCAGATACCACCTTCAGCCAGGCTGCCCCTCTGACTCACTGACTAACACACACACAGTAAATAAATAAATATCCCCCCCCTACACACATACGTACCTGTCATATGCAAGCTTCCCGTGTCACACAGACACAGACAGATACATACATACATGTATGTATATATATATATATATATATACACACACACACATATATATACATGCATACATACATACATACACACATATATATACATATGCCTGTCATACATGAGCTTCCCCTGAGTCACACAGTCACACACTCGGGCTGGGGCTGAACTGGGCTCGAGTGGGAAGAGGAAGCATGATCCGGTGTCATCTCAACCCCACGGAGTGGAGGCGACTCCAGATTTAAAACATGCACATCCACCAGTCGATAAGTCACACAGTTATAAATATCATTCGGTTGATCAGTGTGGTCAGACGCACAGTCACAGACCCAGTTTGGATGCGTTTCTGAACCTCTGTTGGGGTGACTGGCACAATACAACCACAGTGTCCATCCTGGGACTGGAACTCCTGGTTACAAGCCCAGTTCCTTAACCAGTACAGCCCAGCTTGCTGTCCCTATGGTAACATATGCATGCATGCGCATGCACACACACACACACACACACACACACACACACACACTGTACCACAGCCCCTCCTCACCTGTTCCCCAGGTGAATCCCACTCAGTGCTGTGGTTCCATCTCGGCTGATGAACAGTCTCAGGTTACTGTCTGCGGGACGGACGGATGGACAGAGACAGAATGTTAGAGAACAGCGAGTCAGGAGCTCAGTCTAACCTCTCATCTGGACTGGATTCGAAGTCAGGCCAGACACTTGGCCTTGACACGTCTTTCAGTTTTACCTCCACGTGACCCTCACTTACAGTACTATGACACTTTGATGTGAGATAAATGCCCAAATTCCAGGGATGTGCTTTGCTAATAAACCAATAGTCAGTTACTTCTTTTGTAGGTGTGGGTGAAAATTGGAGGTGAAAATTTAAGCAGACTCTGGCAAAAAATCTGAACCAATCGGATTGCAGGATTTTTAGCAAAATCCAATCTCACAAACAAACTTCCCTTTCCACATGCCCCAGAGGTGGAGATGGGTTGTTTGGAGACTACCTCTAAAAATACAACTCAGTTATAATAGTGTTTCACTTGGGATGTGATCCCACAACCTACAGGTGCATGATTCCTAGATGTTCTAAGCCACGACATACGTAGCCTGACATATGTTCAAATATTGAATTAAAATATTACCATGTCAAAACAGCTGGACACTAACTGCATGGACACTAACCAGTGCAGAGCATGCAACCGGTGGTGTTTAATATGAGTGGTAAGAATGTCAATGGAGACTGTGTAACATGCAGTAAGTTTAAAAAAAAAATTTTAATGTGTCATTTCATGACTCACCTCAACCCCTCCAGTCCCGACACACAGTTTGGGAAGCCTTGCTTTAAGCCCTACCTGCCCTCCTCCCTGTGTGGAGACATGCTGCAGTTACACAGGCCGCCAGCAGAGGGCACAGACGAGCCTCACCTTCGTTGTTAAGGTCACGGGCAAAGTTCTGGCTCTGGACGATCTTCTCCACAATGTCGTCGGCGTCGATGCGTGTGTCGTCCACCCAGCTGGGCTGGGTCTCCACCGCGTCATTCTTACGCCTACAGGGGTAGGACGCCTCGTTAAAATGCACACGCAAAAACACACGGACACGCGCACACACAGACACAGATACAGACACAGGGGCCCCTGGGTGGAGCAATGGTAAAGGCACTCGCCCGGAGCTCATAATACAAAGGGGGGATAGTTGACCTGAAAAGAGGGTACAATTGGCTACTAAATTGGGAGGAAAATGGGGGAAAACAAATAAGAAAAAAAAGAAAGAATTGCAGACACAGATATGCACATACATACACACACACACACACACACCAACACACACATATATGCATACGCATACGCATATACACACACACAAACACACACACACACACACACACACACACACACACACACACACAGACACACACACACACACGTAAGCACACTCAGGGATGTACAAACACACATACACACATACACACACACACACACACGCATACACACACACAAATAAACACAAAACAAAATAGGTGGGGCTAACATAGGTCATGATGGGTTTTTAACCATTTTTCACACCATTTTTGGAAAAAGGAAATGTCCCATTTTGAGTTTGTGCATGAGGCAGCTGAGGGGGAGTGTGTGCTTGCCTGGAGGGCCTGTTGGAGAGCAGGGCGGGAAGTGGGGGCCGGGGGGGTTTCTCTGGGCGGGGGCTCGGGCAGGGCGTCACAGGCACTGCTGCTGCCGGTGGAGGGGCTTCGGCGGTGGCCCAGGTCGGTCAGGCTGGACGAGGCCGAGGGCTCCGTGCTGCAGCCTGGAGAAGCAGAGCAAACCCAGTCACAGCTTTCCATTATCCTCTGGCTGAGAAGCAGACACCCTGACCACAGATTCTACAGACTGACCAGACAGACTGAGCTCTTCCGTTCCTTCCCTTCTCTTTGCCTGAAAATGTAATTAACTACAGGAGGTTCCGCCCAGTTGGTAACAGGAGTTTCTGTATTACAGTACAGAATGTCTGTTGCCACAGTATGGAGGCCACGGCCCTTAATTCTCAGAAGATGCATCTAATTGGAATGTTTCAGCTTTAGTGGTAGGGAGATAGAACTGGAGTATCTGGTGAGTCTTTATAATCTGTGCCTCGGCCCAGGGCAAGTCTCACAGGTTACACATTTTTTGTAAAATAAATGTTATTTTGTACATCATGGACAAACGATTTTGTATATCATGAGTACAGAAAGATATTTTTCTTCAGTGACTGACCACTTGAAGTGCAGCTATTGGTAGCGTAGGGTAGAGACAGACAGAGAGAGAGACAAACATAGGGCGCGTTGTGTGTGTTTTAGGAGACAGACAGGGGGCGCTGTGGGTGGTTTAGGTTCTCACCTGAGATCTTACTGTGCTGACTGGCGTAGCTGGAGCTACGGGAGTGGCGGGTGTGGAAGACCTCGTCCGGGCTGGAGAGGTTCTGATCCGGCTCCTCCAGCAGACCTGGAACCACACAGAACCAGCTGGAGGTCAGTGAGGTTCAACCAGAGCACCAATACACCAATCCCAGAGGTGCAGACTGTGTTTGTGCATTAGTGTGAGAGAGAGAGAGAGAGAGAGAGAGAGAGAGAGAGAGAGAGAGAGAGAGAGAGAGAGAGAGAGAGAGAGAGAGAGAGAGAGAGAGAGAGAGAGAGAGAGAGAGAGAGAGAGAGAGAGAGAGAGAGAGAGAGAGAGAGAGAGAGAGAGAGAGAGAGAGAGAGAGAGAGAGAGAGAGCGAGAGAGAGAGAGAGAGCGCGAGAGAGAGAGAGCGCGAGAGAGAGAGAGAGAGAGAGAGAGAGAGAGCGCGAGAGAGAGAGAGAGAGAGAGAGAGAGAGAGAGAGAGCATTAGTGTGTGTGTGTGTGTGTGTGTGTGTATTAGTGCGTGTGTATGTGCATGTGTGTACGTTTACTCACTTACCGGAGTTGAGGGCGGGGCTCTTTGTTTTGAGAGACCTTCTGTTGGGTGTGGTGCTCCCGGTCCCCTCCCCCTTGCAGTCCAGCTGCAGGGCATGATCCTGTCCCGGGATGGAGATAGACTTGGCTGTGCAGGGGGCCCTGAGGGACAAGAAGAGACATCACCAGTCAAGCCTATCAAACAATGAAATCTGTTTTGCCTTATTTTTCTCCCCCCAAACACAGATAATTTAATATGAAGATTAATATGTGTATTGTACACTAATATCACAGAGAATGATGGCCAGAAGAGGGATGACAAACCACAGGCAGGCAGGAGGAAACAGGCACTCACGTTTTAAAGCAAGGATCCCCGGACAACAGAGTCATCCCAATCGTAACCTGAAACACACACAGCAACGTGCATCAGCCTCAGTCAGAGAGTCGCGCGTCTGCTTTAAAGCGGCGGCGTTCACTCTCGCCCTCGGAGAGCCACAGGGTGTGCTGGTTTACATCGTTACTCAGCACCTCAGCGATCAATGAAAGCAGTTGATTGGAGTAAACTCACCTAACTTGGTTTCTTAGGTGTGAACTGGTGGAAAACCAGTGAGAACACAAAGCACCACACCCTGGGGCCCTCGTAAGAGCGAATGCTGCAGTGTCACTGTGCAGTACGAGAGAGTGACGCTCTGCAATCGCACCAAGCAATTCAGCTCAATATGTACGTGAAGGATTCAAACCCACAACCTTCTGGTCACCACCGGTTTCCCTGGTGCCCTCTCTGGATGTTCTCACCTTTAGTATGGAGTTGTCCTGTCGGGTGTTCTTAGTGTCGTATCCTTCCAGCAGACAGCAGCGCGCAGTGGAGCCCGAACCCGCAAACTCCGCCAGGTTAAGATCCGCGAAGCCCAGCTGGATGAGAGGGGGGATTGAGAGTGGGAAGAGGACAGAGAGAGAGAGAGAGAGAGAGAGAGAGAGAGAGAGAGAGAGAGAGAGAGGGAGAGGATTGGGAGGAGAGGGGATGGAGAGAGAAATGATGAGGACGAGGTACGAGAGGAAAGGCAAAGGAGAGTGGGAGGGAGACAGGAGAGAAAGAGAGAGACAGGGAGGGAGAGGATGAGAGATGAGGGAAAGAGAGAGAGAGAGAGAGAGAGAGAGAGAGGGAGGGAGGGGAAGAAAGAGGGAAAGCGTGATTTGAAAGGGTTAACTTTCCCTGAGCATGCCCTTATGTAAAATGGGCCGTGTGAAGTTGCCAAGGTCACCTATCCGTGAAGCAATTGGGTTCTTACACACGCACGCACGCACGCACACACGCACACTTCTTCTTCGATCAACCTCCCAGGAACCTGCGTTAACTTCTGCTTTCCAGCGCTATTAAAAAACACAACTCATTTAGATGTTGATTCATTTAGAGAAAGACAAAGCCCAGAGAGTGGAGAGGCTGTTTGAGCTGTGATCATGTGACACTCTGGAACAGAGACAACACTGCTCACCATCACCTTTAGTTACACACACACACAGCCAGGCTGATCAACGCGCACGCACGCACGCACACACCACAGCCAGGCTGATCAGCTCACACACACCAGGCTAAGATCCAACCCGTCTACCTCCTGCCACTCACTAATGCAGTCTATTCAGTAGCAGTTAGTCCAGGTGGACTCAGATTCCCCTTTTTCTCCTTCCCTCCATCTCCCCCCCACCCTTCTCTCTCAACATCCCTCTCTCTCTCTGTACAGGTGTGAGGTGGCAGTCAGTGATGGCTGGGTTTGGCGGTATGGAGCAAGGCTCGTGGGGAGGGCGAGTCCCACGGCCCGCGCCCGCCTGCTGACCCAGCGGAACGCGGCGGAGAGCCGGACACAGAGGTCCTGCTACAACAACCAGGAAGAGAGAGCAGCGCCCGCACAAACAAAACATCCTTTCACTTTTGTCCCCCGCCAGTGACCAGGGCCACAGAGCTTCCTGTCGGATTAGGAAACAGGTCACCCCCCCACCCCTCCCTCCCACCTCCGGGGGTGGGGCACCCTGCTGCCCCCACCCCACTTCCCTCCCCTTCTACGGCCAGTTTGATGCGGTTTCCATTGTGTCGCTTCGGTGATACACAAGACAAGGGAACCAGTTCTTATACTCATACACCACGTCACACGTAAGCCTGACAGGGAGGCCTAATCAAAAGTGAACTTTCATCCCTCTCGTTGGTGCAGTCAAGGGAGGGCGGGGGGTCAAAGAGCATCTTTGATCCATCATAACCAAACACAGAAAGAGAGAAAGAGAGAGAGAGAGAGAGAGAGAGAGCTTATTAAAGATACACCTTTAGTTCACCTTTGGTCAACTAGAGGTGGTCAAACTCTTACCTTCGAAAACGTCTTTCCTCCTTTCAGTTCCTGAAATAAACAAACAGGGAAACACACACAAGATGAGACCTGGAGTATGCAGCTTGTGAGTGTGTGTGTGAGTGAGTGAGTGAGTGAGTGAGTGGAGTGGAGTGAGTGAGTGAGGAGTGAGTGGAGTGAGTGAGTGAGGAGAAGGAGGAGTGAGTGAGTGAGTGGAGTGAAGGAGTGAGAGTGAGTGAAGGAGTGAGTGAGTGAGTGAAGGAATGAGTGAGTGAAGGTGTGCGCATGTGAGAGGAGGAGGCGTATGTGGGGTTGGGGGTGCCCACCTTGCGGACAGAGACTCGACAGACACAGGGGTCCAGCACCCCGGTCGCAGAGCTGGCACTCATCTTACACAGGAAGGAAAACCTCTTGGTCCAGCGAACACAGTTCTCCTCCACCTCCTCTCTACAGAGGTAGGGAGAGAGGGAGGGAGAAGAGAGGGAGAGAGCGAGGAAGGGGGGCAATACTGTTCAGCACAGAGCTTCTGTTTGACTGCTTTTCCATTTTTTATCTGGTCCGTCTTAAAAATAAAAATAAATTTAAAAAAAAGTTAAGTGAGTTAAATCTCATCCCACTTCCCAAACAGCTATTTCCCAAGCAGCACCCTGTACACATACATACACGCAGATCACATTTCATGTGGAGGCGTGGCTGTGATCTCCTGTCTAACCTGATTCCGCTTTCGCCTATTTCTGCCATGAAAGAGATCCTGACCTATGTCAGTGCTTATCACAGACATGCTGCTCCCTTTCCCACATGCTCCTCCTATTCAGCAGCGCCACACCTGGGAGCTGATTATAGTGACAGGGGAGGGAGTCTTCATGGGTGGAGTTACCATGAGCTATCAGTTACTCACTGACTTGCACCAAGCACTGTGTTTTTCTCTGGTGAGCAAACTCTTGATTAGTGCAAACAAGTCAATGATTGACAGCAAATTGTACCTCCACCCATTTCAGGGCTGATAAAACCCTCCCTTCCTCATTACTGTTCAATCCTACAACCCTCTGTCCCTCTAACACAGGTGTGGGCAAGAAGGGCCGTATCCGTTTCTGGATTTCATGCCAACTTCTGCCCTTAATTATTTAATGAGCCCAATCATTTACATGATCTGACATTTTAGCAACATTTCTTGATAAGCCCATGAATGACAACTGAAGACTGTTCTTGTGTTCCCATATGAAACATGTTACTGTGGTCTAATCTACAAGCGAACCAGCATTGGCGTATCCAACTATTTTGCTAATTGAGCCAGGGCAATTGGTAGAAACAAAAACCTGAATACACACCGGCCCTCCAGGACCAGAATTGCCCACCCCTGCTCTAACATAAGGACATACAGGTGAGCATAGTGTTAGTGTAGGACTCTCTGTTACACACACACACACACACACACACAAATTAATACCTCTGTCGCTGCTGCATGGAACTCAAAATAAAGAGTTGAGGGTTTGTTGAACCAAGATGCAGTGTAGTCATAAAAATCTAAATGAAATCTAAATCTATTTAATCTGCATAAATGTTACTGCTGTCGAAAGTAAAAGCATTAGGTTAAAGTATTATAGGTTAAAGTATTTTAATTATTTGGCCCAGGTCTGGTGTGGAGGCCTACTTCCTTGGCATGCTTAAGGTCGCTGATTATACAGCTCCCCGAAACAGGGAGGAGCAACCACTACACAGGTGGGGCTTATACACTGTGTTTTACAGTAATGCAACTGCACCCAATGGGACTTTTCCCAATAACTGGGTTCTGTGTCAATGTGTCAGTTTAAAACGGACACATTGACACAGAACCCAGTTATTGGGAAATCACTCAATTACCCAACACCTGCTCAGGGCGCCGTTCTGGTGGTTAACAAGCGCAACATCTCTCCCACAGCTCCACTTCCTTCTCCTTCCTGTTACTGTAAAACCACTGCCAGTGTGGTGTGGCATGATAGATTGTGGGTAAAGAAACAAGGCTTGTAACCCGAAGCTTGCAAGATCAGTTCCTGAGGGGGAGTGATGTGTAAAAATGTATAATTCATATTAATAAACACACAACTTTTCCTTGCTGAAAATTGAGCTCTGGCTTGTTTATTGGGGACCCCAGCCCCCACAGTCAGGGCTCAGTTTAAAATACACAAGACATGTCACCTACTGTCCCATCCTGGCCCTTTGCCCTTTAGCTTATCTATTCAACACACCAGCAAAGACACTAAAAAGCACTACTAAAAGAGACACGGTGCACAATGACGGTGCATAAAGACACTTGACTGACCACACTGCACTTCCCCGCACACACACACACCTTTCACTTGTTTGACAATGTAAAACGTCATGAGTCATGCGTTAACATTAGCGCTTGTGAAAGCAGCCGTTATCTCTCTCACTGCCTTTACAAGAAACACCCCCCTCCTCCAGCCCCAGCCAGTCTCCACGGTAACGTAACATACACCTTCAAAGGTTTGACCTCAGGTTATCACACCTGCCCGCCTTCGTCACAGCACTGTGGCTTGGCCGGGTTCCATAGCAACGCATCTCCCATGGCAATGGGACCTTGCACACCACTCCCCTCGTCCCATTGCCACCTGCCGCTCTGGAAGGAAATGACCCGCAGCAACTTCCTGCAGAGGTTGGGGGGGTCCTGGGGTCCAGGTAGGACTATTCCTCTACTCTTTACCACAGGAAGTGAAACTGCCACACCTCTTTTCCCAGCAGCCCCCACTTCCCAAATACGCCTAAGCTCTTTGTCTTGCTCATTTAATGCTCACCCACTCCATTAATGCTACTCAGACACACCACTGTGACATCCTCCCCCCTTCCATCTACACATAGTGAAGACCTACACACACAATGCACACACACACAAACACACACAGGCACACACCCGTGTTCCAGCACATATCTCTGCTTGCCTGATGGGCATCATAACATCTTAACCTGGATGGCCACCATCTGAAGCTCAACCTGGGAAAGACAGAGCTGCTTTTCCTCCCAGCAAAGATGTCTCACTTCTACCATCGTAGATGGTGCCACAGCGTCTCCATGCCGGTTGGCCAGGAACCTCAGCGTGTCACCAGATGACCAGCTGAGCTTCTTGGGGCACATAGCGGCAATCACCCAGCCCCGCCTCTTCCCTGGCCTTGTAACTCGATGGTGGAATGAACTTCCCCACTCAGGATTGCTGAATCTCTAGCCATCTTCAAAAAAAGACTGAAACTTCACCTCAAATTATAACAAAGGAAATTATTCTAAACTTTCTCTTCCCTTTGTATGACAAGTTATGTGGCAAGAATGTCGGCAATGTCCATTTTTAGATTGTAGCTCACTGTTCAATAGCTCTAGCGATGACCTCTAGCCATATTAATGCACTCTTGTAAGTCACTTTGGATAAAAGCGACTGCCAACTACATTGTAAATTGCACGCACGCACGCAGGCACACACGCAGGCACACACGCACACACCTGTACTGCATGACTCTAGGGGAAAGCAAAAGTAATGTTATTTCTTGCTGAAAATTGGTTATTGATTGGTGGTGGTTATTGATTACGCAACAAATAGCAAATACTGCAACACCCACAAAGCAAACACTACAGAGCTCAGAGCTCTCAGGCCTGATGAGACATGCTTATGCATGCACACAATACAGACTGAGAGCACACCAACACACACACACAAGCAGTCATCTCGAGAACACAAGCCATCACGGGACAGAGACATGTGCATACACACAACCATGCATGTGCACACACACAACCACAGACACGATCACACACACACACAGGCTTGTAGGACTCAGGGCTACCCAGAGGAGCAGACATGTGCCGATCTAGAACATCCTGGAGTTATTCGCAAAGTAGGCCCTCAGCACCTAAAGCACTCCACTGCTGTTCTCCCACGAGTCATGCATCTAGAGCGTTCAAAAACAGCCAAGGGAGGGACTAACTGAAATCACCTGGTGTAGTGCATTGGTTGCAACAAAAACCTGCATACACTCAGCCCTAGATGGAATGAGTTTGACACCCCTGATCTAGAGCGTTCAAAAACAGCCACGCACACACACACACACACACACGCACACGCACAGCCATGCGCACACATAATCACGCACACACACACGTGCTGATGGGGTCAGATCTGCACAGATCTGCAGTGCAGCTGGACAGCACAGCCCCAGGGCAGTCTGCAGCAAGGCTACAGCAGACGTGCTGACGTGGCTGTGCTGTGCTGTGCTGTGCTGTGGGGACTCCCTGGTTTACTTTAGCCCACACGCCGCTGCATTTATCCAAGTTGGTTTCAGACAAAAACAAATAATCATCTGCAGGGACAATTCAACTTCTCTCCCCGTCTACCTATACGTGTCCCTCTCTCGTTCTCCCTGTCCCTGTCACTGTCCCTCACACACACAACCATATACAAACAGACATGACCACATGCTCAACACACACACACACACAAACACACAGCTGTAACAAATCTGCTCCAAATACAAATCAACTGAAGTGAAACAGAAAAACCCCTAAAAATTCCACACAACATCTGGATGGAGATATCGAGAAAAAGGAGAGAGAGAAACAGAAAGAAAATGAGGAATGAGAGGGGGAAATTGAGCGAGAGAAGGGTTTTGTTATGAGATAATCCAAGAGTGTTGCTTATGTTAATATCTATGTCCAGCAATTTTGCAGATAACACATTTTTATGCTCATGACAATAAAGCAGATTTGAATTAGATAGAGTTCTGATAATAGATAAGATTAACAGCTCCCCACACCAGAGCAAAGAGTGAAAGCAGCCCTGACATGCAAGCAAACACGGAAACAGTCCAATGTAATCACATGCCCTTTTATTGCCAGGCAGCATTTTACAATTAGGAAGTGATGTCCTACTTTCTCCCTGTCTGGCAAAGTTCTGTGTGCAGACTTTAGTCTGGTCTGTTGATGAAAAACATTGTTTAATCGGGAGGTCTGTATGATTAGAATGTATGGTACATGGCACAAGTCAAGAAATGTGCTCATGTCAACAAATATTTGCCCACGTATACACACAATTTGAGTTAAGTCAGCATTACATCTCACAAGCGTACATCAACCATGTGCTCCCGGGCAGACAGACAGACACACACACACACTTTCTCTTCCTCTCGCTCTCAAACACACATGCACGCACACACACAAATTCCAAGAAATGGATCTTAATGGATCCCACAGAGCCACACACAGACTGCAGAGCAAACACACTGTCATATGCTGCACAAGTATGCTCATCTCTGCCATCCTCGCTGGCATGAGACAGAAGACCAAAACCGTTCTGAGATCAGTGGAAACAAGGCACAGGGACCACCTAAATCCTTCCCACCGAACAGGACGGACAGGGGCCTCCAATGTAACCACATCGGCTTGGCTATCAGCCTCGGGCCGTTAGCCACCCCTGCCGTGCCATACATTCTGGTATATGCATGGCATGTTGTGGTTTTTATCTTACAAACACAAACACATATACATGTGCTCAACTTGCGAAGCTTCATGAAGAACGGTGTCTAAGGTGATGTTGGCATGGATCTCTGAGGGAAACATGGTTCTGCAGTGAGAGGGGACGGTGGCACTTCCGCTTCCTGCCTGACACTCAAACCGCAGTCTACTCTCTGATCCCGCTTCCTGTTGTACTTCCTATCTCGCCATCCCTCTTTCTGCTATTTGTTCAGTGGTTAGGGCGCCAGACTTTGGCCATGAGGGTCATAGGTTCCAATCCCAGGCAGGCCCAACACCTCAAGTTGTAAAAATCCAGCTGTAACTGATTACAAAATGTGCACAATGTAGACAGAATGAATAATAGATCGAGAATGACAATGTACAGTAGATGTAACTCACAACAGAATGCAAACAATGTAACAATGTAGTCCATAGTAGGTTGTCATAGATACACTTGGCAAACGGTATAATATAAAGTAACAGTGGCAGCAATAGTGTTAAGTAACCGTCTGTTAACGCTGTTTGGGAGCGGCCCAATCGGATCCAGAGACATTCTTTCGCGTGTTTATGAAGGGGAAGGATGACGCTGCTGGTTTTACAGGGAAAGAGCTGTGCAGCTCTGTACAGAGATTAATGCATATTTAATTGCTGAGAGGAGCGTTTCAGTGCCTCCCTGTGTGAGTGAGAGGTCTGCATTATCTGTGTGTTTAACAGGGCCCTTATCCCTGCTTATATCTCACATATCATCCTTACTTACTGCTGGGTATGTACGGTGGCAGTGTAGTGTAATGGTTTGGGAGAAAGGCTTGTAAGACAAATGTCACAGGTTCAATTCCCAGGTTGGGGACACTGCCATTGTACACTTGATGAGCAAGGTGCTTAACCTGAATTGCTTCAGTAAATATCGAGCTGTATAAATGGATGGTATTTAAAAGAAATGTAAACTGTGTAAGTCACTCTGGATAACAGGGTCTAATAAATGTCTGTAACGTACGGTAGCCTTTTAGGCTAAGCAGCTTGTTCATGGTTATTACTGGGGCTAGGACTTGAACATGCAAACCCTGTGGTTAGGAGCCCAGCTCTTCCCGCACTGTCAGAGTGTGGGCTGTGATACATTTCAGATTCATCACTCTACAGTGATGGTTTGAAAGCGGTTTGTGGCGGTTTGAAAGCGGCTTCTGGAAAACAATTCTTTCCCATCCCTTTATTTTTCTTGCCTCTCGAGTTGCCACTGTGTCACCCACACACCAGGAGCACTGCAGCTGAAAGGCCTGCACTCCTCCGCGCACTCACCTGTGACTATGTTATGCCCCCAGGCCACACACAGCGCTACAGGAGAGTCAGCATCAAATGGAAGAGATGCCCATCTCTCACTGACAGAAAATGGTAGCCTATTTGTGCCAATATAACTAGCAATCACAGTGTGAGAGCTAATGTAGCAATAACCCGAAGAGCCCCGGCCAGTGTCCTGGTGGGTCTCCCGTATCTGTGATCTACAGCTGCCAGATGAGACAGACTAATTAAGGCCTCTGGCCATTACAACAAAATGACCCCATCGATTCTCACAGGCGGCGGTGGTGGCATCACGGCCCTCCACAGTGGCCCGGCTGAAATGAAAGAGTGATGCGGGACTGTCCACCTAAACCAATCACATCAATCGCCAGCTCCGCTGCAATGCCCTCCGCGAAAAACAATCATGGGCCGAGGCCCTTGGGACACTTCAGCGCAAACACAATCCGCTTCCCTTACTAATAAATCAAAGGTGACACACGTGAACTCTGGGGAAGAGGAGGACCCAATGTGGTCAAGCACGGTCAGTCTTCCTCTAAGCAGTTTCCGTTTTGACAGCCAGATCTGCCCTCTCTCACCCTTACTCTCCCTTTTTTGCTCTCTCTCGGTCTCTCTCTCCCGGTCTTTCTTGCGTCTCACGTGCAACATGGTTTCCGCCACTCCAGATTCTAATCCTGTCTATTTCGGTAATTCCAAAAACCAGCAAGGAAGAGAAAGGAGAACCCAGAGAACAGGAGTGAAAGGGAAAGAACTCCCTCCCTCCCCCCTCCTCATGGAAAATGAGACATCCAGAACACCCGAACTGCCCGAACCCCGCCCCATCAAAAACAACCAACACTCCAGCAAATTGACCAGGTTTGAACGTTAATCAGCGTTAGTCTCAGAATAGGGGGCATTTAGACTCTCTCAAAAAGTGCCGTGGGATCTTTAACGACCACAGAGAGCCAGGATCTGGGTTTAACGTCTCATCTGAAGAATGGCACATCACTGTGCTGTGACAGAGTGGGACGAGCGCCCACTAATGACCCACCAGCCCACACCTCTTACAGCTGCAACTGAGTCCCAGGAGGTCTCCTGTCCAAGTGCTAACCAAGCCCAACCTGCTTAACTTCAGCAGCTTGACATTAGAAGGTCATAGGTTGGTACGGCTGTTTAGTTTCAGCAGATTAGCATAAGAAGGGTACATGGTGGTATTGCTTTTTAGCTTCAGCAGTGTGACATGAGAAGGGTACAGGGTGGCATGGCTGCTTAGCTTCAGCAGTTTGATATGAGAAGGTTACAGGGTGGTATGGTTGACAACACAAACACAGCAACGCAACACAATGCGCTGTGGTTTCTAAATGAAAGGATGGCCTTCTGGGCAAATTCCTCTGTAATTAACAGGAAAATCCACACATTCCTGGGACGCCCTTCAAACACGAGATCACCTCAGTGTGGTGCCAGCGTTCCCGGTTCACACTGGTTCACACTGCCACCCACAAGCACGCCGTCCCAGCATGCTGTGGGACACTGCTGTGGTTCTCTGTGGCACGGACCTCACTCACCAAGGGGCCCTATGGGTGATGTCTCAGTCCTGTGATGCTTCTCAGATGGCCAGCAGATATAATGTATCTATTTTTAGATCACTTTTCTATTTTACATACTTTTAAGTATTTTAACTCAGTATGTTACCCCACCAACATAGAAGAACCAATGTTCCTGCCCCAACTACACACCCATGAAACATCTCAAGGAGTGTTGCAAAATGAGTGGTCAAAAACCACTCAGAGTGGACTCCCTGTTCAAAACCATTACTCAGAGACGGTCTTCTACAGACCGACTTACTCAGTTTACATTTTTTACATACAATACAATCCCATCCATACAATTTATACAGCTGGATATTTACTGATGCAATTCAGATTAAGTTTTTTACATACAATGGCAGTGGCCCATCTGGGAATTGAGCCAGGCACCATTTCATTGCCCAATTCCATAATCATTATACTACACTGCTGTTCACACAGCTACCTTTTTGGAGACAGTGTGAAATAAGGCTGTAACTGGACAAACCCCAGCACTGGAAGAAGTAGTATCTGCCATAAAAAAAACCCTCAAGGCACAAAACTGACATTAATGGGATCCCAGCTGAAGTGTTAAAAACAGGAACGAAATGCATTTCTGGTCAGGCTAACAGGCCAACTCACAATGTGCCTGGAAAAAGGGGTGATGCCACCAAGACCAGCGGGATGCAATTATTGTGTCCCTCTACAAAAACAAAGGGGAAAAATCTGACACATCCAACTACCATGAAATCGCCCTCCTCTCAATAGCAGGGGAAAACCTTGCCAGTCCTACTGGATAGAATCAGACCCACCATCACAGAGCACATCCTTCCAGCGAGCCAATGTGGTTTTAGGACAACAGCGGACATGATCTTTGTCCTGAGGCAGCTCCAGGAGAGATGGGCCTGAATGCTGCCTTCATTGATCTCACCAGGGCCTTCGGCACAGTCAGTAGGCATGACATTAGGAGAGTGCTGACAAAGTTGGGCTGCCCTCCCGAGTTCCTGAAAATCCTTCAGCAGTTGCATGAAGGACAACGAGCCCAAGTCAAAGTAAATGGATGCCTCTCAGAGACCTTCCACATTGCAAACGGGGTCAAGCAAGGATGCTCCTATGCTTTTGTCATTCTTTTCAGCGCCATGCTGCAGGAGGCTAAAGATGGGCTGACAGAGGGTCTGGTGGCAGTCTTTGCAATCTGCGTCGACTGCTCGCGAGAACCAAAACGACAGACCAACAGCTAGTGGAACTGCTCATTGCGGACGACCGTGCCCTGCTAGCACATACAGAAGAGGAACTGCACGTCATTGTCAACTGTTTCGCAAAGGCAGCAAATGCATTCGGACTAACCGTCAGCCTCAAAAGACAGAAATCATTTTCCAACCACCAGCTGGCGGAGTGTACAGTTCACCATCCATACATAATCATGACAACCGACTCAAAGAAGAGTTTTCATACCTAGGCAGTGTGATGCCGAATGATGCATCCATTGCCAAAGGCAATCGACAAAAGATCAGCTAATAAACAGTTATTTCGACCGGCTACACAACCGAGTGTGGCAGAACCGCTCACTTCGCCTGACCACAAAGATTCAGGTACAAGGGGCAGTGGTTGTCTCCCCTCTACTGTATGGCTCTGAGTCCTGGAGCCTGTACAGGAGACACACCTGGCTGCTCGACTGCTTCCAGCAGTGCTGCCTGCGTTCCGTCATGAACAGCCGATGGCAGGACTACATCGCCAACAATGTAGTTCTGGAGAAAGCCCAGATGCACAGCATGGAATCCATCCTGCTACTACAGCAGTTGCGCTGGACAGGTCATGTCTCATGCATGGAGGAAGCAAGGATCCCCAACGCAGTCTTCTACAGTGGGCTGTGTCACGGGAAGCGTAAGAAGCACTTCAAAGACCAGCTCAAAAAACAAGTCACCGGTGGCAGAGAGAGAGGCGGGCAAACGAGGTGCTCTCATTCACACACCGTGTCCAAACGCAGGAGTAACAGGGAAAAGTGGACCAGTGAGATAAAACACAACTCTGTCGCCAGACACACCACCCAGATCAGCTGAGAGTGTGAGGGGATGGGGTGACAGAGGGACCGGAGAGAGAAGAAAGGGAGAGAAAAGATAGAAAAGATAGGAATGATCCATTATTATTATTATTATTTGTAATTATTATCTACTTTTCACTGCATCTGTAATGTGGAACTGTCAACTGTTCCGTTACTTAACTATATAACCTTTGGTAGAATGCATTTTAAAGCTTATTTCATGCCATTAAAGCATCAAATTGAAAGAAAATTGAGAAAAGGATAGGGGGAGAGAGGGAGACAGAAAAAGAAAGGGAGACAGAAAGAGAAGAGGGAGAGGAGAGACGTAGAGAATGTACAGCTCATGAACTTAATGAAGTCATCTGCAAATACAGGCTTCATGCTTCAATTTTCCTTTGCTTCAGGCAAGTCCCTGTCCTACTAAAATGTGTGTGTGTGAGTGAGCATGTGTATATGTGTGAGTGAGTAGGTGTGTGTGTGTATTATATATACACTCATATTAAACAGATTTTGTAGAACTGCTCCAGTAAAGATGGTTGGGGGGGTAGTCTGTCTGTGTTCAGTGATGATGTAATGAGATTAGGACATTCAAATCAGCGCTGTGTGATCTCACTCTGTTTCTCCCCCTGAACCAACGTTTTGGCCACACACGTTACGGCCCCACATCGAGGGGGGCCACACACAGTATGCCAGGGGTTGGGGGAACAGAGCTGTGATTAGTCACCACATCAAGCACTGCATGAATCAGACACCAGACTGTGTGCCTCAATCAGTCCATCTCAGAAAATGCACTTTATTTATTACTTTCACACAACGTAAGTTCATAAACACATTTTATTCTACATCTGTACGTGCAGATAGAAAATACATGCATGCGTTCATTTCTCTTCCACCCTTCTTTTCCCCCATTTCAAAAGGAATTCCAAGAATGAGGCTCTACAGGCCAAACACGTGCACAGCTTCCCACAGATGACAGCCCAAAAACAACATCTCACGACCATAGCGCAGAGTGAGTGTGAGAGCATGTCTGTGTGTGTGTGTGTGTGTGTGTGTGTGTGTGCATGCGCGTGCATGCATGCCCCACAGCTGACAGCCCAAAAACATCTCATAACCACAGTGTGGAGCAAGTGTGAGAGTGTGTGCATGTGCGTAGACATGTGCATGCCCTTGTGAGTGCATGTTTGTGTGTCTGAGTGTGTGTATACGCACATGTGTGTGTGATTATGTGTACTTGTATACGTGTGTGTGTGTGTGTGTGTGTGTGTATGTGGGTGCACCAAGTGACACCACTCTTCAGAATAAGATCACATGACCCACCAGCAGAACCACACACTTTTCACTGTAATACAACTTGCAAAAACAACCACACGCTCCAATTCAGGCTGAGCTCCCAGTAACATAGAAATACAGCTTCACCACAATGACTTTGATCTTCACATGCCGAAAATAGCTGTAATATCCATCTGTGACAGCCATCAATTAATCAATTTTCACACTTCACACCAAGGTGAACAATTGAAATCAAGTTGTAAAATCCCAAAACAAGAACAAAATTCTGCCATTTACACAGTCACATGAAATTCAAAAATAAGTTCAGTTGGATTTTAAAAGAGGTCATCGGTAGCCAAGGGTAACACACCTGCAAGTTATACTAATGCTGAACGCCATTTCACCCCAATATGGAGAACTATTAACCTCCTTCATTGCCATAACAACCGTTGCCAATGACAATATTGCCACTCCCTTTTCTGCTGGTGTAAAGAATCCTAGCCATATAGTACATGAAACAACAGTCATGCTTCTCTCCTCTTTCTCCTCTCCTTCTAGATCTGTCCACATACAGAGAGAGAGGCAGAGTGACTTTCCACAAACAAAAGCTTGCTGTTCCCACTGACTTTGCCTCAATCTCTCCATTATTCTCTTGCTCCTACACCCCGCTCCATTTCGCTCTCCCTCCCTCCCTCCCCCTCCCTCCCTTCACCTCCCTCTTCAGGGGGACGATGCCAGGGGACATTAGTGACATTTCCCCCCCGCCTGAGGAGATATCAGCACGCACTCGCACAGTATTAGTGATGTAACACTGTCAGCGTCCGAGATAACTATCCCACACACACTGACACCCACATAGAGATAACCATCCCTCACACACACACACAGACACACAGACACACACAAATAGATAACCATCCCACACACACACACACACACACACACACACACACACACACACACACACACACACACACACACACACAGAGAGAGATATATGCATACACACACTGCCCCACATACACTGACCCACATAGACATGCAGACACATATAACATGCACTAAAGCACACACACACCTACACACAGAGGGTACATTTCAGAATCATCAGAAAACTTGTGCTTGGGAAGTTTAAAATCATATATATATTTTTTTACAGGTCATTTTACTAACAGAGCTGAACTCAAATAATGACGCTTTTTTGTAATCACTATATCTTTACTTCTTTCAGCTTTGTATGTTTTTATAATCAAAGTGTTCTGCATGTCAGCACCATACATGCATCGTCAAGAAAACATTAAGACAGAGCATCCTACCTGCTACAATCAGGTTGAACAACCGTAGTTCAACGCAGACACATGGCATCATAATTTAGGCACCCATTTAATAAATGGTATCATAGAGCGACGATGATCTAGTCAACATTTTACTGAATAGATAGTTGATCATTCAATCTCGTAGCTATGCTTGCTGCTAATATTGTAGCTAAACTTGGCAACCATTTATGTATTGTTCAAAGGCTAGTTAGCTAGCTAGCACTTGCCATTAATTGGAAGTTGCAATTCTAATAAAGTCCCCCCCCCCCAACCCAACACTCATTAACATTTAGAAAACAACATAACGAAAAACTCTGGCGTATACCTCCACTGGTAGATACCTCCACTATTCAATTAGTGAATTAGCATTTGTGACACATTAAGTTTTAATAGCGGAATACAGCACAGTACTGCGCCCTGCTGCAGTGGAGGTGTAAGCACATTGATAGCAACAATGTGAAATGTTGTTATTTGGCATAAGCTTTTATCTAAATGGACTTACAAGAGTGCATTCATATGGCTAGAGATCATGGCTAGAGCTATTGAACAGGAAGTTAGTTTAATCATTGACGTTGCCGACGTTCATGCCACAAAACCTGTTATACAATGGGAACAGAAAGGTTTTCATTTTGAAAAAATTATAGAAATTGACATGGAAGTCTGAAAAGGTGAGTTTTCATTCTTTTTCGGAATAGCGGGATTACACCTGTGAGCAGAGCTTGGGTTCCACCAACAGCCTGCACTCAAACCGACAGCGACATCTGACAGTGAGTTCACCACACCTGCACAGGTGAGCCCCTCGAGCAAGGAAGCTTGTGTAATGTTAATCCACATCACATCAAATAATCTCAGTTTCTCCAGCCCAGTAATGATCAAGCAGCAGCATGTGTGCCGTATGCAAACGCGGAGAATGATCTAGAAATTCAACTCAAGTCGAGTCTCTGTTAGGCAAACAAACATTGTGCATATAGTACATGCGGTTATGTAACTGCCACGCCTCTAACGTGCTCCCTGGTTAAGAATGCCACGCCTCACCCCGGCCCACTGCAGGCAAGCTCCAACACAGAAAGGCTGGAATGCCACCAGACCTGTTCTGTGACATAACTGACATGTCAGTTGACACACCAATCTAGAAGCATGTGATGCGCCCGCCCCCCTCTTTACGGTGTGCGGCAGCGGGCCACATTTCACCATAGGACATTTGGCATGGGGGAAAAAAACACTCTGGGGAATGTTGTCACATGCCCAATCAAACTTAATGATTCATTCGTTTAGAATCCCCGACCTGAAGGACTTTGGACAAACAACAATCAAGGTTAATATTGTTATTCAATAGGGGCATGCAAGAAGAAATTCCCAACCTGGAATATATCCAAGTGGCTTTGTGGGCCAACAATAAACATACAGATATTAAAACGTATATGAAGTCTTCAGCAACAAGCGCCAATCCATCCGTTTGAGCTTGTGTGACACCTGTGTGACACCGTTTGAGTTCTAAGTGTGACACTTGCCAAAAAAGGATAGAGGAACCCTACAACCACGGGGGCAGATACACGATCGAAAATGGGGGGAGGGAAGCCGGCACGAGCTCGCCGCATGCACAGAAAGGTTCTCTGTGTATCGGAATCACAATCAACGGCCGGGCGATTTCAGTCGCTCATCGTCACTGTAGGTCCCAGAGTAGCGGCTGGTCCCATAGGTGTAGGCAGTGGGCACATGGGAGGGGGTACTTGAATCAATAGAGGGTACAATTGGCCATCAAATTGGGAGAAAAACAGGGAGGAAATCTGAGATAAAATATTTTAAACATGGCTGGGTGAAGTGTGGAAAACGTTAGATGCCATTAGTGACCCTCAGAAACGTCTAATTCAATTAGTCTCAAGCAAATAAAAATACAGAAAATAATTAAGTTCAAATCTATGCTTCCCAAGGCATCTTTAAATACATACAAATGGTTCAGATGCGATAGATTGTGGGTGCGTTCATGCATGCCTAAATGCTCATAACATAGGTGGGCTAATTACAGACGGACCACACTTGAATAATCCCAGAATCCATGTCACTGACTTGTAACTCACGAGCATAGGCTATTCAGACCTGCCAACATGTACGCATTTCAGGTCAAAATACGCTGGTATCACTTTCATCTACGTAAATATGATACAGACGTCGTTGGACTTGGACCTGGGATAATCAATGTTATAGTATTTCTCAGGAAAGTGAAAGTGACTTTTCCGGCACTTGGGAATTGAATGTATCTAAACACACTAACCCCCCCTCAAAAAAAAAAAAAAAATAAAATAAATAACCGTCCGCGAAAACACCCCCGCTCAACAATTTCTCCGGTGCGGTGAGAGTAGTCTAATTTTTACCTGCTAAATATTTTTGCTCCACATTAAAAAGGACGATTAAATGCAGCATAGCAGCCGCCAGTAAAGTGTACAACATTAAACTGTGCATTCACAACGTCGAAATAGACGTCAATTACTAACATAAAAATGTAGGTTGTTAATCCATTGAGGCGGTTGCGAAAACCGAGTAATGAGGCGCGCGCACAAACACACAGTTCATAATGAAAACGCAATGGCAAATAAATAGGGAACCAGCCAGATGATAACGCGAAATAACAAGACAGCTACGACAGTGATGTGAAGATTTACCTTGACGATGAGGCAATGAAACCTCCCCCTCCAGCAATCTGATTTTGCAGAAAAGCACCCCGTTGACGAACGGCACGGCCGTAAGTTCCTCCAGGGTAAAACTGGTCTGAAATTTAAACTTCTTCTTTTTCATTAAAAATGCCATGTTAAAAAATTATAATAATAACCTTTGGGTGCTTCGTTTTGCTAGGCTGTGGCAAAAGTAAAACGCTATTTCATTATTTTTTAGATACTTGCGAAAGACGCTTTGAAAACAAACAAAATCCGTAAAAAAGCAGATATGGTGCCGAAATCGGAGGTGATTTTAATCAGGGGTCTGGAAATTATTTTTAATCCGGTTCTGGCTAACCATCTCGGGATTTATTTGACCTGCAAACAAAACAGAAAAGTACGCTCAATTAGATATGCTGCGTAATACGTCCCCATATAATGTTCAGAAAACATGACAATAAAATCATAAACAAATAATCATTATTGTTATAAAATATACGCTAGTTGCTGCTGCCATTTAGCCTACCTTTATGGCATAACTTTCCTGAGAGGACTTTCTTCTGGATCGAGAAGCAATTCAAGACGTAGCTAACATTGTACTTGCCACAGCTAAGAACCAGTTGTGGCGCTACTGAACCATAGGTAGCAAGTATCCTTATAAAAATGTTCGGCGCTTTGCAAATTCAGAACTCCGGGGTCCGCATGGACATTTGGCTAAAAAATCCCGAGATTTAGCGACTTCTTACTGAGCCACGGATTTCAACTCGAGTCTTGGCATTTTGTTGTTATCGCATAGCTTGCTTTTCGGGCAACTCTCTGTATTGGTGTTTTGTGTAGCTCGGTGGCTACCCGCAAAAAGCGTTGGACGTCTTCAGCGAGCTTGCTGAACTGAACACACCGCCCACGTAAGCAGAAAAACAAAATCTTTACGCTGTTAGCTAGTGCGCTACTGCAGCCTTAACGCCCGCCAGAAAATGTTGGCAGAAAAGGCACGACTTTGTGAACTAATGCTAATAAGTGAAGTGAGCAGCCTCTAAGCTCACCCAAACTCTGTGCACAGTTCCTGAAGCTGCCCGAGGTTGTTCTCGATCAGCTGAGCCACAGCGCACTTTCGAGCTTGACGATAACGCGAGGTTAATAAGCCCTCCTCCACTGCCCAAGAAAAGCATCAGGCGCCGCCTTCGTTGGAGCGACGGATATAAGCTACTTATTGCGTGGACCAAAATAAAAAATAAAACAATTAAAAAGGTCAATCTCTTTGATGAATAATAACCGTGAAGTGTCCTTCGCATTAGCTTGTCCAAGTTATTAAATAATGGATTGAAACAAACTACACTGTACTTAAATTCAAATGACTAGTGCATAACAATTTATTAATCAGTATATCAATGGCAAAGTTTCCAGGGTGAAATCAAAATCCCAAGCCAATGCCATGAGGTGATGTCATTATGCCAAAGAAACCAAAACAATGACACGTGGCCAATATATTAGCGAAACGTTCACGTTCCAATAACAACGTTCGTTTTGTCAAGAAAAGGCCTACTGCTCATTGAATTCTTAAAATAAATGAGTATCTAACGAGACACAAATATGATTACTTCTGCGGATGATGGAATCTATCTTGTTAGCTCAATTCAAAATACGCCGTTTTGTTAAGGTGGTGTATTTTATTTATTTTGGGGGGGAAAAAGCTAAACTTCCATGTGATTTTTCTGTTATGTCTGTGTTAAATAGGTGACAATCCAGACAAATTGTGTGAAAAGCCAAACCTTGCTGCCCTGAAAGTGATGCATACTCCAACACAACCAGTTTTCATGCAAATGTGAATTTATTTAAACTTTCGTTAAACCGTGGCTCTATCGATTGTTTTATAAATATCACCATCTGCTGGTAAATATGGGTAATTACTGTTATGTGGATATTTTGTTATCCTGTTGTGTGATTTGTTGTATGTTTAAATTATTTTATTTTTTAAATATAATTTGATCACAAAAATTGTTTTTTTAATTTAAATATTGTTGTTTCAGATATCATTTTTATGGGTGTGTGCGATTCCCAGCTTCTAATGAATTGTGTTTTAATTAACTGCCAGTTATCTAGATGAAGTCACTGGAGAGAGTAATCGTCATCCCCAGAGGTATGCTAACAGAAACATACAATTGAAAGTGTTTATTCACAATATTTTAAATATCTGGTCCATAAACTAAGCTGTCTCAAATGAGATTTCAAGTAATTTTCCTGGGCCAGTTACAGTTACATTGAATGAAACGACCATTGAATAAAACAGTGAAATAATGAATGACTATTTTTCTTCAGGACAGAAATAACTAGAAATTAGTTTTTATGTCTTTCATGAATAAAACACAAAAAGCAACATTGTAAACAATTGTGGGTAAATAAATAAATACAGATGTATACCTTATAAATAAGCCAAGTGCCATTTATTTTTTCGAGAACAAAAATAAACCAACATTTTCATTTTTATATCTTTACATAAAAAATATCCAGCTGCATCTTTCATACACACACACACACACACACACACACACACACACACACACATACACACCCAGTACATGTACACACACGCACACATGCACACACACATACATCACACACACACACTGTCCACACACTATGTACATCACACACTGCACATACATTCTGCACACACACAAACACACACATGCGCACAAAAATGTCACACACTCTGTACAACACACACACACACAAACTATTCCACACAACACAAACACACTACATACATCACACACTCTGCACACAAATTCTACACACAATCACACACACATCACACACTGCCCAGAACACACATGCACACACACATACACACTCTGTACATCATGCACATGTACATGCTTACATACACACCCACACACGCATACCCAACACACACAAACAAACACACACACATACACACACATCACACATATTGTACAACAACACACACACAGTGCATCAATACACACTACTGCACACACTCAATACATCACACACTCTGCACATACATTCTGCACACACTCACACACTACACACTCTGCACAGAGCACACTCTGCACAACACAAACACAGAGGGTTTGCCTACTGGCAACACACAGTACTACAGGAGAGACAGTGATTATTTTACTGTACAGGCCACACACAATACTGAATTTTGTACAGAAATGTACAGAACACCAGGCTGTATGTGTGTGTGTGTGTGTGTGTGTGTGTGTGAGAGAGAGAGTGTGTGAGAGAGAGAGAGAGAGAGAGAGAGAGAGAGAGAGAGAGAGAGAAAGAGAGAGAACAATATTTAAAAAATCAGTGGCGATTTTACCGCGGGTGCAGGGGGTGCACCCCCTACTTGTTGGGATGAAAATATTAAAATTTTCAAATCAATGTCAAGAAACATTTAAAAGAAAATGATTTCTGCCCATTGCACCCCCTGTTTTAAAACCCTAAAATCGCCACTGAGAAAAATAGTTGTGTATGGATGTGAATTGCATAAATGAATGAGTGCATAGCAATTGCCACAGGTGATTCCACACTTACTCTGTGTATGCTTACTAGTGCATACTTGTCTACTTACTTTTAGTTTTTCTTTCTTTCTCAGTTTCTGCCATTATATTTTCCACATACCTCTCTGAAAAAGTATTTTTCCATTTTTGGAGTAGTATATCAATTCAATTTAAAAACTAAACCAAGAAATACAAATATACGCGTACTGTTCGTAAAATAGTCAGATTTACTCAATAGATCTGTTTGTTTTCGGAATGGCACAAATCCCGCCCACTCAGGCACGCTGTATTTTCATTCGCTAAACTCATCACACCCTACACCCCAGCCAGACCCGTTCGCTCCGCCTCCTCTGGCAACCTGACTGTCCCATCCCTCCGGGCGCCTGGCAGCCGCTCCTCCTTTTCTGTCCTGACCCCTCGGTGGTGGAATGATCTTCCACACTCGGTCAGGACCGCGGAATCACTTTCGATCTTCCTCAAGAGATTCAAGACCCACCTTTTCAGACTCCACTACCACTGAACTCTGTACATCTAGCCAATTGTCATCACCACTGCCTATATGTTTATTACTGGTTTTTTTATATGTATACTTGTATATGTAAAATGTACTAACCTTTTCCTTCCTGGTGTGACAGGTATGCAGCTGCCAACAACGATGCCTATCGCTACTGATCTCTTGCGCGAACAATGATTGATCATACCATGTATTACTGTACAGTAATGCACATCTTGTAAGTCGCTGTGGATAAGAGCGTCTGCTAAATGCTTAAAATGTGAAATGTACATCTATAGATACCCAGCCCCACACTGAGGTGGCACTCAGGTGAATACATCACAAGGCATGCGCCATGGATGCACTTTAAAATGGAATACAATTTCTGTCTATTTCACTGCCAGGAGAATTATGACTATTAAGACTAATTACAACTGAATTATGATAATCAAGGTTAAAGGTGTTACATATATGTTACTCAAACATGGTCTAAATATTTAAAATGTATATCTTCGCTAGCAAGTAATTGTGCAAATATTTCGCAATACATATATATCACAAATGGTGGTTTCGACTTCACAAATGATGTTTCCCTTTGTCACAGATCAAAAAGTAAATCACCGAATTCCGCGCTATTATAACCTTACACACGTCACACTCAGTTGTAGCTATTTGCATATTTTATGGTGATTGGACACTTGACCTATCAGTCATCTACTTTCTAACCTCGCCCCTCCCATTTCGCCCTCCTCCACTATGTGAATCATTTCCTCCTTTGGCAAACTGTTCTTCAATTTACCGGCGTTTTATGCTTGCATCATCTGCCAGTCAAGTCGCCCAAACTGATACATTTGAATGTAAATCACCGGATGAGATCGGCAGGGAACCTTAAAGTACTTACAAGAGGTCAAATAGGTCATCGGAAACTCACATCGCAGGTATATCGCCAAAACTGGCTAGTTCCAGATCGACTGCGTATATAGCGGCTCAGTCAGCATCCAACTCATCACTAGAGCTGAGAGGGAGTAGCTAAGGCCACAGTTGATCACAGTCGAGGACAAGGCAAGAACGAGCAACTGGAAATCAGAGACACATTGAAAATTGCTGGACTATACTATACTGTACTGTACGAATCGGTACATACTTTCATACGCAAAATAAACTTTTACAGCTCAGCGATTGAGATTGGACGCATGTGACGACGAGAGCAAGGAAACAGCATTAACAGATTGCTAGATGGCTACATTTGAATGAGCGATTTGTTGCATCTGAGCGGGTAGCTACTAGTTGTCCATTCATTGGTCTAACGTTTGGTTCTCTACATTGTAGGCTTCGCATGATGCAACAGCAGGGGTCGTTCGTCTCCCCGCTGCTCAGCGGCGTCTTATGTCAGTGCACCCCAGAAGATGACCCGTCTGGTTCGGACCCCGGTGGGGGAGTCGAGTCCACATCTGCGAACCCACCCCAATTATGGGACTGCCCGAAGTCTTCGCATCCGTGTGGCGGAGCGCTATGTGGCGAAGAACACAGGCTGAAAGTATTGTTCCACGTCCTGGACGTCAATAAAGACGGTGGCATCTGCGTTAATGATCTGACAATCGGACTAAAAAGACTGGGGGTTCATCGCACAGAGCACGAACTTATGGTGAGTAGTGCGTTATGGTGTCAGAGTGCCAGAGCTACGTGGAGGTTATTTGGGATAATGCTGGATTAGTTGCGCAGTGGAAGCCTACTCTCGCGGGTATTTTGGGTTAGCGAGTTATCTAATGATGATATGATTATAGGCTCACGGATATACATAGAAGCACGCACACACTTCTATTTCGACACCAACAAAACTAAACTCGTTCTCGAATTAAGTTATGAATGACAGGATTCACGCGTGGCATGATTAAAAAAATCCAACAACACGAACAAAGTGAAACAAGTTGTTTGTTGTCTCTTTTTCGGTTCTGTGCTTTAAACGTTCTCAATCTTTAAACGTGTGATCACAACTGGTACATATTTAAATCTGCAACACCGCTTCCCGATCGCTTGCAGAATGTCGCGGTGACCACGCCACGCGCTTGTAAATACTGTATGCGTCTGTTGTTTTTAGCGTTCTGTAATAAGAATTTAAGGCAAGGCACACCCGAGGTATAGGAAAAATAAATCCTGATGTCACATCTTAATGAACTTTGTTCAGTTTATTGCACATAAAGCATACACATATTTTGTATTAGCACTTTTACAATGTAGCCTATATTTAAATATGCAAATTAGGCGTAAACTCCCTGCTTACTCCTCATTGACATTTTTTTTTAAAAATAAAAGAATAAAAATACTAACCTTTTCCTTCCCACTGTTACAGGTATGGTACGCAGCTGCCTGCAACGATGTCTATCGCTCTATTACTGCACTGATCTCTTGCGCGAATTATGATTGTTACTACCATGTATTAATGCACATCTTCTAAGTCGCTCTGGATAAGAGCGTCTGCTAAATGCTTAAAACGTAAATATGCTAATTTTGTGTGCAATTCAAATTCAGTTACAGCAAGATAGCAGTGAGTGGCTAACATGTTTTATCTCCTTTTGTTAAGACACTTAATATAATTATTAATAATAATTATAATTAATTTAAACTTGCAATGCGCTGGCTTTGTTTGTTATCATTGCGTGACCTCATTTGTAGTTGTTTTTGTTTCAACTCAGCTAAGCCTAAGCCTCTGGATCACTTGCTTCACGTGATCCTGCTTATATATATTATTTATAAAAATATGATTTGCCAAAGGGCTTGTATGAGGTTATTTTATTATTATTTAACCGTTTTTTGGTATTTTATCCCCAAATTTCATATTACCGATTGAGCCTCTCAAGTTTCCACTATGCCACCAGCACCAGTGACTACTTTACACATCTACAGGCCACACACAGTACTATAGGCGAGCCAGTGACTATTTTATACCCTACAGGCCACACACAGTACTACAGGAGAGCCAGTGACTATTTTACACCCTACAGGCCACACACAGTATAATAGTAATATCTTAATGCCATTTAGCAGACACTTTTATCCAATGCATACATTTTCAGTATATGTGGTCCCAATGGGAATTGAACCCACAACCTAAGTGTTGTCAACCAGAGATATAAAAACGTAGATGCCTCATTCACCCTGTTCAGATGCGTCTACGCGGCCGCCATATTGGCGCGGGCAAGATCCGCGTCTAAACAAGCGCATGTGCATTGTGAGATGCAGACTTCACCTGATAAAATCTACTGTAACTCGTTTAATTCTCAACCAATTTCCATGAAATCTGCCTTGTTAACATGAGAAAATTCTGCATAACATGCAGGCTACTTGGTTTCCAAATTTCACAGATTTTCCGCAGAACCTGGCAACCTAAAAGTTTATAACAACCACCATCTACTGCAGGGGTGGGCAATTCTGGTCCTGGAGGGCCAGTGTGTGCAGGTTTTCGTTTCTACCAATTACCCCAGGCTCAATTAGCTAATTAGTTGGATACTTGTCGATTAGACCACAGTAACATGTTTCATGCGGGAACACATGTCATTCATGGGCTTATCAAGAAATTTAGCTAAAATGTCAGATCACGTAAATTATTGGGATAATTAAATAAGTAAGGGAAGAAGTTGGCATGAAATCCAGAAACGGATACGGCCCTCCTTGCCTACCTCTGATCTACTGCTTTCTTGGCAGCTCTGACAATTTGACAACTCACGTATAACAGTTCAAAGGGCGTCTCATCGTGTCTGTTCCAACTGCCTTTATTGCTTTATTTATTGTGTTTGTATTCTTACTTGATTTATTTTGTGTTTTTAATTCTGCTCATGTTCAGCAATTTTAATTACATTTTATGTATGAATTGTGCGACAAGTTAAGTTTGATTGATTCATTAATTAAACTGCACAGGCTGCACGTAGTCCATGCACATCATTAAACACACGTAGGTGACAATGTTGATGAGGAGGTCGGGACATTCTGCTCATCTGGGCTCAATGTTTTGGTTCCTGTCTGTGCTCCTGCATCAAAGACCCCTTGCTTTAGCGGACACACAATCCAAGACAACTCAAAGCAGTGTTTTTCTTCATTCTTGCTCTTCAGGTAATCCTAAATGGCCAGAATAGAGCTTAATCTCGGTTAAACGTACTAGATAAGGTGCTGAACCCGTCCGTTAGGGGAAAATGGACAGATGTGCTGGTGAGATTGTGGGAGCTTCCAGGTCTTGCCACAAAGGAGACAAAAAATATTAAGATAGAAAATGCACAACAGGACCCAAAGATTATGCATGCAGAGCACTGTTTGGTAGATTGTTCCAGAATCGGTAGGGGAGTGGTTCTGACCTTACCTTTGCTCTCAGGTGTGTCTTTCTCGTATCTTGCACACACACACACACACACACACACAGCAGCTGTAGCCTTTGTGAGATTCCACACTTCAAATCAGGAACGTGCACTCCAGCTTTTAAAGAGCTTTGGTTAAACATCACAACGGAGCATTGCAGGTTTTTAAATTAGTTTATTTATTTATTTAATTTTATCTTGGCGCACTAAGCTGTGCCTTCACCCATAAAATATTGTGGATATCATTGGCAGAAGTGCACCTCACCGAATTGAATAAAAAGGAGGGAGGGTATTGAGAGGGCTCAGACAGCAGTACACTGGAGGGTTGGGTCAGCACAAGGTTCTGATCCTTGTTCAGGGGTGTTCAGGACAACCGCTCTGGGCAGAATGGGAGAAGGGTGGGGTTATAACCAAGGACCTGGGTTTACAGCCAGAAAACTCTGGGTTTGAATCCTGTGTTAGGCGCTTGCTTCTGCAAAATATCCAGCTGTATGAATGGATTATGTGCAGCCTGTGCATGTCGTCCTGACAAAAGGAGCCTGCAAAGCAACAAAAAATAATAATAATAGTACTATTAATAGCAATAACAGTAATGATGATAATAATAACAATAGTAATGACAATAAACATGACAATAATAATAATAATGAGCTCTGCAATGTTCACAAACTGGGCAGGAGGTCATGAAGGATGGATATTTCCCCACTGGAAAGCTACCCAAAATGCACTGGTGCACAGTGCTGAATAGGAGACATTGTTTTTTTCCCCATGTTTATTTTGTTCTTTGACACTTTGACAAAGTATTTTCCTCTCCACTCGCGTTCCATGTGAACTCAAATGGTCAATTTGCTGACCAAGGGTCTAGCCTCTCCCTTTGCCTGACCCCTCCAGCACCACCACCCCCCTGCCGGAGATAAAGGTAGACAGAGAACTCTCTCTCTCTCTCGCTCTCTCTCTCTCTCTCTCTCTCGCTCTCTCTCTCTCTCTCTCTCTCTCTCTCGCTCTCTCACTCTCTCTCTCTCTCTCTCTCTCTCTCTCTCTCTCTCTCTCTCTCTCTCTCTCTCTCTCTCTCTCTCGCTCCTTCTCTCAATTCAATATGCTTTATTGTTATGACAAAAAGTACAATGGCATTGCCGAAGCTTGGTGTTGAGAAAAAGAAAAGGAACAGGCATTAACATGCAACCAACATAAACATGTAACAATAATAATAGGAGGAAATATAAATAAATAAATCATATCAAATTATTGTGATAAATATGTGCGTGCGTGTGTGTGCATGCGAGCAACTGTATGTGGGTGTGTTCCATCACACACTGTTCCTCAGATAGTGGCAGGCAGCAATAAATTGTGCTGCCAGTATAGAGCTACATTCTAAATGTTTAATTTGTCATGGTCGGGAAAGTCTTTGTATAGTGGGCAAATCTGATTTAATCTAGGGAAGAATATTTTCTCATTTCTTTATACTTCACACATTTGATTGTGAAGTGTATTTCTGTCTCCACCTCCCTCTAGGGGCAGTGTTGGCACAGCCTTTCTTCAATAGGTAGCCATGATTTTCTCTGGCGACCTTTCTCAATGGCTAGACTGCTCACTGAGTCTGTACTTTGTCAAGGTGGTTCTCAGTTTTTTTGGCAGTCAACATGGTCAGGTAGTCTGCCATGGTATACTGTCTTTTTAGGGCCAGATAGCACTGCATTTTGCTTTGTGCTTGTGTTTGTGTGTCCCAATATAATTAGGTTGACTCTAATTTATTTCATATTGATGTGCTGACCCTGAGGCTGTAGGTTAATGTTGGTTAGTGAACTAAGCATCAGGACCAGCTGACTGAGGGGACTTGTTTCTTTGCTGGACTTTTGGCATTGCAGGGTTTTGTAATGATATGAGTGGTGGTCGCTATTTTTGAAATGTTTCCAAAATTTGATTGCCCGCTGTTGAGTTCTGGATATTGGTCTAACTCTGCCCTGCATGCATTGTTTGCCATTTTTTGCCAAGTCTTGATTTTGGGCCCTTTCAAATAAACTCTTGATTAGTAGAGCTGGGCTTAAGTTGCGTCACACACACAGATTCACTCACTCACACTTGTATTGAAAAATGTATACTCTCCCTCTCTTCCTCCCTCTCTCTCCCTCTCCCCTCTCTATCCCTCTCTCTCCCTCTCTCTCTCTCTCTCCCCCTCTCTCTCCCCTCTTTCTCCCTCTATCTCCTCTCTCTCTCTCTCTCTCTCTCTCTCTCTCTCTCTTATTGACCTGTTTGGGGCCTTAGTGCTGCTGCTGGTGTTTTAGCTGAGGGCATTTTTTTGTTGCAAATACTGTTTGAATGTAAATCACAGCGTTTGAGGCAGGCGTAGAAGGAAGAAACAAGAAAATGTGCTGAAAATAAGTTATTGGGTCAGTTGTGATGATTAATTTGACAATTGACTCCCGTTTGGGCGATCACGACTCACACGGAAACGGACATAAAAGCAAAAGTATCAACGGCGCCATGTGCATGGATAGTAAGTAGTGCTATCATTAAACGATAGATTTCGGTCACAGTGCCCCTTTAGTGGAGGACGCACAGGGGATTTCGGTGCTGTGCTATTCTTATTCAGTTTGACGTGGGACCCTGCCCCCCGCCTAATGTCATTACTCTCCTCAGACTCTCCACAAGGTTAACCTGACACTGTCTCTCTCACTCACACACACATTTGCAGTCATTTGCCAACATTTATGGAACAGGTAGCCTTGTGATTTTTATTTTAAACAAGTTTTGAATGGGCAGAGGAGGCAGGTAATCTCATTAATGGCACAATAATCTCTGTGTTCCTCCACAACAGAACTCGCCCAATATGTAGTACCAAGGTCGGCCAGCAGGAGGCTGGCTCCATTTGTTGAAGGTCTAAGAATGAAGTAATTTTTGCTTGTCTCCATTTTTTCTTGATTAAAATGGACCTGCAGAACAGATACAAACTGAGGCTGAGACTCCTGTAAAGGCTAAGTGGGTGGGCTCACACTCACACACACACACACACAGATACACACACACAGATAGACACACACTATCACACACACATACACTCTCGCACACACATACGCATACTCTTGCACACATACACACTCACTTGCACACAGTCACACACACATGCACACATACTCTCTCAGACACTGTCACACCCTCTCTCTCACACACACACACACTCACACTCTCACAAAACACACGTGCACACATTCTCACACACATTCATTGTTCACATGTGCACAATTGTTCCCACACACACTGCGCACACACACACACGCACACACATTGTGCACACTGCGCTACATACAAATGCACACAAACTCACACATGCATGCATACAAATGCACATTCACACTCACACACATGCACACACACACTACCTACAAATGCACACAAACAAACACACGCATGCATACAAATGCACATTCACACTCACACACATGCGCACACACACTACCTAGAAATGCATACACACATACACACGTTCCTCCTCTGAGCACTCTGCTCCTGGAACATACAGTGCTGGGGTTGCCATGGTGATGCAGACAAAATGATGGAATGGCAGGGAAGACTGCATCAGCAGATTTCCCTCAGAGGGGGAGGGAGACAGCAAAAAGGACCCCATTTCCTCCCTGTCATTTTGGCAAGCAGTCAATCAGCTGCTGGGTTTCCTTCTTGCTTCACATGGATTGGCTGAGGAGGCCAGGGGCCCTGTCAGTATGGGGCGCTGTGATTGGCCGGTGCGCAGCTGCAGTGAGAATGCAGGTTTTGGGGAGCTGGTTTTTATTGCATCACTCCGTGCTGCACCGTCACCGGCTCCCTCAGAACCTCACGTCTCCCGACCACCAAACCCGGTCACCTCGGGACACGGACCGCCAGAGAGCAGCGGCTCACCTCTTATTCTATCACTTCCTCCAAAAACATCTTCTCTATTGCAGTTTCTTTTCACTCTTGTGTGCAAAACTCAAGACAGGAGACAGAAGGTCTTTCCAGAAGGAGAAGGCGCTGGAAGTTTTTTTGCAGGAAGGAGTGTGTGTGTTCTCCCGGCTGCGGAGGAGGAGGGTAGCGTAGCAGAGGCTAGCTACACACACGTGTGTGAGGAGATCTGCTGGTGTTGAGGCCAGGCCTGTCCCGGGACTGGGGGTGGGGGGTGGGGGGCGGACATAGTTTCCTGCACTAACTGAAGCGGGGGGGGAATGCCAGAAGGAGGCATAGATTCAAAAACAAGTTTATTGCAGATTAGTCCTCACCTACCTTCTGCCTTGACCTGCCCTGTGAGTGTGTGTGTATGTGTGTGCTGGTGTGTGTGATTGAGCGTGTTTCCGTGTGTGTGTGTGTGTGTGTGCATACTTGAGCGTGTGTGAGAGTGTGTGAGTGTGTGTGCGTGCGTATGAGCGCGCGCGCATGTGTGTGTGAAACAGGGCCTGAGCTGCTGGCAGGAGCAGTGCATTGAGGGTGAGGATGCTGCAGGGTATGTGGGCATGGCTGTCCCGCTGGGTTCTGGGTTCGGAAGTGGTGACGTGCGAGTCTGCAGCAGAGGGGGAGCAGGATGCTAGGAACTCTGGGAAAGAGGAGAAAGAGAGGCCTGGATCCGGGGCGAGCGAGGAGGAGAGCTCCGGGGCCAAGAAGACCACTGTGCTGATCATGGTGGCGCCCCCTCAGGGCCTTCAACAGGTACTGCAGCCACCACTGCTCTGGGCCAGAGCCCGCACCTCACTCACACACTCGTACACACACACACTCTCACGCTTGTTCACACAGACACACACACTCACACACATAAACTCTTACACACACATTCGCTTAATAGGTGACGTTAAGCTGAATGACTTCCTGCCTCATTCACATAGATAAGGAGACTGCTCTTTGGTGCTCAGTGTGAGGACACAGTAAAAGGCCAGAGCCGGTGGAGTGGGCCCTATAGAGAGCAGAGCCGGTGGAGTGGGCCCTATAGAGAGCAGAGCCGGTGGAGTGGGCCCTGGCAGTGGGTCATATCCAAGGCGGTCAGGAACACAGGAAACTGTGGGGGTTGTGTAGGTGTGGGTGTGGTGGTGGTTGCGTTGTGTTCGGTTAAGGGTGGTGTGGGTGTGGTCAGTTAAGGTGAGGGTGGTGTGAGTGAGGTCAGCTAAGGTGGGGGTGGTGTGGGTGTGGGTGTGGTTGCTTTATGGTCAGTTGGTGGCTCATACTGTAACATGATTATGGTTCTACGGTTCTGGTCAGCACAGAAACCTTCCTCATATCCACTCAGGGCAGGCCATTCTGCTACCAGGGGCACATCTGAGGTCCGTTTGCCTAAACAGAGATGATTCTATGATGGTTCTGTATGGCTCAGTAGGTAGAGCATGGCGCTGACAACACTTAGGTGTTGGGTTTGATTCCCATTGGGACCACATATACTGAAACATGTATGCATTCACTAGTGTAAGTTGCTTTGATAAAGCTAAATGGCATATGTTATGTTAAATCGGCTCATTAAAGTCCCATGGGTCCTGACCCCATGCAGTGATGGCGAGGCTGTGAAATCTCTGTGTAATGGTTTTTGTGGAGAGCTGTGGGGTCATGATAGAAGATGAACAAATGTGGGTGTGCGTGTATGTGTGTACATGTGTATGCATATGTGTGTGTGTGTGCATGCATGTGTGTGTGTGTGTGTGTGTGTGTGAGAGAGAGACAATTCACTGTTGTGGGCTGATCCAGACCATCATGTTCCTCACCAGCAGGCATGTGACACTTATGTCCCTCCATCTTGCTCGCGGGAACAGAACATTCTGGAAGAGTAAAACACCTGTGCGCCATAGCCATCTAAACATCCTCCTTCTCCTCCCTCTCATACTGTGAAGGCGAGAGCTGCTTATTAGCCATGTATTTGTTTTCTGAACGCTTGCCGTGTGCCCTCATTGCGCGAGCTAGTAAAGTTGGTGAGGGTGGACCGAGCCGGAATTCGGGATATGCCAAAACTGGTGGGGTGCCCTGCGGTGACGCTGTCTAATGAATGAATGAATGAATATGTGCATGGTTGCGGATGTACGTAGATGCACTGCTGGCTGTGTAATGAGTTTTACACTTGAGCAGCATATATAGAAGTAATATTGTTTTATTACTATGTGAATGTGTAGCTGGATGTGGTGTTACAGTAGCTCTACTGTGTAAGAGCAGGTTGTGTTTATTTCGATGTTGAGCTTAATGTTTATTTTGTTATTTCCTTTCTTTGTAAATGTTTTTAATACATTGTAGTATCCTCATGTTCTTTTTAAAAACTTCTCTCTCGTTGTTTGTTTTCCTGGACTTTGGGTGGTGAAATCCAGTGCCCTCTGTCCTATTTTCTGTGAACTTTGACCCTCCCCCCACATACGCTGTAAATATTACAATATTACCTGACACCTTCTTCAGTCCTGCCAGCTGTCTGGACCAAAACCAAAACACACTGTCCCAGGTATCTGTGCCCGTGTGATGCTGTTTGCTTGTGTGGCCTGGTGTTATTATGTTATCATGTTAATACCCCCCAACACATACACTCACTTGGCACGCACACACGCACACACACTCACACACACCACACACACATACACTCACATATACACACACTCATACACACACAAAATCACTCTCACAGAACTCACACACACACACACACTCAGACATGCATAGTCTTACTATTTGGATAAGTGCACCTGGCGTGTGAAATGCTGATGTTGTTGTGGATGGTCTTGTTTTCTTTGATCAGAGGTCTGTGTTCATCTGGGTCGCAGTGCGATTTTGGGTCTGCCACTGATAAACTGTGTTGGGGACCGAGTTCAGCAGATTAGAGTGCTCAACTTTGGACCTGAGGCTTTTGGGTTCACATCCCAGGTGAAGTGTTGCTGTAGCAGCCAGGGTACTTCACTCCACCTGGCTCTGTGAAATTCCAGCCACCTGGATGACCTCACTAGTTTAGCTAATAAAGGAGAATGTGTCTTACATCTTTGTTTGTCTGGTTGCACTTAAAGACTGATTTATCAATAGTGTCTTGCAATTAGTTTGCCAATACCTCTACGTCAGTTTACGTCATACCTCTATAGTGGTTTTGGCACTGACTACATCAGTGAAGAGGTAAACCAACACTTGAAAACTTTGAATGGTTTAACGGACATAAATCTCAACTTAAACCCAAACCGTATTATTTTTCTCACTACCAGGTCAAAGGATAATAGAAAGCACTGTTGCACTGTTGGACAAGTGACCTGCAGCTCAAACACTACAAGTGTCTGAGGCTTGAATGAACAGCAGTGGGAAAAGAAGGAAGAAGCTAAACTGATGAATTTGTGTGACTGTGAAACGATTGCCGTTTCCCCTTCGTAAGCCCTGTAAATATTCTTGCAGAGAACAATTCTGTCAACATAATTCTGACTTGGTCTTTTATTGTTAAGGCCTGGAGTGTGGACAGTTTTCCCTTGCAGCTTTTGATCCATGTTTGAAATCACTGGGAATCTCTACTTCAAGATATTGTTCTGCCATTAAAGTGATCCAGAAAGGCTACCATTATGTTTATATAATATTATAGCACAGTGCTATCTCTTGTAAGGATATTAATAAAACGGTTTCATGTTGAGGGGGGAAATGACTTATTATCCTCCCCCAGGCTCCTACTCTTAAAGTCACACCTTGTGACCCGTCTATAATTAACACTAAACTGCAAAAAGAGATCTAGAAATGTACTTCTGACGTCAGACCAGTCAGACTCTGGATCTATAAATGCGTGTGTGTTCTTTTTAGATCCGCTTCATTTAAATGAGGTAACCTCTCTCTGTGCTAACCCAGTTTAAATCCCAATTACACCATTTAATTAATCCAGGTCACCTTGGGTGAACAAGCTCCTGTCTGGTTTAATTCTTCTGACGTCGTGCCTTCCGGGGGGAGCGAATGCTCGAACAAATGAGAATGAGAGCTGATAGAGAGTCTATATCACAGCACGCCTTTACGATGCTTGCCCTGGTGCCGTCTAGGGATCAAGAGCGAAGCAAGACACTCCCTAACTGGAGCGGTGGACAGAGCGCGGGGCCAGAAAGAGGGGGATGTGATGTCCACGCGGGAAAATACATTTTATGTCAAAAGCCACAGCCCATATACATAGTCCATATAAATATGTGTGAAATGTTAGTATTATGGCCGTTGTCAGCTGCAGTGGATAAGCGTGCTATTAAATTAAACTGAATGAATGAATTTTCAATTCCACTTCCTCTTTCATGTCACCAATTAGCATTGCATTGCTCAATGTAAAGTTGCATTTTTGAGGAAGTGGGTGGGTTTTATCCTAAACGCGACTTTAATGTGTACAATAATACTAACCCTCTGTTCCAAAGAACATTCTGGTCGCTTATATACGGCAGCAGGGTGCATTAAAAATAGGGTCACTATTATGAAGAGACCGCCTATCGAATGCCTGTCCGTTCCTTCTATGTTTGGTCATTGCGTGTCTTGCTAACTATACTTTAGAAATAAGCACGCAATTCGTAGAGCCGTTGAAAATCTAAGCAAGGAAAATGTATGTTACCTCCGGCTCCTTGATCTACGTTTTGAGCATTATGCTATAAAACAGTTCCCTTGTAACAAGGCGGAACCACCTTACTTGCAATGAACGTTATTCATTACGTGCAAAATAACTGCTGAAGGATTACGGTGATAAGTTTACTTGCCGCCCTTCTCCGTTTTTCTCAAGAATTCACGAGTTTTACTCGAGATCTTCGGTTTCACTCTAGAGGTAGGGGGGGTCATCGATGGGATGCTGTCCTGGTTGGCTGCATCGAAATGTGTGGCGCCAATCATTTAAAGGAAACAAAGGCGGGCGTTTATTGGAGCCAATCAGATTGTACCATCAAGCCTCAAGGGGTCTGAAAATGTTTCAACTTAACATGTGCCTCTGACCGGCATTTCAATGCTTCACCGCTGTCGAGAGCTGCCTAGGCTGTTGTACATATATGTATTTATTTGCAAACTTGTCCTTAGAATAAGATGTTGTGCCTGTGCTTTTACGTGCCAGTTCCCGGCTCGTATCAGGCTGAATTTCAGTATTTTGAGTCAAACGGACTACCATCTGAGCTGAAGTCTCTGTTCAAACTCAGTCTGTTCCTCCCTTCTCAGGAATTGTCTACCTATCGAAAGTGGCGGAAGGTAGGAATAATTCTGTTTCAGGTGCATTTGGGTTATCTCAGAAATATCTGACAGGCGATAGCTGCTGTCTGGCTTGGCCGCCACTTCAGCAAGCAACTAGCCCGGTGATGCTAGCCCTCTGCGAATTGCAAACAGTTGCAAAAAAAACACGTTCCGTTTTGCATCGATTAATTTTGCTAGCTAGCTTGCACCTTAAAGAAACTCAATGCAATTGCTAGTAAGATCTAATCTGTATTCTCTGTAGCTAGTTTGTGTGGCTTGTTTGATCTGTAATACAAACGGGGTCATTGACTGCGTTCTTCGTCTTTGAAGAGTGGCGAGTGTAGCGCAAGCCATATTTGACCATATTTGCTCGGGGTGAGATGTTGTCTTTGGTGCATATTCAATGTTGGCTTTCAAAGTTTTCAGGTTGGCTAACACGAGTCGCCAGACTGCACTTTTAGCAATGCATACAAATGGGTACTGCTGCACTTGCAATAAAGTAAACTATGTAGCCAGATAGTCTCTAGTGTGGCTAGTCAATTATACCCCGGTTACCAAAAGTAATTGGTAGATGTTCCCTCCTTCGCTTTATCGCCGTTTGAGGTCTGGTTGTGAATAATTAGGGATTGCGTCCGCTCTCTCGATTTTATAAGCAAGTCTGAACTGGAGGCAAGAAACCATTGTCTACAAAAAGATTATAATGCTAGATAAAACTGATATTACCGTGCCACCTGCCGTTAGATCGAGTACACACCATACATATTTCAGTTAGCGCGTATTTGTTTATAGGCCTATTGTCGGCTCCAGCTTTATAAATGGATGCTATCTAAAAAAACAAAAATAAGCCGTGTAAGTCTGTAGGCTCTAGATAAATGTTTGCTAAATATGTGAATATAAAATGTAATTGATATTTATTTGCTTTATTGTTTTAACAGAAAATCGTGAAAGCAGGAGACAAGGATCTGGATGGGCAGCTGGACTTTGAGGAGTTCGTTCACTATCTGCGTGATCACGAGAAGAAGCTGAGGCTGGTGTTCAAGAGCCTGGACAGGAAGAACGACGGTAGGGTGTCCGAGTCCGGAAAAAACACACAATTTGAGTTAAAATAGTAATTTCCTTAGTGATTAGCTTGTTGGAAGACGCCAGTTTTTTAAAAATGTCATTTATTTTTGTTTGGCTTTTTGCATAACAAATGGTGTTGCATTTGGGCTTTTATTTAGACTATAAAGCATTGTGGTTTGGGTGTCTTTGTCAGAGAGATTACGTGACTCTGGTTTTTAATATGTGCTGATGTTGAATACGTGAGCTGTGGTCGCTGGTAGAATCATGCGAGTTTGCTGACATTCTGACCCCCCTATCCTTCCCTGCAGGTCACATCGACTCGCAGGAGATTGTGCAGTCTTTGCGGGACCTTGGTGTGAGCATCTCCGAGCAGCAGGCCCAGAAGATTCTAAAAAGGTATGGGGGGGCTGAGGGTGTTTAAGGTATGTCCTTCATTGGAATGCTCTGTGTGTTCCCAGTCTCTAATTTGGGGGTTGTGGGGGTGATCCTCGGTTTTGGGGTTTTTAGCGGGAGACTATTTAATGGCCCCCAGACTGGCTGCTTAGAGTGCACGGTAACCCGAGTCACCCCCGTCCCGTGGCCTCTCTTCAGCCGCTGGTTGCGTTGCCTGGTGGTCTGTGTCGTCACGGTTACGGGCCCAATTCCAGCACGGGTTGACCTGGGTGCTATTGACTGCGTGCGTGCGTGTGTGTTGAGTCAGCGATTCCTGAGAGACCTGAGAGACTTAATTCTGTCTCAAGAAAACAGCAAAGTAATTCTGGGGTATTTTATTTTTGAGAAGCAGGAAATAACCAGATATATATATATTATTTTTATTTTTTTTTTTTTTTTTACTCATTCCTGGAGTTTCCCAAATGGGCAGTGAATTGACAAATGTGCCAGTACTTCCTGGTGGGACAGAAACCCATTTGGTGTCAAAACCATCTCCTCGTGAGGCCTCCTGTGGCTTATCTGAGAGCGAGGTTGGGGGGTAGCACTGATTTCGCCACCAGCCTTCATTCAGCTGTTATACTCTGTTCGACACTCTTTGGTTTTTGCTTTGTGGTGAAGTGCCAGTTCTGTGTTTAACCGTGTCTGTGTGCATCTCTTTTTCCTCCCCCTTCACTTCTCCCTTTCTCTCTCCTTCTTTCCCTCACTTTCTCCCTGCCCCCTCTCTTCCTTTCGCCCTCTCTTCCTTTCCCTCCCCTTCTCCCTCTCCCTCTCCTCTCTCTTGCTCCCCCTTCCCTTTCTCTCTCCCCCCTTTCCCCTCTCTCTCCCCCCTTCCCTCCATTATCCCCCCTCTCTCTCTTCCTTTCCCTCCCCTTTCTCTCTCCCCCTCTTTGGGCCCAGAATAAGGAGAGGGCCCATTTTGGCCCCTATCGTTTAGTAAGTAGCATTCTGTCCTCTCCTCCATCTGCTTGGCCTGCCCATTATCCTGTTAAAAGCCACATTTTCCTGTCTGTTCTCACCTTGGCTGTGCGATCCTTATTTTCTTTGTGTTTGTGACATCACCTTGCCAGCAGCAGACCACAGGGAGCCATACAAAACAGGTCACCTCGCTAGACTCATTTTAATGCAAAAATAAAACATAGGTTACAAACATGTATTCCAAAGTCCAGACTGATTGAATGCACAATATTTACATGTAGTGCACTTAATCATGTACAATATTCTTTCCTGGAAAAAAAAAAAAAAAAAAAAGTAGTCATTCTTGGTAGTATTTTTTGCATGCGACCAATTCCTTTCCTTCAAGCTCACAATTACAAACAAACATACACACACAGTAACATGTGTGCGCATGCACACACACACAGCCTGTTAAGTGGGAAAGCGGAAAGACTTGTAGGAACACTGCAGTGACGTGTCTCTATCTGTGTCTGTGTCTGTGTCTGTGTCTGTGTGTGTGTGTGTGTGTGTGTGTGTGTCTGTGTGTGTGTGTCTGTGTGTGTGTGTCTGTGTCTGTCTGTGTTGACAGCATGGATAAGAACGGAACAATGACCATCGACTGGACGGAGTGGAGGGACTACCACCTGCTCCACCCAGCCGACAACATTCCAGAGATCATCCTGTACTGGAAACACTCCACAGTAAGGCTGTTACTGCTAAATGCCAAACTCTGCCAAAACTACCTTACCAACTGAAACCACCAGCTGCACAGAACCACATAAATATGGAACCAGTTAGTCTAGTGTTCTGAACTCCAGTGAGACTTATGTCTCAGCTCAGAGATGCGTAAATACAGTGTGTGTATGAACATACTGCACACACACACACACTGACACAAACTGATTCAGAGGCACACACTCACTCAAACTCTGTGCGCTGTGGATCCCACAGATACCCCCACACACACACACATACACACACTCTTAATACATGCACATGCTATCATGCTCATACACATGCTCATGCACACACAAACCACACATAACACAGCACACATGCACACACTAATACGTGCACACATGATCATGCGCTCATGCACATACACACGTTCATTCACACACAAACCACACACGACACACCCACTAATACAGGCACACATGATCATGCATGCACACATACACACACACACACACACAGTCTCTGTGTATTAGGTAGGTGTTGGCCCTCTATATATTTAAAGTGTGTATCATATCTTGACCGTTACCTCCACTGTTCCACATATGCTGTTCTATAATCCCCTGCTGTAGAGCCTCAGCCCCCTCGCACAGTGGCCCAGTTGGCTGGCTGCCACCAGCCTTCGTGTGTTTGTACTCATGTGGCTGTTTGGTGCATTTGGGATTGCTCTGCTTGTACGGCGTCCAGATGGTCCCAGTGCCAATATCAGGGGGGACCCCTTTGCCCTCTATCTTGCAGTTGACATAGTTTTGATATGAATCCCCTGGCAAGGTCACTCCAGTGTCTGTGTTTGGTGTTTAAGCCAGCTTTCATTGAAAAAAGAAAGGATAAAGAATTTGGAAAAATGTTTTCCGTGCACTGCTGAGTTTTAACATTTCTCAAATGACCATTAAAAAAATAAATAAAGTCCATATTATATAATAGTCAACACAGACGAAGGCTTCGGCCGAAATGTCATGAGCAGGTTTTTGCAACTACCTCAGCGTTTCCTTTTTAGAGCACGCTTAGAAATTTTGCCAAGGGCTTGAAAAACGTTTTCAAGTGTGAAATGTGAAACGTGGACTTCTCTCACTTGCCTGATTTTCGGATATCCCCCCCTCTCTTTAGATATTCGACGTGGGAGAGAGTCTGATGGTGCCAGACGAGTTCACGGCAGAGGAGAGGAAGACTGGAATGTGGTGGAGACACCTGGTGGCCGGAGGAGCAGCAGGCGCAGTGTCTCGCACCTGCACCGCCCCATTGGACCGTCTCAAAGTGCTGATGCAGGTGGGTGGGGCTTCAAACCCAGTGCCCTTTCATATGTGCACTTCCTGCAAAAGGACAAGTTTAGCTTTGGTTCGACTCCATGGTCCTGGAATGATTGAGTTACAAAGTCAGCCTTTCCTTTGGACTGACCCTGATAGTCTTTTTTTGGACACACCCTGTGCCAGCCAGAAGAGGATAGGCTTCTGTCCACTTTAGTCTGGTTTCTCCATATCCTAGCGCCTTAAAGATTATTTTAAGCATTTTGTGACAATGTATTTGTAATACAAATACATTTTAATTTGCAGACAAAAACCTAAAACTAGGTCTCTACCGGTGGTGCTGCGGTAGAACGTCTGATACTGCCCACTGCAACCGGGGTTTGATTCCACCAGGTCGCGCCAGTTTCAGCTCTGGCCGAGAGTGCCACTAGGGGGCGGGAATTGGCTGTCCGCCCCAGGGTGGGGGGGGAGAGAAGCCGATACAAGCCCTGTGTGCATACCGGAGTTACGGTGACTGCTTGGCGGGTTCTGGCTCGCATGTCACTGCCGGTTTCAGCACTATAGCAGTGGGCTCTCAATATCAGGGAGAGGATAATTGACATGGAAAAAAGGGTATAATTGGCTACTAAAATGGGTGGGGGAAACAGCAGAAAGAGAAAATGGAAAGAAAAAAGAAAAAAAAACCCCTAAAACTACACTCTCTAACCTGCTGTCCAATCTCTCAAATAGAAACTATTGACCAGTCAGTGCTGAATATGTTTGGAGTATCAAATCATTATTTGTGTGGCACATTTCACAAAACATTTGTCACAATACACTTTACAGCAGACCCCGGCTTGAAACCCCACAAAGGCAAGTCTAGGGCAAGAGTGACAAGGAAAAGCTCCCTTGGTGGCACAAATGGGAATAAACCTTGGGAGGAACCAGGTTCAAGAGGGGGAGCCCATCCTCCTCTGGCCAGCTCAGGGTCTGAACTTCTAATGACTAACAGAGGTCAATGAGTTCATATGCAAAACAATTTCAACATGCAAAGCAATTTGATTTGCTCGGTAGTGGCGAGCGATGAAGCAGCATGGGGAGCAGCGGCTTGCTGTCCTGTCACTGAGTGGGTTTGCTGTTGTTGTATGACGGCCCCCTCGTATCATGTGCAGTGCACGATGCTGTTGTCTTGTTTGAGGCTCCCCTCTGCTGCCGTTCGTTAAGTTTGGTCCTTGGAGCCAATTGCATAATTTTCACAGACAAGACTTTTCTGCAGCCGGAATGCACAAATTCCCCAAGAGCTATAAATAAGTGACTGGTGACGAGAGCGAGCCTGAGGTGGGGATCAGTACAAAGCTCATCTGGAGTCCTGCTGGATAAGGAAGGGGGCGGGGCATCAGACCTGTGCCTCTCGGTCAAAACTCTGTTGTTTGTCTCGGAGTGTCTTGGTATTGATGAGCTGTTGCAAAATGGCAATTTAAACAAACCACCTGACACACTCCGTGACAATCCGTTTCTCTGACAGGAAAAACTAAATCGAGGATTGGAGTTAGATTTGGGGTTACTAGGGCTGGGGTCTGGGTTAGATTTGGGGTTACTAGGGCTGGGGTCTGGGTTAGATTTGGGGTTGGATTAAGGTGGGGGTTCGAAGTTTGAAAGTGCAGCATCACCCCTGTGGACATTAATTGGATGAATTCTGCCTTTTTACACGTTTCTACCATTTTACACAGTTTGTGTGTGCACTAGCTGTGTGTGTGTTTAGTTTTTCACTCTGACAAATCATGTAATTGTTAAACCTAATTTATGAGATATTGAGTGCATGGGATCTTCCACCGACCATAAAGTTTCCTCCCCCTGTGTAGCGCTATGACTTGCGGCGTTAGCAGTGCACATGTTAAACCCGCACCCGCCCCCGTCCCCCAACAGGTGCACGCGTCCCGTAGCAACAGCATGTGCATCGCCGGAGGCTTCGCCCACATGATCAAAGAGGGCGGGACCAGGTCGCTATGGCGGGGGAATGGAATGAACGTGGTCAAGATCGCACCCGAGTCTGCCATCAAGTTCATGGCCTACGAGCAGGTACTGGGGGCACTTTGTCAGTTTTGCGCACCCACTGGTCTGTTCCTTCTGTAGGGGCTATCCCTTTAGAAATGAGGATTCAAATACGGGTGACACCACAATGTAAGTACTCTTATAATATTTAAAAAAAGACAATATTAATAGTTGATTCATCTTATATTGATCTAACTCTGGGGTTGATGGCATCAGGGAGTTCTAATCAGCAGAGGTTGGCTCATTTAAAAACAAATGTAACATTAAGACAGATGATCTTATAAAAATAATATAATGATATTTATTGAACATAAAGTATCAAACTGACAAAGCACAATTAATGCATTAATGAACAACCACTATCTGTGTGTGCATGCGGGGTACGTTCCCACACAGGCATTCTGAGGTGTGTGGCTGTGCATGCATGCAAGTCCGGTTGCCAAGTCTTCAAGAGTCCAATATTTCCTAGCTGTGTTCCTCGCAACTGTTCCTGGTTGCTGTGAAGTCTCTGGTTATTTTTCCAGGGCGTGAAGTTGAGTGTCGGTGATGAGTCTTGACGAAGGGAGTTTGCTGCTTCTGTATCACTAAGATTTCCAATATTGCTAGCTGTACACTTTCACAGCTCTTCACAAATAGGCTTGGCTAAGATGGCTCTCCGTTGTGGCTCCACTGCTGTTCAGAGAACTTTCCCTTGCGTGCTTCAGAGAGGGCTTCTCTCGATGCATGCCTTAACGCAGCTGGTGAGGAGAGAGAGAGAGAGGGAGAACTAGTGTCCTCCTGGTTGAGGCGCTGGTGAGATGGAGAAAATGGCGATTGCTGTTTGGTTTTGTTAGTCACGCGTGAGTTCTGTGTTTCCTGTTTACAGTACCCTATGGGAAGGTGACAACAAATGACACAAAAGGGGCATTCCTTTGTTGTCATTTCCTGTGGGTCATGATTCAAGTCTTTTCTAAAAAGCGTTGGTGGATGTCTTTTGATGAAAAATGTTAAGCGCACATAATTGCATTAAATGAAATTGCATTTCCAATGTATCATTTTTCCTGTGGAATGTGCAGTCCCTACAAATTTCACACACGACACAGGGTCAGTAGGGTCTGTGATTGTGTCTGAGCCACATGCATACAGGGAGTCAAGGTGCCCCTAGTTCCCTAGTGCTGACTCTCCCACCCTTTCTCTCCCTCTTGACTTCTTGACTCCCTCCTCTCCACCCCTCCCCCTCTCCCCTCCCTCCACCCCTCACCCCCTCCCCCCTCCCCTCACCCCCTTCCCCTCTCTCTCTCTCTCTCTCTCTCCCTCCCCCTCAGATTAAGCGGTTGATTGGCAGTGAGCAGGAGTCCCTGTGTATCCTGGAGCGGTTCGTGGCGGGGTCACTGGCTGGGGCGATCGCCCAGAGCAGCATCTACCCCATGGAGGTGAGGAGGGTCCCTGTGTCTACAGATTCAGTTAGTGCTAGTGTTGGGTTTATGGCAGGGGTGGCCAATTCTGGTCCTGGAGGGCCAGTGTGTATGCAAATTTTTGTTTCTACCAATTGCCTAGGCTCAATTAGCAAATTAGTTTGATACGCCAATGCTGATTCACTTGTAGATTAGACCACAGTAACATGTTTCATACAGGAACAGTCTTCAGCTGTCATTCACAGGCTTATCAAGAAATGTATTTAAAATGTCAGATCATGTAAATGATTGGGCTAATTAAAAAATTAAGGGCAGAAGTTTGCATGAAATCCAGAAACAGATACGACCCTCCTTGCTCACCCCTGGTTTAGGGTTAGCGCTGGCGTTGGTGTTAGGGTTAGCGCTAGCGCTTGGGTGAACATTGGTGTTAGGGTTAGCGCTTGGGTTAGCCATCCTCATTTACTCTCCCAAGGCAGGATATCATAGCTACAGCTATGGAGCTTAATTATGCTTTACCTGTTTGGGGTGAGAGTTGAGGTTATTAAAGATCACACGTGGATATGATTGGGAATAATTCTGCATCCTTAAAGACCCATGCAGGACTTTATATACAAACATTTTTCCCCGCTCTCATGTGTTTGTTGTTTTTGTGTCTCTGCGTGTGTGTGGCAGGTTCTGAAGACCCGCTTGGCGCTGCGGCGGACGGGTCAGTACGGGGGCATAGCGGACTGCGCTCGTCACATCTTCAGGAAGGAGGGGCTGGCTGCGTTCTACAAGGGCTACGTCCCCAACATGCTGGGAATCATACCCTATGCCGGCATCGACCTGGCGGTGTACGAGGTACACATTAATACACACGCACACACACACTACACACTCTACAGACACTAATACACTTACACACACACACATACACACTTATATGCACACTTACACACACTGTTATACAAACACACACACACACACTTATACGCACACTTACACACACACACACACACACACACACACACACACACACACACATACTCACACACATACTCACAGACAGACACTGTGATACAAACACACACGTATACACACTCACATAGTCAGTGTATTGCAGTGTGAATGCAGGTGTTGATGCTCTAACGTGTCTCCCTACAGACGCTGAAGAACGCATGGCTGCAGCGCTACGCTACGGACAGCGCTGACCCCGGCGTGTTTGTCCTGCTGGCCTGCGGCACCATGTCCAGCACCTGCGGCCAGCTGGCCTCCTACCCCCTCGCCCTGGTGCGCACACGCATGCAGGCACAAGGTGAGACACACTGGTGGGTTTGTGGGAGGACTTGAGACCGGTCGCGCGGTTACAGTAGTCACTTAGCAGACACTCACAAGGGCGACCACAAGTGCATCCACATGAGTGACATGGGCCAGGCTTAACAACACTTGTAATAGTAATAGTAATAATAATAATAATAATAATAATATAATAATAACAATACCCCCCACAGCCACCCTGGAGGGGAGCCCCCAGATGTCCATGTCGGGGCTGTTCAGGCACATCATGCGGACAGAGGGCCCTTTGGGGCTCTACAGGGGCCTGGCTCCCAACTTCATGAAGGTCATCCCGGCCGTTAGCATCAGCTACGTGGTCTATGAGCGCCTAAAGTCCTCGCTGGGGGTCCAGTCACGGTGAGGAGAAGAGAGGATTCCACATGGCTGAAAAAATAAAGGCCAGAGGAGAGACTGTCTGGGTGGGGGGGTAAATCCAACGGGCACAGCAGAGACGCCCGTGGAGGTTTGCGCTATCATCTCATTCTGTGAATGTTTGGAGGATGAAAGGAGGGGTGGCTTAGAAGAGTGCAACACTAGTGAACGAAAAGGCTACTGACTGAAACTAGGCAGAGACAAGGGGACGAAAGTGTCACTCATCAACATTTTTATTTTTACTTTTTAAATTGTTGTTTTTGCTGTCATCATTTTAATTATTTTCATGTTCAAGAGAGGCACTTCTAGGCTTAAAATAGGGCCTTGTTGGCTTTTTAATTACTAACCCTCATAGCGATAATCAAATGATGACCCTCACAGGTGGCCCCTCCCGTCCATCCTGAGGATGTTGTGGATGTGTGTGCGTGGGGGAGGTCCACGCAGCATTGGGCAACCATTGCACTCTGGTCAGGGCTGTAGACGATTGATGCGCTGCCACTTGCCTCGTGCGGCGGCCACACCAGGATTAGCCAGGCGAAGATTCTTCGCTTTGCATGGTGAAAAATGGGCTGTCACTGATGTGATATTGTTTTTATATGTGGGGTGAATAAATCCCTCCCACTCCTGGTATTGGTTTAGCAGCAGTGAGTGCGAATTTGCCTAACTTGAACTCGGGGATAAATTCGTGACGAAGTTGCTTCGCCACTGGAAGCAATTTATTTTATTCGCCCACTCGTGTGGTTTTTTTATTGAAATGAATGGCGAAGATTTTCTAAATCGTGGTGTGACCGCCGCATGAGGCTTTCTACCAGCGTGAGACTACCGGGCGGTTGCTCGTGCCTTTGAAGCTGCAATGCCGAATCAGTCCAGCAGGGGGTCGTCAACCTGCGTGGGTTTACAAATAAACTACAGCCAAAACCACCCGACATGCGAGTAGAAGGGCTCTTCAGTGTCGTTTTTGGTTTTTCGCACAACAAATTTCGCACATTTTATTTTTGTATCGGTCCCTTTTTAATAACATTAATGCTACTTTTTTGTTTTTTAAATTGTATTCTGGAGCAATGTTTATTTTGCCCATCGTCTAAATTAACTTTGTTCTCCAAATTGGTTGTTTACAGGATCATAGGCTTTGTTTGTAGTGCTTTAATTTCTATATAATTTAAATGGATGACTTCCACCTCCTGCATGGAAACAAACCCTGTCTTAACCGTGGGGTGGGAGAAAATTACTTTTAATTTAAATTTAATTTAAAACTGAGAAGTTTTACAGATGAGAAGTCTTATCTGTTTAAACAGTTGTATTGAACAAACTGCGAGGGCTACTGTGTATGTGACATCCTAATTTATTTTTATATGCTGACCAGTTATTTATTTTTACGGTGGCGTTGTTAGGAGATAGTCATATGTGTGTGTGTATATATATATATGTTGTCTGCTACTTGTCTTTGTATGTTACAAAAAAGCAATCCCTGATTCTGTTTGTGTATCCCAAAGAACCATGATCACTTTCTGAATGAGTTCAAAGTTTAATTACTTGCGGAACATTGTTTTCCAAAATTGTTTGACGAGGAGGAGCATCTATAGGCAAGCAGCTGTGCAAAGGTGCGTGGTTCCATGATGATCGCACTACATTGATGGGGTTTAGCTCACCCAAGCAAGTGCACCGCTTCTGAAAGTTAATGTCAAGATGATTATTTAAGCACTTTAAAAAAATATCTCACACTTGAATTTATTTTTGATTAATAATGAAATGATTTATTGCATTCATATGGTTTTGTAAGGGACATGTTGTACTTGTACATATTATTTGCGCATTAATATGGAAGCTCAGTTTTTTTAAACATAATTTTTTTGTCGGCGACTCATCTTTGATTATATAGTTTTGTTTCACCCCATCTGGTCTGGTCACAATAAAGGGCCTGGCGTTGTCCATGTGTACCCAGTCACGTGGCGTTCGGTACCTGCATTTTGAAACCAGGAGTCCCGTAAAAAACACTCAAATCCGCTGCGTGGAAGCACAGATTCTATAGATCCTACATCACGGATGCCCAAGTTCGGTCCTTAATACCTTAACTAACACGCCTGATTTCATGAATCAACTGCTCATCGAGACAATGAATATTTGAATCAGGTGTGTTGATGCTGTGCTGGAACAAAAGCCTGAACACCCAGTAGATCTCCAGGACCAAATTTGGGCACCCCTGCCCTACAGACTATATATTGCAGACTAGATTTTAGTCTATATAATCTGTGGTTCAAACGTGGCTGTTGCCTTGATTTTTGCGAGATGTTTTTTTTTTTTTTTATGTCTTAAATTGACAGGGGATGGAGAAGAGGATGGAAGAGGTCGGGGGTGGGTATGGGTGTGGGTGTGTTCTCTTTGTTCTTTGATTCTCGGGGAGAATTGAATGATATCGGAAAGGGAATTCACATTTGCGGAGAGAAAAGCAAAGGGGGAAAGTGCACTTGGATTATGTTCTTCCCATGGCGACCCCTGTTCTCTCCGTGTCCCCTCAGCCCTGATGTCCTAGTCTCCTTTTTTGTTTGTCGTTTCACTTTCCACCAGCTTCTCTTTGCTCTACATTTTACATCAGGAAATTATTTATTATGGATACTTGTGTGCACTAAAATGTTTCCTGACGGATAACGGATCTGAGTGGCACCAGAAATACATGGGCGCGTGCGATTTGCAGTCTCTGTTCCTGATGGAAGCAACACTTCGCAGGCGTGCCTCAGACGCCTGGAATTGTTAATCCTTTCATCATTTAAACCTTGAAATGGATATGAAGCCTGTAACTAGCTGTAGCATTATACTCATAACTCGATTGCCACTTTTCAGCACTGTCTGAAATATTACGCCTTACCATTTAATAATGTCCGACAGCGCAGACTGACGTACTGCTTACATGAAATATGATATGCACATCTTCCACTTTGCCGAAAAATGAAGTTATGAAAAGTATATTTTAAGTACTCAAACAGAATTTGCTCATGCGTTGAATCAAACGGTTTGTGTTGCAAGACCAACATATCTATATTCGGAAGACTAAAAGCTTGATAGGCTATATTTTTTTGAAAACCAGAATGTTGCAAGTTAGTCGTGGCACAAAGATCAATGCAAACAAAAAATAAGATGAAAATCGTTATTGAAACAATCCTTGTCTCTTAAATGTGAGCAGTGTGATGAATGTAGTGCAGATGCATTTATGTTAAAATATGGGAACAACTGTTAAATAAAGTTATTCTTGGTTCAAAAGTTTGATTTTGTTTGTGTGTATTCATGTACATATAGGCTATATGTTTTTTGTGTATATATTATTGTCCGAACCGAAGAGGCAATATTGTGATGTCTCGACCTTGGCACACGGTTTGCCTGTTAAAGGGTAGACAGCGTTTGGCTAGAACAGTGTTGCTCAAATCACAGTCCCGTGGGTCAAGTACTGCTGTTTTTCCACCCTTCCTTTACCCAGGAGTCAGGTGTTTGGTATCGTGGGCCAGATTTGAGTGACCCTGGGCAAGAAGGGATTTCCTGATTAGAAATTGCAGGCTGTGCACACGCCAGCCACACGGGGAATTAAAATGTTTAGCTCTTTGACTTGGGGAAGGGTTCCTCAAATCTGGCCCACAAATCCAGATTCTGACCTGGTTTACCTTTCTCACAGGTAGTTAATTGAACAATTAATGGAATTGAGTGTCTTCACATGCCAAAAGTGTCTTCACACCTGACTCCCAGGTAAAGGAAGGGTGTAAAAACAGCAGTACTCAGCCCACGAGGACTGTGATTTGAGGAACCATGAATTGGGATGATCCATTACAGTGGTGCTCAGTCCTGTGCCTGGAGAGCTGCAGCATATCCTGGTTTTTGTTTTCACCTTAAAATCCTCAACCAATTTAGAAGAAGCCAGATGAGGTGAGTTCATTGATCAATGAAAGTGATTACATAATTTGAGTGCTGAGTAACAATAAAAACCAGCACACCCCATGGCCCTCCAGGACCAGGATTGAGAATTACTGATTTATTCCTAAAACATCTATTGCTAGTCAGTCCTAAAAAAATACAAACCTGTGTGATGTACAATATCAGACAAAAAAATGGCAGGCCTTCTCTATTGCATTTTGTGCTGGATAGCAACATAACTACCACAGTAAAATATAAGTGGTGGCGTACTGATATCGTCATTTCAAATCATTACTTCATTGAAAATTGAAACTTGAACACTTAAAGTTGAGTCTATGGTGCAATGACATCTTTTGAAATGAGTGCCAACCCACACAGCCCTGCCCTAAAAGGTGTAACACACACACACACACACAGCCCTGCCTTAAGGGTGTAACACACACACACACACAGCCCTGGGAGACCTCTGAATGCTGGTTTTCATTCCAACCACAGTTGCAACTCCCTAAGTGTAACAAGCTGTTAATTGTTCTTAATTAGACTTTTTAAAATATTTATTGAAGGGTCGTTTTAGGGTGACATGCCAAAGATGCCATGAGGAATAAATGCCCTATATTCACATCCCAGGATTTTAAATCAGTCATATCAACTAATGCTTTCATTGTCTGCAATGTGCTATATGACACAGGATTCCGTTAGAAAGGGGTTACAATTGATTAAATTATAGACTGACAGGTGAAATGAGTGTGCTCCTAATTACTGAAAGTGTTTACACTTGGTCACTGAAAGTAAACAATTTGATGAAAATGAAGAATTCAAAGACAATGCAAATTCCAATGAGCCAAACCTGTGTTATGTTAATGTTTAAGAAAAAATATCAAAGAATTTAAACACACGTTGTCAACTACCGTTGATCAAGAGATTGGCTTTAACAAAAACCAGCATATACAGGGGTCCCCCAGGACCAGGACTGACAACCACTGGTCAAAACCAGCACTAGTTTTCCCCTCATGGATTAAGAAACCACTGAGATTGTCATGCCAGATAAACACCAAACATAATCTGTTATAGTCTGTATGAACACTGATCATTTGTATTTAAGAATGAATGTATTTATTGAGGTACAATGTTCGTAGTCATAGGCATGTAAACGTATACAAAGCTATAGCGGTGGCATGTATCATCTTGTTTGTATGAAAATGCATTTGGTATAAACTGAACAGTATAATTTTAATTAGTAAGTGTATACAAATGTATGTACATTATTGCTTACGCCTTGTTAGGGAATCGTCCACTGTTTCCGAGTTAAATTAGCGTTGCTTGTTTCTGGATTATCCGTGTGTAACGCTTCCAGTAATTACTTCACATTCTGCCTATCCGGGCTCTTGCCCAAAGTAAATAACATGGTATGGGGATATCGGGGTTTTTGGGGGGACTATTTTCGTACAACTCCCTTCTTTGTCTAGGTGCTGATATAACCGCTCGGCTGGTTATTTCCTGCAGCCTGGACAGGAACTCGAGGATTCGTGAACAATGCTGGCGATTCAACTATACGCCGTGTAAGCAAGCATGCGAAATGATATACAAGTAGCATATTTTGGGACTTGTTTTTCACTGATATCTCAAGAATACACGAAGGTAACCACATAACATATCAAAATTATATTTTCACACCGTACTCTTGTTTGCCCCAAAGAATAGACCGTTGTAGTCTGTCAAAGCCAGAGAATAGATTCAAACTGTTTAAAGATACCAAACGGACACGTCTGGCGAAGAATTAGTACAGTTTTGAAAAATACCTCACGAAAACAGAATTCTGTGTAGAGTAAAACTAAATGTCTCCAACCACAGGACCTTGGTAAGTCGAAAGTGATTATATCTGTCAGCACAATTCAACGTCTCGCGCAAAATCCGGAATCAAAACAGCTTCAAGCGGAAACAGAATTCTGTGTAGAGTAAAACGAAATGTCTCCAATCACATGACCTTGGTATGTCGAAAGTGATTATATCTGTCAGCACAATTCAACGTATCGCGCAAAAAACTGAATCAAAACAGCTTCAAGCAAGTAACATCCCCTTTTCGTGAGGCGGAATCGGTGGGTTATATTGGCCGGATGGGGCTGCGGTTCGGCTCCCGATGTTTGCTTTGCTACCTTCAGTTTCATCACAAGACAGGTTCGCCTTTATTCCCCCCAAGCGCCGTTAGTCACGAGTTGCGTCCGCTAGCCTAACGTAACAAGGAAAGCAGTCAGGTCAGAGTAACTTTAGTGTGTTTGACAACATCTCTTGATCCGTGTGCACCCGCTTAGTAAACAAGTAAAAAGCTGTAGCGACTCGACTATATAGCCAAACGGCAAATTAACTTTTACTATCGATTACTTTTTCATATGAATCGCCGCCTCAGAATGCTAACATTTGGGGAAGTACTCACCCGCTTGCAGGTCGCCGAGCAGTCCCATCTTCTCCGTTTTTGGTCTGACCTAAGCGAGGAGGATAAAAGCCGATTTCTGGCCGAGTTGTCCGAGTTCGACCCTGAGGAACTGCAGGAACACTGTCGAGTTGCCACCAAGGCAGCTTTCGGTGACCAGACGAGTCCTCAAGATGGGCTGCAAGAACGGATGGAGCCCGTTCCGCCTGAGTTCTTCGGCGGTGTGAAGAGAAGCGACCAAAATATTCTGAATGACTGGGAAAATGAAGGTACTGTATTTATGTCGTAGAAATGTCATCAAAGCGACCCATACAACATGGGTTTAATATACCTATTCTATGAATTTCGTTACAAAATAAATAATTCACTGCAATTCTTTAAAGTTATATTATCAAGCGGCATGAATTCAGCAACCAACACGAAACCTGTCACTGAAGGTAAACATTCATCCTCGGTCGTGACAGCGTTTGTATTTACGCGTCTGCTGTAGACGTTACGGTAAATGTAAAACCGCATTTTTGCGCGCGATTTTGTCTGGGTGGCTTGCACAGCGCACGTTTCACCCCGGTGTTTCTAGGTTATTTGCAGATTTCTCAGAACAAGGTGGCAGTGTTGCTTCTGGCCGGGGGTCAGGGGACTCGACTCGGCGTGCCATATCCAAAGGGGATGTACAACGTGGGCCTGCCGAGCAACAAGACCCTATACCACATCCAGGCTGAGCGCATTCGCAAACTTCAGGAGTTGGCGGCTGGAAAACACGGTTCAAAGTGCACAGTGCCATGGTGAGACGCTACACTGGTTAAATAAATTACATCTGACTATCGCAGTGGCCCGTCAAACCTACAGCAGAGTGAATTAACTACAGTGGCAGTGTTCATCCGATGCTGTGTTGCTGATGTTTGTGATTTAAATTCTTAGAAACCCCCCACCCCCTCCTCACCTGTCACACAGGTACATAATGACCAGTGAATTCACCCTGGAACCCACAGAGAGGTTCTTCAAGGAGAATGGTTACTTCTGCCTGGAGCCATCCAACGTCATCATGTTTGAGCAGAGGATGATCCCAGTGGTGGGGTTTGACGGAAAGGTCCTACTGCAACAGAAGGGAAAGATCGCCATGGCGCCAGGTCAGAGAGAGTGCCGGAAGATCATGCTGTGTCAGTAGAGGCACTCCCCACGAGTGCAGGCTCCAGGTTTCGAGCCTTGGCCTCGGCTATGTCATCACCTGACTGTGGCTGGGAGTCCACAGCAGTGGGACACCATTGGTCTGCTGCAGTTTTGGTGTGTGGGTGCAGGTTGCATAGCGGTAACTCAAGAGGCATAATTAGCTATTACAAAGTGGGGAGAGGAAGAATGAAGGAAGGCAATTAATGAATGAATTCATGTTTAGCAGGTGTGTGATGGGGTGGATGTGACTCCCCCGTGTACTGCCCCCTGGTGGTTGATGTGTAATGATGATGTGACTCAGATGGTAACGGGGGGCTCTACCGGGCCCTGGTGGATAACCTGGTGCTGGAAGACATGGAGAGAAGAGGGGTGGAGTACCTGCATGTGTACTGCGTCGACAACATCCTGGTCAAAATGGCCGACCCCGTCTTCATCGGCTTCTGCGTGAGGAAAGGGGCAGACTGCGGTGCCAAGGTGTGTGTGTGTGCATGTGCATTCCTGTGTGTGAGTGTGCGTGAGAATGTGTGTGTGCATGGGCATGCGTGTGTGTGTGCGCGTGTGTGCATGTGTGTGTGTGACGGTGCTTGGACCTAGACTGCATCCTTCTCCCCTCCTCTCCTCGGTGGGTGGGTCAGGTAGTGCAGAAGGCGTACGCGGAGGAGCCGGTGGGCGTGGTGTGCCGGGTGGACGGGGTGTACCAGGTGGTGGAGTACAGCGAGATCCCGCCAGACACCGCCAGACTGCGCTGCGCAGCCGGAGAGCTGGTCTACAGCGCCGGCAACATCTGCAATCACTTCTTCACCCGCGACTTCCTGAGGAGCGTGGCACAGTGAGTGAGGCGTCCAGTTGCACAGGATGCGCATAACACTGCACTTAGAACCACCTGCGCTTACAAGCACCCATGCATACGACTCTGCATATATGTACATACAATGTAGCGGATGAGCTCTGGTACATGAGCGTCCGCTACAGAATGCGGCGTCGATAAGAGTGTGATTAGTTCCCAGAGTTAGAGGCTTGAGTCTTTAACTCAGCGGGCTAAATCGCTCTCTTGTCGCATCGAGATCACTCGGTTCGAAACTGGCTGCGGGCAGAACCAACCCCGTTACACATACATATAGCAGGTGTAAGTTGGCAACAAGGACCCTCAGGGTTATTTTCTGGTTGGCCGGCTGCTTTCAGGGAGTTTAAGCTGAAGCAGCATGTGGCGCTGAAGAAGGTTCCCTTTGTGGACGCAGACGGAAACCTGGTGAAACCCACCAAACCCAACGGTATCAAGATGGAAAAATACGTGTTTGACGTCTTTCAGTTCTCAAGGTGGGCATTTGTCTCAAACCCCCCTGTGTTCCCTGTGTGTGTATGCACTGTGTGAGTGTGTGTCTGCACTGTGAGTGAGTGTGCGTGTGCGTGTGTGTGTGTGTGTGTGTGTGTGTGTGTGTGTGTGTGTGTGTGTGTGTATGCACTGTGTGAGTGCGTGTGCGTGTGTGTGTGTGTGCGTGTGCATGCATAAGTGTGCATGTGCTTGCATAAGTGTGGGGCAGTGTGTCTCACCCCTGTCTCTGGCTCTGTGTGGGCAGGAAGTTTGTGGCGTTTGAGGTCGATCGGGGGGAGGAGTTTTCTCCGCTTAAGAACGCGGACGGCGCAGCTGTGGACACCCCGAGCACAGCGAGACGCTCCCTGCTCGCTCAGCACTACCGCTGGGCTCTGGCCTCTGGGGCGCACTTCCTGGACCAGCAGGGGGTGTCACTGCCCCCGAAACCCAGGTGAGAGGCTGACAGGTCGAGTCCACACTCCGCTCAGTCTTAGGGAATTGGCTAAATATCCCTCCATGTTCAAAAGAAGAACACTAACCAGCTCCCACTTGTGGTGAAATCCCCAGCCTGCATGCACCAGGCTATGCCCACAGCCTCCTTTCTCCTTCATGAAAGCAGTGTTTTATAGACTATATCAAATGTCGTCTGTCATGCAAAAACCTTGTGAGCCCGTTTTCTGTTCTTTTTTTTTGTACACACATTGAACATTCTTATAAAGTATTGGAAATATCTCTTAACCCAACTTCAAGTTGGTTGAAACCCCCATGTGACTAAATTGCAATGCTCTTTGGTAAATGGTGGAAAAAAGTTTTTTTAAATTCTCTCTGTTACTGAGAATTTTGTTTTTTGAGATGCTAGTTTTTTTGCAGGACATCAGCATTGTTGAATGATGGTACTACCCCCCCCTTCCTGATGGGGTTGGTGGTGGGGTCTGTCTCTAATCCGTGTTCCTGTTCTGTAGGACATCCCAGGAAGAAGATCCGCCTGCAGTGTGTGAGATTTCTCCGCTTGTGTCCTACTTTGGAGAGGTGGGACCCCGGGGGTTGGGGAGAGGGGGCGTGGGACATTTTGGGCTGAGGACAGCAAATTGAAGGGCTTTGCATTCCAAGGTTTTTGAGGGGGTTCTACACTACTTATCTCAGCCAGGTTCCCCTTTGAGTTAATAGTTTCAACGGGGGTGGCGGTGGCCGTTCATTCATTCATTCATTCATTCATTCATTCATTTTCATTCATTCATTCATTCATTCATTTTCATTCATTCATTCATTCATTCATTCATTCATTCATTCATTCATTCATTCATTCATTCATTCATTCATTCATTCATTCTTACCACTATGGCACACTGGGCCATCAGACAAAAGTTAGCGAAACTGTTGTTAGTGACAGTGTTGCTAGTGAAGTGCTAACTTTGCAACGGTTAACAGTTGGTTGGAGAAGCGGATCATCAAAGTGCTTCCCAGAGGAAACAAAGGAGTAAAATAAAAACAATAAAGAAAAGGTCAGTGTAGTCACAAAGGCAAAGCAGGGAGCACAGAGAACAGCAATCAAGGTCATAAAGAGTTTCAAACTCAGAAATGGCACACAGCTAAAAGCAAGTGTGTGACTTTGCACATGCAGTATATTTTCAGGCAGAGCATTCCCTGGTTTAGGAGCCTGCGGTGAGATGGCCAGATCAGCTTCAGTTTCTATCCAGGCATTAGCAACTTGTTTGATGACCTAATACAGGGGTGTCCAATATTATCCGAGAAGGGCCGGTGTGGGTGCAGGCTCTTGTCCTAGCCCAGCACGGACACACCTGATTCAACTAATCATGATCTTCAATCAAGAGCTTGATTAGTTTAATCGGGTGTTTTGGTGCTGGACTCAGAAGAAAAACCTGCACCCACACCAGTCCAGAAGTTTGCATAGAATACAACCCCACCCTTTCTCCCCCCAGGGACTGGAGCCGCTGCTGAAAGACAAATCCGTCATGTCTCCCTTCATCCTGGATGAAACAACGAAAGAAAAACTCCTGAAGAATTAGAACTGCCCTCCTCCACAAAATCTGAGACGCTGGCAGGCGGTTTGTTCTCCAGGTGCAAAGATGAATTTGCAAGTAATAAGGGAATATTTTTTTCAATGGTGCCTTTCATGAAATTATGACTTGACTATAGTATATCTAGTAGCCCCTTAAGGACCACAGACCCCCACGACAGGCCCAAGGAATTTCACAGCCTGAAAACGAGTGGAATATGACCGTCGTTCATCTCAACATCTGGCCCGTGTGAAAGCTCTGATTGTCCGCTACTGTGTACACTGTACATGCCGTCATAAGGGAGATCTGAAGTCCACATAGAGAAGCTTCCCCTAACTCTGGAAACCTGAGAGACCCCCCCCCGGTTATAGATTCGCTCACATTACTCTAAAACAGTGGTGTCCAATCTTATCTGGAAAGGGCCGGTTTGGGTACAGGCTTTTGTTCTAACCCAGCACTAAAACATGTGATTCAACTAATCAAGATCTTGACCAAAAAAGGTACTAGGTGCACTTTAAGGATCTAGTAAAGTTTTAACCACTGGTGCTCTTTGGAAACAGGGGAGATGAAGTTTATGAAAAAATAAAGATTCCAAATTTGCTGAGACCAATGCGTTGCCGCTAGTCAGGGTAATCACGCACAGCAAATAACATGCTTATACCTGTGGCTGGACAAGTATATTCGATTAGCAATAATGACTTTTTTCCCCTTGGGAGCCAGGAGATCTTGATTAGTTGAATCAGGTGTTTGTGTAACTATATTTATAAAGTGTTTTTAATACATGATGGTCAAAATGCTTCCCAGAGGAAACAAATTAGTAAAACCAAAAAAAGGAATAAAGACAAGGTCAGTTTTGACCAAACCCCTGTCTTAACCCAAGGGGGTATACTAATCAGTGACATCTGGTGTAGTCACTGTGTGGTTTTTTTTTTGGGGGGGAAGAGAACGTTAACAAGTGAATACAGAGCAGTAGTAGTTGATATACTTGACGGACTGGTAGCCTATACTCTTGTCAGTTTAAACCAAAATCCTGGGTGGTTGATCAAATGCACAAAAGTGTTTTGTTTCCTGTCTTTTCCACTTGGAAATCAGTTTTTATATACTTTTGATATTCATGTCACTTGATTTAATTCAATTGTTTCAAACCGATGACCTGTTGTTGACACGATACCGTATATAATGTATTATCGTTTTCATCTGATTTGCAAGAAGATGAACATGATTCTAAATTTAAATATGCCATTCAGTAGCCAGATAGTATGTAAGAAATGATTATATACACAATTATGTTAATGTATAAGTTGGAATACTCCGTAACTGGAAATAAATAAAGGTTTGTGATGAATGGCAGTTCGTTCGTGTTAGAATCGAGTATGCTTATGTGAGGGAATTTCATAACCGAGAAACAGCAACTGCGGCCCATTTGAATGAAATGTAACCATTGCCCCCTTATGGTTTCAATGTGACATTACGTTAATCTCGCTGAGATGCCCATACATAACCGAACCACGTGATTCGTTTGGACCAATAGACGGGGGTATTCAACCAACGGCGGAGCTGTACACAAACACAAAACAAGCTTCTTACTACTTACTGGGTATGTGGGGAAACCCAAATCCTTGCTTCATTGGGATGGTGTTATTTAAGTAGCTTTCTGCTTATATTCGCACATCAAGGCGAATTCCTCAGGCAAACCTGGTAAACGTTACAGCATCCCTGCGGTATGTTTGATTTGAAAATACCAGGGGGCTAGGTTAGTTTTGCTTATTGCTTCCTAAAGAGGCAGAATGCAATTAAATCAAATGTAACCAGCTATTCAGCCAGTTGGATAGCGAGAAGAACTGTGGCTGGCAATGTCAGTTGTCCACCGAGCCGTGTATAGGTATCCGTAGCTAGCTGGCTAGCGAATGTTAGTTGGCTACACGATTTGTTGAAGAAAATACATTGAAGAGAATGCTAGGATGTTTAAGAATGTGTTCGGGTCCGGATTTCTTGTGAGGACGGCGCATATTGTCTTGACATGGGTGGTGACGCTGATTCTCTTCCTCCACGACACGGGTAAGTAACGTTAAGAACCTTTTGGCCGTCGGTGTATAAATAGCCAACGCTCTCTTTCTAAAGAAAAGCTCGACTGTGTGATCCCCATGCCCAAGTTACTTTACCATAGCTGCCACTGCTATTCTTGTTTTCCTCCACTGCAAGGTTAAGTTTTACATTTAGCCTTGTGAGATATGACATTAATCCGCTAACATGATCCATCTAAAGAAATGCTCATTTGTGATACCCATGTCTATTATACCATCGCTACCGTTATATCCATGCAACCGTTATCTTTAACCGTTCACTTGAATGGGGGCGCAACTTGACAGTTTAAGTCAGCCAGTATTCGCCATTATTAGTTTGGTTAAAAAGCCATCCTTCAAATGTTGCGTATAGCGGTTTGTAAACATGCGCATTTTTTCTATCCGCCTTACCCCTATATAAGGCTTGCAGCTAAAGTCCTGTGCAACTGCCCCGATTTCCACAAACTGTAGAGGGCGTTGTTCGTTTTTTTAAGGCTGCTGATGGGGGACTTGCCGGTGCCCGCGTGTGTGTGTTTCTCGTGGCAGATTTGCGGAGGCAGGAGGAGACGGGCGCACTGGTGCAGCCGGTGCTGTTCGTGCTTCTGGTACTACTGTCGGTGCTACTGTACTTTGCCGTCTCGCTCATGGACCCGGGCTTCGTCCTCTCTGACGACGACAACGGTGCGAAGGTCAGTATGAGACTCAATGGCGCCTGGCAATATAGGGTCGCGTCGTTTACCCCTATAGTTCCAGTGCGTAGCAATGTATTGTCTCGGCCATGCGCTGTCAGGTAGGCAGCTCTGACGTTGCTTGGAAGAGCAGAATAGCAGGGCATTCGCGGTAATGTCGCTGCTTTGTGGAAGAAGCAGGGTTTGGTTACAGCTCTTCGCCTTGCTTCAGCCCGCCACTCGCAGCAGTATCACAGACAAGGGGATCTTTCCCTCTTTGCTTTGTCTCCCCAGAACTAATTTACCAAAATCACATCCCAGACTCAGTCCCTGCCCAAGCAAGCATCAATCTTGGATGCGTTGGAAAATGCAACGCCTTACGAAAAAAAACCAAAAAACTTTCAAAGGCACAACGGTGAAAGAAACAGTAGGGAAGCTGTGTTCATTCAGTTCAACATAAAGTTGAATTTTTTTCCAACATTTCAGTAAGCTAAACTAATATTGGGAAAATTGTATTGTTTGGGTTCCCTTAATTCACTTAATATAATGCCTATTTTATGATGTCCGTAACACGTATATCAATGATCAATTTTCCACCCTGTGTTTTGTTACATCGCGTGCTGTATCGCAATCACAATATGTCAAGTCAAGTCAAGTAGTTTTATTATCAAATCACAGATTATACAAGTATAACGCGGTGAATGAAATTCTTGTGTCAAAAAACGCCCGACAGCAAACAGCAGTTATAAGACTATATAAATAAACTATAAGTAGAACATAAATACAAATTAAGCTAAAAAACGGTGCAAAATTTAAACTATAAGTATACATTAAACATAAGTAAAAAATTAAAGCTAAAAAACAGTGCAAAAATTAACCTATGCAAAATACAGATTTAAACTGAGCAAGTGCAAATGACAGCATTCTGTACAAGACTACACTACCGGTCAAAAGTTTGAGTACACCTTCCATCTGGACTAATCGGGCACTCCTTCATTCTTCAGCAAGATAATGACCCGAAACGCACCTTGAAGTTGTGCAAGAACTACCTGGTGAAGGAGGAACGTGAAGGACAACTCAAACTGATGACCTGGCCTGCCCAGTGTCCAGACCTCAATCCCATATAAATTGTATGCGACAAACTGGACAGAAGAGTCAAAGCAAAGCAACCCACAAGTTTCTCTGGGAATTGCTGCAGGAGAGCTGGGAAGACATATCGGGTGATTTCCTGCTGAAACTTATTAACCGAATGGCCCGTGTTTGTGAGGCTGTTATCACGGCAAAGGGTGGCTATTTTGAGGAATCCAAGATTCAATTTTCAATATAATTTTCTTGAACATTTCTTTGATGTTCATTTTGTTCATTGTTACATGTGTTTTTTGTCATTTTAAAGTATTTACAGAAATGTATACGGTGTAAAGCATTTATTGCAATTATGAGATAAACCTAGTTTCCAGCAGGTGTACTCAAACCTTTGACCGGTAGTGTATATAAAAAAACTATCGGATAGAATCACAAATGAAGATTGGAGTTAAAACTGCAAAATTTCAAGACTATAGAACAGAACTATAAGTACCAATTTAAAGTTTAGACTGTGCAAAATACAAATTTAACTGGGAAAAATACAATTTACAGAATAGTGCAAGTTAGATATGAATGTGCAATGATACTGGCTCAATATAATTACAAAATACAATTACAAAATACAATTTTAATGTGTGCAAAAGCGCGAGGATCAGCTCTTGTTCAGCAGCCTGATGGCCTGACTATGGAAGCTGTCCCTGAGTCTGTTCATGCGGCACTTGATACTACGGTATCTTCTGCCTGACGGTAAAGGTGAGTACAGTTTGTGGCAGGGGTGGTTAATGTCTTTAATGATATGTTTGGCCTTTGCCATGCACCGCCTGGTGTAAATGTCCTGAAGGGAGGGGAACTCCCCTCCAACGATGTCCTGGGCCGTTCGCATGACCCTCTGTAGCGCTCTGCGCTCGAGTACGGTGCAGTTCCCATACCAGACGGTGATGCATCCTGAGAGAACACTCTCGATCGTACCGGTGTAGAATGTTCTGAGGATGCGGCGGCACATGTTGAATTTCCTCAGACGTCTGAGGAAGTACAGGCGTTGTTGGGCCCTTTTCACCACGTGTGTGGTGTGTGTGGTCCATTTGAGGTCCTCGGAGATATGCACACCGAGGAACTTGAAGCTGCTGACCCTCTCTACTGCAACCCCGAGATGGGGGCGTGCTCTCCTCTCTGCTTCCTGTAGTCCACGATCAGCTCCATGGTCTTCTGGACGTTGAGGGCGAGGTTGTTCTCCTGGCACCACTGTGTCAGTGATCCAACCTCCTCTCTGTAGGCTGTCTCGTCGTCGTCGGAGATCAGTCCCAACACCGTCGTGTCATCAGCAAACTTGATGATGACGTTGGAGCTATGCATGGCCATGCAATCGTGGGTGTACAGGGAGTAGAGGAGAGGGCTCAACACGCATCCCTGGGGGGTTCCTGTGTTGAGGGTCAGTGGCTCTGAGGTGGTGCTGCCCATCCTCACCACCTGGCGGCGGCCCGACAGGAAGTCCAGTATCCAGCTGCACATGGTGGAGTGCAGGCCTAGACCCTGGAGCTTGGTGTCGAGCTTGGCAGGAACTATTGTATTGAACGCTGAGCTATAGTCCACAAACAGCATTCGCACATAAGAGTTCCTCCTCTCCAGGTGAGAAAGGGCGGTGTGAAGTGCCACGGCAATTGCGTCGTCAGTGGATCTGTTCTGACGATATGCAAATTGCCATGGGTCCAGTGTGTCAGGCAACATGGAACAAATGAAGTCTTTAACCAACCTCTCGAAGCATTTACTGACGATCGAGGTGAGGGCTACGGGCCTCCAGTCGTTCAGACACGTTACCTTGGGGTGTTTGGGGACAGGCACAATGGTGGACATATTGAAGTCTGCGGGAACAACAGCCTGGGACAGGGAGAGGTTGAAGATGTCTGCAAACACTCCTGCCAACTGGTCAGCGCATGCTCTGAGGATGCGCCCCGGGATGCCGTCGGGGCCTGCTGCCTTGCGGATGTTCACCCGCTTGAAGGCTCTGTGCACGTCGGCCTCTGAGATGCTCAGCAGGCTGGTCTCCCCAGGCAGCGCTGACTCCGGTGGGCTGCCGTTCACATCGAACCGAGCAAAGAATGTGTTCAGCTCTGCTGGGAGGGAGGTAGAGGAGTTCTCTACACAGCTGGTTCTCCCTCTGAAGTCCGTGATTGTTTGTAGCCCCTTCCACATACCCCTCACGTCTTGATTGTCAAATTTCTCCTCCACTCTGCTCCTATACTCCCGCTTGGCAGTGTTGATGGTCCTGCGGAGGTCATAGCGGGCTCTTCTATACTCCTCCATACTCCCGGAGTTGAAGGCGGCGTCGCGTGTATGGAGTGCAGCGCGAACATCCCCGTTAATCCACGGTTTCTGGTTTGGGTATATCCGAACCGACTTAGTAGGAACAACATCATCCATGCACTTCTTGATAAACCCACCGACTGTGGACGCGTACTCACTGACGTTGTTGTCCGAGGCGTCCTTGAACATGGACCAGTTGGTGTGGTCAAAACAGTCCTGTAGCATGGATTCCGATTTTTCCGACCAGCGTTGAACCTCTCGCGCAGCGATTGGTTGCTGCTTCAGTCTCTGCCTGTAGGCGGGGAGTAGCTGGATAGAGCGGTGGTCTGATTTACCAAACGGTGGGCGGAGGAGGGCCTTGTAGCCACCCCGGAAGGGGGTGTAGCAGTGATCCAGCGTCTTCTCACCACGGGTCTTGCCTGTTATGTGTTGGTAGAACTGGGAGAACCTTCTTCAAGTTCGCCCTGTTGAAGTCCCCCGCCACAATAAGGCCGACTCCTGCACGCTAATTACCCCGTAGAGTTCCTTCAATGCAATGTCCGTGTTGGCTTGTGGGGGGACGTAAACAACAGTCACGATAACCGCTGTAAACTCCCGAGGTAGCCAGAATGGTCGGCACATTAACATCAGATACTCCAGGTCCGGGGAACAGAACGACTTGAGAGTATGCACACTACTTGGGTTACACCAAGACCTGTTTATCATGATACATATCCCCCCTCCGCGATCCTTACCGGAGAGAGTCTTTGTTCTCTCTGCGCGGTGTGCGGAAAATCCCGTGGGCTCAATGGCTGCGTCGGTAATCCCCTCCTTCATCCAGGTCTCCGTTAAGCAGATGATACAGTTGTCCCTTGTTTCATGGTGGAATTGAATACGAGCCTGTAGCTCGCATAGCATATGTAGCAACATTAACGCAATATGAGATTTTGCCCATATCCCCAAAAATTCAATGCAAGTGTCGATTTATGAAGGCGCAAGATTGTTCAAACACTTGTTCATTTGACAATGTCCAGTTCAGATCCTTTTGTTTCAAAGACCTGGGTTTAGCTCGAGCATTGGAATGCATCGAATCGACACCTAATCTGTTTATGTGAGAAATGAAAATATTGTACTATGAAAATGTATATTCTAATTGTGTGAATGAAAATGACAATACTATAGTTGGTCCTTTCAAGGGACATGTTTATTTCAGTTTTCCTACCACAAACCTAACTCGTAGAATCGCGTAAACCTGACATTAATGCCAAACTCTATATAACACTCATCGAATAATATCCTACCAATAATCTAATTGGAGCTAAAAAAAATATTGCTGTTGTGTCTGAGCCGGTTTGAGATTTAGCATGAGGATTGCGCTTCACAAATCAATTGTCTGTAGTATTGCTAGCTCCACCCTTAGGTCCCTGTCCGGCTCGGTAGTACCTAAACAGAGCAGTAGCTAAATTCAGCATAGGTACTTAGGTTGGGTATGGGTCGCTTGGTGGTGGAAAAAGCAACAAAACGTGGGAGCACGGATTGGTTGCCGTGCCGTACCGTACTGTCCGGTGGAAAAACGTCATTTCTAAATGCCAATAACAGGTACGTACGCTTACATTGCTCTTGGGTACGCATCAAAGCTGTTGTGTCTACATTGAAATCGCCAGTTGAGAGTTAAGTCGGTACAGCGTTTACACCAAGATATGAGCTGGCTTGAATTTCTACCGTATCAGTCTGAACCGGAGTTGAATGCTACCAGTCTCTTTCCTGTGTTCAGCAGGTGACCCAGGGTGTGGGTGAGGTGCACCAGGATATGATCTCCCAGTCCGAGTCTCCACGGCAACGCAGGTGCAGCCACTGCCTGCTGCAGGTACGACCTTGGGTGGTCTTGGGTTCAAATCCGTCTCAGGTGTGAGGTACCGGTTTTGCTGTTCAATAAGGTGTTTTATTGCTGTGTCTGTGCTGTGTTGCTGTGCTGCAGTGGGCAGGGTTGGGGCACGTGTGTATGTCCGTGCAATAAGGTTTGATGAATACCAGTATAGATGTAGTGTTGGAGTCAGTTCTGAAGGGGTACATTTCAGTTCAGTCAATTCAGGAAATGAATCGAATTTCAATTAATTAATCAAAGAAAATCCTCATAGAACATTTTTCAATTCATGAATTGATTTTCAATTAATTCCCAGAATTGACTAAATTAAAATGGGATTTACCACAACCCTGAAAGATATGTAAATACCCTGCCTCCACATTAAAGATGCTACCACATTTTTTTCTCCACCCCCTTTCGCAGCAGCCAATGAGAGCCAAGCACTGCCACACCTGTCAGCACTGCATCCGTCGCTATGACCATCACTGCCCCTGGATTGAGAACTGTGTTGGAGAGCGGAATCATCGCTGGTTTGTGCTGTATCTGGGAATCCAGCTGCTGGCACTGCTCTGGGGGCTGTACATAGCCTGGTGAGTGCAGGGAGAATGATTTAGCATTATCTTAAGAGAATTAGCCATTTCCTCAATAGCAGAGAGGTCTACAGGATTATGGAGCTAATAAAGTTTCAAGTACATTTTGTAATGCTATTTATCCCTTATTAAGACATTATATTGGCTAATTTAAGGTAAATGTATGGTAAAAGGCAGAGATATACTGGAGGGGGGCCCGAGGAGTTTTTTGTTTGGGTCATTGTTTTGTTTTATGTAATAGTGGAAAGCTTTTGTGTTAATAAAGGAACATCAAAAGTCTCCCTTTTCCCTCTCTCTCTCAGGTCAGGGTTTAGCCCCACCCCCACCTGGGACCTGTGGTTGCGGGGCAATGGCCTCCTATTGGCCGCCGCCTCCCTGGTGGCCGTGGTCTCGGTGGTGGTGATGCTGCTGCTGGGCTCTCACCTGTACCTGGTGTCCCATAACACCACCACCTGGGAGTTCATGTCCCGGCCGCGCATCTCCTACCTGAAGCACTGCGGGGCCGAGCAGAACCCCTTTGACCGTGGGACACTGGCCAACCTGTGGGGCTTCTTCTGTTCCTGGGGGGTTGTGGTGTGGGAGCGGGTCTACTTCAGAGAGCCTGGCAACTTCAGCCTAGCGGCCCCACCTAGTAACCTTGCTTTACCTCACCCCAAACCCCTGTTCTGATTGGCCAACTCCTTATGAATATTCATGATATGGGGGGGAGTAGTATAACTCTTTTTAATGGTCTCTCTTACAGTCTGGCCTAACTTCATACTTGGTCCCTTGATGTTTTGGGGGAGGTCAAGGAATTGGTGTTTAAAATATGAGACAGCAATAACAATGGGGTGTGACACATTAATTAGATGAGTTACCAGCCCTACTCTGATAACATTGGTGACCCCTGCCCTAGATTGTGTCTGTGAGACTGTTGTTTATGTGCTAGCTTTGTGCTAGATATAACTAAATAAATTGGACACATTGGGCTGTATCCTCTAGCTCAGGTTCCCATAATCCTCCTGGTCTCTCCTGGAGGAGTCCCGCTAACTAAAGCACACTGCTCTACTGACCACAGCCAAAAAATGTTTTTTTTTAAAGATTAGATAGTTTGCATCGTAAACCATGCAAAGCGGGCATGACAATCTCCATGACAACCAAAATGTTGTTTTCTGTCCGGCTCGCCCTCTTCATATCGCTGGATGTTATTGCGGGCAGCTGGAACGTGGTCTACGTCCAGGGTGTCTGACTGTGGCCGGGTGTCCTGGCGTGTGATTGGCCATAGCGTTGCCCAGGGAGGGAGGGAGGGATTCGGGTGGCTTTGAGGGGGATCGAGAAAGCAATGATTAAATCTCTCTTCTGAAGATACATCTGCAGTAATTGAGCCTTGCTCCAGAGTGATTTCAGTCTTACATCTCTTGTTTTAAACAAGCAACTAAAAATGTTTTCCTTTAATTTCCTTAATTTTTTTTTTTCTTTTTTTTTACAAATAAAACTTCCATTTTTGTAAAGCCTGCATGAGATTTGCCTTTACTTTTTAATTGTATTTCTGAATCTTTAGGCATACCATACTGTGGACTATTTTAATACTGTTTGTAAAGTGTACAATGAAATTAATACTGTGTCCCCACATGGCTTCAATGGGTAGATTTTGTGCTGTACAATATTAGCTATTGGGGATGTCAATCATAAGCAATAAATGTAATGTTACTTCAGAGAAATTAGGTTTGTTGTAGTCAGGCCCAGTGTAGACAAGTGAAAATGCCCTGTATTTTATAGTCTTTCTGCACCTGGGTTTCAGATATTTAATCAGTGTTGGTTCCATTTCAGACAGTGTAAGCCTTTTATTGAAATTTAATATTTATTTATTTATGAAATATTTCTATGTGTCTGCAGGTATTTCCCATATTAATCTTTTTTTTATCATTATTGAATTATTTGAGAGTTGTAATAATTCTTTAAAATGTGTTAAATGAGTTTACCTTTGTTGTAAGAGAACTCGTTTCTGTTCCAATTAAATAAAAATATGAATATGCATTTCTACACCAGCATATCCCATGTTCTATGAGTAAGCTGTTTATGGATATTGTGTCTTCATATATGGAGGATGTGCAACACACAGCTGTGCAAAGTCCTTTGATGCTCTTGCAATATTTTACTCTGACGCTTAAAAATGAAAGCTATTTATACCATGGCTTGGGTAAATACTCAGTTCTGATTGCTCTAGAGCAGGGGTGCCCAAGTTCGGTCCTGGAGAGCTACTGGGTGTGCAGGCTTTTGTTCCAGCCCTTCACTAACACACCTGATTCCACTAATCAACTGCTCGTCAAGGCAATGAATGTTCAAATCAGGTGTGTTAGTGCAGGGCTGGAACAAAAGCCTGCGCACCCAGTAGCTCTCCAGGACCGAACTTGGGCACCCCTGCTCTAGAGGGTGTTGATTATTTTCCAGTAAATCACACAGAGAAAGAATAATGCAGGACTATAAAGTAAAGTGGCCTTATCGTGGTTCCAAATCAATACGTAAGTATGTTCCACATTCTATTTCAATTGGATATTCGATTCACTGAAAACAACGGCAAAAAACAACATGGCTACAACAATTTTGCTGTATTGCATTTGAGTGTTTATTTTTGTGGCAGTTAGCCATGGAATAAACCACTCCAGGCTGTGCAAAAAGAAGCACTGCAGGGTCATGAATGGCCCCTCTGCGTTGCCATGGACCGTATCACACCACCGTGTCCTGGTTTATTTTCATATAACTGCATAACCCGTTGTAGTTTATTACTCATGTATTAAATCTACCAAATTAATCCACAAAGCACCTTACACCTGTCCAGTCTGTCTCTTCAAACACACAGAACTTCTTCCAGACAGACTTTCAAATAATTCTGTTATGAATTCATAATAACTCAATAATTCTGTGCATAAGTGTAATGACTCCCACCAAGCCATGGGATAAAGTCGGACGGGAGTTGCAGTAGGCTGTGTGCTACAACTCCATAATGCAGTTACAAGGCAGCTCTTCAAACAATGCAACAGCCACTCTAACACAAACACCAGTGTAACACAAACACTAGTATAACACAAATACCAGTCTGACACAAACACTCGTCTAACACAGCAGCGAAGTCTGATTTGTTTGGTTCAAATAACGAGTCATTGATGAGCACTGTCGCCGCACAGCAAGAATCTGCACGGGTTCAAAACCCGGGACACCATTCTTTTCCAGGGATATTAAGGCCATTTATATATTACTTTATTGTTGGTTGACAACACTCATGATGTAGCAAACTGTATCAGTAGGCTACAGTATATATGGGTCCTTGAATTTAGGGGAATTGTAGTTTGTGTTTTTGTCAGCAGAGCATCCTTCCAAGCAGGGCTGGACTGGGAGAAAAAAGACTCAGACCGGCCCGGCACCCGGTGCCCCACCCGCGGTAGACAACCTCAGCCCTGCTTCCAAGATCAACCCTGATCCCCCTAATGATGTATTGCAATATCTACAAAATTCTCCCTCATCTTATTGAAGTTGGCTTGTACATAATGAAAACCCCTGAAGTTGGAGAAAGGGAGAGAGAAAGCAAAGAGATGAGGGGATGGAGGGAGAGGGAAAAGAAAGAAAGACAGAGGAGGAGAGGAAGAAAGAGACCAATACTGAGAGAAATAGAGGGGAAGACAAAGACAAGGGGCAGAAATAAATCCTCCTTGCTATAAGAAAATGTTTAAATCTACTCTGCGCGCAATATAAATAACCGTTCTATAGGTGCGACTAATTACGGGTTTGGGTCTGATTGGCCTTTTTCACCAGCATTGCATTTAGCGCTGGTCCACCACTCGCGTGTAGAGCGGTCCATCAGCACCTCTTGATTTTCCACGACTAACTATTGCTGAGGTTGGGAAGCTAAATATTTTTGATGCTAGGGTCACCAACAGCTCGAATGCTGCTTGCTAGGCCTACAGCTTAAACAAGCTTGGTTGTTATTTCTTCAACAATGTTATAACATTTTTGCTCTCGTGTCTAGTATCTTGGGTTGGCTAAATGTCCCGTCGATCATTACATGCCCAAAAGTTCCCCCTCTTGTAACTCAATTATAGTAACTTTCAACAAACATTCATACATATTTGTATATTTACAACCATGTTTATTTCTCATTTACTAGTTACACATGGGCTAGTCTAATACACCATATTCAGCTTCGACAATGAATATGAAAATGCTTTTAAATGTGTACTTAAGTTTGTATCATTTTATCCGTTATTTTCCTGCGTGTTTTTCCCCTCACCGTGATAAATTGCTGCTTATACATTTCCATCTGAATTATTGACTGTCCCATAGAGGACCCATTATTTTACTGCAAGGCCTATTCCTGCAAGGAATATTCATTCCAATATGTAGGACAGAAAAATACCCAATATACCTGCCATTAGGATTTGGCAAAATGTCAGAATTGGGAAGACATATGTTATTAATCAAACCGTCCCCCAAACGTATGTTTTACTTTTACCAAAAATATTATATTATCCGTATAATTAAAATTAATAAAATATTATCAATATCTCTTTTTTAAGTGGTGACTTGGAAAAGTTTGTAGCTAAAACCCCTTTCAAAGATCAAACTGAAATACAATAATGGGTTTAGCGATGCAGCCTTTCTATAAACGTGCCAATTTTAATCCGTTTTAAGTAACATTCATTTGAAGAATTCTAAAACGACGAATTCAAGTGTTGGTCAAAATCCAGCACATCAGTATGTATCAGTAAATGCCCCAGTCTTTCGGAGCTAGTGTAGGTCGTTAGACGCGAGAGATATAGGCAGGCAGTGTGGTATAATGGTTAGGGAGCTGGGCTTGTAACGTTAAGGTTGCAGGTTCAATCCCCAGATGGGACACTGCCGTTGTACCCTTGAGCAAGGTATTTAACCCGAATTGCTTCAGTAAATACCCAGCTGTATAAATGAATTGTAAAGAAATGTAAACTGTACGTCGCTCTGGGTAAGAGCGTCTGCTAAATGCCTGTTAAAAAAAAAAAAAAAAAGATATGGCTAGCTAGCTGGCTAGCTAACGAAAATCCGTATATATGGTGTTATAGACGCCATAGCCTAGTGTTAAACAAAGCATTGATCAAATTGAGGAACGCTAACAAGCTTACTGAACTGTCAATCGAATTAGCCATGGCAAATGCAGCTACGACGTTTGAACGACAATGCATCCTTTTCCCAAGCACGGGACAGAGTGGGTGGAGAGAGGACATTTAAATTTCAGTCGAAAAAATTATAGGAAGGAATTAACAAGTGACGTCCTCTTTATGGGACGAAGGCCAACGTGTGCACACGCATAGGGCCGAGCGCGCATTTAAAACCAGCGAACTGAGCAGTGGTACGCGCGAGTTCCAATGCTTTGTTTGAGCCAGTTGTTTCAAACATCGCATATGTGCGCGAAGTCATCTATTATTGGTTTATCCGTTCGCTATGGGCCATTTAGACCAATCGGAGACTTGTGAACTGTGTGTAAAGAGAAAAACAACGCATCCTTGTTTTCATAATTTAACGTTACTTGGTTGCTGGATTATGAGGCCCCACCCTTTTTTGCTTCACCATACCGCCCCTTTGCCTGGGGACGGCCAATCAACTGTCATCAACGGGAGCGAGCCGCGGTTTGTAAATCGTCCACCCGGAGGCGGAGTTCTTCGTTCGATTTTCATTCGTGAGGCGCGTGCATTAGGAAAAGGGAGCGCGTGAGTGAGCTCGAGCTCTGTGGTGGTGGTGGCGAGTGAGTGCGTGCGTATGTGTGTTGAGCCCTCTCTCGCGTTTATATTGTGGAGAAGCGCAGCACACGCTTTATTCGCACTTATACAGCTACGGTAGAAACAGGTTTTCTCCTCGCGGAGAGACAAAAGCAAAAAATAATATATATTCTGAAGCTACTAATTCACAGTCTACGACAAAATCATGTCGGGCTCGGCGGCGAAAGTGAGTAGAAAGGAGCTGAACTCAAACCATGACGGAGCGGACGAGACCTCCGGTAAGGAATGGCGGCCTTCGCAGCACCGCCATTTTCACTTGTTTATAGCGTTTGTGTTTTCTTTACGATTCAGTTTTTAATTATCGGACCGGTTGATTAGCTATTGCTTTACAGTGGCGCCGCAACTAGTTGGGGGTCTGTGAGCGTCCGGTCGCGCTTGCTACCGCTGGGTGTTGCGAATGATCAGGGATCAGACAGCGGCTGGTGGAGGCCATGTTTCCTCATTGTGTCAAAACGCATGTTTGGAGCTGCTGCTTCCTCCACTGCGAAGGATTTCGTAACAGAATTGTAGTCCGCTACGTTTTCCTTCCCAACACGCGGGTTCGGGAAATTATATGAGCTCGTGGGGTCCAGACGGGGGACGGTAACGTTTCCTGTGATGTCGTTGAATGAACCGCTCGGAGGCCCAGCGCGGCGCGCATTGTCGTGCGGCTCCGCCATCATTATGCACTTGAAACCGTTCTGAAAGGAATAACTCGAATCTTAAGTGGGGGCCCCTCTAAAATCTCCGGTAAGGACGTTTTTTTAATGTCACACAGGACCCATTAACTGCGAATTGTGTTTTAATTGACTATTGTGTGCCCGGGAATTGATCCTACTAGCGGACGGGAGAGTGAGTCGGATAGCCCAGCGTGCGGCCTCCCTCATTCAAACCACGCGGCCCCGAGCGCCAGCAGGAAGCTGCATCAGAGCACCGTGCACCCGAATAGCCAGCTTGGCCAGGCTAGCTTGTACTGTAGCCGAATGGAAGACCTGTACGATTACCATTGGCAGAATATGGCCCGCGCACTTATTTTACCATGTATACCTAACTGCTATTAACGTATGAATACGCTGTTAATATGCACGTTTGTCTCGGCGCATATTTACTTTTCTGAAACCTCCCCATGGTATCTAGCTAACCGTAATGTATTCGTTACCTAGCTAGCTTACTTAAGTAAATGTTACCGATTTGTTTTAAGTGCAAGTCGGAATTACTCTGGTTGCATCTCGCGCAATGTTTATGAAATGTATTGGTCAAATGTAGCTAGCTAGCCAACGCAGCGAAACGTCCCACTAGAAATCGTAACGTTAAGTTATAAATGCTCGTATAAACTTTGATTAGCTACGTTTATATCATTTCCTAGGATGTAGCGATCCAGGTTGGGTATTTGTTAAGCCGGGTGTATATTTCTGCTTTCAGTAAAATGTCGAATTAAGTGAATCAATTATGAACTACTAATTTCCCTCCAAATTTCCTCCCAATTTTAGAAAAAGAGCAACAAGAAGCAATCGAACACATCGACGAAGTACAGAATGAAATTGACAGGTAAATGACCCCCTTCTTGCAGCATGTAAAGACACATTTCCTCCCTCTTGTGTTATTGTTCTCTGTGCCGTAAAACGTATTGACTAAAATATTAGCGTGTCCTTCACCTTTTTATCCAGAACGATTAGAGCACACGTTCGATGTGATGATACAGCTGAATGTGAAGGAAATGTTAGATGTTAAGTCCATTGTACACCGGTACAACCGCCCACCTGGGAATTTAACTAGCAGCCTGTAACCAACCCCAGTTCTTTAATCACTAAAAACGCTGCCGATAAGAACGCGAACCTGTGGGTTGGGTGTTTCCCAAGGCAGCCACTGCTTTTGTGGTTATGGTGACCTGTGTGGTTTATTTTATAGGCAACAGTGTAGTATAACAGTTTGGCATCTGTACTGCTAACTGATTAGATTTCCAGGTGGGGTCTTGCCGTTGTACCCTTGAGCAAGGTACTTAACCCGAGGGGCTTTGGTAAAAATTCTGTTGTATAAATGGATAGTACATAAAATAATAAATAATCATCTATGTTGTCCTAGATAAGAGCTTCTGTTTAATGTAAAATGGTTTATTTTCCCCCATCTTTCTGCAGATTGAATGAACAGGCCAGCGAGGAGATTTTAAAAGTAGAACAGAAATACAACAAGCTACGCCAGCCCTTCTTCCAGAAGCGGTCAGAGCTGATCGCCAAAATCCCCAACTTCTGGGTCACAACATTTGTCAATCATCCACAGGGTGAGTCTTCCTGCTGATTGCTGTGTGTGTGTGTGCACTTGTGTGTGTGTGTGCATTCTTTAAAACCAGCAAGGAGTCAAAGCACTGTACCATGCAGTAGTGACCAGAGTGCAGCCCTTTGTGTTGTCAGTCAGTTATAATGTGAATCCATTGAATCCGGCAGGTTGTTTTAATGACTAAAGATTTGGCCGTCACACGCGCCCTGTATGTGTGTTAGGAAAATTTGAATCCATAATGAGTGGCTAGTAGGTGCTGTGCAAAAATCTGTCAACTCATTTTCTGAGTGCGAACCGTGTACGAGCCACTAGAAGTTCGATAACTGTCATTTATTTATTTTCTTTGTTTGTCAGGGACATGGCAAAATTATTGTTAAAATGTTCAATGCACCTGATTTGTTTGAAGTGTTTATAGCCAAAGGCTCATTTCTAACAATTAACTACAGGAAAAAAGTACATATCCAAAAAAAAAAAAATAAAAAAATGTATGCACACACATTAGAAAAAGTACATCCACTTAATACAGCAAAATGGCAAATGAGATGAAAAACAAATTGCATAATGAGAGCAGCCCTAGATCCTTATACAAAATCTGTAAAAAAAATAAGTTGACAAAACGAAAAATTATTATTCATTAAAAACCTTTTGTTTGAAAGCTTTTGCGTGTATTAATAGATCCCTTTCTATAATTCAAACCTGGCATGTAGCTTTATCAAATATTTCAATAATTGCGTATTTGTTTAATCATAATCATAGCACTGATATTGTCACTATTGCCTAATTATTGATACCATTAATATTGTGAATTATTACAATTATAGTTTCAAATTACTCTACATGTCATTAAGCTACTGATGTGATTAGTATTGGCTGTAATTTCATTTGCATTTATTTTTCTGTACTTAATACACTTTGGGGTAGTGTTGGCTGTGTGTTATTTATGAAAGGTTGCATACAGAACTTGGATATGATTATAAATGCAGATAGGATGTGCAGCTGCTGAGAAGGGTGGCTGGTATAACTGGGTCAGACCTTAGAGCAGTATCTGGGGTACTGGGTGATGTTGATGGTAGAAAACGTGATGCATATTGCGCTGCAGTGGTGAAGCAGGCAGTCGCGTCCACCCAACTGCACAGAACCTGCTGCAAAGCTGCTGTGTTTATTTATTTAAACGACCAATGGCAACGGCATGTGGACACTAGGCTGTACCTGACCCACAGCCCTGGTTTCAAGCACACACTGACTTTCCGTCTCTCGTTCTCATTCACTCTCCAGTCTCTGCTCTTCTTGGGGAGGAAGATGAGGAAGCTCTTCATTACCTGACCAGAGTGGAGGTGACAGAGTTTGAAGACATCAAGTCCGGTTACAGAATAGATTTCGTAAGTAGTTGTCTGTAAATTTATAAATCTATTCCTTTTTTCTTTTCTTCCCCCTCCCATTGTTGGGATTGATTTATTAATTTTTGTTTCTGCTCTGGGTCTTGTTTGTTTTTTAGTACTTTGATGAAAACCCGTACTTCGAAAACAAAATCCTGTCCAAAGAGTTCCACCTGAATGAGAGTGGAGACCCTTCCTCAAAGTCGACGGAGATCAAATGGAAGGCAGGAAAGGTGAGCCCGGTTTCAGAGCCAGTTTTTGCCCCCGTTGCAGTGCTGCTGGGATTCCTGGGGTGCTGCCTCTAGGCACAGAGGAAGAATGGTGCTCAGTCTGATTTGCACAATGCTTTGCATAGGTCCATAGGACATCCATCATACACTGATATGAATCGTGTGTATGTGTTTAATCATACACGAAAGCATCCTCACATTTAATCAAAGATAAAGGTAAAGATTTCAGTAACAAACTAGAAAAGGCTAGTTCATTCATTCATCACCAGGAGCAGTTTTGCATTTCAGCTCATAATGGTAATATAGTATAAAATAATAGTTTCAGATATGGACAGGGGAAACCTGTTCCTAGATCAGAACTCCTACTCTTGAGTCGCTATGTGAATAAGGCCCTGGTCTTTATACTTGAGGCTTGCTGTATTTGTAAATGTGCACAATTACAAAATTAAAATAATAATTACTCCCCTTGTGGCTTGGCCCTCAGGACCTGACGAAGCGTGCCAGCCAGACGCAGAACAAGGCAGGCAAGAAGAGACAACACGAAGAACCCGAGAGCTTCTTCACCTGGTTCACTGACCATTCCGATGCCGGAGCGGACGAGCTAGGGGAGGTTATCAAGGACGACATCTGGCCAAACCCCTTACAGTACTACCTGGTGAGGCTCCCCTCCCATACCCCGGACACTTACCAGTGCAGTAAAATGAGATCTGAAACTAGAGTTACGGACTAACCTGGCAGCATAGTAGCCTACACAGTTATGACTGATGCAAAAGGCCAGCATTAAACGGAAATGAGTCAGACATTCTAAAACTTTAAATATGATCAAAATTAGACCAGGGCATGTCTCGGCACCATTTCTGAAGGAGACTATTTGAGAAAGTCTATTGGTGACAGGTTGGTATAAAGAACAGGGAGAACTAAATTTAAAAGTTCACATAAGAGACCAAAGATGGCCAGTCAGAAAGGGAGGGTAGAAAAAAGTTTGTTCTGAGATCCAGATTACCACTGGTTTGCTTATTGGCTGTTAATTTACGTGGAAGATTATAACTACAGTGAGTGAGTGTAGTCTACCATAATGTAAGTATATTATTCCAATCAGTAAATGATTAGCAGATGCTATCCAGAGCGACTTGCGATAAGTACATTCAATTTAGTGGGGTGAGACCGCATATCACATTAATAGTCGGTACTAACTTTACAAAAATAGCTTCTAGGAGCACACGCAGAACTATTAAGGGAAAAAAGAGACATTTCACTTCACCTTCAAAGTTAAAACAGGGTTCCGAACTCCCTGCATTCTCTCCCTCCCTCTTTCACGGGCCTTAAACGTCTCTTTCCCCTACCCAGGTCCCGGACATGGAGGACGAAGAAGGAGAGGGCGAGGATGACGATGACGACGATGAAGAGGAGGAAGGCCTGGAGGACATTGATGAGGAGGGCGACGAAGACGACGGAGAGGAGGATGAAGAGGACGATGACGGGGAGGAAGGAGAGGTGGGCTTTGTGTGTGTTGGGGGCCGAACCAGGCTGTGTCCTGGCCTTGTAGCTCCTCTGGCTGTGAACTTCAGTGTGTTCACAGGAAATTAAAGGATGTTTCAATCCCTCTCTCTCTCTGTCTCCTCAGGATGACGGTGAGGATGACTAAGACCCAGGATGGACAGATTTCCACCCACATTCTTTCCCTTTATTTCCCTTTTTTAATTATCCTCTAATCCTTGGGAGCAAGATGCTTTGTTGGGTTTTTGTTTTCCTTTATTTTTTTATTTTGTGCTCCGTCTCCTTGTTCTGCCCAAGCCTTTCTTGTCCTTTGCCATGGCTAACACAAGTGTATTCCCAGGACAGACCTTGCATCGGAAAACTAGTGGCAATCTCTTACCGAAGGCTGCGTGTCCTCTCCATTGAGACCAATAATAATAAAGTAACGATTCTGCACGCCGTCTTATGTAGACTTAAAAAAAAAAAAAAAAAAACCTTTAAAAAAAATTTATATATAGAATTTTTTTTTTTCTTCCTGTTTAAGGTTGTGAGTTTAAAGATAAATAAAGCAAAGCCATGGTGCGTGATAACCTGCTAGGTCTAGCATCCCTCCGCTGTTTTTTCTGTATTTTCTTCAGTGCAGTGTAGACCCTGGGATTTGACACTGTTTTTCCCATGTAATTAATCAGACAAACCGAAAGCGACAGCTTTTCCCTTTTCCTGTTCCTCTTGTAATATTGTTTTGGGGGTCAATATTGGGCGTAGGGTGGGGGTTATTGTAGACTGGGTGGGGGGGGGGGGGTCATGTGGGCATTTTTTGACACATCAACATCTGGGGGTTTATGTTGATTGATTTTCATTGTAATGTTTTACAGACATCCATGAGGTTTGAAATGACATTTTTAATAAAGAAAAGAAAACAAAAAAAAAACACAAACTTGTAATTTTGAGTCCAGCTACTTCATGGAATATTTAAAAATAATAAAATGAAGAGCTTGTAGAAACTTACATGGAATCTACATCTAATCTTTGTTTGCCCTTTTTTCCACTGGAAAGAACCTGCTCACGTAAGGCATTCAAGTGTACAAGTTGCTTTGTTACAATAAAACTAAATGTGTACACAAAAGCTTCAGTACTTTATTTTGGTGCTTTGATCTCGGAGCCGTGAAGCCGCACGCCGATAAGCGACGGAGCGCAGTCCAGTAAGTAAGCTGCAACAGCTCTGACAAAGTATGTGTAGTTGCATTAGTCATACTGTTAATCGCAAAGGTATTCGCTTCGTCCGGTGGTTTCGAATGCCCTTGGCCTGAAGACTTACGGAAATGACTACTGCCGTGCTACGTTTTCTATACTGAAAGATGACCCATTTTCAGCTATTCCCTTTCTATACGGTTGACACATGTTCTGTCCGCCAGCTCCGATACGACACGACTGTCCGTGAAAGGATGGGGGAAAAGCTCGCAATAAGACCGAAAAAGCAAAAATCCCTCCAAGGAATGTCGAGTAAATATCCGATTCCGTTCAATGTTTTACACCTAAAGTATTCGAATGGGATCATGACGTCGCATGCAATGGAAACCTGGAAAAAAAGTAATTTTTACAATCACTAAACGTCTGGCCGTTGACGTCTGTCAACATTGCCACAGGTAGATTAAATGAATATCCTCTTTTTCAAATCTGTTTCAAACCTAATAATCGGTGTGGGAAAATGTTTTCGTTCTGTACCTTGCTGAGTCAATTAGGGGAAATACAATCTTGCTAAAACAAGGCAGGTTGTAGCTGACCCTACTCTATTCAGTAGAGTTGAGCCTGGTAATCATCTAAAAATTCTATAATGAATGTTGCTATAAATATTTAACGAGGTACTTTCTTTGGACCAGCGAAGGAATTCTGCTTATTTCGGGGGTTTATATGGCAACAAGTGCTCCGTTTGGGAGTCCTTCCAATTCTCGTTTGTCTTTGCTGTGTCTACCCGAACTGAATTTGACTCAAATGAATAGTGCTAACTGTGTAGCTGAACTAAATCTTGTTTCGCGACAGCACGTAACCTACCAAAGTTACTACCTAGCTTGCTAGCTGCAGTTCGGCGCGTATGAGGTCTTTCTGTCATTTTGTCGACCTGGTACCATTGACAGCCATTTTATGTGCGCACATTCCCTGCGCGTGCTCCTATATTTCAGCTCATATAAAACGTTAAAAAAAACTGCTCGGGAACGTTTAAATCGCAAATGGACATTGTATGGCGGGCTCCGAGTGAGACAATGCATGCGCTGGCTCGCACATATATTCCCATCACACGACAACAATGTGTTACAAGGCTGAATCCGACGCCGCCTAGAGGCCAGGGGGTGCAACCAATGATCTACGTTCGCTAACAGTCTCAGGAGCGAGCTTGCTCGAATGACGTGTAAATCTATTTTGCAATCTAAATTTGCAACCATCCACGTTAATATATTTTACAGAATACAAGTCGAAATTGTTGAGTCATTAATACAGAATCCATTTGGTTTCAAATTGAAATAAAAATTGAACAGTAATGAATTTAGTTAGCAAACTGATCGGCCTGCGTAAAGCGCGTGGAACAATGAGAGGCTTAGTTTTTTTAGGCTTGTGAAAGAGAAAGAAACAGAGCTCAAGCTGTCTCCAGGGTAACCGAAGCTTCATCCGGAAGTGCTAATACCTGACTGTTGTTGCTGCTAATAAATATATCTCGATATTTTATATTAGACTAGTCATCTAACATGAATCTTATATCGATTGTCTAGTAGACTACTCTAAACAGGTTTCCGTATTTATACAGTTACTTGTCTAGTTTGCGAACATTTCTTGCTTGCCATACAAAACAATTGCAAGTTAGCAATGTCTGACGTTTCTTGTCAGCACTCGGCTCGCATTTGTGCGAAGGTTAACGTTAATACAGTAACTTTGTCTCAATCAGAATCCGTATGGTGAAAGGATGGATTCATGTTGCTAGCTGGCAAACAAGCAACGGTGCTTATGTTTATGGTTATATCTATATAAAATTGAAACACGCAAACAAGAGCAATTTAGCAATTGAATTACCCGCAAGCTACCATGTTCACGGATGAGACTTTGGAGGCGGTGGGTGCAGAGTCGTTGTGGAGGAAATCGCATCAGTTCGAACACGATTCGGTAAGTTACTTTAGCTAGTAAGCTAAGTTGGCTAACATGCTAAACAGACTGCTAACCACCGCGAGGGCTTTTCTTTGCTTAAATTCTAATATAGCTGAATAAAAAAATATTTAACTAGCTGATGCTGATGTTACTGGAAGGAATAGAATAACGTAGCCAACTAACTACCCAGCACGCCCGGTAGTTATATAGCTAATTAGCTAGTGTTGTAAGCTCATAGTTTGCTGCTGCCAGCTATTATAGTTTGCAGCTTGCAAGCTACCTGAAAAAGTCAATCAGATTGGCCCCTAATGTGGCTTGGTCTTGGTCAACCCAGGGTGTTGTCTGATAATCATGTTTGGTCATATTAGGTGTATTCAGCTGTGTGCCAATGCTGTTAGTTGTCATGGAGCCCATTTGACTGTTGGGGAAGTTTGATGCAGAATTATTGGGCCATAGCAATGTCAAAATCAAAATTCTGTCTTAGGTGAGACACTGCTGTTGAACAAGGTACTTGGCCAGGTAACCCAAATTGCTTAATTAAATATCCAGCTTCCAGGACATGTATGGGGCACATAAAAAATCTAAGTGGGCAAATAAACTTTGAAATGTTTAACAATGTTTAACAATGGACTGGATTCAACCATTTGGTTATAACTTTGACTCACAGTTAAATTATAGGTAATTATTCAGAAATACCTCCTAAAAAAGGAGCACTTGCATTTTATTATGAGTTGAAGTTATGGACAAAGGTTTGTTAATACTTGTATTGAATATGGGTTTTGATTGGAATAACGTGACAAAGTCAGTTTTTGGTTTGTGTCCAGAGAGGCTGTCAAACGGTGCCCCTGGCAACGGCCGAGACTGGAGCTCAGTCCACGTACAGCTCGGAAAGCGGAACCCAGACAGACGTGGATGACCACCTCGTGCACTGCCTACCCACAGACCTAGAGGACCTCCCGGACCCGCCCGGACTGCTGGACTTCCTGCAGCGGGTTGAGGAAACAATGGTCAAGGAGCTGGCCAAGAACGCGCGGAGCCACGCCTTCGATGGCTTCCAGGTCAACTGGGAAGAGAGGCATCAAACGGTGGGGTGGCATCGTTATTCAGTTTACAGCATAGCTTTTCAATTTCCTCATTCAATATGCCAGGGACGTTTCATGGGCTTCTCTGTCGGTGTGTCACGGTCTCCGTCCATCCGTGCGTGCGTGTGTACATGTGTGTGTGCAGGTGTCCTGTGTGCATCGTCTGCAGCACTGTGAGGCGCAGGAGAGAGGCCTGCACGTGACCAGCCTGTCCTGGAATTGCACAGGCTCCGTGATCGCCTGCGCCTTTGGCCGGTGAGCTTTGAACCAATCATTGTGTTTTGTTGCGAAGAGTAAAACCTTTTGATTGGTAAAACAAGTCTGTGATTGACAGCTAATTGTAGCTCCACCCTTTCATTTTCTGAATTGACTGAATTGAAATGTAACTTGACCCCAGCTCAGGTTCAAAGCAGTGAGTCATTGAAAACTGCTCCCTTTTTTGGGCTCCCCCCTGAACGTAAGGAGACCATGAAAGCGATGTCTCCATTCCCTCCCACCCAGGGTGGACGATGGGGACTGGAGCACGGAGAAGGCGTTTGTGTGCACCTGGAACCTGGAGCTTAGGGGTATGGACCCAAGACGCCCCGATGTGGTCATAGACGCTGCCGCGGCCGTGATGTGCCTGGCCTTTCACCCGACCCGCCCCTCCCTCATCACAGGTATAGCACACTAGCTCCTCTCTCATCACAGATAGGACATGCTGGCTCCTACCTCATCACAAGTACAGCAGGGTATCTCTTCCCTCATCACAGGTACGACACGGTAGCTGAGCTATGAGCTCATCAGCACATGAGCTGTGGCCTAACTTACCCCCTGCCTCTCACTCTCACAGGGGGCCTGTACAGTGGGGAGGTGGTGGTTTGGGACACCAGTCGGTCTCAGGACCCCGTTCTGGCTCAGACAGGCATATCTGCAGAGACCCACAGGGATCCTGTCTATCAGGTGCGGCTGCTGCCCTGTCTGTGTGTTCTACTGTTGCCATGGCGGTGGGTGTGTGTGTGTGTGTGTGTGTGTGTGTGTGTGTGTGTGTGTGTGTGTGTGTGTGTGTGTGTGTGTGTGTGTGTGTGTGTGTGTGTGTGTGTGTGTGTGTGTGTGTGTGTGTGTGTGTGTGTGTGTGTGTGTGTGTGTGTCTGCAGGTGGTCTAGGTGTGTATTGATGTGTGTATGTGTGTGTCTGCATATCCGCTGGGAGTGTATTTATGTATGTGTATGCATGCATGTCCATGTGTATGCTTGTGTTTATCTACAGGTGTGCTGGTTGTGGATTTGTGTGTGTGTGTGTGTGTGTGTCTCTCTGCAGGTGCACTGGGTGTGTGTGTGTGTGTGTATTTATGTGTGTTTGTGCATGTGGATGTATGTATATTTATGTGTGTGTACTTATGTGTGTGTGTGTGTGTGTCTGCAGGTACGCTGGGTGCCTGCAGCTCGGGGGGGAGCAGATGGTTCTGAGCGCGGGCACAGGGGGCAGGGTTCTGCTGTGGAGTGTGGGCGAGGCTGGGAGGCTGGTCCTCAGCGCGGGGTATGCCCTGCTCCGCCAGCAGGTGCCCCACAGTGGCACGCTCAGCAAGGTACGCCCCAGGTGTGACTCCGGCAGGTACAACCTACCTCTCCCTGTTTCTACTGTCCTCCAGGTCTTATCTACCTTACCCTATCATCTACCCATAATTCCATATGTTTGAGCTGCTCATTACCCATAACTCCGTCTGTTATAGCTGGCCAGGCCAAGTGTGGTAATAGAAGCAATTAGTGACCCCTAAACCATTTCATCTCACGCCCCCTAAAATAACCACCCTGTGGCCAAGGACCAACACCTCAATGAACTGCTTCAACCCTGATACCTTTATCCTACACCCACCTCAGGCTGCAGTTCAGTGGCTATTTATCATACTAGTACATGGAAGCAAGTCAAGAGTCATACTGTCTTTAAGTACAATCTAGATGTTTAATCTTTAAAGTGATCACAATATTGGCAAGGGTGTGTAAAACAGGGTTTAAAAAAATATATTTTTAAAAAGAATTTGTCTCTGATTTCATCCCATTTTCTCCCAATTTAGTAGCCAATTACACGCTCTATTTTTCATGTCCATCCCCCCCACGTATTATGAGTAGCCCTGTGAACGGCAGTGACAAAGGCGAAGTATCGTCTCCTCCGACACGCTACTCACCAAACTGTAAACCGTAACTCCGGTACTCCAGAGCCACTTCTATACGCAGCAAATTTCCTGTCGGCTTCCCTCCCCCCTTCCCCCTCCCTGGGGCCGACAGCAAATTGCCGCCCCCCTGGTGGCACTCCCGGCCAGAGCCAACTTTGGCGTGGCTGGTGGATCGAACCCCGGTCGCAGTGGCCAGCTTAGAGCGTTGTAACCGCTAGACCACCCGGGAGGCCAGTAAAACAGGCTTTTAAACATTTTTTATCTGAAAGTCTAAAATCTCTCCTTTATGAAATATGAAAATGTAAACCAAATATTCATACTCCTTCATAGACCCCTCGGGGGTCTCTGCTCCATGTGACCTCTCTTCCGTTCACTGCATGTCCACTGTAACTGCCCTTGTCTCTGAGATACACTGTGTGTGTGTTGATTGATTGTCTCCATGCTGTGTCTGTGTAAGTAAGTTTTATTTATTTACGTGTCACCCCTCAATATAATAAATTCAATATGACATGTACATGCTCTCACAGGCCAGCATCAAATGATTAATCTGTGAGGTAAAAAAAAAAATACTGAGGATCGTTAAAAATGAGTTAAGAGACCAGAAGAAATTTAAGAAGAAATTACAACCAGTTGAAGAGAATGTGTGTGTTTGTGTGTGCCCCTTTGGCTGTTGTCAGTTTTTTTCTTACTAATAGTAATTAAGAAACAGCTTTAGAATTTTTTGATTCCATGAATGAATGAATGAATGAATGAATGAATGAGTGTGTGTGTGTGTGTGTACTGTATGTGTATATTTTGTGTGTGTGTGTGTGTGTGTGCACGCGCGCGCGTGTGTTTGTGTATATGCTGTGTGTGTGTACTGTATGTGTATATATTGTGTGTGTGTGTTGGCTGTAATGGTGGTGCATGTGGCCCCTGTAGGCCAGAGGCAGTAGCTGCGTGGGGGTGACGTCGCTGGCTCTCTCCCCCTGGGACCCGGACGTGTTCCTGGTGGGGTCGGAGGGAGGCCTGGTGCTCAAATGCTCCTTCTCCGCCCAGACGGTGGCTGCCACGGCAACCACCGTGACCTCAGAGAACGGGGGCGTGACCCTGCGAGCCCCTGCCAGGTTCTCCTTCTCTCCCCGCTGTGGGCCCGTCCACACCCTGCACTACTCCCCCTTCCACAGGTACCCACACACATCCTGCACTGGACTGAACTCTTATCCCTGCCCTGTGGGTTTCAAATCAGATGTGCGTAGATGTAGCTAGCTACATTTCATATGGAAAACAAGTCAACACAAAATAGTAAATGGTCGGGGGCTGGCGGATGGCCCAGCGGTCTAGTGCACCGCGCTTTGGAGCGGTGTGCGTTGCCCGTCAGAGACGCGGATCGAAACCCGCGTTTCTACCAGACCGGCCCTGGTCGTCAGCCCGATCGGAGGCGGCATTTGGCTGTCCGCCTCCGGGGGAGGGGGAGGGAGAGCCGGCACGAGTCCGCCGAGGAGAAGGTTAATGGAGTCCGTGGAAGATCTCCGTCTCGAAAGAAGGCGGGGAAATAGGTCCAGGAATACGAATCTCGTTCCCGGAGGACGGGCGGCGGACTCGTGAGGGTGGGGAATTGAAAATAAAATAGAGGGTATAATTGGCTACTAAATTGGGAGAAAAACGGGGAAAAAATCAGAAATAAATTTATAAAAAAATAGTAAATGGTCAAATGTATTCATGTATTCAAAATGGTCAAATTTTGAATACATGAATTTTCACGAAAACATGAGGCAACAGTCATGATCTAAAACGATATCATTTTCGCTAACCTCTAATACCCTACAATGCTGCAAGCAACTCGGCTTTGTGAGGTAACCCGTCGTATCCTATAGCTAGCCAGCCTAATATTCTTTGAGGTAAATAAAAGCACATATTTTGTTACCAAACTGATGGACCTGTGCACCCACTGATAGTTTGTTAGGTCAATGATTCCTGTGAGCTGTCTTTATGTATTCTTTATGATAATATCAAACAGGTCCGGGTGAATGCTCATAGCAGCAGCCATCTTGTTTCAAAATACAAGCTGAAAGCCTGCCCACTGAATTGGCTGACGTATTACTCAAGAGTGCACTTTTGTCAAAAATGGGTGAACTTTTTTAGCAGACAACAGAGCATTGTTTTAACAAACGCTGGTCTCTGTCGTCTACGAACACACTACTGAACTGAAAACTAACTGAAAACAACCGCAGAAATGTGTTTTTGACGCGTACCAAAACACCAGTGTGAACGCCCCCTTGTATATTGAAAGGTTTCGGACGCAGCAGTGAAAAGCTGACCCTGTGCTCCCCTGGTTACAGAAACCTCTTCCTAAGCGCGGGTACGGAGGGGCTAGCTCACCTGCACAGCGTGCTCCAGCCCGACCCCCTGCTGTCCCTGCGGGTGTGTGACTCCTACGTGTTCGCCGTGCGCTGGTCCCCAACACGCCCCCTGCTGTTCGCCGCCGCTACCGGACAAGGTACCCCCCCATCATCTCCCTCACTGTGCCCCTCATCCCTGTAGGGGTGCACCTTACTCTACCCCTCTGCAGGCTAGGTGCAGGCTAGGCCCCAGACATCCCTTGATTGAGTCTATGGCTGGGAGTCCACAACGCTGGCACACATTTGGCTTCATCCCACCAGGAGTAGAGTGGGTTTACATCAGACAGCGTTCCTGCATTAGCTCCTCCCACCAATGCTCCCGGCACCCACAGCACTGTCTCTCCTGTAGTACCGTGTGTGGCCTGTAGGGTGTAAAATAGTTAATGCACTCACAGGCGAGTGCATCGGAGGAGTGCACGCACTTCAGCTGCAGTGGCGATGCCAGAGCGCAGTGCAGAGAGGCGCTTAAAATGGGAGAAAGAGGGAGGAAGGTAAAGGAGATAAAGATGAAAATAACTGTATGAGGAGAGAGGGAGGGAGAGAGCTAGAGAGAGGGTGAGAGGAAGAGAACCACTGTGTGGAATTTGGCCTGGAGGCTGAGATGGAAGTCTTGCCTATTTATTTCCACAGTTACTGATAAAAAAACGGTCATCGTGTGAACGGAAAAGAAGCCTTCGTTTATTCCGCCCCCATTTTGCTGAAAATGGGTCGACCCCCTGCCTTAAGCAGGCACATTGTTTTTCAGTTACAACAGGCTCACACAAGCCTCTGCTTCCAGTTCTGCAGACATGCTGATTCACTCCTGACCCCCCCCTTCTGGGTGTAAAATGGAGGATGAAATGTAAAATGTGTCCTTTTGTGTCCTCTCAGCTCAAGTGGATTACACATATTGAGGTTAAAAAATAGGAGTGCGTATATTCTAGTAATATCAATTACATCTGTGAGAGATCTATGCCCAAAAAATATATAAATGACATTTTGAGGCTAAAGATTCGAACATTTCTGCATACTGACTGTATGAGTGAAATGTGTTATTTTTTTAGCAAGCTTTACATAACAAACTCCTAAATGTCACCCTAGCAGTACAGGTTTATTACACAGGTATGGCAAATCTGTGCCTGTGTGGTCAGTAAGGCCAGCAAATCCACAGAGATCTTACAGGTAAATAAAGGAAACACTTAAGGAAATTTAAGGGTTCCGGTGGCTCTGTAATGGTGTGGGGTGCATTTTCCTGGTATGGTTTAGGTCCACTCAACCCCTTAGAGGGCAAGGTAGACACCAATAAATACAAAGCCATTCTGAGTGATCACCTTTATCCTATGGTGAAGCATTTCTATCCTGATGGGAGTGGTCTTTTCCAGGATGACAATGCCCCATCTACAGGGCACGAGTGGTCACTGAATGGTTTGATGAGCATAAAAACTATGTAAAATATATGCCATGGATGTCTCAGTCACCAGATCTCAACCCAATTGAATACTTTTGGGAGATTATGGAGCGGCGCCTGAGACAGCATTTTACTTTTTATGGAATTTTTCCTGGAAGAATGGTGTTGCATCCCTCCAATAGAGTTCCAAACAATTCTAGAGTCTATGCCAAGGCACATTTAAGCTGTTCTGGTGGTTCGTGGTGACCCAACGGCCCATTAAGACACTTTATGTTGGTGTTTCCTTTATTTTGGCAGTTACCTGTACATTCAAAAGTTTCATGAAATATCCAAGTTCAACATTTTCTTTTCGTAGAATGACGAGGCTAAAGCTGAGCATTTCAGCAAACTTCAATCTGGCCTTTGGAGAGCTACATGGTCTGCTGGTTTTAGTTGTTACTCAGCACTTAACTGATCAATTAATGCAGTTGATTACACAGATAACTCACCTCACCTGGGTCTTATTGGGTCTGAACTGGTTGCTGATTTTAAGCTGTAAACAGATTCAGATGGAAAGGGTTCATTTTGGCATGTGGCTCTATGTTTCTACCTTCAGGCACGGTGCAGATTTTCGACCTGGGCCAGAGGTCCCTGCGCCAGGTGGCCACGATCGATCAGACCACTGGGGGGCGCCCTGTGTACTGCCTGGAATTCAACCCGCGGCAGAGCAACCTGCTGGCTGCTGGGAACGCTGACGGCACTGTTAACGTCTGGAGCCTGAGCGCAGAGCTCACGGAGCAGGGCCCCCGAGAGGCTGTGCAGCTGGAGCAACTGGCCAACCAGCTGGCAGAATGAGGGGGGCAGGTCTGCACAGCTGGCCAATGAGCTGGCAGATCTGAGTGACTTGGATAGCCCCCTCCCCTAATGAAAATCACATTAAACAAAAGCCAAGAGGAATATCTTCACCTTAAACCCAGTTTGTGGAGAATAGGCCAGGGAGCTTGTTCCCTCACTTTCAGTGCATACAGCCGTAGAAAGGGACTGTACTCCAGATTTCAGCTACTGTACATCTGCTGAGCAAATAACGCTAAAGCTAAAGCTCTGCAATACAGAGTGCACCCTGGAGCCTGCCGAGATCAGGGTTTAACAGCGGTCAAATATCCCATCTGCACTGTGTCAGTTTAAACAATGTTTCATATTGGGGATGGCAATGCACTAAATGCATCCATTTTGTTGTTGTACTGAAATAAATGGAATGAAAAAGGAGGAGTGCTTTCGAAAGATTGAATGAATCCACACGAGACCCAGGTTTCAATCAGAGGCGTTTTAATTAAGCACACCACACGTTTCAACCCCACCCCCACCCAAAAGCTGTCCCGCTCAACAAGGGCGTTAACATCAAGTGAAGCGCTTCAACAGCTACAACACTGCGGCAAAGAGGCTGACACATGGTTTACTGCGCAGACAGACAGACAGACAGACAGACAGAGCTGGAGCTAGTGAGAGAACCATGCTAAATAAGCTGTGTGGGGGAAGCGTCCCGATTGGTCGCTGGTGGGCCGGGTCAGTTGACGAACAGTGAGCGGGTGAACTCGATGAAGTCGAAGGAGGAGGGCGTTTCACGGCCTTTGCTGTCCAGGTAGGGCTTCATGTGAGAGATGCAGTAGTCCGCTTGATCCTTCGTCAGGTTCTGGGGGACAGAGACAGAGACAGACAGAGAGACCACAGGGTTAAAATGATGTTATCAAACCTTTATCTACCATTCTTCCCGGCTTGGAGAAAATAGGTTTGCTGGCCCCTCCAATCTCTCAGACGAGCACGCCACGGGACACAGGTGTGAGCACCTGGCCAGCTCCTCCTTGGTGACACAGGTGTGAGTACCTGGTACAGCTCCTCCTTGGTGACGTAGGGTTTGTTCTGTGCGCTCAGGGCTCGGAAGGCACTCTCAATCTCCTCACTTGACTTCACGTTCTCCGTCTCCCGGCTGATCATGAAAGCCATGTACTCCTGCAGGGGTACCTGCCCATCCCTGGAGGGAGGGGGAGGGGGAGTGAAGAAGGAAGGAAGGGAGGGAGGAGGGAGGGAGGGAGGGATGGAGGGAGTAAGGGAGGTAGTGAATGAGGAAGGGAGGGAGAGCGAGACATTGCATCTACATGTCAATTTCCATTTTGCAGCCACTTTTTTAAGGCCACTTTAAATGTATTCAGCGAAATACTCAGTTTCAGATTCGTGGGTAAATTATTCCACTGCACTGCTGCACTGTACATCAACGTGTTTTTGCCCATCAGACTTTTGAAATGAATCAGTATAAAATCAATTGTGCTGCCTCTAGTAAAGCGGCTATGGGTATCACCTACCAGTGTGAAGTAATTAATTAAATAGTTTGGCACCTGACTTTTAACAATTTTATAAGTTATCAGCATTTTACTATAAATAGATAGTTTTTCCACCGTTAACCAATTGAGTCCAAATGAGTATGTGGATGGACCTTTAAAATGACCCGAATCAATTTATTTTGTGCCGTTTGTAGTTTGTTTTTGAGATGCTGTGATAATCCTGTGTACCAGGAGATGGCAGCATAATCGAAATGACTCTGGACTAGGGCTCCTGCAAGTGTGTAAAGAATTAAGCTGTCCAAAAAGGCAGCCTTTCTAGCTAGGAACTTAATTTTATAATTAATTTTAGTGAGGGCCTTTAAAGCCATATTCTCACCTGTAAAAACGTATCCAGAATACAACGTAGATAATTCACACTATCCAATCTAATCTGGGGAACAACCTTAATCTCAAATAAATCTTGGAACAAAAGTCTTCAGTCTTCCCAAGTGGAGGGATAATCTATTATCTGATAGCCATTTACATACATTTTGAAGCTCATCACTAAGTGTGTTCTCTACCACAATTTTATCTCTATGTGATACTAACAAAACTGAATCATCAGCATATAAAAAAAGGTTATAGGAGGTGGCTGCTTTGAAGTCATTTATATATAATAAAAAGAATAACGGACCACGGATGCTCCCCTGAGGCACCCCCATTCCATAGTTATTGACTCAGAAAGAGTACCATTAACATTACCATTTGAGTACGGTTACATAAATATGAATGTACCCACTTAAGAGCCAACTCACCGAAACCAATGGCCCTTAATTTCATTAGTAAAATACCATGGTCCACTGTATCGAATGCTTTCTGCAAATCCAACTTGACCATACCACAACATTTTCCTGCATCCACTTCCCTTCTGATAAGGTCAGTTAGATACAGCAAGCATGTCTCAGTAGAATGTGTTTTTCTAAAACCAGACTGCAGCTCATATAAGAGGTTATTATTTAAAATATATTCATTTATCTGATCCTGTGCAATTCTTTCCATTATTTTAGACAGAGCACTTCAAATAGATACTGGTCTATAATTACCAGGATCACATTTGCTGCCTTTCTTATATAGTGGAACTACCCTTGCCATTTTAAACTCATCTGGAAAATGTCCTGACTGAATGGACAAATTAATTGTATGAGTAATACAAGGTGTGATCACTTCTGCAGCATCTCTAAGAAATCTAGCCGGTAAAAGATCTAGACCTTGGGTAGGACAAAAGAGTTTGGCTTGATTCCCAATTTAGAATAGAAATCCTGTATGTGGTTTTCACCATACACACCCAAAAACTGAGGGAGATTTTCAACCAATTTTTTTGCAATTGTAGCCCCTGCCCAGTCTGTGAGTACTTACCTGTTGGGGTCCACAGCATCCAGGATGGACTCGAACTCCACGTCGGACTCTCCCTCCTCCACCATGGGCAGGTCGTAGCCCAGAGAGCGCAGGCAGGACTTAAACTCCTGGTGGTTCAGACGGCCAGACTTCTCCTTGTCGAAATGCCTGTGTCGAAATGCCATTATAAAATCCACTATAATGTAAAACAGTTCCTTCTCACCTCCACAGAGCCACCAATTACATATTAAACCACACACAATCCCTTTCACACCTCAGCTGAGCTCAAATGCCTCCAGAATGGAGCAGAGTCACACACAGAGACACAGACTCACTTGAACATCATGCTGAACTCTTTCAGAGCTTCCTCTGTGACTCCAGTGGTGTTCCTGCAGGAGAGACAGCATTATGAGTTTGCATTGCACAAAAACCATACCAGATCATCTGACATACAGTGCTGTGGGTGGTGTGTGTGTGTGTGTGTGTGTGTGTGTAGCAGTGCGACAGCATGTGTGCTTGTGTCTCTATCGAACTAACTGTGTGTGAGTGAGAGTTAGACAGTGTGGCCGTACACATATGTGTGCATCAGGATCTCTATTTTTGTGTGTGAGGTCTATTGTGCATGTACCTTTGACAGTGCTAGCCCCACTCACACACACCCACACCACACACAGACACAGATGTATGTGCACAAACACACACATGCGTGCACACTCACACACTCACACGCTCTCTCACACACACTCTCACACTCTCTCTGGCACACACACACACACACACAGACCTGGCCTGGATCTGTTGTTCCAGGTTGTGCTGCATCCTCATGCCCAGCTGGTCCAGTTGGTCCCACTGCTGAGCTAGGCCCACAGTGCTGTGTTCTGTGTATTTATTATCCAGTATCAGAGCCTCCTCCATCGCTGCTCCCAGATCTTCAATCTTCTTCAGCTGGCTGCGCATGGCACGGATCTCCTGGTGCTTACGCTGCCGACACACACACAGGGTCAGAGTGGAGAACAGACAGCAATAATCTTCTGAGGGCCTGACACCAAACACCGTTCAGATGACATCATTATCCTGTGCCCTGGACATTATTGTTATTATTATTACTGTTAAGAATGCTAATCATTATCAGAATTATCATGATCTATTAATTTGGCACTTGCACTTGTATCAGTGATTTACAGAGCGTGTCGTTTAGATAATTTGTGCGATCAGTCCTTCACACAGGTAAAAGCAAATGATAACTAAGCAGGAACTGGTATTTTAAATAATTCTTGGGGGTTTTATACCCTGCAAGCTACGCAGAATAAGGGCATCTGCCCAGCAAACAAACGAGTATAGAACAACCAGTCTCATCATTACTGCACTCCTCCATTTCATCAGCCTGTCCCTCTTTCTCTCACCTTAGTGGCCTCCAGCTGTGATTCCAGGCCTCCAGACTCCTCCACCATACAGGATCTGTACACGCACGCACACACACACGCACACACACACAAATAACGGTGAGAAGGATTGGTAGGCATGTCCCACATTTACAACACCAGAAACCACACCCACCCATGGCCACACCCATTCCACCTGATTGGTCAGAGAAGTGGGTCCCTTCACAAAGGTTTAAAAAATAAATAAATAAAAAATGGAAAAACCGCATAATACAACCTGCTTAAATGAAGGTACGTTTTTGACTACGCCTCCGGCCCATTACAACTGCCTGTCCATGATTTCCACAGCTGCTTTCAGTGGAATGGCCAATCTGGTTATATTATATCTATGGGTCTCTCAACTATCACTCTCAGGACCCACTTTCTGTGTTGGTTTTATTCCTAATAAAAGGCACCTAGTGCTGCTCCCATCGCCAATTAATACCAATGAAACTTCAGTAAACCTTTCTATGAAGAGTCCCTACTTAAGCCTTCATAGGTAGTGCATAAACATTCATGAACATTTAAGCCAGCCTACAGACTCCCACAGGGTGTGCTGTGTCACCATCTGTAACATCCATATCACCCACTACGTTATCATTCATGACATCACATATCAGAATGTTATGGTAATGTCACTTAGGATATGAATGTCTATATCTCTGCAGTCTGATGGGTGGTGTAGATTTTCACAAATGTTTATGTAGCTCTTATGAGAAGTGTAATGTATTACTTGTGAAGACTTAATGTATTTTTTATGCAGGACCCTTCAAACAAAGTGTTACTGAAAGTTTTGGGCTGTGGCACTGATCTGTCCATGTCCTTGTGTTGAGCTTGGTTTGAAACACACTCACGCCTGGTCTCATTCTCAATGCTGAGTGACGAGACAGTTAAAATACAGGTCAAATTAATTTTCAATGAACAGCCCCAGGTGTCTTTTAATAGGTCTTAATTGGTTTGTTAGGGCCGTAGAGGTCAGGTGACATTAAAGCAGGGTGTTCACCATGTTGCTGGGTGCCGGTAGAGGAAAAACAGAAACCAAAACTTTAAAACCACGCATTGGAAGCAAGTAGCATGTGTGTTTCGTGTGAGTGTGAGTCCCAAACCAGCTGACCTGAGATCAACCTCCACTATCAACTGACTGCTCTGGCAACTGAGGCTCAGGGTTGACCTCGGAGTGTGAGAATGGACGTTTTGTTTTTCCAATAATGCACTAGGTTCCCCAGGCTCAGTGACTCACAGTGCATGCTCACAGGAAGCCAGCCCATCACCATGGTAACCCACCCCATGCCAAGTTAGGGCATCAGCGCCCAGAGGTGGAAACTGCCTCAAGTTTGATTTCACACACAAACAAACTGCCTGTGTAGGTTGCCAGTAATGTACACTAGCAGCCCAAAAACTTCCAGTCCCTCAGCACCTATAGAAACCCACACCCAAGCACGGCCTTGAACTGCATGAGCTGCAGAATAAACCTGAAGCCCTTTCTCAGAGTTCTGCTCAGGTAATTCCCAGGTGGGGCACTGCCGTTGTACCTTTGAGCAAGGCACTTAACCTGAAGTTCTTCAGTAAACATCCATTGTATTGTACAGTAAGGTAAGGTAAGTTATGCAAGTCGCTCTGGGTAAAAGTGCTTGTCAACTGTCTAGATGTAAATATAAATAACACCCTTTATCAGTGTGCTGAGATTGTGACAGGATGACGGCCTTTATCAGTGTGAGCGTGTGAAGGCGTGCTTTATGGAGGGTGATGTGGTGATGAGTCAGCTATCATGTTCACATGACCTAAACCCCATTGAGGGCCTCCAGGGCAGAACCAAGGAGTGTGCTGGTAGCTCAAGACTGCAGGGAACGTGCAGGTGATATGGAGGTGTGACGCTAACAAGGCATTAGCAAAGTATTAAACAACCGATTTACAGTGTGTACGTCATGTATAATACCATAATCTAGTTTTACATTAAGAAGCTATTTGCATTCAGGCAAGTAAATCTTTTTGACTGCTCGTGTGTGTGTATACAGTATATATCTGTAGCCTGTTCCTGAATCAGAAAAGCAGTTTCCATCCCCTGAATTTTGTGCACACAACCCCATAAAACCAAAAACACTGTACCAGGTGGGAAAATAAAAGGACCATCATACACTCCTTAGTACAGTGCTTAAGTAGGTAGCCCTGGAGCAGTAAAGCAGTTGGATCGGGAGGTAAACCCAGTTTCAGGAAGCCAAAGTGCAGTGAGAGTTAAGAGAGGAAACAGAGAATACACAGAGTCAACATGGCGGGCTGGGTTGAGGGGGAGGTTTAGACTGAAGTTCTGGGGTTCAAGAGGGAAGATGCATCCTAGAGCATGTGGGTTTTAGAGGGGGAGTGAGCTGGGACAGGGGGTGCGAAGGGAAAAGGGGGCGAGGTCTAAAGCATCCAGGAAACAGGAATTAAAACCTTCCAGAGAGGTCGTCATCGACTTCGTACTGATAGACATGGATAACCCGCCGATAGGCTATGCTATTCAGAGAAGGAAGGAAGGAAGGAAGAAAGGAGAGGAGGATGAGGAGGAAGAAACAGTGAATATCAATGGAGACAGGAGAAAATAATTAGAAAACTCACAGACAAGGAAATAGAAAATAATCTTTAAAAAAAAAGAAACCCAACCCAACTCTGTTGAGAGCGATGAAGAACATGAGATGAAAGGAGAAATGTTTGGGGGAGGGTAGAGGGGGGACTGTTCACATAAATAATTTGGGGTTCAATGCAACATCAACCAGGGAAATGATCGCCACACTGCATAGAGAGGCTGTCCTTCGGTTTCCCACTGTAACACTTAGAGTCAGCCATCTTGTGATCCTAAGGAGCCATTGGATTGGTCGCGGAGTGACATAATTAGTGACCCTCTTCCAATGACATCAGACCCAGGTGGAAGGAAGAACCCCTTATTGCAAGCTGTCCCCATACCCGATTACCCACAAGTACACTGATCTAATGTGGTAACTCCAAATCCCCCCCTGATTTCCCTTCCATGTTGATAAAAGGATGCATTTACAGAAAGCACAACACAACAAAACACACAAAGCAGAAAAGAGAGAAAACTGATCTTAACCCATCGAGGAGGTACGTCCTTATGAGGGAGGGGGGTCCACATCCCAGGGGAGCAGGACACACGCAGGGCAGAGCAGGGAGAGGGGGAAAGCAAGAGAGAGAGAGAGAGAGAAAACAATGGTTAAAAAACACACATCAGACTGCAATATCAGCTTCACAGCAGCCACGTGTACACAGTGAAGGACCAGAACGCTAACCGCTCCTCAGTGTAGCTCTACAGAGCCCCCTACCTGGTCTCCTGCAGCCAATGGTGGAAGGTATTTGCGTGCTGCGCAAACTCCTGCCGCAGTTTATCATTCTCCTCCTGGCGGCGCTGTTCCTTCTGCAGCTCTAGCTCTCGCTCCTGAACACACCACAGAAGAAGAATATAGCTTCAACTCTTTTCACTGACGAGATAAGATAATAGGATGGCAAGCCACGCTACAGTACAGAAACAAGGAGGACCAATCTCTCATTCTCTGGCAAGAGACTCCGCCCTCACCCTGCCCTGCCCTGCCCCAAGCCCCCACCCCAAGCCCTGCTCATTCCCCAAAGTCCCACTCCAAACCCCACCCCGCTACGTAACACACACCCCAGGCCCTCCCCAAGTTCCACCCCAAACCCTGCCCCACCTCCCCTAAGCCCCACCCCTGGCCTTACCCTCACTCTGCCCCCAAGCCCACCCCCAGCCCTCACCCCACTCCCCCAAAGCCCTGCCGCTGCCCCCGGCCCTCACCTTGATGATCTTCTGCAGGTTGCGCCAGGTCTCCTCCAGGGCCTCCATGGTGAACCAGGTGTAGGGGTTGGACAGCACTTGGTACCCGCGGATCTGGCGGTCCAGCTCAGCCAGGTGGCTGAAGTCGGCCTCGGCGGAGCTGAGGGAGGAGTGGAAGGCCTGGTGGGCGTCGCCCAGCGCCCGAATCTCCTCCAGCGAATTGCAGCGCACCGGGTCTGTCAGATCCTCCTCCGCGATTCTCGAACCAGCTGTTGAAGGCCGACGCCTTCTTGGCGAAGGTCAGGAAGAGGTCCTCCACCTGGACACAAAGACAAACTGTGAGGACACGCCCCCGTCCACTTTCAGTGTGGCGTAACGGGGGTTTGTACTGCAGCCGTCACTATCCGCTTGGCGCCAAGAGATACGGTTGGCTCACTGACCTAAAGCCCAAAGTGGCCAGCTAAAGGGAATGGATCACACTGTTATTCAGGCTCAAAGGGTGTACACAAACACACACTCACCCACACATGCACACACCCACACTCACGCACCCCCACAGACACGCTCTCATCCACACACACACACACACACACACAGCTCTCACCCACCCACACACACACACACACACACACACACACACACAGACACTCATGCACATGCTCTCATCCACATACACACTCAGACATACATACACACACACTCACACACACACCTTCCTGAAGTGCTCCTGAGCCTCCAGGAGTTTGTTCTTGCGGGTGGTGGAATCGGCGAGCAGCTGGCTCCAGCGCTTGATGAGGGTGGCGTGGCGGGCCTCTATGGCGCGGGACTGCACGTGTTTGGCCGCCAGCAGTTGGTCTTTCAGCGCTGTGATGTTGGTGATGCCCTCCTGCTGGAACGCCTGCAGCCCCGCGTCAAACGTCTCCTGTGGGGTGGGGTGGGAGGGGAAGAGCAGGGGCAGGGTGGAGTTAGGATGTACAGGGTGGCGTGGGGTGAGGAGGAGTCGATTGTGGAGGGATGGGGTGGGGTGGGGCAGGGCAGGGTGAGGGTGAGAGATGAGGAGGGTAGAGGGTGAGAACAGAAGCAGAGTCAGACAATCGGCTTGACCTCAGAAGCCAGAGCAGGCCTGATCTTGGAAGGGCCGCCTGTTAACTGCCGGCACACAGAGAACATGCAGACAGGTGCATCTGGAGGTTCGGACAGGTGAGTTTACCTGCTTGGTGAGCAGGGTCTGCACAGAGGAGAGGTCACGCCCAAAATCATCCGTCTTCAGGCTGTTCTCTTTCTCCCCTGATGAAACACAAAGCCACAAATGTGTCTGGGAATAGTTGCAATTATTAATGGCTCTCCTTGAAAAAACCCCACATAATTTTACTATCCTGGAGAACATGACAAAGGACACAACATTTTTTGCTCTGTTACCTACCAGAAGAAGACATAAGTAATTGGGAAAAGTACAACACTGTGGAAATGTACGTTCTGTACTGTCATACAGCACCAGAAACTCCTGTGGTTAAGAAGCAGAGAGGATGGGAGGAGCGCAGGAGCAGAGTATCTGGTTACAATGCTGAATGTGTGGTGGCTCACCGATCCAGGACTCCACCACGTCGGCCTTCCACTTGAACTGCAGGAAGGCAGAGTTCTCGTCCAGCTTGGCCTTCCTCTGCGCGGCGGCGCGCTCCAGCTCCGCCACACGCCCGAGCAGCGCCTTCATACGCGCTGCGATGTTCTCCACATGGTGGTTGTCCTGCCAACGCCGTCATATCAGTGCCACACGGGATCAACCAATGTGTGCATTTGTGTGTGTGTGTGTGTGTGTGTATGTGCGTGTGTGTGCATGTGTGTGTTTGTGTGCGTGTATGTGTGTGCGTGTGTGTGTGTGTGCATGTGCGTGTTTGTGTGCGTGTATGTGCATTTGCGTGTGTGTGTGTGTATATGTGTGTTTGCGTGTGTGTGTATGTGTATGTATGTGTGCGTGCCTGTGTGTACGGTTGTGTGTGTGGATATGCATTTGCGTGTGTGTGTGAGTGTATGTGCATTTGCGTGTGTGTATGTGTGTGTGTGTGTGTGTGTGTGTGTGTGTGTGTGTGTGTGTGTGTGTGAGCTGAGCTTTACCTTCTTAACAAGCTCCTCCCCATTGGCGCACACGTCGTTGACTCGGTCCCTGTGTACAGTGAAGTCGGTCTCAAACGCCTCATGCTTCTTCAGTAAGCCCTGTGCCAAAAGAGCATTGACACAGTAAGCTCTGCACCCTGCGGTGCGTACAGACACACAGCAGGGCGTCAGTCATGGCGGAGTGCGCTCACCTGCACAGCGGCCAGCGTGTCTCCGTAGTCCTCGCTCCCCACCAGGTTCAGCTTCTCATTGATCCACGCCTCCTCCTCCTCCACGTTTGCCACAAACTGCTGATACTCCAACGACTCCTCCAGCCTCCTACCCCTACACACACACACACACACACACACAAGTATCATTACTGAATTATTATTAATATCATTATTATTATTATTATTATTCGAGTTACAACCTTAAGAACATGAATATTAATAAGCACATCACTTTATAGGTAGGACATTGGGTATCAGGTAAACAGGAAGTTGAGTGTTGGGCAGACAGGAAGTTGGATATCAGGCAGACAGGAAGTTGGGTATCAGGCAAACAGGAAGTTTAGTGTTGGACAGACAGGAAGTCGAGGGTCAGGAAGATAGGAAGTCGGGGCAGACAGGAAGTTGGGTAGTGCTGTATCTCACCGAGCGGCAGCCAGGTCCTTCAGCTCCTGCCAGCGCTCCACGAACAGGGCCAGCCTCTGCTGGATCTCTTCCCGCCCAATGGTGTTATCATCCAACATCTTCCTCCCCGTGTCCAGCACAGACTGGGGACAGACACACAAAGCTGGACATGTGACCGGAATGCTGCAGGTTGGAGTCCCAGGTTGTGCACTGCTGGGGTACCCCCTTGAGCAGGGCGCTTATCTGAAAGGCTTCATTGAATACAAAGCGGTGCACATGTGCAGTTTTAATACAGACCAGGCAAATCACACTGGAACAGGAGATAAAGTGTGAATAAATCATTTGCCAGAGAGATGTAGGCAAGGGACTGTAGGTTCATTTGCTTTAATGTGGTTTTAGGAGTGTGCCTGTTTGCCTGGGACAGGTGAGAGGTGTAATTTTGGGGTGTGCCCGTTTGACTGGGACAAGTGAGAGGTGTGGTTTAGACGCCGGTGAGGGGGTATGGCTTTGGGGCCCACCTGTATGGCTAGGACAGGTGAGAGGTGTGATTTTGGGGCCCACCTGTATGGCTAGGACAGGTGAGAGGTGTGGTTTTGGGGCCCACCTGTATGGCTAGGACAGGTGAGAGGTGTGGTTTTGGGGCCCACCTGTATGGCTAGGACAGGTGAGAGGTGTGGTTTTGGGGCGTACCTGTATGGCCGGCTCATGGGTGCCCAGCTCAGTCTCAAGTCTCTTGTGTTTTTTCCGCAGGTTCTGAACTCCAGTCAGATCACGCCCATAGTCCTCTGAGCTCACCAACAGCTGCTTCTCTCTGCACAGGGAGATGGGGGCATGAAACCTCACATTTTCATATTGGTGCTGAGCTGTATGTGGAAAGCCACCACTCTCCAATAGGGTCAGAGCCTTTTCTCAAACCTTAAACAAAAACAAAATCTGCATGGGGCGCTGAGTTTGGCTTGTGAAAATCCACAGATCCACACTGATGGCAACCAATAAAGACACTTAACCAGGGTTAATGAAAGGACAGCCTGTGATTTGGTGCCATATAGGAAGTAAACTAGCCATTTAAACAAATGGAGCTGCTTAATTTCTGTTTGGCACCAAAGCATGGATACATCACAGTCTGTCCTAACCCTCTTTCATTAACCATACATTTAACAAGGTGGCTTTGCTTTGCCCCTGGACCTCAGGGGGCGCTCGTGCACTCACTTGATCCAGGACTCCTCGTCGTCCAGGTCCCTGAAGAACTGGTGCAGGCGGTGGGACTCGTTGAGCCTGCTGCGGCGGCTGGCGCCCATGCTCTGAATTTTGGCGAAGCGGGCATTGACGGCGGTCCTCTTCTCCTTCACTAGCGTGGTGTCGAAGGAGTCACTCGTCATCAGGCTGTCGGCCTGGCTGTTCAGGTCCTTCAGACGCTCCTACGGCACGGGGGCGAAGACTATCACTGCAGCACAATCCACCAGCAACACTGATCTCAGATCAGCTCAACGCGTGAGCAGCTTTGTGAGTGATCAATACTCACAGTCAACAACACTGATCTCAGATCAGCTCAACATGTAACCAGATCTGTGGGTGTTCGCTATGCGCCCTCAGCAACATTGATCTTAGATCAGTCCTTGACAAGTAGCCAGAACAGTAACCATTCCCTGTTACTGCTCACAATACTGATATCTGAAGGTAGTAAAAGGAGGAGAGGGAGCTGTCTGGTAGCTAGAGTGTGGGATTAAAAACCATCTAATCCATGCTACAGGATTGCGGTCACAACCCCCTTTGTCCTCACTGGCTGTGACCGCAATCACAATCTGCAGCTTGAAGGCCTGAATTGACCAGTCAGACCAGTCAGGGGAGGTGAGAGTCAGGGGAGATGTAGGCAGGGCATGCTACCTCGTGAGCAGAAATATCAGCCTCCAGGAGCTGGTGCTTCTTCAGCAGATTATTGACCGAGGCCAAGTCTTTCCCATAATCCTCGGAGGCAAGCAGGGCCTCCACCTGGGACAGAGAGAGACAGAGATGGAGAGAGAGAGTGAGAGAGTGAGATGGAGAGAGAGAGAGATGGAGGGAGATGGAGAGAGAGAGGGAGAGATGGAGGGAGATGGAGAGAGAGAGAGAGAGTTAGATGGAGAGAGAAGGGGATAGAGATGGGGAGGAGAGGGAGAGAAATTGAGAGAGAGGGATAACAGCATATTATCCCAGTATTACTCTATAAAGATTTGAGCCAAAGACAAAATGCAAATAAATACTGTACACATATTTCTAATCCACTGTGAAAGGGGAAAAGGTGTTTCTGTAATCATGTCATTTTTCTGAACACAGAACTTGAATTAAAAGTAGAGTTTAATCTGTGGAGCGTGGCTCCTCTTGACCAGTATCAAGCCGCGTTTGCAAGTTTTCTCTGTTCTAATAAGTTACTAGATGTTTATTTATACATTTTATATACATTTATATAAACGTTTATTGTAATTTATGAATCTGCTTCACCTCGGACAGCCAGAAGTTGAAGTCCTTGATGCCGGTGTTGAAGTTTTGCTGTCTGTTTGCTTCTTTCAGTTTCTGGCTCTTCTCAGCCGACTTGTGGACCAGGAACTGCCACTGCTCGTCCAAGGCACTGAGACGCACCTGAGAGAAAGAGACACACAAAGCATAGCGGTTTCAACCACCAGCCACAGTTCAAAACATCAACCACAACTCAGAACAGCAACCGCATCACTCAATACATCAACTGCATCAATCACTGGACGTGCCCAAACCAGGCAGCCAAAGCATAAGGTCATGTTCTCAAGAGATACAATCAGTTACTGAGGGAATTAATCACATCTCACAATTGGTCTACTCTCCGATGGTAGCATATAGCGCATAGCATAGCCTGACTATTGTAACTACAGTACTCCCTGGTGCTACGCTATCAAAATAAGGAACTCCACTAGAGCTGCTCCACTAGAACTATAGATACAGAACCTGTATCAGGTTGTAATGTATAACACACACTCTCACACTTGCACAGGCACACACACTCCCACACAGAGCAGGTTTGACCCCCAGTGTTGTTACGTTACCTTGACGGCATCCTCGCTTCCAGCGCAGGCTCCCTTCTGAATGAGGGAGTTGCCGGTGTCGATGACGCCGCGGATGCGGTCAGCGTTGGCGTGCAGCTCCGCCTCGAAGGCCTGGTGCTTCTGGTGTTTGCTCTGTTCAGCCACGGCGAGGCCGGGAGAGACCGTCAGAGACACACGAACTACACAACCAGCTTATAGAACAGCTGTAACGTGTTATGAACACAACCAGCTCATATGGCAGCTAAAATGTGTTATTAACACATCAGATCATAAAACAGCTATAATGTGTTATTAACACATCCGCCAAATGATTTTGGCAGATTGATTGTGGTTCATGACTATATTGCTAACATGCCATGCAAATTTCTCCAGTTAAACTCTGACAAAACTGAAGTCCTGGTCATCGGTCCGGAAAGGATCCCTCGACCAATTCAAATGTATGTCGGGCCGCTGTCTGCAAAAGTTAAGCTGGCCTCGAGAAACTTAGGAGTGATCTTTGATCCTACTCTATCTTTTGAGCAGCACACTAAGTTGCTTGTACAATCATGTTTTTGCCATCTTAGAATCATTGCAAAAATGTGATTTTCCCTGTCCTCTGCAGACACAGAGAAAATGATACATGCTTTTATGTCTTCTCGCCCTGACTACGGCAATTCCCTATTTAGCTGCCTGAACCGCCACTCTCTGGCACGGCTCCAAGCAGTCCAAAGTTCCACTGCTAGGCTTCTGACAAGGACAAAATGTAGGTCACACATCACACCTGTTTTGGCCTCTCTACACTTGCTGCCACTGAGGTTTAGAGTCAATGTTTTTAAGTCTTGTCTTAAAACTTACTTTTATATCTAAAAATGTTTTAGCATTTAATTGTATACTTTGATGGTTGTATTTATCCTTTATAGAAAATAAACCCTGTATTTATCTATTTATAGGAAAGCTCTATACTTCCACCGGTGTTGGTGGTCAATTCCATTTCAGTTCAGTCAATTCTGGAAATGAATTGCAATCCAATTCATGAATTGAAAAGTTCCCATAATGTTTTAGCTCTCCCACACGAGACAGGCCACCAGGGCCCTGGAGCCAACTGCGTGTCCATGGACACGGCAAAGACAAGGACAGCACATGCGTGACGGTACCACACCCACACACACACAACCACACACTTACCAGCAGTTTGGACAGCTAGAAACAGACAAAAAAAGAGACAGAGTGCATCAGTTTCTCACTAGGGAAAACCTCTGCTTTTTCACCGTTACACTGGGAAAAACATAGTCAAAGTGAATCGATTAATTATACAGCTGGAAACCTTCAATGCAACAAATGAGGGCAGGGCAGGGCCAGGATGGGGGATGGGGGCGGGGCTGGGCCGCACCTGGATGTTGGTGGGGTCCTTGTAGGACTCGTCGCTGGCCGTCTGCAGCTTCTCGCTGATCCACGCCTCGATCTCATCCACGTCACGGCTGAACTGCTGCAGGGTCTGGGACTCCCCCAGCTTGGACCGCTTCTCGATCATCTGCGCCTTCAGCCTCCGCCACCTACCCCCAACCCACCCCCCACAACCCCGCCATCAGGGCATTGCACCTCCAGCCTCCGCCAATATTTTTGTATAAAAGTGGCAATGAACATTAATGATGATATGCTGTATTACCCCCTTAGTGGAATGCACTTGTTGTAAGTCACCCGAGATGATAGCGTCTGATAAATGATGTAATTGTAATTGTAACTGGGTAATAAGTTAAGTATAAGCTCAAAATATCACTCTGGATAAGAGTGTCTGCTAAGAGAATAAATGTATTAGATCTTTTAGATTGAATATACATTGACACCCGGAAATAAAGATACATGAAAATATATATGATGAACATATGAACATGAACACACAGAGGATGGAGATAATGGCAGACATGTCCTTGGCAGAAGTTTGGGATTACGGTCAGGGAGGGTTCTAGGTTCAGGTGTCAGGTGTTCATGAGGTGATTCTGGGTTAGATTGAAAAGCAGGTTCCATGCGAAAGGAAACCGGCAGCACACAGACGCAGGCATGAAGGAGCTCAGGTGTGTGTGGAGGAGGAGCTCAGGTGTGTATGGAGGAGGATCTCAGGTGTGTGTGGAGGAGGATCTCAGGTGTGTATGGAGGAGGATCTCAGGTGTGTATGGAGGAGGATCTCAGGTGTGTATGGAGGAGGAGCTCAGGTGTGTATGGAGGAGGAGCTCAGGTGTGTGTGGAGGAGGATCTCAGGTGTGTGTGGAGGAGGATCTCAGGTGTGTGTGGAGGAGGATCTCAGGAGTGTATGGAGGAGGAGCTCAGGTGTGTATGGCGGAGGATCTCAGGTGTGTATGGAGGAGGATCTCAGGTGTGTATGGAGGAGGATCTCAGGTGTGTATGGAGGAGGATCTCAGGTGTGTGTGAAGGAGGAGCCCAGGTGTGCGTGAGGTTGAGGCGGCTCACCTGTCCAGGACTTGGTCACGGCGGGCAGAGACCTCAGGCTTGGCGTAGTGGTTGGTGCTGATCAGCTGATCTGCAAAAGACTGCAGGGCAGCAATCTTTGCCTCCTACACAGCAGCAGGGTGGGGAGAGGGGGCAGAGGGGGGCAGTCAATCAGCATAAACACACACAGTAGTGGGTAGGGGTCAAGGAGGATCAGTGGGAGGGGTGAGTTGGGTGGGGTCAGGGGGAAGGGGTAAGTAGTGGGTGGGGTCGGAGGGGGGAGGAGTATGGTAGAGGGGTAAGTAGTGGGCAGGGTCAGAGGGGGGAGGGGTGAGGTAGAGGGGTAAGTAGTGGGCAGGGTCAGAGGGGGGAGGGGGGAGGTAGAGGGGTAAGTAGTGGGCGGGGTCAGAGGGGGGATGTAGAGGGGTAAGTAGTGGGCGGGGTCAGAGGGGGATGTAGAGGGGTAAGTAGTGGGCAGGGTCAGAGGGGGAGGGGTGAGGTAGAGGGGTAAGTAGTGGGCGGGGTCAGAGGGGGGATGTAGAGGGGTAAGTAGTGGGCAGACCTGCATGTTGATGGCCTTGTCGAAGTCCTCATGCTTCTTGATGAGCGCCTCCACACTGTCCAGGGAGTCGCCCTTTTCGTCGCTGGCCAGGAAGGCCTCGCGCGCCGCCATCCAGTTCTCCGCCTGCTCACAGTCCCGGTTAAACAGCTGGGGGGGAAGGGGAGGGCACACGGTTAGCCTGCACCACACAGCACAACATCTGCAAGGTGCTTATTCTTTGCTAACTGTTGTGTACTACAGGTGCAGGTAATTCTGATAGTTACATCACGCCCACTGTATTCAGTGTTGGAGCGTGACAGTAAATTTGGAGCCATGTCCTCAAGTGCGACTTATCCAAATCCACAAGTTATCAGCAGGTGAGTTATCGAGGGGGAGCTGGGTTTATTTGTAGAGAAGGCAACAAATGGCGGAGTGCAGTGATTACAGGGCTGATGCACTTTGTCTGCACACACTTGTGCGTGTGAGGTATGCAAGAATGTGTGTGTGGGTGTGTGTATGTGTGTGTCCATATGTGTGTGTGGAAGTCTTTGTGCATGAATCTGTTTGTGTGTGTGTGTGTCCCTGTGTATAGTGTGGGTGCGTATGTGAGTATGCGTGTGCACATATTGTGAGTGTGTGTGCCTGTTCATGCACATATGTGTGAATGGATGTGTTTGTGCACAAATTTGTTTGTGTGTGTCTCCACGTATAGTGTGAGTGCGTGCATATGCATGTGTGTGCCAGTTTGTGTGCCAGTTTTGTGTGTGTACGTGCGTTGGTTGGTTGACATGGCGGCCAGGCTTGTGTGTGTGCGTGCGTGGGTTGCCAGGCTCACCTGCAGCTGCAGGCATTGGTCCAGCCTGACACGGCGCTGTGCCCAGGCCTCCTCCAGCCCTGCCCGCTCACGGTCCAGTGCACCCAGCTGCTTCTGGATCTCCGGACTGGCGTAGTGGCCCCGCCCCACCAGCTGCTGCCCAAACTGCTCGAAGGCTTGGAAGGTTCCTGCGCGGGCGTCGATCTCTGTACGGTGCTCCTGGGGGAAACAGGAACAGGAAGTGCCTGGGTGAGCTAAACCACAAGTGCTTGGGGTGGGAGTTTACTATTGGGTGGGGCCTAAGGGGCCTGGGGGTGGGGTTTAGTGTTGGGTGAGGCCCGAGGGTGTACCTGGTGTCTCTCCAGCAGAGCCTCCGCTCCGGTCACGTCCTTCGCCAGCTCCTCTGAGGCCACCAGCCCCCGGATCCCGTTAATCCAGGACATCAGGTCTCTGTGGGGGGGGAAGGCAGACACATGAGTCACCACCCTAACCCCCCCCTGAACCCTGTCTGATACCCCACACTTCTGCTCTCCTGTCTCTCACCGGCTTCAAACTCTCCCCAAAATTACTCTCTGTTCTCTTTAGCCATCCAGGTCTTTTTGTGGTGACCTGTTTCAATGGCAAGGTTGTGGTCACTGAGTCTGTACATCGTTAATATGCGCCTTTGTTTTGGGTCTATTGTTCTGACAAGATATTCTACCAGGGAGTAGTATCTGTTTAGAGTCTGGTAGATGTCTAATTTATTGTGTGATTTTGTTTCTTCAAGCCTATCATCAATGTACAATTTTTTAAAATGTTACTGGTGTGATTTTATCTTTGTCCCCCTTTCTCTCTCTCCCCCTCTCCCTCTCTCCTCTCCCTCTCCCTCTCTCTCTCTCTCTCTCTCTCTCTCTCTCTCTCTCTCTCTCTCTCTCTCTCTCTCTCTCTCTCTCTCTCTCTCTCTGCACCTGAAGTCACTGAGGAAGCGCTGCAGGTCGTGTGAGTTCCCCAGTCTCTCTTTGCGCTCGTCAGCTCGCCCCACCAGGCTGGTCCAGGCTGTATTCAGCTCCTTGCACTTCTCTGTGATGTCATCCACGGCCTCTGGGTGGGACTGCATCAGACGGTCTGCCGTCTCGCCCAGGGAATTCACCTGAAGGGTCAGCCAGGGGAGTGTGAGAACAGGGATCCTGCCCAAATAGGCCCACCCCTCTTGTGGTCTAATCTGCTCATCATCTGCATCACTGCCACACTTAAATCTGCACTCAAAATTGTGCTTAAATCTGAGCATATATCTGCACTTAAATGTATACTTAATTCTGTGCTGGTATACATTTTTCTTCACAGTAAAACAGCCATTGACTGGTTTGAATAGTATTAGTAATCAAATTGCTGTAGCAAAAATATACAACTGTTTGCTGCACTGAACCCTTGTATTCTGTCTGTTTACAGGCCTGCACTTTACAGGCCCTGCACAGGTCTCCCTGCTGCCAGGCGCTCACCTTGTCTCCCAGGGCAGCCAGGTCTCTCTCGAAGCCCTCGTGTTTGCGCTGCAGTGCTTGAACGCCTGCCAGGTCGTGACCATAGTTGTCGGTGTTCAGCGCCTGGTTCTTCTCTTCGATCCACTCTTTGGTTTCATCTGCATCCCTGTGGAGAAGGCAGGCGCACAGAATATCTGACTGTGTGTGTTTGCACAGTGTACAGGTATGCAATACTTGTCGCTGTCCATCATTATCAATGATGTCAACATTGCCCCCAAAGATTTGAAAAGTCTGTTAGCGCTGCATGTGCTGGTGTGTGCCATGTCCTGTTGCTGTGCAGCATCCGCACACTTTGCCTCATTGGTGCAGGTGTGCACGGATCCAGGATGGTCAGCCTCATTGGTGCAGAGGTGTTCTCTCCTGGAGAGGTTCTTCTCAAGGTGTGTGTACTTGTGTGCTGGTATACAGCTGTGAGCGCATGTGTGTGTGCGTGTATGTGTGTGTGTGTGTGTGCAGTACAGTGGTTTATACCTGTGTACAGGTGTGCATGTAGTGCAGGTGTGTCCCCCTGTGTACAGGTATACAGGTGTGTGTACAGGTGTACAGGTGTGCAGGTATGCAGGTGTGTGTGTGTGTGTACACAGAACAGGTGTGCAGGTATACAGGTGTGTGTCTGTACAGTACAGGTGTGTGTACAGGTGTGCAGGTATACAGGTGTATGTGTGTACAGTACAGGTCTGTGTACAGGTGTGCAGGTATACAGGTGTGTGTGTGTGTGTGTGTGTGTACAGTACAGGTGTGTGTACAGGTGTGCAGATATACAGGTGTGTGTGTACAGTACAGGTGTGTGTACAGGTGTGCAGGTATACAGGTGTGTGTGTGTGTGTACAGTACAGGTGTGTGTACAGGTGTGCAGATATACAGGTGTGTGTGTGTGTGTGTACAGTACAGGTGTGCAGGTATACAGGTGTGTGTGTGTGTGTGTACAGTACAGGTGTGCAGGTATACAGGGTGTGTGTGTGTGTGTGTACAGTACAGGTGTGTGTACAGGTGTGCCTACCTGTGGAATCTCTGCACCTCGTGTGCGCTCCCCAGCAGGTTGCTCCTCTCCTCAGCCAACTGCTGCAGGGAGCTCCAGCGGTCATTCAGCTTCTGCCAAATACCGCGGAAACATTTCCACCAATCAGAGGAAAGTTCTCAGGCCTCAACCAATCAGAGGGAAGCTCTTTCGCAGCAATTTAACTCATAAAGTTATGGAGGTAGGATTTATATTCTGAATGTTGTATTTAATTGGTTATTTACACATACAAGTTAAACTTCGATTCAGTCATACGGACTGCAAACAGTTGGTCCTGAGGCAAGCTGGCTCAACATCAATAATCAATAATCCATCAATAACCAATCAGTTATAAACTTCCCTGATGTTATTGGGATCTTTATACTTTGCCTTTTTTAGAAATGTTTCCAAGTGTGTCATGGCAAAACAGTTAATATATGGAAAAATACAAAATACAAGATATTTAAAATATATATAAAATAAGATTATGAAACACAGTCACATGGGATTGTCATGGACATGGGACAAGCTTAAGGATGGGAGAAGGAGGCTTCGTGCAACCCTAAAATGGGTCCATCATGGGAACCATCATCTGAACCAATCATATTGCTCTGACGTGGAAGGCGACTTCATTGGATTAGTTAGCACAAGTGGGTGACTGGCAGCACACCGCCAATTCTGGGGTTCAAGGAACATCGCTCCAGACACAAGGATGGGTTTGTGGGGGCGTGCTGGGGTGGGGGGGGCATACACGGTGATACAGGGGTTGGTGTCCCATGCACATGTGGCAGAAACACAATGCAGGTGAGAGACAGGTACCCAGATTACACTGGGTGTAATCAACTCTTACCTTCATGCTATTAAAGGTAGCTGTCGTTTGCACAGCCAAGCGAACTGACTAGACAGTTGTGAAAAGGGGAGAGAAAGGACAGCGAAAGAAACAGACCAATCAAAAGAGTCTCAGATTAGAGGGGCAGTCCGCCATTACCGCCCTGTGAGAGACACATGATTATGTGCATGTTTTTCATTCATTTTTCTTTTTTGTAACTGGCAGGTGTTTGCAAGTGAGGTGGGCTAATTACCTTCCATGGTGACAGGTTTCTGGAGTCAGCTTCATCCTGCAGAGAGAAGCAGAGTAGAAGGTTAGAACGCACAGATGCAGACACATGGAGCAGACGCTGATGCTGGTGCAGTGGCGTGCAGCTGAAACATGCAGGAGAAGGGTGAGGTCGCTCACTTTCGCTGATCCTGGAGCAGTGCCCGGCGCCTGTGCCTCCTCAGCCATTAACCCTGCCGTCTCCAGCTCAGACGACACCTTGTTGATGTCCTTCAGACGTGACTCGTTGGCCTTCAGGTCCTGAGTGTGACACCCAAACAAACAGTGCTGAGCATGAGGTACAATACCACAACCAACCGTAACCAAGCATAATACACCTTCCTCTCCTTATACACACAGCACAGACAATCACAGCCAAGGATACCACCTTTCTGCCATTATAGACACAGCACAGCATATGGCACCTTCCTCTCGAGGACACAGCACAGTCAATCACAACCAAGCATACCACACCTCTCCTTATTCCCACTGGGACCACATATACTGAAAAATGTATGCATTCACCACTGTAAGTCGCTTTGGATAAAAGCGTCTGCTAAATGGCATATATTATTATATTACTAATGCTCCTTAATAATAATAACAATAATAATACATTTTATTTTCATGCACTTTTCATTGTGAGCCAATCTCAAAGTGCTAAAGGTTGCTAAAGGCTGTGCTGTGTGTGTAAGTGTCCTTACACACACAGCACAGCCAATCACAGCCAAGCATACCACACCTTCCTGTCATTATACACACAGCACAGCATATGACACCTCCCTCCTGCCATGCACACAGCACAGTCAATCACAGCCAAGCATGCCACACCTTCCTCTCCTTATACGCACAGCACAGCCAATCACAGCCATTACCCCTTACCTTCTGGAAGTCGTCAAACTTCTTCTGCAGCACCTCCACCTGCTCCAGGTCGGAGCCCATCTTCTCATTGGTCAGTGCACTCTCCTTCTCGTTGATCCACTGGTCGAGTTCCGTGGCCTCACGGATCAGCATGAACTTCTTACAGCTGTTCTCCAGATCGCTCTTCCGCTTCTCCCCAACCTCCAGCAGGTTGTTGTACCTGAGAAGGCAAGGCAAGGTTAGAGAGCAAGGCTTCATGGACCCCCCAAAAAACGGTACACTGTGTCACTACAGAAGGTTACGATTGCTAATGGCAGCTTCCGGTGCTGTATTACAGTACTAAACGTCCATTGTCACAGTATTGCACTTGGTCACTTTCCCCTTTTTAATGACTTTTAAGAAGATGCATCAAAATCGTAATGTTTCAGCTTCAATGGCAAGGAGACAGAGCCTTCAATTTTAAGAATACAGAACTGAGTATCTGGTATTGTTTATAGAATCTGTGGTGATACTTGGCCCAGTGTCAAAATGTAACATTAGCCTTTTCACTTGGGCTTTACTGACCCACAGAAGTTGTGAGACTGGAGAACCCCCCCACAACCAAACCACAACACAACACAACCACGGTCACTGTCACTGTCACATTGAGAAGCGCAGGATATGATGGAACTGCAACTGCAAGGGAGAGACGATGGGTTTTCCATTGATGAACAGGGGGCCTGGTTTGCCTTGCAATCTTGCAATCCTTATTGGTTAACTTAAGACTCGTAAGCCACTAGGTTGGCCAATCAAGTGAGACGCCACCCTCCCAAATCCCCCCCACCCAATGGCATGACAGATGAAGAAGTGGATGGAGGGAAAGATGAATGAACAGCGTGAGATGGATTGATGGCTATTATCCCCATGCTGAGTAGAAGGAAGGAGAGAGGAGAGGAGATAGAGAGGGAGATGAGAAGAGAGGACAGAGAGGAAGAGGAGAGAGAAAGAGAGGAGGGGAGGAGAGGAGAGATAAAAAGAGGAGAAGAAAGGAGCGAGAGGGAGAAGAGGAAAGGGGAGAAGAGGAGAGAGGAAAAGAGTGGGGAAGAGAAAGAGAGAGAGAGGGAGGAGAGAGGGAGGGAGAGGAGAGATAGAGAGGGAGATGAGAAGAGAGGACAGAGAGGGAGAGTAGGGGAGAGGAAAGGAGAGTCTATGAAGTTCGAGTGGAGCATGTGATAAAGATGGATCTGACTGATGCTGCTGGTTCTACTCACAGTTCCTCGACCTGTGTCATGCGCACAGAAACGCTGCACACCTCCTTCACCTGAGCACTGCGCGCACACGAGCCACGAGCACACACACATTCACACACGTCACGAGCATAGAGTGCAGAGAGAGAGAGAGGAAGGGAAAGGGGGGAGAGGGAGAGAAGAGAGGGAGAGGGGGAGAGCAACAACATGAGAGAGGGGAGAAAGGGAAGAAAGGATGTAGTTAGTAGATCAGGAAGAACAGCTGCATTGGGTTAGAGAGGGACAGAATTGGAGGGTGACATTAGAAAGTGATTCAGGCCAGTCCAGACATCACCATTACTGCAGCTGTGATCAGAGCAGGCACCGACACCTTCACAGAGCAAGGAGTGACCAAGCACATAACATCATATCAAGAGAAGAAAAGCAGCGGTTAAACTCTCTCAGATAGGGTGACCAGATGTGCCTCATTCTGACTCAGTGTCCTGCGTCCTTCATTGACAGATGTCCCGCATTTTAAACAAAATCATAACATTGCGGATATGATCCCCCCATTCAACAACATGATCAGAGTCCTGATTGGCCAGTGTGGAGAGCCCTGATTGGCTGCTGTGCTGAATAAGTAGCCTTGTGCGGTGAGCCCTGATTGGCGATAAGCAGGCATGTGTGCAGAGCCCGGTCCCTTACTGGCCCTCGATTTGCTCCTGTCGGGCGGAGATGGAGCCCGGCTCATCCAGACGGTTCTCCCGGGCGGACGACTGCACTGCGTCCACCTTCTTGACATAGGACGCCAGGACAAAGCCCTGCCGGTCGTTCACTTCCACCTTCCACCACTCCTGCGGAGGAGAGGAGGACATGCCTCAGTCAGGAGAGAACACACCTCCATCTGGATGTGGGCACCTAGAAGGCTATTGAGCAGTGTGTGTGTGTGTGTGTGTGTACCTTGTTGGTGCTGTTGAGCATGTGTGTGTGTGTACCTTGTTGGTGCTGTGTGTGTGTGTGTGTACCTTGTTGGTGCTGTTGAGCAGTGTGTGTGTATGTGTGTACGTGTGTACCTTGTTGGTGCTGCTGAGCAGTTTGTGTGTGTGTGTGTACCTTGTTGGTGCTGTTGAGCAGTGTGTGTGTACCTTGTTGGTGCTGTTGTGCAGTGTGTGTGTGTGTGTGTACCTTGTTGGTGCTGTTGAGCCGTGTGTGTTGTACCTTGTTGGTACTGTTGAGCAGTGTGTGTGTGTGTGTGTACCTTGTTGGTGCTGTTGAGCAAGTGTGTGTGTGTGTGTGTGTGTGTGTGTACCTTGTTGGTGCTGTTGTGCAGTGTGTGTGTGTGTGTGTATACCTTGTTGGTGCTGTTGAGTAGTGTGTGTGAGTGTGTGTGTGTACCTTGTTGGTGCTGTTGAGCAATGTGTGTGTGTGTGTGTGTGTGTGTGTGTGTGTGTACCTTGTTGGTGCTGTTGAGCAGTGTGTGTGTATGTGTGTACGTGTGTACCTTGTTGGTGCTGTTGAGCAGTGTGTGTGTACGTGTGTGTGTGTGTACCTTGTTGGTACTGTTGAGCAGTGTGTGTTTGTATGTGTGTACCTTGTTGATGCTGTTGAGCAATGTTGATGTGTGTGTGTGTGTGTGTGTACCTTGTTGGTGCTGTTGAGCAGTGTGTGTGTATGTGTGTGTGTGTACCTTGTTGGTGCTGTTGAGCAGTGTGTAGGTCTCTCCCTTCTTCATGGTGACCTCACGGGGACTCTTCTCCTGGTAGTCGTACAGCGCCAGGACCTGCTCCTTCCCCATCTCCTCTGGGGGGGCCACTTGTTGCTGGAGAGAACATTCACGCATTTACACACATTTGCCCACACCTGCACGCATTAGCACACATTTACACGCATTCACACACTACACACACATACAGCTCAGGGAGCCCTTTCATTTTTATAATGATTTATGTTATCATTCAGTAATATTATTTGCTTAGCCAATGTCCTTCTCCAGCACAACACTTAGATTTATCCATTACATTATCCACTCACACAGCTGGATATATGCACTGAAGCAGTTCAGCTTAAGTACTGATTCCAAAAGGTACAATTACAGCTCCCCATCTGGGAATTAAACCAATAAGCTCCTGATGTTAATCCCAGCCATGCTGAAAATGCATTTAGTTAAACCTTGCACCCCCAATATTAGGCCTCCACACCTCCTGGGCCCCTGGTGCTGCGGCAGCCCAGTAAGGGTGTGCCGTAGCTGGGACTCACCCTGCAGGCCTGGGCCTGCTCCTTCAGGGTCTTGATGCTTTTGCCATAAGCGCTCAGATCGGACATTAACAGCTCGTGTTTCTTCAGCAGGGCCTGCGGGCGAGGGAGAGGAGGGAGGAAGAGGAGTGGGCACGATGAGCACTTAAGTTCATGCTGAAATACAGCGAATTATCAGGATGTCTGGTTGCTGTAACCACAATACACCCACAGTACACTGCCTCCCCCAAAACCCCAGTGCTGGAGAGCCACAAGGTCTGCTGGTTTTCATTGTTACTCAGCATTTTATTGATCAAATAGAGCAGTTGATTCACAGAGTTAACTCACCTCGCCTGGCTTCTTGCGTCTAAACTCGTTGCTGGGTTTTGTGAAAACAAAACCCAGCGTACCCTGTGGCCTCCAGGACCAGGGCTTGCCGCCCTTCCCCAAGCTCCCCTCACCTCGGCTGAGTCCTCGTCCTTGCCGTAGTCGGTGCTCCCCACGATGGGCTCCTTCTCCCTCATCCAGGACTCGGCCTCGTTGGCGTCAGCGAAGTACTGCTGGGCCTGCAGCGAGTCCTCCAGTTCCAGCCTCCGCTGCCCTGCCCTGCACCTGAGTGCCTCCCATCGCCCGCTCAGATCCCCCAGCCTGCCCCGCACCTCCTCCGCTGCAAAGTGACCTGGGGGGGCACACGGGGAATGGGGGGGGCGTTTACCACACGCTCCAAAACAGCACTCCGACTTTCCGCTGAGACGTTAAACCAGCGGTCATCACGTCGTGATACGCGTGGTCCAGGACAGCCGAGCCACCGTCCATGTTCCGTCGCAGAGTCCCTTATGCTACTTAAGCACGATATCCAGAACTATATCCTCAAACTCCCTCTTGAGCCTGCTATGGCACTCAACGATATGTGGTAAGCTGCGTAATGACACGTACTATCAGCTGTGTAACTAATAATGTCTCACAAACCTCTTTAAGTCAAGGTGTGGAGGTCCAGGCCTATCCCCCGGTACTGGCACCTGTTTAAAGGATCCCATATTTACTAGAGTACAGTTACAGTTTGTACTGGTACAGTTACCTGTATTCCAGCACTACAGTTACCTGTACAAACGCATTGGGAATGGAAGTCCTTTGAAATGTTTGTAACTTTGAAAGTGATATGAAAACACACCCGTTTTAAGAATTTAAATCCTTTACTTATTTGATTTACATTACTGTAGCCTTATTTTTTCAGAAGTATGCTGCTCTCATGTTAGGGTTATAATCCTTAGTCAAAAGCGGGAATCGAGATCTCATAATAGAACATTTGTCAATGCTTTTCTACGTCAGCTTTCCGAATGATGCATCTCCTTTGCAGCGACCCGCTCTCATTATCTACACCAAACGCTGTTGACTTCCTCACATTGTGTCCTTCAGCAATAGCGCTAAGACACGTCCCTTTGTCTAATTCTGACAGTATTTTGAGCTTTTTAATCAATGGAAAGTGTGACCTGTTTCAGTTGAATGTTCCCTTTCTGCACCATTGATAATAAAGAGCTCAATAAGGCATAAGGCGTAATTGTGTATGCTACTTAATTCAGAGGTAATTCAGAGGTTCGCATCTCTGAGGTTCTACTGTACTACTTATTCCTAATGGCCCATTTAAGGTGGCAGGTTGAGCAGTACCTTCCTCCACCATGACCTGGCCCCTCTGCGTCACGACCTTGATCCGTGGCTCGTGTCCCGCGATCTCGGCTTGCAGGGCCTGGTGCTTCTTCAGCAGGTTCTGAACACCAATCAGGTCCCTCCCTAAGAGAGGGGGGGCTTGACTTAAAAGCTCTTTATTTGCCAATTGTTAAAAGAGCACAGTTTAAAAACACAACATCCTTCCCCTGCCAGTCCAGATTAGACCAACCAGAAAATGTAATAGCATAAACTGTTATTTTTTCCTTTTGCTGTACTTTATTCCAAGCACAGAGAGAGAGAGGGAGGGAGAATTTGAATAATTTATGAATAATGAATAATGAATAATTACACACAGTTAAACACTGACCCCTGTTGGTGGAAGCAGTGATGGGCTCCTTCTCGCGGATCCAGGTCTCCTCGTCCTCGATGTCTCGGAGCAGCTGCTGCAGCCGTAGCGAATCAGAGAGCTTCTTCTTGCGGGTGGCCATGGGCTCCTTCAGTGCCTCGTAGCGGGACAGCAGCGCCTCCTGCTTCTTCCAAATGTTCTCCCCGTCGAAGTGCCCCGCCTCCTGGAACTGCCGTGCCTGGATGCTGATGCCATCGATACGGTCCTGTACCGGGAGAGCACGCTCAGACTGAGTGTGTGTGTGTGTGTGTGTGAGTGTGTGGGAGAGAGTGTGTGTATGTGTGTGTGTGTGTGTGTGTGTGAGTGTGAGTGAGTGATTGTGAGTGTGTGTGGGAGAGAGAGAGTGTGAGTGTGTCTGTGTGTGAGTGTGAGTGTGAGTGAGTGATTGTGAGTGTGTGTGGGAGAGAGAGAGTGTGTGTGTGTGTGTGTGTGAGTGTGAGTGTGAGTGAGTGATTGTGAGTGTGTCTGTGTGTGTGTGTGTGTGTGTGAGTGTGTGGGAGAGAGAGAGTGTGTGTGTGTGTGTGTGTGTGTGTGTGAGTGTGAGTGAGTGATTGTGAGTGTGTGTGGGAGAGAGAGAGTGTGAGTGTGTCTGTGTGTGAGTGTGTGAGTGTGTGTGGGGGGGTTACCTGGTGCGCTGTAACGTCAGCCTCCAGCAGAGCATGTTTCTTCTGCAGGTTCTGCACACTTGTCAGGTCCTTGCCATAGTCATCGGATGCCAGGCTACCTTCGATCTCTTTCAGCCACAGCTCGATGTCCTCCACGTTTCGGTTAAACTGTTGCTGCTGGTTGGCCTCGCGCAGCTTGATTCCTGTGGGGGGGTGTACGTGCCATCATTTGTGTTCCCATTAAAAATAAGGTCTTCATACTCCCCACAGAGGGCCTTGTATTATATACAATCCCATGAAATCTTAATATCATATAAACAATGTTCTAATAATAACTAATAACTAACACCTCTATAGAGACAAATACGGATCCTGAAAGATGGACGAACTGCTTAAAATTCCTGTTTTTTTTGGTTTGCCCTTTTCATATAAAATGTCCTTATAATGTTGTGTCTTTTCCTAATTTCACCTTTCAGCTCGGTGGCTTCCAGAAGCTTCTTCCACTGCGAGCCGACCTCGTCCATGCGGGCGGACACCTCCTCCATGGCGTAGTGCTTCCTGTCCTTCAGCTCCTGCCCGGACTTCTGCAGGGCGTCAATGCGGCTCTGATTGGCCGAGAGCTCGGCCTCGAATGCCTGGTGCTTCTGAACTTTGCCTTGCAAGCTTGAGGGGTCCTGGGACAGAGGAGGGTGAAAGGTCACGGTGGGGAGAAAGTGGTGGAGGTAAATGCCGTGAACAGTTTATTCAAGAGGATTGCTGAGAACCCTTCGCTCAGACTGACCATTCCAGTTTTTATCACGTTCTTATGGATATGAGTCTATCCCAGTGGGATCGAACCGCTGTCATTAAATCTATTTGGGAGCATTTTAAGTGTGCGAGCGTTTTCTGTTTTTCACTATATTCTGGTAGCTCATAATTTCCTGAGTGCGTTTCACCGTTTCGTTACTGTACGTCACATATCCATTTAACAGATCCTTTCATTCTGAGCGGCAGAATAAAGTAATCAGGGCATTTAACACATTTATAAAAGCAGCAGCAAGTACAGGGCAGTTACCAAATCATCAGCGTTTCCTTTTAAACATTTTAAACATTGTGAATAAAAGAAAATAAAAGCCTGCACCGTTTGTTATTAAGTTTCAGGAATATCAGCAGAGATTTTATTCAGCTGATCAGCTTTTGATCACGTGGACATTGTCATGCCATCATCGCGAAGATTCCGATTCCTTATGTTCTTATGTTCTTATGTTCTCTCTCCATCTCTCACCTTGTAGGCCTCGTCAGTGGCGGTTTTCATCTTCTCGTTAATCCAGCTCTTGAGCTCGTCCGAGTCGCGGAAGAACTGCTGCAGGAGGAAGGAGGCGTCCAGGGCAGAGCGGCGCGACTGAGCACGCTCGTGGAGGCCCCTGCGCCGGCTCAGCAGCTGCACTCACAGGGAGGGGAGCAACACGTTTACGCACACGTTTACACACCTGTCTCCTTTTTCACACACGTTTACACACACTTTTACACACCTGTCTCCTTTTTCACACACGTTTACACACACGTTTACACAGCTGTCTCCTTTTTCACACACGTTTACACACACTTTTACACACCTGTCTCCTTTTTCACACACGTTTACACACACGTTTACCCCTTTACACACCTGTCTCCTTTTTCACACACGTTTACACACTTTTACACACCTGTCTCCTTTTTCACACACGTTTACACCTTTACACACCTGTCTCCTTATTAACACACTTTTACACACACCTTTAGACACATGTACCATTTACACACACATGCATTTACACACCTCTCCCATTTAAACACCTGCCCCTGTTTACAAACTTTTACACACCTGTCTGTCTCCTTATTCACATGCATTTACACACCCGTCTCCTTATTAACATGCTTTTGCACACCAATTTACACACACGTTTACAAACCTGTTCCAGTTACATACCTGCCCTATGTACACCTGTGCTTACACACCCCACTCATTTACACATTTACACAGCGTTTAACAAAAACAATCACACAGCTCAGCTCTGTTCAGGGTCAGGGCTCAAATGGCTCGAATTGGTCTTTTTGTATACTGTTTCTATTTTCCCTCTGGAAACTGTCCATTGATAACCTGTTGATAAACCGCGCTATGAAGATTGATTGGTTGATTGGACAGAATAAAGGGCAGAGATTGGATAAAAGGCTCTATGAAGATTGATTGTTGATTGGACAGAATAAAGGGCAGAGATTGGATAAAAAGGCTCTTTGGTCGCTAACCCCTCCCCCTCTCACCGCATCTCGGCGCATCGCCACATCCTCCTTGGCGTAGTGGCTGTTCTGGATCAGCTTGGTGGCAAATTCATCCAGAGCCTGCAGGAGGCGCACCACAGAGAGGAAAAACACAAAAAAACAGTGGAGAGTTAAACCCTTATGTAGGCCCAGCCAGGGGGAACACAGAGAAATGCAGGAGATTAATAAAGAATAAATATATACATAAATAAATAATGATATCTCACAGTGATCTTCTCCTCCTGAGCGCTGAGCGATTTCTCGAAGTCCTCGTGCTTCTTCACCAGCGCCTCCACGCTGTCCAGGGAATCGCCCAGGTCCTCGTTCAACAGGAAGGCCTACAGGAAGCACAGGAGCCAGGGCTATATTTATACGCTAAAATAATACACGTGGTGACATCACAGCTCAGGATACAAGGATAATAAAAGGATTATTAAAGGATATGAATATGCTGAAATTAATACATGTGGTAACATTGCTATGTGACATTAAAATCAACACTTCACAAAGTGCTGTGACTCTTTCGACAGAAACAAGGAGCAAAGTGGCTATTACTTGTGTGTGATTTGGTTTATGTGACAGAACAAGCTCACACACACACAATGCAGGAAATGACTACAAATTCTTCTGACATGGGCTTTCCCATTGTTACTTGTTACTAGCATGAGTTCTGAGTTCTCTTCAGTGTCCTTCAAAACAAAGTGTCCACACTCAATGTAGAGAGCGTGTTTTAGCTCACACCGAGAGTATAATCTAAGTGGGATGGCTTCATGCTTCCAGGTCATTTAAGGTCTTTACTGGAAGTGTAACAGAACTGATATACGCTAATGCGTTTTAATGAAAGGGTCAAAGTGTTGGTGTACACTGGCTGATGTGTTTTAATGAGGGGGTACAGGAGCTGAAAGTGTTGGGGTGTAGAGAGGTACAGGAGCTGTAAGTGTTGGGGTGTAGAGGGGTACAGGAGCTGCCAGTGTTGTTGGGGTGTAGAGGGGTACAGGTCAGTGTTGGGGAGTAGTGTACCTCCTGCTTGCTCATCCAGTTGTCCACCTGCTCGGTGTCCCTGTAGAAGAGCTGTAGATCCATGCACTGCTCATACTGCTGTCTGCGCAGCTCCCACAGTTCCAGCAGGGACTGCTGCTCTTCACACAGGACAGCCAGCTGCATATAAACACACGGGGGGCAAAGCTTCATATGGAGCAGGGCCAATGGAGAGATCCTACAAATACAGTACATTCACACACATGCACACACACTAACGCACACAAACACACACACACGCACGCACACCGATGTGCACACACACACACACACAGGTACCTTCTCTTTAACCTCCTCAGAGGCGTAGTGGTTCACATTCAGGAGGGCCAGTCCTGCCTCACTCGTGGACTTAAATCCGTCCTCATGGGCGTCAATCTCACCCTGAGAACAAAACACCAGAGAACACACCTGTTACACACCTGCATCCCGCTACACACCTGTACCTCGTTACACACCTGTACCCCATTACACACCTGCATCCCGGTTATACATCTGCATGCTGTTATACACATGTCCCTTACATACCTCCCCATTAAGCACCTGCCCAGTACACACCTGACTGTTACATACCAGGCACCTCCACAACAGACTATTAAACTGCTATACAAAAGTGTTATGTGACACACACGTCACTGTGCTACAGACAATAACAAAGAATAATTTACTAAACAACAACAGTTAAGAGCTTTGTACGTGAATTTACTACAGGGCTTTATCACATGTATCACATATTTAGCACATTAAGGCTGGCCTTCCATGCTCACATAACACTGATAATGCACAATGCAACCTATCATCAATCAATGCAATCAACAATCCCCGCATGTGATATACAGTGGGTTTGATGGTTTCACAGGCGATGCAGAAAGGTCGGTCAGTCACCTTGTGCTCCTGGTGGCGGTCCAGAAGAGCCTCCGCTCCGGCGACGTCATTGGCCAGCTCGTCGGCGTTAATCAGAGCCTTCATCTCCGTCACCCAGCTGGTCAGGTCCCGGAAGTCCGCAATGAAGCGCTGCAGGCTGCGGGGGGAGTAGAGAGCGTGGGTTACAGCCCGATGTGAGTTTGGGAGTTTGAGTGCAGTTTGAGTGCACCCCAGATACCCAGCTCACACACCACACTGGTGCAGGGGAGGCAGGACAGGGTGACATGGCACAGCTTGTGTTGGGTCAGTGCGGGGTAAGATTGGGGTGAGGTGGGTAGGGCATGGCTCACCTGTAGGAGATCCAGGGCAGCGCGGGGCAAGTGGGACTAACGTGTAGGAGTCGTTGAGGTGGGGCGAGGCTGGTGGGGCTCACCTTTAGAAGTTGTTGGGTGGGGTGGGGTGGGGTTGGTGGGGCTCATCTTTAGGACTCATTGGGCAGGGCAGGGCAGCTATAGCACAGGGTTTGAGTGGGGTGGAGCAGGTGGGGCCCACCTCTAGGAGTCATTGGTTGGGGCAGAGCAGGGGAAGGGTGGGCTGGGGTGGACAGGGCATGGCTCACCTATAGGAGTCGGAGGGTGGGGCGGGGCAGGGTGGGCAGGGCTCACCTGTATGAGTCATTGAGGCGGGTGTGGCGCTCGGCCGCCAGCGTGCGGATCTGCTCCCAGTTGGCAATGAGCTCGTCCCTCTTCAGCTGGATTTGAGGGGCATTGTGGGGGTGTGTCTTCTGCAGGCGCTCTGCCTCCATACCCAGGGTATTCACCTGGGACAGAAAGGGAGGACCAGGGGGTCACAGCACTGAATCAGCCCTGAAAACATGTGCTGTGGAATTATGGGAGATGCAGTCTTTTGAAATCAGTCTTAGAAAGCTAATGAGTGTTTGAACATGTGTACATCTGTGTGTGTGTGTGTGTGTGTGTGCATGCTAGATTGTATGTGTGTGTGCATGGTAAATTGTGTGTGTATGTGTTTGTTTGTGTGTGTGTGTGTGTGTTTGTGTGAGTGTGTGTGTGTGTGGTACCTTGTCTCCCAGGGCAGCCAGGTCTCTCTCCAGTCCCTCGTGTTTCCGTAGCAGTGCTTGCACATTCGCCAAATCCCGCCCAAAATCATCTGAACCCATCAGCTGCTCCTTCTCCTTAATCCAACCAATGGTCTCATCCACATCCCTGCAGAGTCAACGACACAAACACCCTGAGCTGAGCAAGCACACTACACACACGCACGCTGAGCAAGCATACACACACCCTGAGCCATTAGACACATACACACACACCCTGAGCCACTACACACATACGGGCGCATACACAAACCCTGAGCCACTACACACATACGTTGGCGGTCCCTCGCAGTCAAGTCAGTTAGGCTTTGTGTTGCCTAATCCAAGAGGCACAGGTTCTGCCACAGTGAGGACACATTGTACAGCCAGGTAGGGGGGTTTGGTGTCCTGGGTTAGCTTCTTTCCCCTTTCATTTCAGCCTCCAAACTGCCTCATTAGTGAGACACTGATCCTCGAAAAGGCTTGTACCTTTGGGTAGATGGTGTTGCCAAGCCAAGAGGTTTGCTGCTTTCTCCTTGCAGATGCTTGTGTTAATGTTGCCTTTACTCAGGGCAGACTTGAGAGCATTTTGAACCTCTTTCTCTGACCATCCTGAGTATGCTGGCCAGTAGAAGCGAACTTGTCGAGGAAGGCAATCTTTAGCCATCCTGATGCAATAGCTTGTCCAGCGTAGTTGGTTCCGCATTCGCATGGGCATCTCTGATGAAAACCTTCAAGCATCTTGAAGAATGCAAAGCTTGCACAGTTGCCTCGGCACTGGATCGTGTCATCTGTGGTAACTCGGGAAAGGTGACTGCCTAGGTATGGGAAGTGCTACACAAATTCCAGCACCACACCGTGCACATACATGGGATGCGGGCTGGACAACTGGCTAGAGGAAGAATATTAGAGGATCTTTATCTTAGAGATGTTCAAAGGCAGTCCAAAATCCCTGCAGTGTGGAAGAGGATGAGTGTAATTTGCATGTCTTGTGCAGAGAGGGCTAGTATACAGCAGTTATCCGCAAACTTCAGGTCACGGACATTTATTGTGCTCAGTTTGGATTTAGCCCAGAAATGACCCAGATTAAACAGCTGTCCCATCCAGACAATACTGGATACACGCTCCTGTTGGAAGCTCATCACCTATGAGGTGGAGGATGGCAGTCATATTGTCATACAGTAGTCTGAGTACTGTGATGTGATGGTGGGCAGCCAAAGTGTTTGAGAACATTCCAGAGGGCTTCACGGTTTAGAGAGTCAAACGCTTTGGTTAGATCGATGAAGCTAAGGAACAGTTCTTAATGTTGTTCCCGACATTACTGTTGTATCTGTCTAGACATAAATACCATGTCTGCCATACCCCTAGATCAGGGATCTCAAAGTCCAGTCCTGGGGGACCGCATTGTCTACAGGTTTTCGATATATTAAGCACTTATATACTGAAACATAAGTGCTGAAACATAAGTCATTATTTGGCTAAATAACACACTTAGTGAATAATGCCTAAATAGGTTGCTGATTGAAAGGACTGCAGACACTGCAACCCTCCAAGACTGGACTTTGAGATCTCTGCCCTAGATGTATGGAAGTCACACTGGGTTTCAGAGAAAAGCCTCTCAGGAACAGGGCGGAGCCTATTTAGAAGTATGTGGAGCCAGGATCTTCCCTGCAATGGACAATAGGGAAATCCCTCTGTAAATCTCACAGCTGTATTTGTCTCCCTTCGTATGGATGGTGATGATTATCTTGTTCCTGAAGTCTTGAGAGATATCCTCACAAACCAAAAGGTGGAGGATGAACTGGTGGAGTTTTAGGTTGAGCTGATGTATGGTAAACCCCAGCAGGTATGATAAAAGGGCCACAGGCTTTGTTTGCTTGAGCCGTTCTATGGCTGGTTGCATCTCTGTGGTTGGTGGGCTCCCAAAGTACTCTTCCACCGGGTGTTGTTGGATTATTTAAATAGCATCCCCATAAAGTTGACATCCGGTTTAGGCGCAGCTCAACATCTGACAACCACCACACGACAACCACCTGAGTGCAGACTTCCAGGTATCATAGCCCTGCCCCCATCGCAAACCTCAGGCCTGACCGAACCACAAACACACATTCACACACACCCACACAGGCACACACACACACACACACACACAGTCATACCTGTTGAAGCGCTGCACCTCGGAAGCTCCATACAGCTTGCCCTGTCTCTGTTGGGCCAGGCCCTTCAGCCGCTGCCAGGCCGCGTTCACCTCTTCCTGCTTCTTCACTACGAGCTCCAACTCCGGGTGGGATTCCTCCCTCAGTCGCCCCGCCTGCTGGTTCACCTCGCTCACCCGCTCCTCGTGGGCCACTAGGTCTGCCTGGAACTCCTCAAACTTCTTCTGCAAAACCTCCACATGCTCCAGATCCTGGCCCAGCTCCTCTGATGTCACGATGGCCTCCTACAGATGAACAGAGAGTGCACTCTGTGAACACAGTGCTTCAGCTCGGTGAAGGAGAGAGAGAAATCCCACACAGCACTACCCTTCCCCAGCCTTGCCCTGCCCCACCCCAGACCTGTTTTTTGGCTCCGCCCCTCACCTTGTCACTGATCCAGTCCAGAGCATCCTGGCACTCTCGCAGGTACTGCAGCAGCTTCTGAGCCTGCAGCAGCCGAACACCCTTCTCCTTCATCTTCTGCAGCAGCTGCTCCCATAACCTGTGCAGCTCCTCCAGACGACTCTGAGGGAGGAAGGGATGGAGGGATAGAGAGGGAGGGAGAGAAAGGTAGAGACAGAGAGGGAAGGAGAGGGGGAGAGTGAGGGAAGGAAAGGGATGTAGACACAGAGGGGGGGGAGAGGGAGGTAGAGACAGAGGAATGGAGAGAGGGAGGAAAAGGGTGAAAGGGAGGGAGAGAGAGGGAAGATAAGCATAAGAAAGGTGGAGAAAAGGTAGAAGAAGGGAGAAAAAGGGAGAGAGAGGGAGGCAAAGAGAGTTATCAGGGAGTGGTAAAGGAATGAGGGAGGGAGACAGAAAGAGGAGGGGGGGCCATCCAAGAGACACACTAATACGGTTCTGAAAGACGAATAACACCCAACAGCCAGTGAGATTCTGAGAGGTAGAGAGTGTGTTTGATAGTGGCCTTTATCACCCTGTGTATGCAGGTCTACCTAGGACTAGGTACAGGTACTGCACACAGAACCACTTCACAGCAAACAATAGCCAGAGAACAACACAGAACATTCCAGTACAAGCTCATGAGAAAGTCACCTCAGAATTAGTCAGAATTATGGTTAATTAACAAAAATGTTTCAAAAATCTCTGTCTTTATTTGATTTATATTCATAGAGAGGAGGATACCAGATCACTTACTGATATTACTGCTGTCTGAGAGTGGTGTGAGTGAATAAAGATCTTACCATTTATGCAAGAAACCTGGGGTGTCTTACAGCACTTGGGGAATTACAGGACAGGGGGGAATTAGCTATGTATCAATTACAATACTAATAATAATAATGCATTTTAACTGTACAGTGTTCTTCATTTTACAGTGAAAATCTCTCTGTAAAAATGCTGTAATACACACTGTGTAATTCTATGCCTTCAAAGGTAGTTTCGAATTCACGGGCCTCCATATCATGGAAGCCACAGAATATTGAATTGAGTATGAAAGGACCCAGATGGAGAGAGCTCACAAGAAAACAGAGAGAGGGAGAGAGAGAGAATAGAAGGTTCCGGAAGCTCACAGCACACAAGCACCTACTTGTATGAATTCATGAATAACGACACATTTGACTATGGGTCTCTGGGAGGTCCGGTAAGGCGTAAAGGACTGAACCAAAAGAAAGGGGGTGGGGGGTTAGACCATTGAGCTCTGCACAGGACTGCCTACATCTGTCTGTCGAGCCTGCTGCATTGCGGCTGAAGTCACATGACCACACTATTATCACACAGCTGGATGCAGTAACTCAGGTAAAGGGCTTACACGGATCGTCTCGGCGGCAAAGTGGCCCTCGGAGACCATCTGGTTGCCGGACCCGTCCAACTTGACAATGGCGCCCGCGTTGGCCTGCACCTCTGCCTCGAACGCATTGTGCTTCTGCAGCTTGCCCTGCATGTGAGACACAGGTGAGACGTAGGTAACACACAGGTAAGACACAAGTGAGACACAGGTAAGAAGCAGGTAAGACACAGGTAAGGCACAGATGTTATGAAGGTGAGACACAGGTGAGACACAGACATTATGAAGGTGAGACACAGGTGAGATGCAGATAAGAAACAGATGGGATGCAAGTGAGACACAGGTGAGACACAAGAGTCTGACCTGCAGGTTGGTGAGGAGGGGGGCGGAGTCTGACCTGGAGGTTGGTGGGGTCCTTGTAGTTCTCGTCGGATGCAATCTGCAGTTTCTCCTGGATCCACTTCTCCAGCTCATCTGCATCTCGGCGGAAGAACTGGAAGCGGTAGGAGTCCTCTAGCTTCTCCCGCCGCACGACGGACAGCTCCTTAAAGCGCCGGTACCGATCCAGAACCTGGAGCCGACGGTCCTGGATGTCATCCGCCGTCTCCAGAACCTTAACTCCTCCTGTGTCCATCTTCTGCACACACAAACGTACACGCACACAGACCACACAGGAAGACCTGGGTTAAATAAGTACTTTAAATGCTGGTGAAATTTGAGAACATCAATAAACCATGGTTTGGCTCTCTGTGGGTTCTGCTGCACAGGTGTGAACCCTGGAGGTATATCTCAGCCCAGTAGCCACACCCCCATGAGGGGCAAACACCTGTCAAATGAACACTACACCTGTTACGTTAACTGTACTAGTTACTAATGTATAAATGTATAAGATGTTAAAAAATATATTTCCATAGTTCAACATATGTCAGGCTGCATGGTAATACAGGGTGGGCCCCCAGAACCAGGCATGTGGGCATAAAGTGTGATTTCTGTGTGATGACGACCTCACCGATTAGCAACTGAGGGAAAAGTGTGACGACTGAAATGAAAACAAAAATAAAAAACTGTACTAGGAGAGGAGGAGAGTGAGAGTGATGTGCTGCTGACGCGTGAAACGTGAAGCGCCGCCAAACACATCATGCCCAGCTGCAGATCCCAGATAACACACACGCCCCCATCGCCCACCCCACAGAGTGACTGCCCCCCCCTCCCCACCCAGTTCTGACTGGACTCCCCCCCAGCTCAGCAGTGTGCATGTGGCTGATAAGACCTGCTCCCTCTCCCTCCTTCATCCTCTCTCTCTCTCTCCCACTTTCACTTGCTCTCTCTCTCTTTCCCTTTATCCTTAATCACCCCCTTCCACTTTTTCACTCTCTCGATCACTCCTTTTTCTCCTTTCTTTCCCTCTGCGTGTAAATGTACACTGAGTATCTGTCTCTGTCTGTGTGTCTATATGTACACTGAGAATATGCTTCTGGTTCTCTGTCTGTGTGTGTCTATATGTACAAAACCTCTGCAAGGTAGAGAGAGAGGGAGAGAGTGAGAGAGCAAGAGAGAGAGACACTTCTGATATCCCCTGTATTCAGACATTTTAGTCCATTTTTGCATAAAAATACTTAAATATTAACCACGACAAACTGTTATTTTGATAGAGAGCGAGAGTGTGAGGGAGAGGAAGAGAGATAACACAAAATACCATCCTGCTTTGACCACATGCTGATCACAGCTGCATCACACAGCCACCTCGTTACCCCAACACCCAATCAGGAGCCACTTTGTAACCTCACGTTGGCCCTGTGGTGGTCTAGGTTAGATCCAGCCACCGCATTGCATAGGGTTGTGTACAGTAAAAACTGTGTTTAACAGTGAAACGGTGAGCTGGCCGCAAATAATCCAGTTGCACGACTTCGCCCTCGGGAATCAGCTGGCAGAGGAGGCCTTTAACACAGTATGCAGTACGCCCACACTAACAGTGACCTCCCCCCACACAGGAATGATTCACATGAACAGTGACCCCCCCCCCCCCATCCTCCTATAACAGGTCCTTCAGCCTCCCATTATATCCATTTAGCAGAAGCTCTTATGCAGAGAGACTTACAAATGCAAACACATGAGTGTGCTCAAGAGGTTTGTGAGTGCATCAGTGACTGCAGGAGAGGAGAGTGAATGCTCTAAGAGCCAAGGCCAGAACCACCCCCCCCCCCCCTTCCTGTCCCCCCCTTCAGTGTATTTAAGGCCCATTCCTCAGCTGGCGTCAACCCCCCCCATCCCACACCATCCTGTCTCTTTCTCCTCTCTTCATCCTATCTCTGATGATCGATTCCCAGAGAGAGTCAGGAGGCTCCCTGAAGGAGTGATATTTCTGGAACACTTCATCTTCCACCTCACTCTGTGGGGGAGTGTTGCAGGGTCCGTCACGTCAGAGGCAGCGCACGACGCAATTGGGCAAGCGTGGCATGGAGACTGTGTGTCAGAGGCAGCGCTCGATGTGATTGGACGAGTGCTGCGGTGACCGCCACGTCAGAGGCAACGTGCAATGTGATTGGATGATTGCAGCAAAGGACCCGCACATCAGATGCAATCGGATAAGCAACCAGGAGGAGGAGGAGCTCAGGTATTGATTTAGATCCATAAAGAAATTGCACAACAACTGATTTCAGCACTAAACATCAGTGTGTCTGATGGGTTTAATCAGTAATAATGGGGATTCATGAGCAGCACATCTGGCAACCCATCTTGTGGGTGTTGCTGTCTCTCACAGGTGCTAATTGTGCTGTTTGATACTGGGGTCTACAGTACATGAATGACTTTGTATTTGTGATAATGAGACAAATTAAATTATAATTACTGAATTACTGAGCGCGAGCGATGTGCTGCTGATGCGGGAAACGTGCAGAACCACCAAACGCAACACGCCCAGCTGCAGATCCCAGATAACACTGTATCCTACAGTTCAATAGCTCTAGCGATGATCTCTAGACATGGGAATGCATTCTTGTAAGTCACTTTGGATACAAGCGTCTGGTAAATAATAACTAAATTCTAAATTCTAAATTGTTAAAAAAACAAAGTTGTACGTGCAAAAAGACAACTTTTCAGGAAATTACTTTCATTATGAAATTACATTGGACTTAAATGTTTTTGTCACATGGTGTTTTAAGTAAACTTCATTAGTCACAGAGACACATGTTTTGATAGTCGCTTTGGAGAAAAGCATTTGTTACATGAATAGATGTCAAATGTAAAATGTCTTGTTATATTCAAGAAAAAACGAGAAAAACTACATTTTCACCTCCTCAATGAGACAGCACCTTTCCCACAGCTGGACTGGGTCAGCAGGGAGTGTCTGGGATGCAGGAACGCACTGGGAATAGCCTACTGCTAGCGTTACTGCTGCTGAACAATGCTTCCAGAGGACAATGGAGAGTCACTTCCGGTCAAACACACGCGTGTCACTTCCTGTGGATGGTACGATGGAGCAGAGCGGAGTAGACGGATCAAACTCTGGGATCCTGACTAGTATACCCTCTAAAGAAGAACCCGCCATTTGCCTCAGTCGTGAGTCTCTATCGCCCATCTTAAAACCAGCAAATTCCAGCGTCGAATATATTCAGTGTCTTATCATCTTGCCTTGAGTGTTATGGCTGTGTTGTATCTTTCTTAGACAGTAAAGTAGTCTATTTGTCTGCCTTTGGTTGATGCATTCAACCAGAAGCAGGAAAATCTTTTTTCCTTTTTGAAAAATTATCTCCTCCAAAACCATCTCTGCAAACTACTCCCACAGCCACCAAAGACAAACCTATAAACACAGTTTCAGACCAAAAGCCTTTCTGGAATAAATCAAAACTCTGACCACTGCTCATCAGCCCTGGTGAAATAAGGGCTTGTTGTGTCTAAAGTACACGTACAGCACACTTAGCCAACCCTTAAGAGTCTAGTTGGTAGTTCTTTTTAGCAGCTGTGTCTGTGTTTTGATTTAACCCAGTCCCTCATGCAAAGACCACTGCAATTCAGATTCATACACAGAACACACACACACACACACACACACACACACAAAGTCATGCAGCACACCAGATCACCCAAAACGTTTTTCTTGTTACCAGCACTGAATGAGTAACCATGAAAATATCTTCTGAACATAATCATCATTCATCATAACAATATCACACATTACTGGTGCACAGTGGCCATGTTTCACATCCAATCACTGAGCAGGCAGGATAGGACAGGGCTCATCTCTCTCACCAGGCCACCATGGCTGGCAGAGTGATGGATTGAACATTAACAAAGACTCAAGGCTGCATCTACAGGTAATGACAGAAGAGCAGTGACTGAATCTAATGCTGGGGAGGAGAGAGTCATGTAGGGAGATAGCCAAGACTTGACCCCGCCCACAAACATCTCCACGCTTCACCTGGATGGCTAACTCCCCCACACACACACCTGCTCACCCCAGGGAAATCAATATTCTAGAACCTTCAGAACAATCAGAATTCTAGAACATTCAGAATAATCTACCACATCACCCCCCCCCACACACACACACACACACACAGGTGTCACTCTGTACCTTCAGTTTGGGTTTAACAAACGTGGACATGGTGAGAGAGTCCTCAGGCTGGATGCTGAATGATAGTACATTGAACGGTGCCACAAAGTGAAGAGACAAGGGTGTGAAAACTTTCATTAATGAATGCATCCTCTCCCTCTTTCTTTTAAAAAAACCAACTTCATATAAATGAAACTTACATGAACAAAACACGAACACAGACATTAATAATGCAAGGCACTGTAATCGATCTACGCCTTCCCGCAAGGCCACATTAAGTGATGAAAACACAACACTGAATTTTCATTCTCACTCTTTCATCTTTGAGAGGATGGTTAATTAATTATTTGGTTGGACTCTACCGCCATGCTCGTTAACTTACCGCATGCGAGATAAACTGAGTTAGGTGCAGAAAACCTGACGAGGACCACCAGGAGTTTGCATTTTACGGCACAGAGATAATTAGAGCTCTGCCTGCAGTAAGGAGGAGCTCACCGCACACCGGGGATTGGGTTACACCGGGATGCACTGAGAAACAAGGCCATGAGCAGCTCAACCACCTGACAACGGACACAGACGCACCAGTCTCAACAGCCAACAAAATAATTCTGCTAATTTCATAACAATAAACTATAGAAGCCACCACCCCCCCTCACTTAAATCAAATATGTATTTTATGTATCCTATATTTAACCATGAAGTCTTGTTGAGGTCGGAATGTCTTTTGCTAGAGAGAGCTGGGAAATGGTACAGCCACAGTGCAGTTGCCATGGCGCCCTACACTGTTGCTAAGTGACGCTTTAAGGTTTAAGTATGAAATGGCAGATTGGGCGCTGCCACGATGCGAGCTGTTGAAATGCTGCATCACACTATGATTCAGGTTAATGCTGAGACATAAACATCAGAGCAACACTTGGACACATCGGACCATCAGTCTGGCACACTGTGACGCGTTACAGGTGAAATACTTCAAATCGACCCTCAACAATAAAACCAAACTGTTACACAGGGGTCACACTTTATTTTAAGGGCCTGTTTACAGTCTCAAAACTAGTTTAGTAGCACACAAGTATGAGTCGACTTGAGTATGGCACAGCAGTCAAAGAGTAAGCTGAGAGTAAGGTGGTAGTTAGGGGGTAGCGCGGGGTGTAGTGAGACACCTGTAGCTGCATTAACGGAGAATGTCACCGTTAACACCGGAAAGGTAAAGGGTTAATACGGCAGTCTGCAGCGATTTGACTGACTGCTGATTACGCTAACTGCAGGTAATGTGTAAGAAAATGAAATGTAAATGTTTGAATTTGTTTTTCCAAAAAATGACAAGATAAGAAAAATAACCACGGCAGTTAGAGTGAAGGCCATAAAACCCTTCTCCCCATCTCTAAAACCTAAAAAAGAAACTAAAGTGTCAGAGTGTCCTGAGTGAAAACGGAAACCACACCCCATCCTGCAGCTCAGAGAAAACACACCGGCTGTGTGCTCCTTCAGCTTTGAAGGATTTGGGGGTGGGGGTGGGGGTGAGGGGTCTTGCACAGAAATGCAGAAACACCAGGGTCAGAGTGAGTCTTGCCAAACATGACCTTTCACCTCCGGCAGCACTGCAGCAGAAAGGACGAATGGTGCAGGATGAGCAGTGAGGGATGAGAAACCCACGACACCCAGAACTTCACTCCGCACCCCCTGGGCCCCGGGAACCGGAATAGACCCTTAAATTCGATTAGCGAGTGAACAGCGGGATGATGACATTGCAGGGGGACGGATGCGGCCAATCTTAGAATAAGGGCCCGGGGAACAGCTTTGGCTGGCGGCTCTCTCTCTCTCTCTCTCTCCAGGGAAAAGGAATGGGGGTGGCCTAAATTAACCAATGACATCCGATCAGAAGACTTTCGCGCATGTTAATGAACATGGATCTTTGAGTGGAAGCAATTAAGAGCGATTAAGGACTGGAAAGGGGGGGGGGGGCACTGGTCCAGCCCTCCTAGGTGCACTAGAGCACCCAAACAGAGAGACATGATTATTGTTAAGGGCCCGAACAGACAGAAATATTCACACGTGGTAGAATGTGCTGGAAATAAGGGCACTTGGGAGTACAGGAAGAGCCGCTCTGGTGCAATTAAAACATATTTACATTTACTTTGACTTTTGCCACACCACCACACGGCTTTCTCCCCGGGCAGCCAATCCCTTGTGGTGCTGTAGGCGGGGGTTTCTCTATGGAACAAAAAGAGTGTGAGCGTGCTCAGTAGCTGCCTTGTTCCCACCCTCTGTGCCACCTACTCACTGTACACAGATACGGCGAGGCATACAGACTTTTACTCCTCGTACTCCTTTTTCCTGTCTGTAGGCGCTGGTAATCACTTGGAGAATGGTCATGCGACGCATGTTACCGTTGCTTGTAGGGATCACTGTTCTAAACACTATGATGAAGTAATGTGCTTCTTATGTAGGTCACTGCTTAGCCCCACTTGTCAGACTCATAACCTTGTGGTACTATGAGCCTGAACAGGTTGACACTGATGTGAGATAAGTTTGCCCAAATTCCGGGTATGTGATTGGTCAGCTACTTCTTCTGAGGAATTGTGATCTCTTGTAGGTGAGAAACTTGCTAGAACCAATCATATATCAGGACACGAGTCTCACAAAAGGTAACTTCCTTTCAGAGAAGATAAGGGGTCTGCTTGATTTGTTTTTTGTCATGCTGATTGCAATTTACATGTTGCTCCTCTGAAATGCAGTTCATATATCATAGCACATTGATCGTCTGAGTCGCTCTGAATAGGAGTGTCTGTCTAATAAAGAAATAAAACGGAGGAGCAAATTCAAGCCTTTTCTCCTATCCACCTGTCCAGAGGGTCTGGACACCATTTCCACACTTAAATGCTGGTTTGGCTATAGATGTGACGAGGCGGTGCCCTGCATCATCTGCACAGACGCTGAGGACGGCACAATAGCTCGCGCAGTCTATAGAAAAGACGCACGTGACCCACCTACTGTGCCGCGTGTCACGCGTCACTGCCACCAACCGCTATACGCAATGAGCTGATAAACAAAAACACGTTTTTGTCATTTCGCCTCATATGACTGACAATTAATAATAATAACACAACATTAGGTAAGGGGCAGGTGGCAAGCTATTTTATCTTACTGACAGGCTCCCATCAAATAATCTAACGTGTAGCAGAGGAGAGAGTGTCTTATCTGTAAAGTCGTTACTACAGTATTGGGTTGCTTTGACAAACAGACGTTTGTTTCTCTGTCGGCTGTCTTGCAGCTGGTACATAAAAAAGGTATTCAAAAGCCCTGGCGGACATCTGATATCTGATTGTCGTTAAATGTGAACAGCTTCCCCACCGGCCAAGTAGTCAACGTTTTCAGGATTGTATGCAAAATTAATAGATACAGATTAATACCATTGTCCTCATATTGCCATTTTAATCGCAGATAGAATATGAACAAAAGGGTAAGGGCGTTGACATTTCATTAATTGTCTGTGAAGCTGTCCGTTAAATTAAATTCCTACTGTAGCTGCTGGCGACGCTGGGCGGATCCTTCCGTGGCTCAGAAAAGAATCAGCCTCAAGAACCGAAAAAAACAAACATCATCACGACACCTGATCGCATAAGCATCCAAAATTCCACCGGTAAATTGTTATTAATACGTATCTTGCTTCCTCGGTGATAAGAATCGAGCCGTAAAGATGTTTGCCATGACGCCCCGCGAACCTTACCTATCGGACTATAACCGGTACATTCGCCTGGCTGGCACAAAACTGTGCAGGCGAGCAAGGACGCTAAATTGAAAATGCATTGAGCCTTTTTCGTTTCTGATGCATTTTGCGTTGTAATGATGCTGTTTCAGTGTAGCCTACTGTATATCGTTATGTGGTCTACTGCCTTTCATCGGATGTTAGAATGTAGCCTATAACTATTTTAAACAGCCTATTCAACAGATGTAATTTTAAAAGTAGGCGTTAAATTGGAGACTGATTATTTACATTGGGATTCGTGTTTATCGTGCGATTACAATAGCCTATAAAATGAAATAGTTTAATGTGTAGTCTGGATCTATAATTAAATTAAGATATTGCATCTGATACGATATTGCGTGTATCAAATAAACATTTAATTTAAGTTAACGGCAACCTACAAACCATCGGACAAATTTCATTGGAAGCTGGACAAGCTTTCACAGGTTAACCCCACCATTGCACTTTGCTCTCCAACGTTAAACAGCTTTTACATATTTAATACTTAATAAATATTTTACCTTACCTTTTCCGGAATGTCTAGCTTGCTATTTCAAATGGAACGAGCACGAGAAACACTAGCCGCAACTGAAGGCGCTCCGAGTGGTGGACCAACGATAATATACTGCGCGAGGCGGTGACATCATACACCGCAGCAACAGACCGATGTGAGCCAGTAATTGACGGAAATTGCCGAAACCGCTGCGTACAAAATACAGTTCGTAAAAAAACAGAGTAAACGAATCTGTTCAGAGCGTTCAATATTTCAACATCTCCAAAATTGGTTTGGTTACTGGGCTCAAGGTAGCAATAGGTGGCAAAAGTATATGAATTAAAGCAATTATTAAAATGATGAAAGGAAATATAAGATATAAGGATAGAGGTAAAGATAATGTAGAAATACTTTAAAGTTGTATCTGGTCTTCTAGCTTTTTGTTAATTTGAGGAAAAAACTGCTGCAGGCGTTGCACTGGTGTAAACGCTTAGTAAATCTGACCCTAAGAGGTGCAGGGTGTGGACTAAAATTCAGATCACTGAACAGTTTCAAATTACCACAATCATAACCGCAATTAAAGAAATGTATCATTCTTTTAAAATACAAGTAATTTAATTGATATTTACACCACATAAACAATTGAAAAGAGCTTACAAAGAAAAAGCATTTCAACATGTCAAATTAAGAGCCAATGATTTTACAGAATTATTGCACCTGGGTTTCTCTGCTTTTAAATTCTGGGTTGAGTGTATATACAGTGAAGACAAAGCCTAAAGAAATTTGAAAAAGAAAAGTTACATATTAATCATATCCATAAAAACTGATCAATACATGCACCCCAGCCTATGTCACAAAGCTATGGGGAATACACCTTTATTTCCTCCCTCGAGATGTTGACTTTCTCCATGTGAATTAAAGTTTTAATGCAATATATATTGATTCACGGGTACGCATTAAAGGGATGGCATCCAAGATAATGCAACATAAATCAATAAGATCTCGAAGAAGGAAAATAATAGAGGCGTGTTGAAGCTGTGTGTTTATCATTTGAGAGACGCGGTCTGGCGTTTGATTCCGGGCACGCGAAATCTCCGCATCTCAGCAGAGTTCCAGATTCCGAATTTGAGATTCACGTGTGAGTGAAAGGCTAGTGGCACCCCTTGCATGTCCTTGTAAACAATTTATGGGGCCGTGCACGGGCCCTGAGTCATAGAGGAAAAGCTAAAAGACCTCAGTGAATTCAGAGAGGCATTCATTAGCTCTAAGTGCCACTGATTAATATATGTAATAGGCCTATAGGACATTATGCATATCAGTATATACAAAATATACTATGACTTTCAGCAGTCTGTACTGCTGTAGACTTTCATACAAAATGAGCTAGTTAAAATAATAGAAACGATAATAATCTAAAATAGTGAACATATTAAAAGGAACAGCTTAATTTCATAACACTGTATGGTTTCCGTGTTCATAAATGTATGGATGTGCCTCATATAAATCTTATGTGAATAGAGGTGGTTCGGCACACTCAGGTGTGGAGGGGAAGGACAACGTAAGTGTGAGTAAGGCTCTGAAGCTCATGTGTTTAAATGCGAGAAGCATAAAAATACATTTTTGGAACTGGAGGCTGTCATGTTGAATTTATGACATTGTTGGGATTACTGACATGGCTTCAGCAGATGGTGAGGAATATAATGTAGAAGGGTACAAATTGTTTAGGAAGGATATAACTAATAATTCCACACAGATATTAGGAAGTTTTTCTTTGAGTTTCAATGCCTGGAACAGCTTTGTAGTACTTGGGCTATTCAAGTCCAGGCTAGATGTAGTACTAGATACTCTTTTTTGATGAGCCTACGGCCCGTTCTCATCATTATGTATTCTTATGTTCTTATGATTTAATTGTTATTGTAACTCTACTCATAGACCAGGGTTGGGCAAGGAGGACCATATCTGTTTCTGGATTTCATGCTGACTTCTGCTCTTAATGATTTAACCATTTGTGTAACCTGACATTTTAGCTACATTTATTGATAAACTCATGAATGCCAGCTGGAGGCTGTTCTAGTATGAAATGGTTTACTGTGGGCTAATCTACGAGTGAACCGGCGTTGGTGTACACAGCTAATTAGCTAATCGAGCCAGGGTAATTGGAGGAAACAAAACCCCGAAAACACACTAGCCCTCCAGGTCCAGAGTTGCCCACCCCTGTCACTTAGTAAGGCAGCAGTTAGGCTCAATTACAAAGGATACCATGCATCACATCACATAATATATATAACTTTCTCTAATTTATTATATTTGGCTGCATCCATTGAGATGATTAGAATTCATAACATTTGTTTTACCCAAAATATTTATTTGCCCAGATTTGGGAAATTAATGAGGAAACAAAAGAGGAAATTAACTTGTTACTGGTCAGACAACACTGAGATGACCACACACTGTCCTGCACAAGAATTTAAAACCATTTTCCCTAATGGCACTGAAGTCCAAAAACATCAGTTAATTCCTCTATGCATGTGACAGTACACTTATAGTGTTTTAAGTTTCTAAGTTTAAACTCCATAATTTGGAGTTCATCATTGGCAGGGGGAGAGGGGGTTATCAAGAGATGGATAATGATGCCATGGCTTTGAAACACAGATGAGTGCCCTACTTGTGAAAGACCACTGCTTTTAATAGGCCTTCACATCACTGGACTGTAGAATGACTATAACCCACAGTATATTCTACAGTATGTTCATAGACTGCAATTATCAATGTGTGCTATGTATAAAATGCATGTAATGTATTTATTCTCTGCAAAGTAGAGAGTGGTTGACTGGCAAAACTTCCCAAAGACCACACAATGGGAGATGGAGGTGTTTCTAAAAACCTTTAACAAAGATAGCACATTATCTATCTTTAAATAGATAAAGCACCAGGACTCTTGAGTGACCAAACCCTCTCTCCCTGCGTAATGCCAAAGGTTATCAGGCTGGTTATGAGACAGCCCGTTGTTTTAATATAATAATATAATAATAATAATAATATATGCCATTTAGCAAACGCTTTTATCCAAAGCGACTTACAGTAGTGAATGGATACATTTTCAGTATATGTAGCCCCAGTTTTACATATAATCCATTCATACTGCTGGGTATTCACGGCAGCACTTCAGGTTCAGTTGCTCAAGGACTGCTATGGCAGTTGACCATCAACTCTTCGTTACAGAAATGAAAGAAAGGGCCACTGAAGTGACTATAGCATAGTGCTACATGTGTGTTCCGTGCTCCCATTAGTTCAACATAATCTCCCTGCAGTGATCACACGAGACTGAAATATTGGAACGTCAGTGTCAGGAGAGATCGCTAGACTGTGCCAGAATGATCGAGGCCACGCAACGATGATAGCACAGAGGACAGCTCTGAGATAACCAAACCCATGGCGGGCATGCAATAAACATCTGTACCACAGATTCTATCAACTATATACCACACACACTAGAACAGTGTCTTGACAGCATGCAGACCGTGGGGTTCCTCCAAAAACTGGAACAGTGCCTTAAACACGATGCAGACCATGGGGCTCATCCACACACAATGACAGTGCCTCAACAGGATGCAGACCATGGGGCCCATCCACACACTAGACCAGTGCCTTAACAGGATGCAGACCGTGGGGCTCATCCACACACTAGACCAGTGCCTTAACAGGATGCAGACCGTGGGGCACATCCACACACTAGAGCAATGGCTTGATGCAGACCACGGAGGTCATCCACACTACTTGGCTAGCAGGTAGCCATGTAAAAATGTAAGATTTGTTTAAATGTGTGGTGATACTTTACTGACAGTACTGACAGTGTTTCCTCCCACAGTCCAAAGACATGCACGTTAGGCTAATTGGAGAGTCTAAATTGCCCGTAGGTATGAGTGTGTGAGTGAATGGTGTGTGTGCCCTGTGATGGATTGGCGACCTGTCCAGGGTGTATTCCTGCCTCTCGCCCGGAACGCATGCTGGGATAGGCTCCAGCCCCCCCCCCGCGACCCTGACTAGGAATAAGCGGCTTAGATAATGGATGGATGGATGGATAATCCCAAAGGTTGTTAAAAAGCCATTAAAACATTTAAATTAGGACATGAAACATGTCATTTAAACAAATGAAGCTGGAGCAGGTTTTTGGAACAGACTTAATTTTATTTGTATAAATTCTATACTCTGTAATTAAAATATCACAATAAAAATATGTACATGGAATTAAAACTGAAGCATGGACATTCAAACACACAAAGAAAAGAGTGAGAGGCATTTTCTCTGATGTGAATCTTTGCGAATACTGCCTTCATTTTACAGTCCTGAGCCTCTTAATTGTGACACAAAAAACATCAGGTCAAGTCGAAACACAAACAATCGAAAGCAAAATCATAGTTAATGTCAATATAAATAGTCATTTTTCATTTGTGTTATTAGTATCAAAACATAGCACCCATGGAGGAATTCAACACAGCATACACCCCTGCAGGGAATCTGAAATCCCTCCATAATAGCACACTTTTATAATACCATGGAATATTAGAAAAGATGACCCTGTAAAAAAAATATTTTCAAGCACACTGAGATAAATAAATAAATAAAGGAATTCAAAATGTATATTTAAAAAATGGTTACATTTGTTTCTCAAAAGTTGTAAACATAGTTGGTATACGTCTATAATTGTAACACTTCCCAAGCTAATTGTAAAGCTTGGGAAGTGTTTACCTGACTTTTGTGAAAACCCAATGAGGGGGGGGGGAATTTTTTAGCGAGAGAAACTCAGATAACTGTACAAGAAACTCATACAGTTTAGAATTGACAGAGAAGTCTAGACTAGGCTGGAGTGTTAGTGGGCATTGTATGGCATAGCAAAGCTATACTGTAGAGCCGGCGTCCTCAACCCTGGTCCTGGAGGGCCACAGGTTTTCATTGTTACTCAGCTGGATTACACAGTTAAATCACAGGTTTATTTGGTCTGAACTGGTTGCTGATTTTAAGGTGAAAACAAAAGCCAGTGTAACCAGTGGACCCTCCAGGACTGGGGTTGAGGACCTCATTGATAAAGCATCCAACGAGACTTCAGTCAGGATATAGAGGGACAGTAGCAGTACTATATATGGGACAGTAGCAGTAGTATATAAGGGACAGTAGCAGTATACTAGGTTTGGTAAAATATGTATTGGAAAAAGGTGGTGGGTTGGGGGCGGAGTCTGGTCAGACAGGGGAGGGGGCTCATTGGGTGGAGCTGGTGGGGGTGGAGTCCGTCAGATGGGGAGGGAGCTCATTGGGTGTAGCTGGTGGGGGGGCAGAATTTGGTCAAATGGGGAGCGGGCTCGTCGGGTGGAGCTGGTGAGGGTGGAGTCTCCAAACACGTGGGCGTACGAGGCCTTGAGGAACTGCACATAGCTTTGCAGGCTGCGGTTGGTGCTGTCAGACTGCTCCAGCCGATCCCTCATGTCCTGCAGCCGGCTGTGGAACCGCCTCTCTGCCTGGGGGACCGGGGACGAGCAGACAGATGTGTTGGGTAGATGAAGACAGACAGACATGTTCAGTGGACAGACAGACATGTTTTAAAATTGCTGATGGGTTGTGAGTGAGAGTGTGTTTGTGTGTGTGTGAGAAGGTGTGTGAGTATATGTGTGAGGGTGTTTGTGTGTGTATGTGTATGTGTGTGTTTGAGAGAGTGAAGGTGTGTGTGTGTGTGTGTGTGTGTGTGTGTGTGTGTGTATTCCTCACGTCCTCTTTGTCCCGGCGCAGTTGGTGGAGGTCGGTTTTGGTTCGGCTCAGCTGGGTCTCCAGGTCCAGAACTTTGGACTGGGTGGAGCGCTCCTTAGAGACCGCCCGCTCTCGCGTCTGTGCCACCTGCCAGAACCAGAACCAGAACCAGGCTTAGCATGACAGAACCACAATGAGAACAGCGCTCAGTATGACAGAATCAGAACCTTTACTTTGTTGTTTTAAACGTCTAGAAACCCCTTTCATTGCTGAATAGTTTTTAAATATTTCCATATAGTTAGAACTGAAATCCCGGTGGCTCTGGCGCCCTCTGCTGTACGCACATGGCGTCGCGCGTTGTCTAGCGCTTCCTCGAGCTGGCAGGAGAGCGTGCTGCACTCGCGCGACTTCTCCTCCAGACGCATTTGGTTGCTGTGGATTGTCTCCTCACGCTTGGAGACCACCTGCACCAGGTCTCTGTTCTGCGAGTTGGCCTCCCCCAGCTTCCTGTTGAGAGATATGGAAGGGGGAAACAATCAGATCATACTTTTTTTTCATAATTATAAATTATTATACATTTATCAGGATTAATAAAAATACACTTTAAAGTAACTTAATTAATAAATAGTAGTACTCTGTGCTGTACTACTACAATGACCTTTGAACTGCAGACTTGCCATTCCAACCTATTGGACACAACCCAAGTCCTATTCTCTATTCACTGGTTACACATTTACAGAAGCACATGATTTGACTGGCTGTTCTCTGGAGCACACGATGTGATTGGTTGTTGTGTGGTGTGCGTAGGATGTGTCTGGCTGTTCTCTGGAGTGCAGGATGTGATTGTCTGTTGTGTGGGTTGTGCAGGATGTGATTGTCTGTTGTGTGGGGTGTGCAGGATGTGATTGGCTGTTGTGTGGGTTGTGCAGGATGTGATTGGCTGTTGTGCAGGATGTGATTGGTTGTTACCGCTCCAGACTCTCCACTCGGTGCTGCAGCTGCTTATTCTCCTCCAGGAGCGCCAAATTCTTTGCCCGCGCCATCTCCATCTGCACGCCCTGCTGCTCCACCTGTGGGCATGGCCACACCCAGCACACCTTTCATACAACTTTTCATTTCTAAAAACTTTTATTACAGTACTCTGCAGTAGACTCAGGGCAAATAATGATCTGAAACACGTACATTTCTTGCAGGTTACTGACGATTATAAAACACACATCTATTTTCACCCATAATCAGAACATTTGTCTTTTGTGTGATTGTGGAAAATAACCGATTTATGGGCGAGTGCATTGGATGACTGCACACACTCCCTGCGCAGGTGAGAGGGTAAAACTGGTGACACCAGATGTAGAAATAAGGGGTTAAAGAGGTAGAGAGGGTGTGATGTAGTGGGAAGGTTGAGCCAATCGTATAACTTATTTCGTCTTTGAGGGTAAGAAAAAAACCCCATACAACTGGAGATATACATTTTTGCCCTGGATTTAACAAAGCTGGATTAAGAATGCCTGACTGAGTTACTACAGAGGAAGGGAAGAGAGGGACAGAAGAGAGGGAGAGAAGAGGGGCGCAGAAGAGGAGGATTCTGGCAGGTGTGGCGCGGCGGGTTCGGACCTTGAGCCGCAGGTCGGTGAGGGCGCTGCTCAGCTCGGCGGACCTCCTCTCCTGAGCGCGCTCGCGGCCCTGCCCCTCCTGCAGCTGCAGCTCCGCCCGCCTCAGCGCCTCCGGCAGCGCTCCAGCTCTGCCAGCCTCCCCATCAGCCCCGCCCGCACTGACTCCACCTCCCGCCCCAGCTCCGCCCGCACCGCCTCCGCCTCCCGCTCCGCCCGCTGCGCCTGCAGCCCGTAATCCTCTGCCTCCGCCCGCACCTTCTGCACCTGCGGGGACAGGTGCAGCTCACACTGAGAACCTGATCACACCGGGAACCTGTGTGTACCTGGCTCTTGTGCGTATGTGTGTGTGTGTGTGCGTGTTTGTGTATGTTAGGGTGTGTGTGCATGTGCGTGTTTGTGTATGTTAGGGTGTGTGTGTACCTGGCTCTTGTGTGTATGTGTGTGTGTGTGTGCGTGTTTGTGTATGTTAGGGTGTGTGTGTACCTGGCTCTTGTGTATGTGTGTGTGTGTGTTTGTGTGTTTGTGTATGTTAGGGTGTGTGTGTACCTGGCTCTTGTAGCTCTCCAGCAGGTGCTCGTACTGCTTGGCTGAGCCCTTCACTTGCTGCAGCTCAGACTGGGACAGACTCAACTTCTCCTCCACTGCAGAGTGAGTTGCCTGAGAGAGAGAGGGTGGGGCGAGGGAAAGAGAGAGAGAAAAAGGGAGAGAAACAGAGAGGAGGGGGAGAGAGGGAGAGTTACTGCAAGTCATGCACGCGCGCACACACACACACACACACACACAGTCTCTCTCTCTCATATACACACACACACACACACACACACACACACACACACACACACACACATACACACTGTCTTTCTCTCTCATACACACACATACTGTCTCCCTCTCTCATGCACACACACATACTGTTTTTCTATTTCATACACACACATACTGTCTCTCTCACACACACACACACACACACACACACACACACTGTCTCTCTCATACACGCACACACACTGTCTCTCTCTCTCATACACGCACACATACTGTTTCTCTCTCTCACACATGCACACATACTGTTTTTCTCGCACGCACACACACACACACACACACACACACACACACACACACACACTAGAGTGGGCGGGGCCAGAGTGGGAGGGGCGCAGACACACCTTGAGGCTCTGGTTCTCCAGTCTGAGGGCGGTGCTTTCAGAGGTGAGGGCGTGGAGCCGGTCCAGAAGCCCCTCCCTCTCTGCCCGGGCCTTGTCCTCCACGCTGTGCAGCTGCTCCGTCAGGTCAGACGCCCGGCTGCACAGACACGCGCATCATCATCATCATTAGATATAATACTTTACCATCTGCTCATCCCAGAAATGTATACAATGGCATTCACCTTACATATGATCACAATATAATGTTCAAATTAATGCAGGCATACACTATAATAATATATTGAACTCCATATAAACATCTCATACATACAGATGTGCATTAGCATAGCATATAGCCCCTCAATACTGCTGAGCACATAAAAACCATCAATTAACGTCCATGGACTTCCATTATTGATCTCTCCATTTCCTTGCACTTGATTGCCCTTTGCAGCAGCACTGCTGTAGCAAACCAAAGTGTACAGTGGTCTATCGTGATAACATTGTGCATCATTGTAATGATTTAATATTTAATATAGTATATTCAATATTCAATATAGTAATATTTTACTAGATAGCTACATGTCTTGTATAGATCCATGATGTAATAACCCATGATTCCGTGATTACCCATGATAACCCATGATTTAGTGCGTTGAAATGCTCCTGAATTACAGCCTGCAGTGGGTGTAACATTTGTTATATTATTTATATATATATATTCCATATTATAATAATATTCATATATTATTTATTTTTATCTTGGTGAAATATTTTGATATATTTTATTTAGTTTGCTGTTTTTTGTTTTTTTTAAAGTATAATTTAATTTGATAATGGTAAATGCCTGCTGGTTACTTTGGGGGGGGAAAAAACTTCTGTTCTTGCTATGCAGTTCTTTGGTTTGACTTTGGTGTGTGTGTCTCATAGGCAACAACATGATTTTCAGTGTCACAGAAGTGAATTGGGCCACTTGGGAGATATTAGGAGACACTTTGAGCCATCATAGTATCTGTTTTGTAAGGGTCCATAAGGGTTTGGGTGATAAAAACAGGTTTATAGACATCAAAAGGTTTTAGAATGTCTTCCAGTGTGACAGAAGTGAATAGAAATCTTGGAAAGGTTTTGGAACACCACTCACTAAAAGCCCTAAACCGCAATGTGTTTCCTTCATAATGATACCAAACATAGGCATGTGGCCATTACAGTTCTTGAACTATATTCTGTTATATTTGGGTGTCTAAATAGGCAGGATTTCAAAAATAGGGCGTGACGGTTAAGGCGTTAACGATGAAAATTCACAAACAACATTTCCCAGAATTCTCTGCTGTACAACAAACACTGGGGCAGACTTTGCAATGCACACTGGGAAATATTTCCTAACATATGCGGGAGGGAGGCGCGGTAGGGCCCTCACCTGTTCAGAACGGTGACCTCCACTTCCATTCGGCTCCTCTCCTTCACTTCCTGGGCGTGGCGACTTTGGAAGGCCTCAGCGGCGGCTAGGGCGTCAGCGAGATGGGCCTCCTGAAGCAGGGCGGAGTTCAAGGGTTACAGGGGCGGGGTTACGGGGGCGGGTTACACAGGACACGGGGTCACTCTCTTCACCCACCAATCAGTAGCTTATCGCAATAATAATCATCATAATAATAATAATAGTAATACATTGTATTTATGAAGCCCTTATCATATGTCCTGTACAGACTGGAGAGGTGTGTGCTGTGCTATAAGCCCCTCCCCCTCCCCACCTTCTCCAGCAGCTGTGCGGTGAGCTGGCCGGCGGTGTCCTCGCTGCGCTCCGCTCTCTCTCTCTGCGCGCGCGTCGCCCTCTTCAGAGCCTCCTTGTCCCCGTCGCCCAGCTGCTTCAGCTGCCTCAGCTGCGCATGCAGAGCGTCCGCCTCGCCCTGCCGCTGAGCAGCCGCCCGCTCCAGGTTCTGCAGCAGCGACAAGCGTGGTCACTAACACACACGCACATATACATACACTGACTCCCACAAACACACACACATGTATACATACACTGACAAACACACACACACACACACACACACGCACACACGCACACACACGCTCACACACACACACTCACATGCAAACACACTCACATATACAAACTCACACACACACACACACACACACACACACACGTATACATACACTGACTCCCACAAACACACACACACACTCACACACACATGTACATACACTGACTCCCACAAACACACACACACACACACACATGTATACATACACTGACTCACACAAACACACACACACACACACACACACACGGAAACACACACATGCAAACACACTCACATACACAAACACACACACACACACACACACGGAAACACACACTCACACGCAAACACACTACCGTTAACACATGCAAACGTAAACGCATTCACATGCAAACACACAAATGTAAATGTACACACAGAGACGCACCCACACTCAGATGCATACACTCACACAAACACACACACACCCACATACACAAATACACTCACTCACACACACACACACACACGCGCACACACGCGCACACACACTCACACACACACACACACACACACACACACACACGGGGTGGTTGTTGTACCCGGATCTGCACAGACAGGCGGTTGTTCTCTGCCTCTCGGCTGCGCAGCTGGCCCTGCAGGTGAGCGCGTGTGCACTCCAGCGCTTTGGACAGCTCCGCCGTGGTCCTCCCGTTCTCCTGCCGAGTGTACCGCCAAATGCCACTCCAATTCATTTCACAAATTAAACTTTCATCCTTGTATGTGCTCATATTTTTGTGAACATGGATATGTGCTACAGGTGTGTGTGATTGTTATCGACCTTCTCAGTCTCCAGCAGCACAGCGAGCTGATCCACCTCCTTCTCTCTCTCCTGCAGCTTCACCAGGAGCAGCTGAGACAGACAGACAGACAGACAGACCGTTTCTGGTGTTACATTATTATATAGAAATATTCATGAAGGGGCGTGCCAAAGGACAGAACATCTATTGCCACTGCTGTTGTTTTGGACATGCTCCTTCGTGAATATTCATAACAATATTAATCTAATTAGAACAGCTTCAACAGAAGAGAGAATTTTCAATGATAAGAACATGGAGTTGATGACCTGGTTATTCTATAGAATCTGTGGCTTTTATTTCACCCGATTTGACCAAAATCACTTGATTAAATGGAGCATTATGTTCCATGTGGCACCCATACGATCCCATGCGAATGGGGTGATTAGCACAATAAAGTTCTCCATTAAATAGAGTGATTGTGGTCAAATCAGGTGACTATTTGCAGCAAAAGTGTCAAAGGTCAAAGGTCATACCGTGTTCTCTGCCTCAGTGTCCGCCAGATTCTTGAGGATCGCATCCTTCTGCTCCGATAGCCTTCTAGAGTCCACCTGTTCAACAGCAAAACAGCCAGAGAGTGAGGTGAGCCCTCTGTTTACCGCAGTGTGAGAGAGTGCACCCTGGTGGCTCGGAGGTGTACTGCAGTATTAGAGAGAGTGTGCACCCTGCTGGCCTGGAGGTATACTGCAGTGTTAGAGAGAGTGCGCCCTGTTGGCCAGGAGGGTGAAATGCAGTGTTAGAGAGAGTGTCCCCTGCTGCCCGGGAGGGTGTACTGCAGTGTTAGACAGAGAGTGTGCCCTGCTGGCCGGGAGGGTGTACTGCAGTGTTAGGCAGAGAGTGTGCCCTGCTGGCCGGGAGGGTGTACCTCACCTCACGCCCGTGATGCTCCCTCAGCAGGTGGCGCAGGGTGCGGTTCGTCTCCTCAAACGTCTCCAGCTTCTGCAACAGGAGGTCCTTCTGCCGAGACAGCTGGGTAGCATCCACCCCCGACACTTGCCTCTCCTGGGGGGTAGGAAAAAGGTGAGAACCCATTCTGCATCAACTCAATTCCACCCATCTGCCCCCCCTTTACCTGTACAGTTGAGGCTTGAACCAGTTGTTGTCAATTATTTTGTTTTCAATATAAGAGATAAGAGTTAGTTATACAGGTGTGTTTAATTGGGTACAACATACAGGTAACTGCCAAAATAAAAGAAACACCAAGATAAAGTACCTTAATAGGGCATTGGGACACCACAAACCACAGGAACAGCTTCAGTGCACCTTGACAGATTCTACAAGTGTCCATTGGAAGGATGCAACTCCATTCTCTCATGAGAAATTCCATCATTAAGTGTTTTGTTGATGGTGGTGGAAAACACAGTCTCAGTGTGACTCCAGATTCTCCAATAAGTGTTTAATTGGGTTGAGATCTGGTGACTGAGGTAACCATGGCATATGGTTTACATAGTTTTCATGCTCATCAAACCATTCAGTGACCACTCGTGCCCTGTAGATGGGGCATTGTCATCCTGGAACAGACCACACCCATCAAGATAGAAATGCTTCACCATAGGATGAAGGTGATCACTCAGAATGGCTTACGTTGCCTTCTAAGGGGTTGAGGGGACCTACACCATGCCAGGAAAATGTACGTTACACTATAACAGAGTTGCCAGAACCCTTAATTTACATATTCAAGTGTTTCCTTTATTTTGGTAGTTAGCTGTAGTTCTAATGCTCCATAAATCCCTCTGGACATCTGCCTAGTACATAAATGGTCAACAATCAAAATAAATAACAATAAAGAAAAATTATTCTCCCGCCGTCTCAAAGCCAAGGTTGTCAGGGGTTACTGACGAAAGCTGTCGTCACGGCGACGCCCTGGTGGAGACTCACAGTCCTCATCGTGCCCACAGTCTCCCGTAGGGCCGCCACCTGCCTGGAGGCCGCCGCCCCGTCCATCTCCACTTCCAGCAGCTTCCTCAAGAGGGCGTCCTTCTCCTGCACCAGGGCCTCCCTCTGCAGCCTGCAGCCAAGGGGCAGGGCAATGTGGGGTGGGGCCAACATGGGGCGGGGCCAACACAGAGCATGCCAATGACAAAGACAGTCTCTAGACAGTAGACAAAGTAACAATACTAGATGGAATAAATTGTTACACTGCTGTAAACGCTGGCTGTAGTACACAAATACAACTGAGATTCATCATTTACCAAAAATGTGCATCATTCATCATTTACAAAAATGGTTAACCTGGGTGACAACGATAACTAGATAATTATGGAATTAAGAGTAGGGGCAGGAGCAAAATGCACATGCACGCACACACACACACACAAACACACACACACACACACACAAGCCACACAAATGCAGGAAGGAATCAGGTGTATCACAGCCTGGCCAATGGAAGCCTGACATGCGATACTTCCTGCCTCCACACACAGTGAGGTCACATGATAATCAGACATCTCCACCAATTGGATTGGGAGCCACACCTGCTATAGTCGGTCTCCTCCTGCATCTTTTCCATGGAGAGGCGGAGCCGGGAGTTCTCCCGCTCTGTGACCTCCAGTTCCTTGGTAACTTCAGCGAGCTCCTCCTGCTGCTCAGCAATGACACGCTGAGACACGCTGAGCTGCTCAGACTGACGCTCCAACAGCTGCTCCTTCTTCTGCAGCTTCACCTGAGAGACAGACACACAGACACACAGACACACACACACACACATACACACACACCATACACACCATACACACACACACACATCGTACACAACATACGCACACACACACACACACACACACACACACACACACACACACACACACACACACACACACACATTGTACACAACACACGCATTGTATACAACACACACACACACACACACACCATACACAACAAACACATCATACACAACACACACACACATAGTACACAACACAAGCACACATATAGACACACACGCACAAATAGATTTACACTCATATATTTCCCACAATGCACTGCAGTAAAATGGCACTGGTACTTCCTGGAGTCTAAGTAGTGGATAGGAAAGATGGCAGCACTACACATAAAAAAAATGTGGAGTGCTATTTCGGTCCTCGAGCTGATGTATTGTTGTTCCTGGTAATAGAGTGTTGTGCTTCCAGGCTTAAGCACACAAGCTCTTACACCGGCCTGCCTGTCTCCACTCTGCACAGCTCACTGACCCAGACTGCCCCGTCTGCACTTTTACTGCATCGGCAGGGCTTTCACTCCTCTCCAGAAGCCCGTCCGGACGTGGGCAATATTCAACGGTGTGATCTCGTGGGAGGATTGGCTTTAAGTGCTCACCACCCATGCTCCCCAGTCTGTGTGGTAAAGGGTGGGGTTCTGAGGAAACAGAGAGACTGATGGGAAACGCACGGGGTAGTCCGTGAGGAATTGATCATGTGGAGTAGTGGGAGAGTATCAGAGGGAGAATGACCGCAATGAATTAACCGTTGGGAGTTATCACAGGGGAACCGCAGAGGAAATGACCATGGAGAGGTGACCACAGAGGAACCGACCGTCATGGGGTGACCATAGAGGAACTGACCGTAGTTAGGTTACCATTGGTGGATGTTGGATGGTGGATTGGTGGCCATGTTTAGGTGACCGAAGGGGATTGACTGCAGGGACAATAACTGTAGTGTGGTGACTGCAGTGGAACTGACCATAGTGGGGTGACTGCGGGGGAGTGACCATAGTTAGGTGACCATGGAGAAGTGACTGTGTTTATGTGATTGTAGAGGAGAAGTGACTGTGTTTATGTGACCATGGAGAGGTGACCACAGCGGAACTGACTGTCATGGGGTGACTGTGGTGGAGTGAAAGTCGTTATCTGACCATGGGGGTTGACTGTGGTTAGGTGACCATAGGGGAGCTGATCGTGGAGAGATGACCGCAACGGAACTAACCGTTATGGGGTGACCGTCATTGGGTGACCATGGGGGTGACCATGTTTAGGTGGCCGCAGAAGAACTGACCTCGCTCTTCAGGGAGCTGACCTCAGTCACGAGACTGTTGATCTTCTCCTCGTACTGGTCGATGCGTCCGTGCAGCGCCTCATCCTCGTCAGCAGAGAGATCGGCCAATCGCAGCGCGGCCGACTGGGCGGGGTCAGGCTCCGGCAGTGGCGTGATCTCCAGGCGGTGCGTCGGTCCCTGTGGCACAGGCAGAGAATGCGTCACCCCCCAGTCAGCCGTGTGTGCCCCTGGTGCTGACAGTGTGCCTAGCTGAGATAATATATGTACTATACCCGCAGTGTCAGGGAGGAGCATCATTACCCCACTTATTATGCAAATGAGAAACACAGACTGAGCGCTGATTGAGCGGGTGAATCGGCCGCTGCTTTTGATTGCTCGGCCTTGGGGCATATATTATCTCAATGTGGAAGGCAGTTGTCGCCTGGTGCATTGTGTTTGGCCTTTTGTAAGTGCGTGGGAGTATAAGACCATACCCGCTGCTCATCGCTGCTTTTTATTCATAAGAATACAAAATATTTTTTTAATGCGCAACAGAAACAAGAAACAAGATCCAGTGTCTGCCAAATGCCTGTAATGTAATGTAATGTACACTCAAGAGTTTTGAACTGGGGGGAGAGTCACACTCATTTTGTCTGACCTCCCATTTGTACAAGGGGTCCCGCGTGGAGGTCCTGCCTGGGGGTATCCAGGGTACCCGCATCTTCACCTGGGCTGTGGCCCGCAGGTTTCCCACCTCCCCCCTCATCTTCGCCTCCTGGGCGTTCTTCTGCAAAGGAAGCAGAAGGGCCCACCCGCGAGCAGACAGAGTCTCCGTATGACGTTCAGTGTTCCATGAGCGTGTTCAAAACAACACAAACGCACATAAACGCGCAAACAGTTTGCTGGACCTTTCTTCTGTAAATAATAATATAATATAAATGCCATTTAGCAGACGCTTTTATCCAAAGCGACTTACAGAATAGTGAATGTATACATTTTTCAGTACATCTGGTCCCAGTGGGAATTTAACCCACAACCTAAGCGTTGCCAACGCCATGCTCTACCTACTGAGCCACAAATAACCATCCATAGTGTCCATAGGCCAGATGTGGAAATGTCATGGGCAAAAAAGGCTAACGAGTCAGAAGCAATTAAATGATCATAACCATGACAGATCTCATTATAATAATATATAGAGCACCCCGCCCTTTCTAAACACCACTTCTGCAGAGTAACGTCCAGAAGCAACGTCTGACCTGTGGCGTCTTGCCGGAGCTGCTCCTCTGGCTCTTCTTCACGTGCATGTGCACGGGGGTGCTTTCCGCCACGTGCACGTGCAGTGGCGGCGAGGAGGGCCGCGCTTTCATCGCTCTTCTCTGTGGGAGATCATATCTCCTTAGCCCTTCCTTTCAATCATTTTTATCAATCATATTTATATTCAGTTTTGTTTTTTGAATGTTTATACATTCCATTCCATTCCATTCATACAACTAGTAGGAGTAAAAGTCCAAGGGCAGGGGGGAGGTGAGATCCCCCCCCACACACACACACACTACCACTCACATACATACACACAGAATAATACATTCCTCAGAAAATATTGAGTTCAAAAATAGTGTCTACAAAAATGTATGACATTATCCAATCCCAAGTCATGTTCAATACATGCACACAATAATTCCTTGATTTACAAACGACCTTACTTTATAATATTATTATGGCTAAAGAAAAATACAGCATATTCATAACATCAGTATAAGGCAGGAACTAGAATCTGAGGAGGGTGAATACCCACACAATACACACAGTCACACATGCGTTATGTAATATGACAATCCTCAGATAATACCATATTCAGACATAGTACCTTACAGTATTATACAGTTATACATTCGTCAGACATAATCAGAACATAGAGACACAAGCTGGTCACTCAATTTCAAACAGCTCTCCTTTGTACTTTTAATGTCGCTGAAACCTAGGAAGAGCTAGCCCCTTCAGTAACACATCAGAGAGATCCTGTCCTAAATATTGAATCGTTAAAAACTTTTCCAGTTTCCAATTCAGTACGTAGGTTTATCTCTCTAATGAAAATAGATTTCAAATATTCTTAAATCAGTGGGACATTTTTGGAACAGTTTCGTCGATCCATAATTGTACAATTGTTAAACGGGTTGAGCACCAAATAATCTGTAAACGTTTTCTGTGTTTCTGGATAGTTGATGCTCAACAATGATAGCCCAGAAGGCATCGCAAAGGATTCAGTCATACTTCTGTTCCGAGCATAAGAGAAATCGGCACTTAAAAGTTCGGCCCAAAATGTTTTAATTTGTGTGCAGAACCAGATAAGGTGGCCTGTGTGTCTCGTTGTTCTTTATAGTTGGGACATAACCCAATACAAACTGGATCATATTTACTTCGTATATTTGGTGTTATCTGTAGTCTATGTATTATTTTAAACTGTAATTAATTCATTGGATTATATATGTATATAAAGTTATTTTATAACAGATACCGGGGGCATTTTAAAAGCAGGTGTTAGCGTGGTAAAACAGTGTAAATATCAGGTATACTACTGCAGTCATCGTATCGGTCTTTGCTGTCAGAGTGCACATGGCATTTGTATCACATATGCTACTCGTTTGCGGTCATATAACAAAGCATTACTCTAACCTGTGTAAAATGAAACCAAACACTGTCTAGTCGCAAACCAAGAAGGTCCATGAGTGATAAGCAACCAAATTACTGTAGTTATCTAGCTAGGCAATCCGTCAGCTACCTACCTATTCAATTCTAATTGTCGTTGACAAAATAATTAACAGATAGGCTATATTTAGCCATCCAACTCAAATGACAGGAGATTAAAATGCAGAGTAGCCAGCAATATGGACGTAAACGCTATCTAGCTTGCTATTTGGCAAGCTAGCTGTCAATTATATTATGGATAGCAATATAAAAATATGCGAGGTAAACCAGGCCATAACTAGCTAGACGTAATACTAGCTAGTTACTTCGCTTGTTATATTACTAGCTATGCAACGAACAAGAGTTAGCCAGCGAAGGGCACCACGATGGATTGATCATTTTGCGTGCAACTGGTTGCGGAAGCAAAAACGAAGTTGGCAAGCCGGGAGTTAAAAACAATCTGATCTTACCATACGAAATCGAAAAGCCAAGTTTTAGAATGCAAAGTCTTTACTGAAAATGAAATAGTTTTGCATATACCCCCGGGGAGCATATGGCCCTTTCTTCCGGACACACTCCCCTTCGTCATTCCACTGGCTCGTTCAAAATTCCTAGTGACGAAACTGGCATGTGATTGGCGGAAACGTGTCACCCAGGATACCCGGCGCCTGTGTTGCCCGTGACGACGGTGGCTGCAATGTTTCCCTAGAAACCAAGCCAAACACTGAATGGGTAGCAGTTAGGCAAGGGCACGGTGTTGGCTGGGAGACACGGAACGCGTTCTGAGTTACAAGTTTGTTTGTCCTGTGTACATAATATACTAACGAAAGTTACATACTGCCTCGTCCGCAGCAGAATGGCTATAGAAAGTAATCGACTCAATTTCAGACTCCATTTCAGACTCTCTCAAAGAGACAACATACTATTTCTTAACAAGTATTTTCTCCCTTTTTCGACTCGGAAAGAACAACTTAGCTGAAAACGCGTGCAATCTACCAATGAACTTACCCGCGAACAATTGACCGTTTCCTCTCTTAACGTCACGGGGTTCTATAGGTACAATGTAGCATAGATGCAATTTGTCTTGCAGTATAAATGGGTAAACAATTTGACATTGTTCTATAAGCATCACACATCACCCAGGGCAAATCATTACAAAAATACATGACGGCATAAACCAAACAGTTCATGTTTAACAAAATATGAAACAATATGACACGATGCTCAGTATTTTCCCACTTGATCGAGCTTTTTTTTTTTTACATTACATTACATTACAAACTATGAATATTTCCATATCAATAATTTTGCAACAATGGGGCATTTTGAAGGAGCATTGTAAGTGTCAAGTTCACTTTTCTGACACCGGGCCATCTTGGCCTACTTCAGAAAAGCCCCTCCATGTGCTACTGCTGGGAACACTGCTAGAGGAAAACCAGACAGATGGGTGGCCAGACGTACCATCTTCCATATTTTAGTTGGTGTCCATTCAGATTTCCCTTCCAAAAAGCACAATGTCCGTTCAAAAACTGTAACTTCACTGCTCTGAAGGCTAGCTATGTGGCCAGGTGAGAGGAAACAATGAAACACACAATTGTCAGTTTGAGCCCCGCTTATTTTTCACCATTCAGTACTGCAATGACAAATAAAAAACTCTGACACTACACTGACACTAAGTAGGCTATGTGCATTACTTATATGCGAGGTAAAAAACAACACACAAAAAAACAGGCACAAGACCAATTGCAGGTAACTTCCATCACTAGTAAGTTAACTAAGTTAATTACCTTACCAGTGATGGACTGATCAAACTTAAAGTCGCGTATGTTTCAAAAGTGTGTCGTCTTGCTTGATACGCAATTCATGTTTGAAGACGCGATTAACGTTTGAGGACTTTTGAAACATAAGCGAATTTAAGTTTGATCAGTCCATCACTGGCAGTGGTGATTTTACCGCGGGTGCAACGGGTGCATTTTCACCCCCTACTGTTGGGATGAAAATATATCTAATTTTCAAATAAAATAAAAAATGATTTTTGAACATTGCACCCCCTGTTTTAAAACCCTCAAATCGCCACTGATCACTGGTAAGGTAATTAACAACGTACCAGTGAAAGTCGCGTATGTTTCAAAAGTTTGTAGTCTTGCTTGGTACGCAATTAACGTTTGAGGACGCGATTCACGTTTGAGGACGCGAATGCGTACTGGCGTACCACTTATGTGCACCCCTGACTATTACTCTCGGTACATAAATCCAGATGAAAATCCTGACCTCTCATACAGTTCAAAACAAAACCCTTCCAGATGCTCATTCAGCCCTATCCCGCTATAAATCACCTGTAATCAAAGGTCCTTCTTGGAAGCAGGCTGCAACACGATGCTGTAAAACGATCGCACCCGTTCAGCCACTTGACAAGAGGGAGCGCGTCGTCTGTCTTCCTCTCCTCTTCCTACTGCACCTCTGCTCCATTGTGTCAGCGTCGCGACAACGCCGACTTTACATTTCTTATCCTCAGGGGTGCAACGTGCCCCCCACCTGGGAATCAAACCTGCAACCTTTGCATTACAAGCACAGCTATCTAACCATTATACTACACTGCTGCTTTCACTCAGTCTGGAGAACACCAGGGTTGGTCTGGTGGTTGGTTCCCAGGTGCCGGTTTTAGCCTTGATCACACACGTCCAACAGATCGAAACAGCATTTTAAATCCGGACATAACCGATCTACCCACTGTGGTATGGAGTGGGTGGGTGGTTACATTCCTGTTCTGCTACTATGCAATTTATTTATTTATTACCTGAAATTCCTGTGTCATTTGTAAATTCCATGTCCTTGCAGAAAGCAAATAAAGACAAAGACTTAGGGTGCCCTCATATTCTGGAAAAGGTGGCTGCTTCCTTGTTTTGCCTGTGAACGAACCTGTAACACAACACTATGAGGGCAAACAAACTTGCTGCACTGCGAGTGGTTTTCCTTTCTTCGTAGAATAAATCATGCATTGAGTGTCTACACTCTCCTGAATTGACAGTGGAGGTTTAAACAAGCACGGCTTAAGAATACGATTGAGTATGCAACTGTAAGGTATTCAATCAGTACATCTCTCCATCCTCAGATCAGCGTAGTTTGCAGACGTAGGGTGACAGAACTTTCAATATGAAGAATACAGAGCAGAGTCTGACATGCCTATAGATCAGGGCTCTTCAACTCCGGTCCTGGGGAGTCGCAAGGTACGCTGGTTTTTGTTTTCACCTGTGGAATGCAACTTTGCTCATAAAACGGTCCTCACAGCACCCTGGATTCAATGTGCGAAGAACCGAGAGATCAAAGATAACTGCGTGGAAGCCCAGCCACCCACAGAAACCTCCCCAAACACTGCGCCAGCAGGTGAACAAGACACACAAATAACAAAATCCTCTTAATCCTGCCAGGTCCTCAAGGAGTCCAGAGTCGGGTTAATGCCCTGGCAATGACAGGCTGGAACACCCTGTAAAACCCCAGCTTCAGTCCTTCATTGTATCCTAGGGCTGCACATGCGAATCCGCTCTCTAACATGTACACACATACGCAGACACACACCAACACGCAGACACACACAAACAAGCACGCACAGACGCGCACACACAGGGACAAACACATATAAACGCACAAGGATATGCACGCATGCAAGTGTGCACATATACACACACACACACACACAGGACAGAAGTTAACAAGATTCATTCTGCTTGACTGTCCTGTTTCTACATGCAGAGGGGATTTTATTTTTCATTTTTGCAAAAAACAGGAAAAATACAATATTTCACCTATCCTGTGACATAATCATCCAAACAGGAGTGGAGTTTTAATCATTCCCTGAAAACGTTTCATTTTGATATTTTGGCAATATATAAAGAGTGTGGAGGGAAAAAAGGAAAGCTCTGATTCAAAACCCTGATATGGGTGTGGGTTTGTGGTTCCATGTGAAAAATAATTCTACACCCCACCCATAGGGAAAACACACATTTATAGAGAGCAAAGTAATTCAGTACGAAAATATGTTTTTCTCTCCAATTCAGATTCAAAAAGGAATCAGGGAGCAAATATCAAGATCTGATCATTTGGAATTATAAAGGCCTAAGAGCTTCTTAGGTTTACTATAAAAACTTTTGTTTTTTTAGACAGTAAAGTATAAAACATCACTCCAGTTTCTCACACAAACTCTGGAGTGTGAAGAAATAACAATCATTTCCAAAAAACAAAAAAACAATCCTGGCATTTTCTTTTCTTTCACTCTGCCAGGTCTGTCACTGTCGGTCTTCCGTCTCTCCCCCTTCATCTGAAGTCCACAGGGTCCTCCTTAAAGTTCTGACACTGTTCTATCACCTTCCTGTGGTTTGGAGAAAGAGATTAACCGTGAGCTACGTTCACGATCGGTCGACAGAATACACCACAGGCTGGAGCTCAGCGCCACCCTTTCAAACCGTTACCAAAAGCTCTGCTGCTGTGACTCAGTCTTCGGGAGAGGACCAGCACAGGACGCAGAGGGCAGGTAAAGGCCAGGAGTTCAGCTGTCAGCTGTGGTCTCCAAAAACCAGCTGATTCAAAGACTTGCGTGCTGCTGGAGACTTGTTGGTTAAATATGAGAAGAGCAAGGTACGCTTTCTCCAGTCTCACTGTGGGACTCATGACTGCTGAAGGTAATGTGAATACGCTCACATAAGGCTACAAACCCCACATTAAAACCCTGTGGTATTAATCCCAGGGTGAAACTGCAGCCAGACAAGTGACTTAGGCTGCAGTGCCTCACTAAGCCCTTTCTCAGATATATTATAGTGCATATTGCAAGAGCTGCACGTCCATGTTATTTAGTAAACCTTTGACCTGTCGCTACACTAAGTCACACAGCGATTTGCGCTTGCTTCCACAGTACGACCGCTCACCATATGAGCTTTCACTCTTAATCCTGTGCTCTCTGACCATTTCCTTATTACGTTTGAAATTCATGCTACCACTGCTATTAGATCAAAACCAGTGTTCTACTTTAGTCGCTCCCTAAATTCCTCTACCATACCTAACTTTGTCAGCCTGTTCCAAGAATCATTTACTGTTAATCAGGATCCCACTAGTCTACAATCTATTGATCAGCTGACGGACAATCTAAATTACACCCTGCGCAACACTCTTGATGCTGTTGCGCCTCTCAAAAAGAAAAAAAACTAGCCAAAAGAAGCTTGCACCATGGTATACTGACCACACACGTGCTCTTAAACAAGCTTCTCGCAAGTTGGAATGTAAGTGGCGATCCACTAAATTAGAAGTATTTTATTCTGCCTGTAAAGACAGTCGAGTAGTAGTATATGAGGTGTGACTGTGTTTGTGTGGTCGAGTAGGGTATATGAGGTGTGACTGTGTTTGTGTGGTCGAGTAGGGTATATGAGGTGTGACTGTGTTTGTGTGGTCGAGTAGGGTATATGAGGTGTGACTGTGTTTGTGTGGTCGAGTAGGGTATATGAGGTGTGACTGTGTTTGTGTGGTCGAGTAGGGTGTATGAGGTGTGACCGTGTTTGTGTGGTCGAGTAGGGTATATGAGGTGTGACTGTGTTTGTGTGGTCGAGTAGGGTATATGAGGTGTGACTGTGTTTGTGTGGTCAAGTAGGGTATATGAGGTGTGACTGTGTTTGTGTGGTCAAGTGTGTGGTTTGATACGCAGAGCGGTCATACTTCGCCATGTCCTTGGTTTCTTCGTGCGACGACTCCAGCGCCAACACCTCCTGCAGGAGAGATATCCCTCCTTCTTTTATCAACAATGGACAGTACTTATCCGCTGCCGAGAGAGAGAGAAGGAGAGAGACAGGGAGAGAGGGGGGAGGGAGGGAGAAATTAAAGTTTTCCAAGTAATGCATTTATTTATTGTATTGTACACATTACTCACTGGGCCTCCAGGTCATTGTTCTAAAAGAGAATATGCTTTCAATCAACCAACCTGGTTAAATAAAGGATAAGGATAAGGATAAGGATTATGATTATGATTATGATTATGATTAATAATAATAATAATAATAATAATAATAATAATAATAATGGGTATACACACAGCAGGTGAGATACTCACGGTATACACACAGCAGGCTATAGAGGGCCCAGGTGGCCCAATGCTGGCTCACGGGGGCGGTGCTCTGTGGCAGCAGGCGCAGGATTGGCTCAAATGACCTGGAAGGAAAAAGGATCTGTGAGCGTCTGCCTGCAGCACACCACAATCTACAGCATCCAATCACATTGTGGGTTTGATCCCACAGGACTGCATATCCGTCGTAAAGATCCCATGGTGCTTTTTGAAAAGAGTAGGGTGTTAACCCAGCGTCCTGGCCAAATTCCCAACCAAAACATATATATATACATACATCGCCTCTCCACTGTGTATCTGGTGTGTTTTGAGTTTGTACTGGTGCACTATGGCTGCAGTCGCGTTCACCCAGGTGGGTGCAGCACATTGTTGGTGGTTGAGATGAGTTGCCCCTATCATTGTAAAGCGCTTTGAGTTCCTTGGAAAAAAAGTGCTATATAAATCCAATATTCATTCATTCATTCATTCATTCATTCATTCATACATCCTATCACAGTAAATAATATACCGTTATATATATAATATACTTTATTCCCTTTCATCTTGTTTCCCCCTCAATACAGCAACAACCTGCTATGCTGTGCTTTGTCATGCTATGCTGTGCTGTGCTATGCTGTGCTGTGCACTGTGGTGGCCTGACCTGTAGTTGATGTTGCGACGGGAGCTGGTGTCCCAGCTGCGGATGGCCCCCCACATCCTGTCAATCACAGCATCCCGCCGCGGCTCCGCCATGGACCAAGCTTCCGGCCCATCGAACATCACGTGGGACAGAACCCCACAGGCGTTATACGCCACCTCCATCCCATGTGCCGTACTGTCCAACAGCGCGCTGAGAGAGGGAGAGAGAACAGCGCAGTGCATGGCACGGCATGGCACAGCAGGATTATGAGCTTTATGAAGTGGGCAGAGCCGGAGATGGGAAAACAGGGAGAAAGAGGAAAGTAGTATTTTATTTAGTGTAATACAATATAATAGGATGTGATTGGATGGTGGACAGGTAGGCAAGTGGACAGTCTGGCGTCCTCACCAGAACAGGGTGATGAACTGCGGCGTCAGCAGCTGTGGCCTCAGCGCTCGGACCTCTGCCACGTTACCCAGAAGCCCCAGCATGTTGCGGAGTAGCTCCGCCTTCTGGGGGAACTCCTGGAGAGGGGAGGCGGCAGAATACTAGCGTGTGATTGGCTGTATGACTCGGTTAAAACACCTGGCAGGTGTGGGTGACCTAACGCCCGATGTCTGTAATCTGCATGGTGAAGAGGAGCCTTAAGCAACAGAATTAAACTCCCAACCGCCAAACCCCCTGCTGGTCGTGGCCCAATCTTCATTTACTCCCATGTGACCTTTGACCTGAGTCGTGTGGCTTCACAGTGATGATGGTGGTGGTGGGGGGGTGTTAGCTGGGCAGGGTTGGTTGGGCAAGGCAGGGTGGGGCCTTCTCACCTGCAGACAGTCCAGGAACAGCTGCATGCCATTGCAGGTGAGGAACATGTGGCAGTTGTCTGGTGTCTCATCCGTCACGTTCCACAGGGCGCTCCAGGAGAACTCCATCAACTGGTCGCACTGAAAAACCAAAACAGGAGGAGCTGGGTCACAAGCTCACTAATGTGGACCAATCATTGTGCTTTGCAGTGGGGTGCAATTCGATTCGTTCAAACTAGGGCTGTCAACGTTAACGCGTTAACGCCCGCGATTAATCTGGAAACCTTAACGCGTTAAAAAATAATTAACGCAGATTAATCATTTTACCAAGTTAGGTAAAATGATTAATCTGCGTTAATTATTTTTTAATGCGCATTCACACTGCGGAGCGTATTCTGCCTGAAATCGGCGATGCGCTCCGCTTTGGATATTTTGTGAACACAGAGCTGGGACTCGCGCAGGCGCAGAGGGGCGGTGCTCGTTTTTAGTTGCCACAGGTGACCAAAATCAAACAAATTCGAATCATGGCTGTTGTGTTGTTGACATTTCGCAAAGCTAGCTAGCAAGCGAACTTCACGCCTTTATCCATAAAAAATATGTTACAAGTACTACAACACATTTAGCAAAAATATGGATTATGTTTTCCTTTAGCTAGCTACCTTACCTTACAATTCACTGGATGGATGAATAAATAGCGTTATGCCCATAACGTTAACAATCCATTCATTAATAATATTACATTTTATGGATAGCCATAACGTTAACCTTATTATGATCAGTGGTATAACGTTCAGTTTATTGAAGAATGTGTGGATAATATAGCTAGCTAGTAAGCTAGCAAAAATTCATAAAGTTCTGGGTGGTCGTACACCGCCAAAATTATTTTCTCCTCCATTTTCCCCCCCAGTATGCAAAGCATCAACAAACCCCCTTCGTTTTGATTGGTCACCTGGCGTGAAGTGACAGTTGATGCGCGGAGCTGATCCAGAAAAGTTGAACTACTTTCAACTTTTCGCGCCAATACGCTAGCGGAAAAATGAGCGAGCCGCGTCGCAACGGTCTATGAGCGCTCATTCCGCGTCCTCCCATAGGGAATAATGACTTTCCGAGCGAACGCTCCGCAGTGTGAATGCCCCTTAGAACCCAACTGGTAGAAAAATGTCCGCACACTTAGATCCATTCAGTGTTTCACTTTAATAGCAAAGCTTTCGGTCTGTTAGACCTAATCAGAGCAAATATAGACCCAAATTTCCTCCCGTAATTCCAGCGGACGTTTACCTGGCCGAATTACTGAAAAGTGTGGCAATTGCTAACGGTAACATGACTGAGGAGGCAGCCCCGGAGTGCTTAATGGCCAATTTCGTTATAAAAAGCTTCCAAATGGAAGCTTCGATAAAACTAAAGTTGTGTGCACATATTGCAGCACTGAGCTCTCTTACCACCGAAGTACAACGAGTCTCAGGTACCATCTTCGGGCAAAGCACATCTTTGCTGATGTTAGCAAGGATGCTAGCACTGAGATAGCTGGGTCAAGCCGTGTTCGTCAAGCTACACTAGCAGAGTGCAGCCAGGGCAAGTCTGTCAACAAAGCGACAACGACTAAGCTAACCAATGCAATCGCTAAATGGATCGCTATTGACTGCAGGCCCATCAACATTGTTGAAGATCAGGGGCTTCAAGGCATTATCCAGATGGCCTCAGGCGACCCATCATACAAGCTACCTTCGAGGGGAACTATAGTCACAAGAATCCATGAGCTGTATGGCAGTGAAAAACAACGAAAATGGAGCAGTTGGCACAAGCTACGTTTATCGCACTGACTGGAGACCACTGGACATCAGTGAGCAACCAAAACTACCTCGGTGTAACAGCACACCTTATCGATGGCAAATGGCAACTTCACTCGTTCACGTTAGGTGTGGTGAAAACAGAGGAAAGGCACTTTGCTGAAGCATGCGCAAGGCAGTTTCTTGAAGTTGCAGAGGAGTGGGAGATAACCGACAAGGTCACGACTATAGGAACAGATAGTGCTCGCAATATGATCGCGGCAGCAAGGAGCCTACCATTCGAGCATATGCCCTGTGTAGCGCACATTATACAGAGGGTAATCACAGTGTCTCTCCGCGACAAGGGGGTTTGACGGCGCTTTAACCAAGTGCCGTAAAATAGTGGGACATTTCAAACACAGTCCTGCAAACACAGCAGAGCTGAAAGTCCAGCAAGCCTCTCATGGCCAAGAAGAGGAGTCACTCGTCCAGGATGTACCCACACGCTGGAATTCGACTTTCGAAATGATAAAGCGCGTCCAACACAACAAAGACCCACTGAAGGCAACGCTGGCACAGCAGAAGCACAACTTAGCCATGCTAACCGCAGCTGAATATGACAAGCTGGCAAACTTGGAAACACTGCTGGAACCATGCAGGTAAGGTTCCCTATCCTCTCCAATTTTATTTTCTGATGAATACAAGTAATAGTCACTTTTGTATTGTATTTTAGAAATAATTTTAGGCCTGTCCCCTTAATGGGTGTAATCTGAATGAAAAGTGTAGTCACTAGTCATTAATTCTGTTGGTGTGTTGGTGTGTTGGTGTGTGTGTGTGTGTGTGTGTGTGTGTGTGTGTGTGTGTGTGTGTGTGTGTGTGTGTGTGTGTTTGTTTGTAGGTATGTGACTGAGCTCCTGGGTGGTGACAAATATGTGTCCTGCTCTGTGGTGCTGCCTGTACTCTGCCACCTCCTGCGTACGATGAAGGTCTCAGATGATGACCCTGCCTATATAGTGCGCTTCAAGGCTGCATTCACAGAGGACCTCAACAAATGAAAGGAGAACACAAACATGTCATGGCTAAAGGTATGTTAGACTGTTAGATTACTATATTGTCAGACTGTTGTTAAGACTTAGCTTAGTAGATTGTTAGATTGTCTGATTATTAGATTGTTTAGTCAAGAACTTAGGAACTGATAGGGAACTTATAAGCCATGTAGAGATAAGCAGGACCAATAATTCCAATGTACCTGTACTTGTACTTGTTGCATATGGCAACTTAAACTTTCTTTCATTCATTCATTCATTCATTCATTCATTCATTCAAGGTAGCAACAGCTCTAGATCCCAGATTCAAGGACCTCAAGTGCCTGCCCAGAGCAGAGAGGGAAGAGGTGTGGCGAACGCTGAGTGAGATGCTGAAGGACGGAGAACCTGCATCACAGCCCTCCAGAGAGGAAATGGAACCAGAGCCACCAAAGAAGAAGAAGATGGCCCTCCTACTGATGGGGTCAGAGTCAGAGTCTGAGGATGAGGCACCGTCAGACAATACTCTAGACAGGTATAGGGTAGAGCCCAGTGTCAGCATAGAGGCATGTCCACTACAGTGGTGGTCGGCACACACAGTTGTCTATGGTAAGCTGGCCCATATTGCACAAAGGTACTTGGCTACACCTGCCTCAACAGTGCCATGCGAGAGACTGTTTTCTTTGGCAGGCCATATTGTGCAGAAGAAGAGGTCATCTCTGTCATCTGAAAATGTCAACAAGCTAGTCTGCCTGAGCAACTGGTTAAGAGAAAAGTAGACTTGATGAACTGGTTGACTGAAGTCATGTCACACAAGTACACAGTTTAAGTAATGATGTTATTCAACTAAGAGTGGGAAAAGGGACTGTTCACTTTGTATCTTCTAGTCCATTGTTTGTTCATTGTGTTTTTTCTCCATTGTTTTTGTTTCGTTATAATGGCTGTTAAGGCTACAGGACTGTATTGGTTTTGTTTTGCATATTTGAAATAAAATTCTATCTATCTATCTAATGCCAAGCACTCCCTGAGACTTTTTTTTTTACTTTTCAAATTCTGAAATCAAAAGTTCAAAACAAAGCTGAAGCTTAAAGGTGAGATGTTGAATAATAAAGTAAAACAAACTGATTCCTTTAACCAGTTTGTCATGCATTTCTTTATTCTAACACCACACGTATTTGTTTTATCTCCCTGCCAAAATACAAGTAAATATTAGTATTTTAATCGCGATTAATCGCGATTAATCACAGCCTATCATTGTGATTAACTCAGTTAATTTTTTTAATCGATTGACAGCCCTAGTTCAAACATATCAGTGATTGGCATGGCTCCACCCATCATGAGGTTCATGAAGCATTGGCCTCCCACCACTAGGGACAGTGGATCCTTTTTTAATTTTTTAAATGCTTTTCTACCATTTCCATTTAGGAATGATCCTATGGGTGAATTTGCCAAGTGTACAAATATTCAGGGTTTTTAGGGTAAAAAAAAAGAACCACTCACCGTTTTATGCCGTAGCTTCCTCTGTATCAGCTTCAGCATCGTCTGCAAAAATGAAGGAGAGAAAGAGAGGGAGTGACAATTAGTCTTTGCCATAAAAAATAAAATAAAAAAACAAGAAATCAAAACAGTAAAATAGTCAATTCTATTCTATTCATGTACAGATAACTGGCAAAATAAAGGAAAGACATGAAAAAGGAGTAAATGAGGGATACAAAGTATACTGAAAGCATAATGCTTCCACACAGGTGTGGTTCCTGAGTGAATTCAGCAATTAACATCCCATCATGCCCAGTTGCCCATTATTTTGGCGACCATGGCTAGAAGGAGAGATCTCAGTGACTTGACTCTCAAAGACATCATGAACTAGGGGCAACTGTGGTCAAAAGTGCATATGCATATAGAAAATGCAATACATTTTCCAATTTTTCTGCCAATTTGGAATGCTCAGTGGTACTTTTGTATTCTCCTGTTATGACTACAAACACTACATTTACATTTAGCTCTTACCCAGGCCAACTTACAGAGCTTACATTATTATTATCATTGCTAGAATGTACGTTCAATCCACTTACACAGCTGGATGTTTTAAGCAAGCAATTTAAAGTGCCTTGCTGAACAGTACAGCAGTGGGAATTGAACCTGCAACCTCTGAATCACAAGCCCAGTTGCCTAACAAGCCCACTACACTCGCCCATACCCCCCCCAGTGTTACCGTGACGAAGCCCATCTGGCCCACGGCCTGCTTGTGCTCCCGGTCCACCTGGCAGACGAGTGCATTACAGAGGTGCAGGGCGATGTGCTGGAGCGACTCGTCCTGCCGGCCTGAGTGCAGGAGGCACAGCAGGAGCCGGTTCACGCGCTCATACTCAAACTCCAGCTCCTCAGGCAGCGTGAAGTTACACAGCGTCAGCAGGCAGTTCCTCTGCACCTGCAAGGTCACCACCAAGGGGCAGGCTAACGTTACGCCACAGATTCCATAACCCCACCAGGGTATGTAATAATACACATGGCGCTAACCCACCGAGACTTACTGGTATGCAGTGCATTCAGAAGGTATTCAGACCCCTTCACTTTTTCCACATTTTGTGATGTTACAGCCTTATACTAAAATGTTTTTTAAAAATATATTTTTTTAATTCATTTTTCCCTCTCATCAATCTACACACAGTGCACTGTATAATAATACACATCTCTCACCGTGAACTCCTGGTACTCCTCCATGCCATTCAGGACGGCCTGGATGACCTGCTTGCGCAGCTGGATGCTCTGTATTCGGAGTTGCTGGGTGTGGGTCAGGTAGAAGAGGGTGGCGCTGCCCGCCACCTGGATGCTCTTGTCGTATTTGTGGCACTTAAGAGCTGCGATCACCAGCTGGGTAGACAAAACCAACCAATCAATCAATCAATCAATCAATCAATCAATCAACAAATGAATCAATCAGTCTGACTAATATATATATTTTTATTAAACAATTTTTAACCCCTACTTTTCTCACAATTATGCCCATGCTTACAATATACCCATGTGTATCTGTAAGCTCATCTCATAGAAGCAAAATCCTCAGACAAGTGCGTTCTGCTCTGAAGTGTACGCAGCTAGCCGCTGCCCATCTCTAGGCCACAGTTATTTAGAAACAAATCACGTTCTTAACAAGGGATTAAAAAGAGGCACTCCTGCAGCTTTTGGCAGTGGACGTCCAGCTCAATCCCAGCTGTCCAAACACATCAATGTAATGATAGTTTTATATCGCGTTAGTCACAGGAGGACATAATGCAGTAGCGCAGTATTAAGTCACGTGGTCTCCACCGTTTGGTCCGACAGAAAGGCAAGAGTCTGCTCTTACCTGCAGAGCGCGCAGCAGCTGGCTGCAGTGCTGTATCCGGGCGATGTCGAACAGGTGGTTGATGGCGCGATGTGCGATCTCCGGCCGAAACTCGGTGTATGCTTCGATGGCGTTGAGGATCCGCTCCTCGTCCTTGGAGCCCGTTACCTGGGGAAGAGGGAAACACTGACTTGTACAGGAAACACAGCGTGAATGCAGACATTCCCCTCTGAAAAATGGGTCGGGGAAGGGTCACCTTGTAGGCGGGGATGTGCGTCAGGCCACTGAGCGTGGTGTCGTAGAGACCCAGGAACCGCAGCGGCTGCTTCAGCTCCCGAAGGGACCATATGTTGGTGTCTGAGGGCTTGACGCTACAACCAAAGTAGACACACAGCAGACAATGACCTCATCCACAGTGACTGACAGCCAGTGCTTAATTTGTCAAATCAGAGACACTCAACTCGCCTCCCACACACCACACGCACTGCTGGCAGCACACTCCAGAGTTGGAAGGGTAAATTAATTTCTATTCAGTCAATCCAGGAAAGTAATTGAAATTCAATTAATTAATTGAAATATGCCCATTACATTCTATAAGGATTTATTTTTCATTTAATTGAATTGAATTGAACTTCCTGAATGTAATTAATTGAAACATGACTGTAAGCTATAAGTCCCTCTGCTAAATTTTCTTATGTAAAGGTAATAAGAGTTTAGACCGTGGTTGGACCGCGACTGGACTGCTCGCTGGGCTCACCTGGGGGGTCCCGGGGCCTCCTGGAGGGCGGGCACAGTGCAGTGGTCCAGCAGGGCGTGGCCCGAGATGTCCAGGGAGACCAGATTGCCCAGGTTCCGCACCATAGTGGTCAGCACATTCCTGCTCAGCCTGAACGTGGAGCCTCGATGGCTCTCGCGGGAGATATCCAGGTGCCTGAGGGGCACAAGGAGAGGCGAAGGGAGAAGAAGAGAGTGGAGTGGAGAGAAAGCACACCGCTGGGTCAAACACGTATGTGAAACAACGATTCTTTGGATGGAGGTCAAATTTAAAAACAGTCCTGCAGATCCCTTAATTGTCAAATTGTGACCAAATAACTTAAATGTACCATATGAAAAAATCATTTTGTCTGAATACTAAAGTGTGAATACTGGTGAAAATAGTTTTTTTTTTTTCTCATCGGTAAGACCCTGAAAACTGAACCCTGTGCCCCCCCCCCCTTACCGGAGCTGTCCCAGCTGCAGGACAGTATTGACGAGCCCCTCACTCAGTTCCAGGTTGTAGAGCACCAGGGAGGTGAGCGTCTGGCTCCAGCGTGTGAGGAAGGAGGCGCAGGGGAGGCGTGCTCCGGACAGGTCCAAGGAGGTGAGGGAGGGTAGGGGCCGGAGCAGCACCTCCACGTCCAGCACCTCTGGCAGGGCCCCCAAATTCAGCATCCTCAGCCTCTCAAAGCCCTCGAAACTGAAGCCTGTGTACAGACACTGCCTGGGCCTGGGCCTGGGCCAATGCTCCTCCTCCTCCTCCTTCCTCCTTCTCCTTCTCCTTCGCCACCTTCTCCTCCTCCTCCTCCTCCTCCACCTTTTCTTCCTCCCCCTCCTCACCCTTGAGCGCACGGTGCCTCCAGTAGAAGATGTTGCTGCAGCCGAAGAGGCTGAGGGACACCAGGGTGTGCCGGAAGGAGGCCAGAGTCACCAGGCTGCGCGCTGACAGGCTGTTGCAGTAGGTCAGGTGCAGCTCCACCAGGCCCTGCCAACAGCGGCACCACAAACACAAACACCTTTAACTAAGCCCCTGCAGTCCAGGCACTCACACAGACTCACTCACACCCACTCACTCACTCACTCACTCACTCACTCACTCACTCACTCACTCACTCACTCAAAGAATATGCAAACCTACAGATATACTCCTGACATTTCCACATTCCCGTGATACCTTGCGCAAAATGTGTGAGAAACTTTCGGTGAGCTGTCAAGCCATTGGTCGCACCTGTTTGGCGATGGCGCTCAGGTCCCTATCCCTGAGTATGTCCTCCCTCAGTTGCACGCGGGACAGCCTGGCACTGCGCGGGTCCGAGAACAGAGAGAAGAACCCGTCCTGTATCTCCACACTGCTGTCTGGGTGGACCGCGTCCATGTACCTGTGGCGCAACAGAGAGAACAGCACAGACACGTCCGTCACAGACCTGCCCGTTACACGGCACAGGTCTGGCCATTACCAACCTGCCCGTTGAATTGACCAATCATAAGGCTATATAAGACACACACACACACACAGACACACACACACACACACACACACACACCTAAACGGGACAGAGGCGCACGCGCACACACCCACACAAACACACACACGCATATACATGCTGAAGAGCTTGTCGCAGATCTCGCGGGGAAGGGAGACGTCGGGCCGCAGTCGCAGCTGGTTCCCGTGCGGTTCCCGGTAGCACATGGTCCGGCTCAGGTTGCGCATGCAGTAGACGGCAGACAGGGACAGCAGAGCCTCCGGGCTCTCTGCCTCTCTGGTCGCCATGGCAACCTCACTCTCTCCGTGCCAACACCGTCTGGAGTTCAGCTAGGGCAGGGCACATGCAAGGTCTCAGGCGCTCAGCATTCTGGGGGTGGGGGCGCTAACAAGGCCTTCTGGGTAAAAAAAGAAATCCCAAACAAACAATACAGTTACACTGCTCCTCTGCAGGCCCTTTAAAGTCACAAAAGGCAGAGGGCAAGTCAGAATATTAAAATGGGGGAAAGCTTCTGGTTGAACATTATTTTAGAAGTCAACCGTTTGATGGCCATGAATGCAGTGTGCCAACACCAAATACACACTTCCCCAAGGGAAATGGAAAGGGCAGGTCCCATTTCTTACTGTAAATTAACATCTTGACATTAATCGCCCCCAATCAAATTTTAAATTAGTCTTCATTTTTGATGTTTTTGAATATAAAAATGTTTTTGTTGATCTCTGTTTTGTTTCCTTCCCCCAGTAAATCTAAGACCCTACATGTACCAATGTCTGAGATTGTGTTTTTCTTATACCCCTGTCCTTGTGAACAAGGGTTGTGTTGCCCTAATGTGTAATTCTGGTTCTGTTAGAAGTTAAAGGGTTTAAAAGAAAAATGATTTTAAAATGTATCATGAAAAATGTAAAACCATTAAAAAGACTATTTTACAGTCAGTAAATATATATTCTCCCACAGTGGTCTCCTTATTTCGGTTGGTAATTTGGATTTGAAATGCAAAGGAACTTTTAAATAAAAATAAAAATAATAATAATAATCTGACATTCTGTCTCATTCCATTACTGACATTGATAATAAAGTTAAAATGAAGGAAACATTTCAAATGATATGTTTTCAGAGAATGAAACAAGGTGCCTTATCGTTTTTTAACTCAAAAGGCGAGCTAGCTTAGTTGCATTGACTAGCTAATAAAATAGCGAACGTTAACTTACTTCTGTTTACTTAACTGTAATGTGTACGTCATGGCTACTAGCTTCGCGATAGCGACAACTTGAGTCTCGACAGTTAGGAAAACTATAGTTACTGTACAAACAACCAGACTGCACTGTTGTCTACATTGAAGTTAGCAAACTAAGGTGAAAGAACCATAATATCAAGCTAACGCATAATAGCAAGCTATGAATTTTGTTATGGCAAGTATGTGTTACTTGCTAGATGAATTGCAGAATCTATTCACGGTTGCTATACGTTCGTACTGTTAATGATAGACAGCACGCTAGCTAACCAAGGAAATTGAATCAGACATCTCGCTAGCTTAAAGTTACTCCCGCTTCTGGGAGTACACACATCTAGCGTGCTAGCACGTCAACAAGCTAACTGGCCAAATTACTTTGGAGACTCGGTGTTTAATATTAGCTACCGGCGTTTCGTTTGCGAAGTTATAAAATGTGTCACCACTGCCAAAGCTCACGTTTGATTAGATTTCCTCTTACCTAAACCCGTGCCACAGATGATTATTTAGTTTAGTTTGTATTATTTCGGTTTAATTTATATTTGTATCCTTGTTGTTCTCCTTACGTCTCGTTCGACTTCTCCCCTGCTGTCAACAAATAGCCTCCATTACCGGTTCACAAAACCAAAACTAAAAAGTTACTTCCGGCGTGAAGGGCGGAGCGTTGAAAATGATATGTCAATAATTGTATTTCCTACAGAAGGAGGCAGATTATTCCGTACAGGTACACGTGTGGTTTCAAAATACGCCACAAAGGGGGTTTCAAAATATGTCCGCCGAATAAGCCAAATACATAACGTTGCACAGCTAAAATAATAGCCGTGAACCACACTATTTTGGAAAAGCACATAAAATACGGACTTCGTAAAACATAGGCTACTGGTCGCTAAAACGCTCAAATATGACTGAGACTACTTCTCAGGCCTCGTCTTATTTTATAAGATACAGGATACACTTACCATGCTAAATGCAAATTCAGTCTTTTCAATTCCAGAAGTCATTGTGAATGAGAGCCCCATGCCAAGCCCATAAATGCGCAAATACTTTTCATGCTTTTCTAAGGAGCGGGGGTGCAGAAAATAATCTGGGTAAAATGATTGTAATCGCTTTGGAGTTGGGGGAACATTATTGACAATGATGTATTTTTAATTAATACTAGGCTACACACTTTTTGAATTCCACCCACATTATGTTCTTTATTGCGCTCTGATTGCCTGCACATGTAGCCTATTGCAGTAAAAACATCGTGAGAATAACATTAGAGGATGCGCGTGTGTGCACCGTAAAACGTTTTCACCAAGCATACATGTACAGTGTGCAGCTGTAGTTCATGGCTTTATCACAAATGTCCAATCGAATAAACTATTGGGGATAATTATATAGGCTAATTCAGATTAATTTGTGGTGAGATACCAGAAACAGATGGGCCCCTCATTGTCCGCCCTCTCATACTGTGCATAGCGCGAGCTCTCCCACGCGCATCACCCACACTCTTTTTTATTAATATCAGCGTGCCGCACGACATAATCTGAATGAGGCCTCGGCGTTCTCGATGCCGGCACCCGAACCTAAACAATTCCTCGCTTGTTCGTGGGTTTTCCCTTTGGTTTAGCGCACCCGTTTGGCGACAACAGTCACTTCCTCTTAGATGATTTGACTGTTTGGAGATTCACTGTAGCTTTTAGCAAGGGCCGACTTTATGGGACTTTGTTCACCATGCGACAAATGTGACTATACTCATTGACATAAACACCAACTATCTTTTATTTTCTCAACAACTGTTTTTAAAATCAATTCTATGTAATTGTATTCCCAAACATTGTGTTGCCCAATAGCAACGCAGTCAGCCTGACCCAGCACTGCCACTCCTTCGCAAATTCGTAAGAACGCAGGCTAGAGCGCTACTCTGAAGCGCTTGTAGGCTATTCAGTGCAGCCGGTCACAGCTGTTTTTCAGTCTGCACTCTGCCGTCCAATCAGACCGCAGGCTCCCGATAGCTGTTGTGAGATGGGGCAAGGAATGCCCTTGTCCAATGTTATCCCTTCCTCTCCCGTCGAAGCTACCGCCAATCACGCGCGGGACTCCCGGCCCGGTCGGCACTGACACGGTCAGGATCTGATTCTAGAGCGTGGGGCGCAGGCACTGAGAACCAGTGCTTAACACCTGAGAGCAACAACATCAACTGGCACGCACGCTTCATTGAATAGAATCCCCTGAATTCTCTCATATTGTTTAACATATAGCTACAGTACCAGTCAAAAGTTTGACTACACCTGCTGGAAACTAGGTTTATCTCATAATTGACAATGTTTTACACCGTATACGTTTCTGTAAATACTTTAAAATGACAAAAAACACATGTAACAATTAACAAAATGAACATCAAAGAAATGTTCAAGAAAATTATATTTAAAATTGAATCTCGGATTCCTCAAAATAGCCACCCTTTGCTGGGATAACAGCCTCACAAACACGGGCCATTCGGTTAATAAGTTTCAGCAGGAAATCACCCGATATGTCTTCCCAGCTCTCCTGCAGCAATTCCCAGAGAAGCTTGTGGGTTGCTTTGCTTTGACTCTTCTGTCCAGTTCGTCCCATACAATTTCTATGGGATTGAGGTCTGGACACTGGGCAGGCCAGGTCCTTAGTTTGAGTTGTCCTTCACGTTCCTCCTTCATCAGGTAGTTCTTGCACAACTTCAACGTGTGTTTCGGGTCGTTATCTTTCTGAAGAATGAAGGAGTGCCCGATTAGCCGTAGTCCAGATGGAAGGTGTACTCAAACCTTTGACTGGTACTGTAAATATGTATGAACATTCCCCCACTCTCTCTCTTCATCTTTCTCCATCCCTCTCTCTCTCTCTCCCCATCACTCTCTCTTGCTCAACAAAAAACTACAACAAGGATAATCTAATTGATTTAGCACAAGTGGATGTGTTGAATCTTCCACCAGGGGGCGGACTCGATCCACTGTTCTCAGTCAGCGGTAATTCCCTCCCGTTTAGCAAATGCTTTTAATCCAAAACTTGAGGGCCTGAGGGCATTTGAAATATATTCTTATGCTTGTATTGATAAAAAGGTAAAATTAAGTTATTTCCTGAGTTATTTTTATTCATGTGTGCCCTTTTGGTTATACAGATATGGTTATACACTGAGATCAGTGGGAAGCTAGCCTTGTGTGCCACATTTTACATTTACATTTTACATTTTAAGCATTTAGCAGACGCTCTTATCCAGAGACCTATGTCAACAATAACCTGGTCATTGGAGGAAGTGTATTTCCTCACAAAACAATATATAAAACAACTTGGGTGTCACCAGACCATGCCACGGAAAACCAAATTGACCACATCTGTATCAGTAAGAAGTTCAGAAGGTCCATGGAATATGTAAGAACAAGGAGAGGAGCAGATGCGGCATCTGACCACCATCTTCTGGTAGGGAAATTTAAACTAAGGCTGAAGAGAAACCACCAGTCCAAAAGTCATAGAGTTCAATACAACATTGAATACCTTAGTAGTGCACTAACAGGGAATAAGTCCTAGGTAGAAGGACCCACAAGCACAAGGAGTGGATAACACCAGAAACCCTCAACAAAATCCAACAGAGAAGAGGGCTCAAGGAAAAAATAAACAACTCAAGAGCAAGAGCTGAGAAGGCCTTGGCACAGAAGGAATATAACAGCTGGCATAAAGAAGTACGAAAGAGCATAAGGAAGGACAAGAGAGAACAGGTAGAGAGGCTAGCCCAGGAGGCAGAAGAGGCAGCTGCACAGAGGAACATGAAGGAGTTGTACGCCATCACAAAGAAACTGGGAGGGAAATACACACAAAGCAATAAACCAATCCAAGACAAGAATGGCCAAACGCTCTCAACCCTGGAAGAACAGCTTGAAAGATGAGTAGAACGCTTTGAAGATGTTCTAAATAGGCCACCACCGGCAGAACCACCAAATATACCCAAAGCTGGGACCCCACTACACATTAGGTGCGAGAGACCAACAAAAGCAGAAATAAAGACTGAAATCAAGCAACAGAAGAGTGGCAAGGCTGCTGGCCCTGATAATATCCCACCAGAAGCCCTTAAAGCAGACGCAAATACATCAACAGACATGCTCTATGACTTCTTTGGCAGGATTTGGGAAGAGGAAACGACACCTACAGAATGGGCGGAGGGACACATTGTGAAACTCCCCAAAAAAGGTGACCTAAGATATTACAAGAACTACAGAGGGATCACCCTACTTTCTGTACCCAGAAAAATTCTTAACCGGGTAATCCTCGACCGTCTCCAGGAAGCTGTAGACAAGAGGCTCCGGGACCAGCAGGCTGGTTTCAGGAGAGACCGCTCATGTACGGATCACATAGCAACACTACGCATCATAATTGAACAGTCTATAGAATGGAACACATCCTTGTACATCAACTTCATCGACTTCGAAAAAGTATTTGACAGCTTAGACAGAATAACCCTATGGAGCCTAATGGAACACTATGGAATCCCCATCAAACTCATAAACATCATTAAAAACTCATACGACGGAACCTCATGCAAAGTCATGCATGCGGGCCAGTTATCCAAGAGCTTCAATGTCAAGACGGGGGTCAAGCAGGGTTGTCTACTTTCACCATTCCTTTTCCTCCTTGCAGTTGACTGGATCATGAAGGAAACAACTAAAGGGAAGAGAAATGGGATCCAGTGGACAATGTGGGAGCAACTAGACGACCTCGACTTCGCGGATGACATTGCTCTTCTCTCTCACACACACACTCAAATGCAGGAGAAGACAGATAGAATCACACAAGCAGCAGCAAAATTCGGACTTACACCAAACACAACAAAGACACAGGTGATGAAGATCCAACCTAAGAGCAGCAACCCTATCCTCATGCACGGCACTCCCCTAGAGGGAGTGGAGGCATTCACATACCTAGGTAGTGTGATGGACACCACTGGAAGGACAGATGCAGACATAAAGAGCAGGATCAACAAAGCTAGGGTGGTGTTTAACATCCTAAGGGAGATCTGGAGCTCCAAAACCATCTCAACTAAAACCAAACTATGCATCTTCAACTCCAACGTGAAGCAGGTGATGCTGTATGGATCGGAAACATGGAGAACAACAAAAAACAAACAACCAGACTACAAACATTCATCAACAACTGCCTCAGGAGGATCCTGAATATCTGGTGGAGGGACAAAGTCAGGAATGTGGACCTGTGGGAGAGAACTGGACAGGATCCCATTGACCTACAGATCCTAAGAAAAAAGTGGAGCTGGATAGAACACACCCTCAGGAAACCAGCCACCAACATCACCCGACCTACAGATCCTAAGAAAAAGTGGAGCTGGATAGAACACAGGAATGTGGACAAGCCCTAAAGTGGAACCCACAGGGAAGAGAAAAAGAGGCCGCCCCAGGAACAGTTGGAGGAGAGATGTCCAGACAGAGATGTCTGGGAGTGGGCACAACTGGGGAGACCTCGAAAAACTTGTCCACAACCGAGTGAGATGGAGGACATTCGTCAGTGGCCTATGCTCCTTGAAGTAGCCAAGGGCTTAAGTCAAGTAAGTCTTATCCAGAGCGACTTACAAGATCTGCATTAATACATGATAAGGACAATCATTGTTCGCGCAAGAGATCAGTGCAGTAATACAGCGATATACATCGTTGTTGGCAACTGCATACCATACCCTAAAACACTGTGAAGGAATAAAATTTATTTTTTTTTTTTTTTTGAGGAGTAAACAAGTACACATATACAAGAAGTATTAAACAAGTAGGCAGCGGTGATTACAATTGGCTAGATGTACAAAATTCAGTGGTAGTGGAGTCTGAAAAGTGCGATTTGAGTCTCTTGCGGAAGATCGCAAGTGATTCTGTGTTCCTGACCGAGTGCGGATGATGATTCCACCACCGAGAAGTCAGGATGGAGAAGAGGCGAGACCGCTTGGAGTGGCTGCCGGGTGCCTGGAGGGATGGGACAGTCAGTTTGCCAGAGGAGGCGGAGCAGAGGGGTCTGGCTGGGGTGTAGGGTGTGATGAGTGTCTGGAGGTTAGGTGGAGCAGTTCCTCTATCTGCTTGATAAGCCAGCACCAGTGATTTGAATCTGATGCGTGCTGCGATGGGGAGCCAGTGCAGAGAGGAGAGCAGAGGGGTGACGTGGGTGAACTTTAGTTGATTGAACACCAGACATGTGGGAACATTCTGGACTAGCTGCAGTGGCTTGATGGCACAGGCCAGTGTCAGACATACCCTTCTGCAATGCCTGGTGAAAGCAGTAAAGTTTGCAGCAATAAACTCATCACCTGCTGCAACAGAAAGTGTTGTTCTCAGAAGGTAAGGCCAGGGGTTCTTGACATTTCTCTAGATCTGACCATCTGGGTTTCAAGACTAGCAGGAATCAAACCCAACATACTCACATTTCCCCTGTACCAGGATTAGCAGACACAAATCATTAAAAGTGTCACCCCTAGATGAGTGTAGGTGGAAGATGCCCATGAGGTCAAGTTTATTTTAATCGATTGTGTTAAATGTGTTTATTTCTTTGTGTGACTGCATGTAATAACCCCCTCCCACTCTCATCACTAGGCAACCAGGAGTGACCAGTTACTAGTGACCCTACAGCTTTGTCAGGAGGTGAGGGGTGCCCATCTGCTTCTGCTTTCCTGCTTGCAGTCAACCCAAACCTGACCATGACCAAACAAGACCTTGCCCAAACCTGACAGTGACCAAGCAAGACAGTGACCAAACAGGACCGTAGCCAAGAACTTGACCAAGCCAGAACCATGGCCAAACAGGTCTCATGGCCAAACCGATACCATGACTAAACCACACCGCTACCAAACCTCACTGTGACCAGACAGGACCGTGGCCGAACCAGAACCATGACCAAACAGGACCATAGCCAATCCAGAACCATGGCAAAACCACACTGTGACCAAACCTCAATGTGACCAAACAGGACCGTGACCAAACCTAACTGTGACCAAACCACATTGTGACCAAACCAGACCGTGACCAAACAGGACTATGTCGGCTGACGTCTCCCCTTGCTGGGGGCTCTGGGGTTGATACACAGTTCCACCTCTGGTTTAGGCCATGGCCACTCCATCTGTGACTGTTTCACTGTCTTCTCTTCTGGGTGCACACTGTGCTCTCTCTCTTTCACTCTCGTTGAGGAGGATTAGGATGAAAATATTCAGGTTTGGTTTTATGTAACGATGGAAAGCGTTTGTGTGTTTAATAAAGGAACATCAAAAGTCAAAAGTCTCTATCCCTTTAAGATGGGAACAGACATTAGGGTGAAAAGAATGTTTTGGAGAAGGTCAGATTGCACTTTAAGTTTTATAGTTTAACTGGGAGTGTTTGAACAGATCTGGTCACTGCGTGATAAAGGTGCAGTGTGCAGGCTGGAGGAGGACAAATGGTTTTTTAATTTGTAGTCTTATTTACTCCTTTTCACAAAATGCTTATGTAAAGCTGGATTTGGCCTTGTCATCATGGTTTTTCTTGTTGGTTTGTGGAAAATGAAAAAGAAGGTGATTTAACTAAATAATGTCATTTTAAAACTCTCTTTCTGTCTCTTTGGAAATACTCTCTCTGTCTCTCTTTGGAAAGATGTTCTCCCTCTCTCTTTCTTTCTCTTGTTGCTCTCCTCCCCACCCAAACGTGCTAAATTCACAGACAGCAGGTTGGAGGCGCCTAGGCTGCCCGTATCCAAGGCAACAGCTTCTCCACTGGGCACCATGCATGGCCCACCGGGACCCAGAGACGGTCTGAGCTTTTTAAAATGTATTTATTTATTTATCTAATGTCTATTTCACTGGTTCTGCTTAATGTCTGAGTGTGAACTGTCTGAAGAGAAAATGTCTGCTCCGGAGTTGCACAACAGAGCCAGCAGCTAGACGCCTCCCTCTCTCCCCCTGTTTTACAGAGCAGCGAATAATGGTGCAAAATCTCCCAACGGGGGAAATAAACAACTGTAAAAGGTATATAATTCCAAGTGTATTTCAAACTACATACAGTGCTTCTAATTAGTTTCATTCAGCTGAATGCAGTCCCAAAAGGCACACTTTTTCTGCTGTGTTCAAGGGAAGAATCGGCACTCTTAGACAACATTAGAAACCTAACAGAGCGGTCAGGAATGGAGTGTCAGGAAAAAACAGCAGGGCTTTTGTGGTTAGGGAACTGGGCTTCTAACTCAAGGGTTTCAATTTCAATTCCCAGGTAGGGCACTGCCGTTGTACCCTTGAGCCAGGTATTCAATACTCAGTAAGTATCCAGCTGTATTAATGGATTGTGTTTCCAAAATGTAAAAAAACAGTGTAAGTCGCTCTGGATAAGAGTGTCTGCTAAATGCATAAAATGTACAAATTATCCATCCATCCATCCATTATCTAAGCCGCTTATTCCTGGTCAGGGTCACGGGGGCTGGAGCCTATCCCAGCTTGCGTTCCGGGCGAGAGGCAGGAATACACCCTGGACAGGTCGCCAATCCATCGCAGGGCACACACACCATTCACTCACACACTCATACCTACGGGCAATTTAGACTCTCCAATTAGCCTAACGTGCATGTCTTTGGACTGTGGGAAGAAACCGGAGTACCCGGAGGAAACCCACACGGACACAGGGAGAACATGCAAACTCCGCACAGAAAGGCCCCCGGCCTGGATTCGAACCCGAGACCTTCTTGCTGTGAGGCGACAGTGCTATCCACTGCACCACCGTGCTGCCTAATGTACAAATGAATGTCATGTAATAGATATATTATAATAGGTGTTCTGTCTTCACCTTCTCTCTCATACCTGGGCACAACTATCCCCTCACAGCACCCCCCACTTCCTGATCACCTGACCACACCCAGAGGCAGGGCTGGACTGGCTATATAGTCTACCGGGCCGATTCCGGTGGGCCGGTCTAGTTTTGGGCCGGTAGGGCGGTATAATTATTATTTTTAATTAAAAAAATATAAAAATATATATTTTTTTTGTCATCTAACGGCCAACAAAAAACGGACAGCGGCCCATTGGTTCATTTTCTATACTGACACTGGGCCGGCTCAATCACATGCTTTTTTTGCCATCGAACGGCCGCCCCAAAATGGACAGCGGCCCATTGGTTCATTTTCTATACTGACACTGGGCCGGTCTGAGCCAAATGGCAGGGCCTATTTTTTGTCCCAGTCCAGCCCTGCACAGAGGGAAATCTGATGATATAATGTAGCTCTCACAGATCATCGTTATAGGCACTATTTGTATGAGGGTCCATTTTGATCCATTTCTGATACTGTGTGGACACTATTAGCCTATATATGGTGGTGTTGATCATTATTAGGCTCTGTGTGCATGTTGGTGTGTTGTTGGTATGTTGGTCTAAAGGATCATTGTTAGGCCCTATGTGCACACTAAAACAGTCACTGCTGTGTGCTTAATCGTGCAAGTATTTTAGAACTGTGTTTCAGCTTGATGCTCAGACTCAGCCTAAGGCTGTTCTATATCTGTGTTCTTGTTGCTCATATGAGATGCAGCCTATCCTATATGATGCTGGCTTGTAAATAAAAATGCAAATTCCATGGCTACTTGGTGTAGATATGAAATATTGAAAAAAATAATTTTCACGGAAGCTAAGGTGGCCGTGAAGATACGCGAAAGCTAAGATGATCACGCTTCTGATGGACGCGCGCATTAAGTGAATTGTGCGGCCCCATGAAACCTGCCCAAATGTGCCACTGAATTAAACAGTTCAGCGTCCCTCGCCTGGCTGGTAAAACCTATTTGCAAGAACAAGCACCTCGGGAGCTGCACGTGCTGAGACTCGACATCTCCCCAAAGGCGACGTGCGAGAACCAGTCCAGCGATTTCCCTGTTACATTATACAGGATCAGACCTTTCGTATGGAATTCGGAACTAGGGGGAACACTGAAACACGCGGGTTTTTAGCTTTATCCATCAGCAAAGCGTTGGCAGAGATCGCAACTCCCCCCCCAGCAAACACACACAACTGTATTAGTCTGTTATCATTAGCCGCGTCGGTGGGAACGGTCGTAATGGGTCGGGCAAGTGTAGGTGACTTTTGTGATGAAAGGAAATACCGCCACCTCATCGTACTGCAATTACAGACTGGTTCCGCTCAATTTGAGATAGACCTGCACCTCAGACGTCGTCGGTGATTCTGCACAGTAATTGTACCAGCACCGGAAGTCCTGGGAACATATATCTAGCTACAGTACGACGTATCTCCTATTTAAAGGCAGGGTTCTTTTCCTACAGTAACACCTTATTTGTTTAAAGAATAATACTATATATATTTGTAAGTCCTGATCCAATAGGTATATAGAATGTGTGTGCAACAATTTTAAATTTTAAAGTCCTCACTGTGAACACAATATTCAGACATAACGCGCCGCGCGGGCTGCCTATATTCCCCTGTCTCTTCCCATCTCCTTGGGAACCGACCGACTGGTGGATAGAGGCTGCGAATGGCAGTTCCGCCCGGTAGGGGATCGGGGAGCATCCAGGAAATCGAGACGGGGAGGAGGGGCGGCTTCGCTCCTTTCTGAGCTTGGGGAGAGGCTCGTACAGCTTCACGCACTTCGGTCACCCGCCCGAAGGTTGTGCGCGCTGCCATCGAAACGCAAGACGCGGTCCCTTGAACATCACCGGAGAGGGCGAAGGGGGTCCTTCAATCTCAATAGTCTGTCGGATTTATTTGTTTCTTAGTGTTTTTTTCTCCGTTTTTTTCGTGTCCTCCGTGATATTTTCCTCTTGTCTACTGCTGGTAGGGTCTGCGTTTACACCACGCTAATCATGGGTTTGTGTGTTATTTTCCACCTGAGAGAGACACCTGGGAAAGAAAGGCAGTGACCCAGAAACACGGACCCCCGTATTGTAAGGACAATCTGCGCTGAAGATGTTCTGTTAGGTTACATTTTTCCATACAGTGTGAGAACGCTGGTATTTATAGCACCATACATTAAAACGAGCAAGTCCATTCAAGAAAATCGAAGGCCTTTTAAATAGCGGCATGTTATGACTGTTTTTTTGGTCATCGTGGTATTTAGCTAAGCTATGGTCGCCGGCAGATAACCGGGAATTTAGAATGTAGGCTAATAGGAAACGACGACGAGAAATCTGGATCCCCTAGCGAGTCGGAAACGCCAATCAGTGTTTTACAAGTGTCCGTTTTGATTGCCGCTGATCAGAGGTTTGTAAACTGGTGTTGTCCCTTAATGCATGTCGTTTGCTGCATGGATTTTCTGTGGTTGGATTAGTAGTCTCTGTAGAAACCGATGACTCTGGAAAGACATCGTTGCTGCCCATTTATGATGTTTTTTCTCTGTGCTGTATCTCCGTGACATTACCATTGCACGACTACAGTCAGCCCTTTCGATTTCTGCGAACGATAGATTTGGGAGGAAAACCATCGAAACGCTGTTTTTTTTCGTTTCGGCCATGGAGGCTTTACATCTACACGGCGAAGCGGCTCTCGTCCCATGAATAGGGCTCCCGTTGTTTTTTAACAAGGGCCGAGGCTCGGGGTATTGGCAGCAGTAGATGATTGGTCAGTTTCGGAAGCGGTGGCAGAACGATTTAATGTACATTTTGAGCAGCTGGATGGCTATGGCAACTGCGCGCGATATTGTGGGGGTCACTCGTGGGGTGCTTCTGAAAAAGAGCGTGACAGCTGTTTTATACCAGGATTTTTTTTAAACACCGAAGCTTATAATTTAATGTGATTTCTCCCGCCCCCCTTCCATTAACCAGGGTGTACGGCCTGTTCGTAGATTGAATTGTACAGTCAGTCTATCTCTTCAAATTGATTCCATATGTTGCTTTTCCAAACATGTCTCTGCTTTAAAAACACTGGCGTGTTTCTCTCAGAATCAACCCTGCCACGTTTTTGGCTGAAACGGTTGTCATTTATTCCTTTAAGCGCACGTTACCTTTATCTTAAATGAGTGACATTCGACAAAGTGGGGATTGATGACACGTGACTCGATGCCGCTGGTCTTCCTTGAAGATTTTGTTGTGGAGTTCAAGTTTTGCTCAGATACGCCACGGTTAGCAGGGACACTGTCCCAGTCCACTTTCCGTGGGCTTTTGGCTCTCTCGCTCAAAATGTGGAAGGAGGGATCGTAAAAGTACAACACAGCACGTCGAGAATTGCCTGGAAACAGAGGAAGGGACTATGAATCCGAGATGATGATGATGCTGGATACACAGGTAATACATAATTTATTTTGCTAAGTTACAGTGGTTTATAATTATTAAAAGCCAAGGTTAAAATCGTGTTGTCATTTCTGCTTTCTTTAGTGATTTTAGTTCATCCTCGATTTAATTAGGCTACGTGAAGGCTGCCGTGTCTGTCATTTTCAAGAAAGTTAGTAAAACATGTCTACATAAATATACAATATAGTAGGCTACATTGGCTATGCTACTGAGAACATTAGCAATACACATTTTTTGCCACGATAAATAACACGAGAAACACAACAGTAAACGGAAAGACAACAGATAACGCTATGTTTTTCATGTAGGCCTAGTTAATGCATTAAAATGAATTACCATGACCATTGCCGATTCAAACAATTGACGCAAGAGACCCATCGCTGTATGTCCTGTACAAAAGCGATCGACGGACCTGGCACGAGTCCATTTCTATTGTACGACTGTCATGGCACGCGGATCAAGGGCAGTGCGCAGAGGGGGGAGGATGCACGCACTGCCTGTCCGCTTTACAAAGATTTGCCCGTTATAACTGGGGCACGGACGCTCTTGAAGAAGTGCTATTGCTATGTGTGTATGTATGTGTGTGCGTGCGTGTATGTGCGTGTGAGTGTATGCGCGCGCCAGTGTGCCTATGTGTGTGGGTGTATTTTTATTCTCTCTCTTTTAGAGAAGAGATCGGCGGTGCTTCACCCAATAATATGGAACCGACAAACTTGGCCTTGGGGGGTAAATAGATTGAAGGAGAAAGGGTGATACTTGCTATTTTAAAACAAATGTTTTGCGCAAAAGGTCCAGTGAACTGGCTTTGGGGCAGCTGGGCCTATAGTCATGACTCATTTTAACATTCTCTTGTGTTTTTATCCAACAGTATTTGAGCTACGGAAGTAATAATAGTAATAGTGTCCTAGGTTTACCTCTCACTTCTGAGTCATTATGCAGTAGGTGTGACTACCGACAGGGGGGTGGGGTGGGGGTGTCAGACTGACAGACAGACTGACAGACACACAGTCTCCGGGAGGGCTGTTAGTGATGAGGTGAATGAGGCTTGTTCCCTGATCTTGATCTTACAAATGGAGCCCCCCCTGCAGCTTAGGTCGTGTGACCCATTAGGACCCGAGATCCTCAGGGGGTTGCTGTCATGGCGACAGAGGGTGAGGACGCCCCCGTCTTCTTGTTTCCCTCGATCCATCTGTTTTCACATCCTCTCCTTCCCTCCTCACTCTATCAATCAACACATGAAATAAACCCAGTCTGTGCTCTGCCCTTCACTCGGTGCCTGTGCCAACCCATCCGGTGTAAGCCCTGTGGCACGCCCTGGCTCACTCACACGATTCTCAGGTGTGACATGAGAGGACAGATGTGACCTACACAGTATCCGAGTATATCCAGGTATTTACAATGTGAGGCATGGTTGTGGAGTTGATATAGATGTCTGTCAGTTTCGCTCTAGTGATGTTGCTCATACACTCACTGGTCTGGGAGTGTTAACCAGATCTGTGTCACTGTTGCTCACAAAACCCATGTGGATGCATTTATGTGCTCTCGTGTTGTATGTTGCTCTGGATAAGGGCGTCTGCTCAATGACTATAATGTAATTCGGAGGGGGGCTCCCTCCATCCCTCCATCCCTGAGGATCTTAGAGGGAAAGATTTTGGAAGGCGAAGGAAGGGAGAGATGAGGCAGACATGAAAATGAAGAATACATTTGAAGGGGGTGGGGGTGGGTTCTGTTAAAGCCTGGGGGTCCAGGCTGTGATTGCAACATGCCTACATTTGGTATCACACCAAACACATTGTATTTTATTGCTCAAATAGCATTGACACAAAACAGCCTGAAGGACAGAACATCAAACATGCAACAACATAGGCGTTGTATAGTTTTATTGTGTTGAAACTCAATAAAGGAGTTACATTTATTTTGTGTCTGATCTTTTTCCCCTTTTGGTGGCCAATTGTACCCTCTATTAATTAAATAACCCCCCACAAACCCGCCATGTGCAACTATGGGACCGGCTACAACCCAGGGACCAGCAGTGACCTGGGCGGGCAAACCGCCTCCTTTGAGATGGACTCGTACTCGCCTCTGTACACGTGGCAAGCTTGTGCCAGCTTCCCTCCCCCCTCAGTGGGCCAGACAATTGCCGCCCCCTGAGTGAGAGCCCGGCTGGCGCAGCTGGGGAATGCACCCCGGCCGCAGTGGGCAACTTGCGCTCCGGACAAGTGCCTTTACCGTTTTGCCTCCTGGGGGCACAAGAAGTTACATTTCATGATAGACCTATATTTTTGTGCATGCCTTGTACAATATGTCAACTAAGGCTGTGTAAACTAGACTTCTTGACCCAAGGGCTCATGAACTAGGGGCCTTTTAGTGAGTGGTGTCACCGGTGATCTCCAAGTGTCCCAGACCCTAGCCAAGGTGGCCAAATTGACCTAATGATTTCTATTCACTTCTGTGACACTTTAAAACATGCAAAAATATTTGATTGACTATATAACCTGTTTCTATCACCCAAACCATTATGGATCGTTATTTTGCTTACAAAACAGATACTAATGTGATGGCTCAATGTGTCTTCTGATGTCTCCAAGTGGCCCAATTCACTTCTGGGACACTGAGAATCACACCTCAATGTGTTGTTGACCAAAGTCAACCAGACGTTTTTTTTTTTCCAATGGTTTTAAAAAAATGTAACCAACAGGCATTTACTGTTGTCAATAAAAAATACAGCAACAGCTATCAACATTGGCAAAATAAATAAAATATATCAAAATATTGCCGCAATACAAATAATATATAATTATTATAATAATATATCAATAATATAACACATATTTTTCCCGAAGACAATATTGCACTTCTGGCATTTGTCTGCTCTCATTGCACAAAACTATTTACAGTGTCTGTTAGTGTTCTTTAGTCAGGTAACACAGGAAAAGGTATAGGTTATTTTGGTTGTGTCAGTCATCGAAGCCAGTCCCTCTTTGTTACAAAGCACAAGGGCACATCACAGGACATGAACTTGATAAATGTCTTCTGGTCGTCTTCTGGTGGCACTTCCGCCTACCAGCTGACCATTAGTCTTAAAGGGGATCCTGGTTGTTGAACCGGGTCTTCTTTGGGGTTTCTGGCATTGTAAAACCAAATAATACATAAAAATAAGCGAAGAGAAAAGTATAAAGAGTTTTCCAAAAAATAGTTTTATTTGTGGGCGCCTTTCAGGACGCTCAAGGCCACCTTATCATATAAAATAAATATAAAAGCCATAAAATAGGTTAAGAGCACCACACAGAACAGGTTACAGACAACAGCACACAGATAGGACTGACACATGCAAAGGGCAGGGTACCACGCAGGAACATTATGAAGAACAGGGTGAAACAACAGTATATACAATACAACGGAACATTACAGTGAATATGAATATGCCAGCTTAAACAGGTGAGTTTTTAAGTGTGATTTGAATGTTCTTAAGGTGCCCAACTGTTCGATGTGCGGAGTCTGGAAATGTTACCGAGGTGGAAGAATGTGGCCCGGATGATGTCTTTGATGTGAGGTGCAAAGGAGAGGGTGCTGTCCAGGATGACACAGAGGCTCTTGACTTGGGAGGAGAGGGGCACAGGGAAGCCATCGCTGGTGATGTTGGGGTTATGGGCTTTGGACAGTGTGGATTTGGAGCCAATGAGCAGGGACTCAGTTTTACTCTGAGGTGTGTGCACTCTTTTCAATCATGTGCGTCTTCATTAGCCTCACGATGTACACAAAGTTCATTCATGATAGTGAATGTAGGGCCTCCCGCGTGGTCCAGTGGTTTCAACATCCGACGCTGGCCACGGCAACCGGGGTTCGATTCCCCATCGCGCCAGAGTCGGCTCTGGTCGGGAGTGCCACCGGGGGGCGCAAATTGGCTGTCCGCCCCAGGGAGGGGGGAGGGAAGCCGATAGGGCATTCGCTGTGCACAGGAGTGGTTCTGTAGTACCGGGTTGCGGTCTACGGCATGGCGGGTGCCGTCTCGGAGGAGACGATACTTCGCCCTCGTTACTACCGGTCACAGGGCTACGGCAGTGAACTCACATTATGAGGGGGGGATTGACTTCAAAATAGCTACCAAATTGGGAGAAAAACAGGATAAAATCAGAAACAAATTATAATCATAAACAGTGAATGCATACCAAAGGAAACCATATATATTGGCTAGAATCCTAGACCAGTTTCAGCATTTATGGGGGGAAGTAGTATCAATTATGCCACATGATCATATTACTGGTGGTGCTGGTTGGACATTCAGGGGGACTGTTTGGCCAATACCTATCAGAGAATGACAGGATTGGACTTATTTTGTACCAAAGATTTACCATCATGAGGATACAAAACATTACTTTGTGAAACATACACACATATCTCGTTGACCCAGGAGAATGACATCTTTGCTGTTGTTGGTGATACTATGATTGTTCCTACCATGTATTAAACATTGGAAGTCGCTCTGGATTTGGCTTGCTCTTAAAATGTAAAATGTTAAACAAAACAGGTCCATCTTTACTGTTGTTTGTTCATTAAACATTGGAACTCTCTCGATTTGGCTTGCTCTTGTGACAAAACAGGTCCACACATTATCAGATTGACCCACATTATCAATTCATATCATTCATATTTTTTGGGACTTCTAGACTTCACAGAGGATAAGGAGCAGCTATTTTCCTAGAGTACCCTGCCTTAAATCGAGACAGGACCGTGATATTTAAAGAAGAATGTGCCATATGATGCAGATGGACCGCTGGCAGGCCGGTGACATTCATGGGGTTAATGCACACTATTGCGCAGCACTTTGGGATTGTAAATGAAAATGCTTCATAAATAAAATGTATTATTATAATTAAATAATTGGGCACAATGAGGGTCCTTACTGGCAGATTAGCTATCAGAATAACATAAGTCATGGTACGGTCTCTGACTCCTTCCCTATCCTAAATTCTGAGACATATGTATGCTACATTTAGCAACGTCCCCCCATTATGATACTTAAACACTATGTCCTCAAACTCCCTCTTGCATCTACTATGGCACTTAGCCTTGTGATGTAGGTTTGCATAATGCCTCCTACCATCGGCTGTGACACTAATAACCCAGTGTCATTACTGCTCTTTGCCTAACCTTTTATTACGCACTTTATAAGTCATTCTGGATGAGAGCGTCAGCTAAATGACTGAATGTAAATTTATTTTTAATCCTTTTTTTTTTTGCTTGGTCCATTCCATCTTGTATGTCTTGTATATTATAAAAGGTTGTGTCTGAGCCCAATTTGGCCCAGCTATTAAAGAGGTGGTGCTCAACAGCCAGGACAGTAATGTATAAAATAGTGGAATCCTTGCTCACTGGATATTGAGTCTATATGTGGAAAACAATACCAGGAACCCTTGATATGTTACAGCATAATCATGTTTGAGTTCATCATTATTGTTGCGACGTACAGGCAAATGCCAAAATATAGGAAACACCAACATAAAGTGACTTAATAAGGCGTTGGCCCACAATGAGCCTCCGGGACAGCTTCAATGTGCCTTGGAATAGATTTGGAATAGAATAGGAATAGAGTGTCCGGAACTCTATTAGAGGGATGCAACACCATTCTTACATAATATTGCGCTCTGTTGATGGTGGAAAATGCTGTCTCAGGTGTCACTCCAGAATCTGAGTGTCAATTGAGTGTTCAATTGAGATCTGGTGACAGAGACGGCCATGGCATAGGGTTTACATTGTTTTCATACAGTCTGTACTGGCCACACGTGGAGGCCCCACACCCTATGAAGTGACTTTACACGGATATTTGCATTCACTACCTGCAGGTCCACGCATGTGGGTTCTGGGCATGCAGCATGCGCCAGGAAAAATTGATATTAATAATGGAGTGACGTGTGATCTGTTTGGACGGTTATGTAAGCGCCTGGCCCAGGAACGGCCGCTCTCACTCTTTTGTCCGTCTCTACAGTTGACTCAGAATGTGCTGCTCGTAAACTCCATTACTCCTCTCTTCCTCCCCCTCCTCGCCTGTGTGTGTGTGTATGTGTGTGTGTGTGTGTGTGTGTCTGTGTGTGTTTGTGTGATTACGACACAAAGCCCGCTTGTCTGTAAGCGCCAAGCATTCCGCTCAATTGGGGGCTATGTCTGTTTGGCGGAATAAGTGGGGGGAAATGTCTAGGGACCGCTGTCGTTTGTTTTTCGATGTTTTGCGGAGTGTCTGTTCCCCACATTTCTCTGTTGTAAATAAGCGAGAGTAGTGCTATAATTTATTTCGCTTTTGTTACACTGTAGACTTTTTTCTGGATAACTCCCCAATCTGGTAAGAAGACAAGGCGGGTTTTTGTTCTTATAGTTCATCTTTGATTGTCAATAGGGGAGGGAGTGGGAATATAGTGGGGGTTTTTTTCTGCTTTCAAGACCAAGTATTTATACAGTACTGTGTTGCTTTAGGACATCAGGAAAAGCAGCACAGCTGAAACATGTACATTTGTTTTATCACTGACATTGTAGGTGATTTGTTCCCTGTCCCTCTTTTTTCCCCATAAACCGCTATTTATCATCTCTGTGTGAAGAAATATGTGACAAGTTGCTTTGTTAAAGAGCGCTTTGGTAAAATACATTTGATTGATTGATTGATTGATTGATTGATTTGGATGACATCTGCTCTTGAGTGACCAAGTGGTCACACACACACAGGGTGCAGGTCTGTCACAGAATTGTGCAGGAAAAATTGCCATGGCAACCAAAATATAGTACACACATTAGTCCAGGCTCACTGCCTGATGCCTCAGCATCAACCAAATATGGGGACAAAAAAATGATTTTCATCTTTCAGAAGTGATTCAAACATTGTGACCTGCTTGCATATTCATAAGTTATTTGTGTGCTGACACCATTTCTTCACAAATGCCCAGTAGGAGGTTGCATTGAGTAAAACATTTGAAAGATGAGTCTCAGCTCTGCTTGTTTGGTTGAGAGCTGTGCTGCCCGGCGCAGACGATGAATGTTGTTGTTTCCATGTTTTTAGAGGTCAGATAAGCCATCGGAATGGAACAGAATGTGGGCTCGTTTCACTGCAGGTTCCTCTCTGTCCAGCTGGCTGCTTTTCCTCTGCATTTGTCTGCAGCTGCCGCTTTTAAAGAGGGGGTTTAATCTTCCCTTTTTCTGGCCTCACAATTTGAACCCAGTGAACTCTCTCTCCCTATCCCTCTCTCCCCCCTCACTCTCTCTCTTTCTCTGTCCCCCTCCCTCACTCTCTCTGTTTCTCTCTCTCAATCTCTCTCTCAGCACTCTCTTCCTTATATGGGCTTTTCTTGGTTACTTATTCATGCAGCACTCTCTAAGACATGATGTATAATTGTCTGGATGCAGGAGCTGCGCAGGGGTGATGCGTGACACTGGACAGGGCCCAGCTGCAGGAGCTGCGTAGTACTATGCAAGAGGGCGGTTATTTGCGATGCTCATGAGCAGACCGTGTTTCTGTGCTTTACCTGACTCCAGACCTTGTCTGTCTATGTCTCTGTGTGTTACTGTTTCTGTGCTTTAACTGACCACAGACCGGTCTGTGTCTGTTTTTATGATTGCGTGAGCAGTGCCCCCTGTTGCCCTTGACTCAGGAAGTTGGTGGACTTGCACGTGCTTTAAACTTTGGACTTTGAGAACTTTAAATAAAGCCTTACAAGGAATAATGTGCAACTGCAGCTCATATGTAAAGGAGACAATTGTGGTGTCTGGATTCATACAGATATACTGCCTCTGCATCCTAACAAGCAACTCTACCTGCATTACTCCTGTGTGTAAACCAGTCTCAACATCTATAAGGCTGTAAGTGTGTGTGTGTGTGTGTGTGTGTGTGTGTGTGTGTGTGTGTGTGTGTGTGTGTGTGTGTGTGTGTGTGTGTGTGTCATTCCTGTGTGTAAACCAGCCACAGAATCTGTAGGGCATAACACTGCAAATGCTTTAAGTTCAGTGTGTCTGCTGAGAAAGTGAAATAATGGTGCGCGGCATGGGGCATGGCAGTGTTTGTGTGTGTGTGAGTGTGTGTGCATGGCAGTGTTTGTGTGTGTGTGAGTGTGTGTGCATGGCAGTGTTTGCACCCGTGTGTGTGTTTGGCCATTTGTGTGTTTGCGTGTGTATAGGAGAAGTATGGGTATGTGTGTGTGAGAGAGAGTATGTGGTGTGTGTTTGGGCATGGGTGTGTTTGCACATGTGTGTAGTGTGTGTGTGTGTGTGTGTGATATAGAATATTGGAAGGCAAGAGATGGTATATCTGAGGTATATCAAGAGATGGTGTGGTTCTCTGTGGCTCAGTTGGTAGAGCACAGCATTGGCAATGCTTAGGTTGTGGGTTCAATCCCCACTGGGGCCACACATACTGAAAATGTATACATTCACTACTGTAAGTTGCTTTGGATAAAAGCGTCTGCTAAATGGCGTATGTTATTATATTATTATTATTATATTGGAATACTGTTGTCGTCTAATAACTATAAGTGTGGAAAATTCAATACAGATCACTCGCCTCCCTTCTGTCTCCTTTTTGCCTTTGTGTCTCTGCTGAGCAGCCTCTGCCTCCACCATTTTACTTGCTCATCATTTTCCACACTTAAGTGTTATTTTTAACACAACCATGGATCTCCAGTGAACGTCACTGGACAAGAGCAAGCCTTGGAGCGGCTTTACACAGAAGCTGCATTATTTCCAGCGTTCAGCTGGTGGCGCTGTGGGGAAGACGACAGTGTTGGCACATGAGGAACAGCTCTCCTGTTCTAAAATCATTGTGATGGAAATGACCAGCATGCCTTGCAGGTCAAAGTTCAGCCCAGGATGTGGCACAGAGGTTGTACAAGATCAATTTGTCTGTCTGTCTGTCTGTCTGTCTGTCTGTCTGTCTGTCTGTCTGTCCTCGAAAATACACACGCACACTCTCAATCACAAATACTCTCTCACACACACACACACACACAAACAAGCACAGACACACTCACACACAAACTCTCTCATTCAAACACACACACACACACACACACACACACACACACACACAATTCTGGACTGGAAAGAGCCCTGGCAGTGTTTCTCTGTCACTAGAATGTTCAGTACCAATGTTCAGTTCCTCAGTAACATTCTCTGGGTTTAGTTTCCAGAACGTTCTCAGCCTAGCATGTCCCCTTGACCCCTCTGTCCCCTGTCTGTGAGCTGCACACTGCAGTGCAGCTGATCTCCCTGTCGAGTGTCACGCATCACCCCAGCGCAGCTCCTGCATCCAGACACACACAGATGATGAATCATGCTCAAAATGAGATTAGCTGTTAATTTTTCCATTTGTCTTTTCCTCTCTCTTCCTTAATTTTTGTTATAACTAGTCTTGCTGTGTGCATGTTTGTTTATTTGTAACTGAATAAAGGTAAAGGTGATGAAGATGTGATATCTACAAGCCGCATGGGCATCTCCCTGTTGCTGTTGTGTATTTTATATTGATGTCATTGTTACATTTTGCACAAACAATAAACTAAACTAAACTAGACTACACTAAACATTTTGCAGACAGGTGTTGGAAGTTAGTCTTTGGCTATAGACACTTTATGCAGTGCATTGTTTTTGTCTCGTCTTGGTGCAGACAGTTACATCCCGAATTATGGTGTTATTATGTGTTTTTGTGATGGTCCGGAATGTTTTATGTGTTTTATGTGTTTTTGGTGTTGAGCTATCCAATGGACATAATGGAACCATTTTAAAGGACCAACCCCATATGAAAGGTGATCAGAAGCCTTTTGGAGGTTGGCCTGATAGGAAGAAGACCATCCCAGTAACAGAGCCCTGGGATTAGCAGGATTAGCCTAATGTGAGGATTAGCCTATGCGAGTGTGTGTGTGTACGAGTAATAGCATGTGTATGTGTGTGTGTGTGTGTGTTTGTGCCGCATTGTGTGTGGTTGCTGTAGGGTCACATGGCTTCCAAGTATTGGAGCTGACTAATCGCTGGGCGTGCAGCTCTGAGGCCATCGCTACTTCCTGTCATATTTCACCCCAATCTTTCCCTCCATTCTCTCTTCTTCTGTGTTCTCTCTCTCTCTCTCTCTCTCTCTCTCTCTCTCTCTCTCCTCCCTCCCCCATCGTTCTTTCTTCTCCCTCGTCCTCTATTTCTCCTCACTCCTATCTCTAGCTTCCATCTTTTTCTGTCTCCTTCCCCCCTTTCCTCCCTCTCTCTCGCCCCCTCTTCTGTCCTGTATGTATGCTGTGTATTCGTTTTGTATCTTTCCTCGCTCTCTGTAGGGATGTAGGCCTTTAGAGTTGTAGGGCTGTATGGCTGTAGGTCTGTGGGTCTCTAGGGAATAGACAGGATTCATCCACATGTTGTGAATGTCAGGCCCGGGCATTGCGAAAGCCCTTTTTTGCACACGTCTTGCGTAATGTTTTATAACGGAAATGTGCGTGGGCTTGTGTGCTGCCGTACCCGGACGGTCGCCGGGCGGTGAGATGCGGCGAGTGGGGTGGGTCCCGGAGCGCCCGCAGGATGTGAGGGAAGTTGACCTCCGTGGCCGAGTTCGACGGTTCCCCCCCGAGACAGAGGTGCTGGATTTGAGTTGCTGTTCCGTGGGAAGTGCGGACTGGAACGGGAGCCTGAGCTGAGACGATCTCGCTCCTGAAAAGGCTCCAGGCGGACGGCTCATCCGTCAGGGCGCCGACCATTAGACACACCGGGCCGATGAGAGTCTGGATCATCGCTCACGTCTGGCCCTCAGTCTCTCCGTCTCCCCCCTCCCTGGGTTTGTCCTCTTTCTCTACTTCCATCTCCTTTTACTCACCCATCCCTCCCTCCCTCTCTCACGACTGAGCGAAAGACAAATATTAGTGGCGGAATATCACTCATAAAAAATTGGCAATAATCAATTAAGTATATCCAAAGGGAAGAAAACAACACCAAGAAGATTAGAGTCCAAACACACGACTGATGATCAACACATTCTTACTCAAACTTTGTCCTAAACCAGTGATTCAATTCTGTATACACCCCCACACTATAAGAAGGAGACCCACAGACCACCAAGCAGACTTCTGCAGACAAGGTCTCCGGGGCCCCGTAATGCTGGTACAGATTCTGAACCTAGAGTGTTGCGTCCCTCCTCGTGTCTGGATTCCTGGGCAATTTCCACTACAATTCCGTAACGTTCTAGTTGATTCTAATTGATGACATCATAAAGGGCTGCTAATGGCATCCGCAAAGAATGGTACGATTCCAGGATGGAACATTGTGAATTAGAACTAGAACTCTCAAAAAACTCACTCCTCAAAGGGTTAAATGCTCTGCTTGAAAGGGAGTGATGTTTCCGGCAGCTTCTGTCCCCAGAGGGAGCGATGCACCCGTCTGTGAGCTGCTCTTCCCAGCCCCTTCAGTAAATATCCCGCTGCAGGAATGGAGAATGTGTAAAAACATTCAATGTGTCACCCCAGACTGGATAAGGGAGAATAAATAATAACTTTGCTAATAATACATCAGTCTGAAATTAGCCGGAGGTGACAGGCTCAGTGATTTATGGAGTGATGAGGGGAGGGGATTGTCTGTGAGAGTGAGATTGGATGGGCTCCTGTGGTGAGGCGGGGTTTGTCTGCGAACATGGGATCTAATTGGACGGAGTCCAGTGGTGAGGCGGGGTTTGTCTGCGAACACGGGATCTGATTGGAGGGGGTCCCGTGGGGGGGAGGGTTTGTCTGTGAGCGTGGGATCTGATTGGACAGGGTACTGTGGGGAGGAGTGGTTTGTCTACGAGTGTGGGATCTGATTGGATGCAGCACACAGCAGACTGCTCGTAATTCTACTCCACGTGGTGTGAATTATTAATGTTATTCACACATTTCTTTGTTTGAATTATGTTGTGATCATTTGTTGTGTCACTTTGCTGCTGCTGCAGCTCGCAGACCGACACTCACAGGGTTATTTTTGTGCTTGTGTATCAGAAGTGAAAGATTTAAAGAAATTGTTCATTGTGTTGGAAAGCACTATGACTGCCCGGAGCTGCAGGAGTAAACATGGTGGCCTATATTTCATCTCTAATGTTCCAGTGAGCACGGCCCAGTTCTATAAGTCAGGGTCTCGGCCAAATACACACACACTCAAACGCTCTCACACTCACACGCTCGCACACACACATGAACACATGCACACACACACACACACACACACACGCACTGGACGTTCTGTACTGTAACACAGCACCAGAAACCCCTGTTACCAACCCAAACCTCCTGTCATTAAGGAACAGAGAGGGCAGAGTCTGTAGAATCTGTGGCTTGGTTGCGCTGTTCGGTGTTCCAGAGCTCCGGGGGGGTCGGCCACGCGATGGAGGGGTCTGCTGAGGACAGGAGTCACATGATCCAGAGTGACGGCCATCTCGCTTCTGTTCTGCCAGACATGAATTCACTAAAAGCGAACACACTCCACACCTGCCACACACTGTGGGGGCTCTTCAATCAGGAGAGAGAGAGAGAGGGAGGGAGGGAGGGAGAGGAGAGTGTGAATTGTGTGAATTTTCTGACTTTGTTTGGGCTTGAACTGGGGCTGTGGCTGTTATTTAGTGCAGAGACTGCAATGTGTGTGAGTGCTTGTGTGTGTGTGTGTGTGTGTGTGTGTGTGTGTGTGTGTGTGTGTGTAAGTGTTTGTGTGTTTGAGCGAGTAAGAGTGCGTGCGTGTATGAGTGCAAGTGTGTGTGTGTGTGTGTGTGTGCGAGCGAGTAAGAGTGTGCGTGCATGTATGTGACAAATGGGGACAAAGCCACGATTCAGCCTCCAAAGAGCCCTGGCACAGTCAGTGAGCACGTGCATGCTGCACTTCCCCATCGCCATACCTGGAGGACCTGGTAGGCCAACCCTCACCTGAGTCTCTCCTGTGTCTGTCTCACCTGAGTCTCTCCTGTGTCTGTCTCACCTGAGTGTCTCCTGTGTCTGTATCTTACCTGAGTCTCTCCTGTGTCTGTCTCACCTGAGTCTCTCCTGTGTCTGTCTCACCTGAGTCTCTCCTGTGTCTGTCTCACCTGAGTCTCTCCTGTGTCTGTCTCACCTGAGTCTCTCCTGTGTCTCTGCATGGCTGCGTGGTCTCTACATCCATGTGAGATGTGCATGAGTCTCTCCTGTGGTGGCTGCGTGGTCTCTACATCCATGTGGGTGTGCGTTTGTGCAAGTGTGCGTGTGCCCAGGTATGTGCTTTTGTGTGTCTTTGTGTTTATGTGCATCCGCCCGCATGGGTTTGTGGTCGAGCTGTCCTGTTTGTTTGCAGCTTAGTCGGAGACGAATGAAGCAACAGTTTTGCAGCGGGGTATTTTGTGTCTTGTCATTTAAAACTGTAAACACGCTGGGACCTGCACATAATTACTCATGCACAGACCCAACAACAGTGAGTGAGTGTGTGTGTGTGTGAGGGTGGTGTGTGTGTGTTTTTGCGTCAGGCCAGTGGTGAATGGCTCTGGAGCTCTGGGTTTATCCCGGATGACACTGTGCTGAACACACGCTGAGGCCGTGATGAAAAAAAGGGTGGGGGGGTGAATCTGTCTGGTTCAAATGCCCCCTGACCCCCTGCTGAAAAAGGTCCCCTTGTTCCCACAGCTCTGTCAGCCTGTCAGTCTGTCTGTATGCCTGCGCTTCCACTGGGAAACTCAGCGGCTCTCTCAGATCAGCTTAGAGACTAAGCAGTTTGGCTTTGACTCAGAGGTTACAGGTTTGAGTCCAGGTGTCCCTGAGAGCTTGCAGGTTTGAGTCCCACGTGTGGATGCTGCTGTCCATGGTGGCCTCCCTATGCTTGCAGTACCATTATTAATTAAGTAGCCCTCAGCACCTAACTGATTCATTTCTATTTATGATTGACTTATTTTACCTTTATTTAATCAGGTAGGTCACCTGAGAACACAATTCTCTTTTGTGGTGATGACCTGGTGAATCCAAGTGAGAAGGGTGTGCAAGGGATTGTGTGGCCAGTCAGATGTAGAGAGACAGTTTTCCATAAGCAGCTCCCTCAAATGAACCATGGTCTTAAATATTGACTTGAGGAGTCGCCGGTGTGTGATTAGAGTCTTTTACAGAGGTGTTAATGAGCCCTTAGATCCCTGAAACGAAACCGCACAATCACTCACTAGCCCCACAGGGCTCAACTACCCCCTCTGGTGGCCAAGACATGCAACGACTGCGGCTGAGAACTCTATGGAGCAGGTAACCTGTTATCGTGGACTGGCACCCGGCAAGATAAGGTGTAGTTACACCAATTACCAGGAGCTGGATTAGATTCATTAGGTTGACATTTCCTAATACCTGGTGTGGAGTGTAATCGGTGTTCTCGTGTGCAGAATCAGTGTTCATACAGAGCTGGGGGGGGGGGGCACGGGGAGGGGGCACGGGGGGTGGCGGGGGTGGCAGTGATCTAAAAGCAAGGAGGAGGAGCTTGTCTTGGCCCTGGGGCCTGCGTTAGTGTTGAGGGTGAGCAGCGACATGAGCACTTCACAATACTCCTCTTCAGAAAGGGAGGCCTGCTCACCCGCAGTAAGTATGATGTCATGAGCCAGTTGGTTGCCATAGGAATGGTGACATTTGAGTCTGAAATGAAGGTTGAGTTCCTCTGTGGAAGTGTCACACACACACAGAGAGAGAGAGAGAGAGAGAGGGAGCTGTTGATTGGGGTCTGTCTGGCTCTGCAACAGTGCTCTTTTGTTAGTGGTGTGATGTATGGGTGTGTGTGTGTGTGTGTGTGTGTGTGTGTGTGTGTGCGCGCACATGTGTGTGTGTGCTTTTGTTAGTGGTGTGATGTATGGGTGTGTGTGTGTGTGTGTGTGTGTGTGTGTGTGTGTGTGTGTGTGTGTGTGTGTGTGTGTGTGTGTGCGCACATGTGTGTGTGTGCTTTTGTTAGTGGTGTGATGTGTGTGTGTGTGTGTGAGAGAGAGAGAGACACTCACTCACACACACACACACACACACACACACACACACACTCACACACACACACACACACACACACACACACACACACACACACACATGCACACACACACACAGCAGTGACCATGCTCTGTCGGCTGCCCCCACACCTCTTACCCTCCTCTGTGAATCCTGAGCAGTGTGTTTCAGTCTCCACATCAGTTTGATTTTATTCAACATCTTTTTCATTCATTTCATTTTTTTTTGTTCTTTCAATATCTGTCATTTCTTTCATTGTTTGTCATCAGACAGGAAGCATGGCATCTGAATGGCTCCTACAAACCCTAAGTGATTGCGAAATTCTGGGCTGTCATAAACAAACTGCAGATGAACATTAGTTTGGGAGCCGTGAAAGTGAGGTTTAACAAGCGCTGCTCACAAAGACCCCTTAACCCCCTGAATGCTCTGGCTACTATCATAAAAATGAACCCACACATACACACACACACACTCACACACATATACAGACATACACACACACACATACTCACACACATATACAGACATACACACACACACACATACACAGACATACACACACACACACACACTCACACACATACACAGACACACATACAGACATATACAGACACACACACACTCACACACATACACAGACACACACTCACACACATATACAGACATACACCCACACCCACACTCACACACATATACAGACATACACCAACACACACACACACACACACATATACAGACACCCACACTCACACACACACACACACACACACATATAGAGACATACACCCACACCCACACTCACACACATATACACAGACATACACACACACACACACACACACACACACACATATACAGACATACACACACTCACACACATGCACAGACATACACACACACACACTGACACATATACACACACATACACACACACACCCACACACACACACACACACACACACACACACACACACACACACACACACACACACACACACACACACACACACACACAGGATCCTGACTGGTGGTTGCTGTAGATAAGAAATCTGGGAGCCGTAACCTTCTTATCAGGTGGAGATATGGGACCATGCTTGACTCTTAATGAAGATTTATATCCCCACTCACACTGCAGGGTCAGGGTGATGAAACACACACACACAGACACGCGCAAACACACACATACACACATAGAGACACACACACACACACACACACATACAGAGACTCACACAAACACACACACAGCAGGGTCAGTGTGCTCAGCACAGAAAACACACACACACACACACACACACACACACACACATACAGAGACTCACAGAAACACACACACAGCAGGGTCAGCGTCCTGAGCACATAGAAACACGCATTCACATGTGTAATATAGAGGGATGTGTGGAGCTTGTGCATTGCTTGTGTACTCGTGTTTACTGCAGACAGAGAAAGAGACTGAAAGAAAGGGAGATGGAGGGGGAGAGAGAGAGAAAGAGAGGGAGAGGGACAGAGAGAGATGTACGTGGTATATCCTCAGTGCTGTGTACACATATTACTCTGTGATCATGCCCGTCAGCACACAAGTGTCTGTTCTGCATCTGCCCCCGCCCCTTGCACACACACCCCTGCAGAGTGTTCTCTGTGAACTCTGTATTTGAAGCTGAACTGTATTTGAGGTGCTGTGAACTGTAACACCCTGCAGTGTGTTTGAGGTGTGTTTACACCCTGCAGTGTGTTTGAGGTGTGTTTACACCCTGCAGTGTGTTTGAGGTGTGTTTACGCCCTGCGCCCTGCAGTGTGTTTGAGGTGTGTTTACGCCCAGTGTGTTTGAGGTGTGTTTGCAGTGTGTTTGAGGTGTGTTTTCGCCCGCAGTGTGTTTGAGGTGTGCGCCTGCAGTGTGTTTGAGGTGTGTTTACGCCCTGCAGTGTGTTTGAGGTGTGTTTACACCCCGCAGTGTGTTTGAGGTGTGTTTACGCCCCGCAGTGTGTTTGAGGTGTGTTTACGCCCTGCAGTGTGTTTGAGGTGTGTTTTGCAGTGTGTTTGAGGTGTGTTTACGTTTACACCCTGCAGTGTGTTTGAGGTGTGTTTACGCCCCGCAGTGTGTTTGAGGTGTGTTTACGCCCTGCAGTGTGTTTGAGGTGTGTTTACGCCCTGCAGTGTGTTTGAGGTGTGTTTGAACACCCTGCAGTGTGTTTGAGGTGTGTTTACGCCCTGCAGTGTGTTTGAGGTGTGTTTACGCCCTGCAGTGTGTTTGAGGTGTGTTTACGCCCCGCAGTGTGTTTGAGGTGTGTTTACGCCCCGCAGTGTGTTTGAGGTGTGTTTACGCCCTGCCTGCAGTGTGTTTGAGGTGTGTTTACGCCCGCAGTGTGTTTGAGGTGTGTTTAACGCCCTGCAGTGTGTTTGAGGTGTGTTTACGCCCTGCAGTGTGTTTGAGTGTGTTTGAGTGTGTGTTTACACCCCTGCAGTGTGTTTGAGGTGTGTTTACGCCCTGCGCCCTGCAGTGTGTTTGAGGTGTGTTTGCGCCCTGCAGTGTGTTTGAGTGTGTTTTGCAGTGTGTTTGAGGTGTGTTTACCCTGCAGTGTGTTTGAGGTGTGTTTACGCCCTGCAGTGTGTTTGCCCGCAGTGTGTTTGGTGTGTTTTACGCCCTGCAGTGTGTTTGAGGTGTGTTTACGCCCCGCAGTGTGTTTGAGGTGTGTTTACGCCCGCAGTGTGTTTGAGGTGTGCAGTGTGTTTGAGGTGTGTTTACGCCCTGCAGTGTGTTTGAGGTGTGTTTACGCCCTGCAGTGTGTTTGAGGTGTGTTTACACCCTGCAGTGTGTTTGAGGTGTGTTTACGCCCTGCAGTGTGTTTGAGGTGTGTTTACGCCCGCCCTGCAGTGTGTTTGAGGTGTGTTTACAGTGTGTTTGAGGTGTGTTTACACCCTGCAGTGTGTTTGAGGTGTGTTTACGCCCTGCAGTGTGTTTGAGGTGTGTTTACACCCTGCAGTGTGTTTGAGGTGTGTTTACGCCCTGCAGTGTGTTTGAGGTGTGTTTACGCCCTGCAGTGTGTTTGAGGTGTGTTTACACCCTGCAGTGTGTTTGAGGTGTGTTTACGCCCTGCAGTGTGTTTGAGGTGTGTTTACGCCCTGCAGTGTGTTGTAGGTGTGTAGAGGTACACCCTGCACCGATCCACTGCTGTGTTACAGGTCCAGCGGAACCGTTACCCAGCACAGATTTCCACAGAACTCCCTGGCAGTTGGCTTGTCTCTCACTGCATTGATTCCTCCAGCGTTAATTCCAAATATGGCCTTTATTATCCTCATTCATAATGATCATCATTAAGTGCATGGGAGACTGTCCCTGTCATTAGAGGGAGAGTGCGTCGGGAGCAGAGGAAGACGTCCTAATTAACATGCCGGCCCTAATTAATTAAGCTCCTGCTAACGAGCCCCCCCAGACAAGTGGCATTGCAGGACATTCCAGCGGTAATGAGCAGCCAAAGACGGAGGAGGAGAACTGACCCCCCCCCAACAGTTATTCTGATCTCGCCGTCTCTCCCGGGAGCGGGTAACGAGTTAGCCTCTAATAATAGCGTGTAATAACCACCAGCGCTTAATAACCCAGCAATGCGGCTCCCTCCCCAACGCCGTTACATAACAAAAGTGTTCTCCGCCGGGGAGGTGGGCGGAGCGCGGGGCGAGAGAGGCCTGCTGCAGCCACAGTTCCCACGATGCAGTGCAGTCGACAGGTGCACTCAGTGTGTGGTCGGCGCACTTTGGTTAGTTAGTCTATCTATTTTGCCGTTAGCTGTCAGAATATGAGACGGAGAAGAAGGTCCTTCGAGGGACAGATGCAACATTAACGCGCTGTAAGCAAGGTGATACAGCAGAAACGTTGGGAACACAGTGATTCATAGCAACATTCGAAGCAGGTGAATAGAAGCAGAAAACGAAACTAGATTAAAATATCAATAAATACAAAATATAAATGATTTATAAATCTCTCTCTCTCTCTCTCGTGTCCTGTTCATGGCCCAGATTTCACACCCTGCGTGTGAGACAGACTCGTTTCTGTGCGGTAGAAATGAGTACGGCCCATCGGAGTGTTTGTTTGTTCGTATGGTTATAGTGCCGTGCAGGCTTGCCCAGCACGGCTCCTTCTCATGAAGTCACATTACGTCCACACAGTGGACACAGTGCATCCAAACAGGGCTAAGAGAGCAGCAGTAGCTACAGAACAGTATGGTAAACACTCTTAGCGATGGCAGTGTGGTATAATGGCTAGGGAACTGGACTTGTAACGCAAAGGTTGCAGGTTCAATTCCCTGCTGTTGTACCCTTGAGCAAGGTACTTAACCTGAATTGCTTCAGTAAATATCTATCAGTGTAAATGGATTGTATCTAAAGAAAAGTAAACTGTAAATCGCTCTGGACAAGAGCATCTGCTAAATGCCTGTAATGCAATGTCATGTCTAAGAGCCACGAACAGTGCAAATAGGAAGTGCTCAAATCAGCTGTACTGCCAGCATGATCAAGTGCCGTAACGAACACACTGCCCTTTAGCAGATGCTCTTATCCAGAGCAACTTACACAGTTTAACATTTCTTTACATACAATCCATTTATACGTGAACTGGATATTACATGTAACTGAAGCAGTTCAGGTTAAGTACTTTTTACTCAAGGGTACAATGGCACTGGCCCACCTGGGGATTGAACCTGCAACTGTTACAATCCCAGTTCCTTAACCTTTACACTACAGTTGCACCACTCAGCCTGGTTTCACTGTTTACACGGTTACACCACTCAAACGTTTACACGGTTACACTGCCCTCAAATCTCAGCCCTGGGGTCCTTCTGCCTGCAGAGGTGAAAGTGACCACTTCCTTGTACATTTTTTTCCCCCCCGAATCCTTGCCTTCGGAGCACCCCTTTGCACTGTGGGGGTCCCCCTTTCACCCTGAGTCCCCCCTCATGGGGCCCCTTTGAGCGTAGGGTGTCTGGGTTGCGGTGTTCCCGTGTGATGGATGTTCAGGGGTGACCCCTGATGACGAGGGGGCCGAACTGAGGCTCCCCGTTAATTATGAGCAGAAGAAGTAGACGCTGTGAGTCTCGAGGTGAAGAGCCCTGGGGGAGAGTTCATCTGAATCAGAGGGGTGAGGTTCGAGGACATGTGGGTGTGGTCTCTTTCACGTACACATGCATACACACACATATGTATACGCATACGTACACACACACACAGACACACACACACATGTACACACATACATACATGTATATACACACACATGCATACGTACACACACATACACATACATGCAGGCACACACATACACACACCGCATGCGTACACGCATACATACACGTATGTACACACACACAATGCAGGCGCGCACACACGTACACACACAGACAGCACCCACACACTCCAGCCTCCAGCCTCATTCCTTGTTTCTATGAGTGCGTTACTCTGCTTGCTGACAGAGATCCGCGCGGACATTTACAGGCAGTGAGAGGGCCAGCCCCGCCCCCACACAATGCAAACCAGATGTGGAGAGAGGGCCAAGTATCACGGAGGAGTGAAGAGGGAGAGAGAGAGGGACAGAAGGGAGGGAAAGGGGTAGAAAGGAGAGAGGGAGTGAGGCAGAGGATACTGAACGGAGGCGTCTGTCAGTCAATCCTATGTCCTTACATAAGTGTTGTACCAGCCTGGATCGGAATTTAAAACTGTCAGTTAGTCGCGATATCCCCATTGATATATAGTAGGCTATGTGTTACAATCCTTACGATAAAATGTTATTTCTGTATTAATCGCAGAGGATTTTCATAGCACGTGGTCATCGCGGACACTCGCATATTATTTAGAATCAGGAACGCCGGAATTTATTTCAGAAAAATCCTTCTTCCCCACAACCAGCAAAAAGTGATACGCACAATGTAAACAGCATTATACGTTCCTGACGAGAATCGCGTTTTGAGGACGTTGACAGACAGCACTGTCTTCAGTAAGTGGCAGGAATCCTTGATTGTACATAAATGAAACCGCTACTTTGAACTGCTTATTTTCCTCGCGTTGTTGCGAAGGTGACGTCATTGTTCTCCGAGCTGGGCGGGTGTTATGTTAATGAAGGCGGGGGGCTTAATGAGGCACCGTCTCTCCGCTGCAGAGCAACGGTACACAGACACCGCGCACAGAGCGAGAGGAGTCGCCGGTCGCGGGTACAGGGCGATCATTTCAGCGTTTCGGTGCCACGTTTGTGCGAATATCCATTTCGTTAAAAGGGGTGGAAAGGACTCGACAAGCACGCATTGAGAATGCCGCGGAGGCGTTTTTCCCTGTCGCTGCCGCTGTGAACGATCTGGTCCGCACCGATGGTCTTCCTCATCGGAATGCAGTCCGACGCGCAGAGCGTCAAAGCGGGCTCCGCTGATGTGTTGTTTGACGCCAGCGCGTGGCGGATACGCAGCATCTGGGATGCGGTGCGGCTGGAGGTAGCGCAGGACGCCAGCCCCGTGGTGCTGCACAGCGTCACCCAGCTGGACCCAGACCTGCCGCAGTCGGAGGTAAGACGCAGTATCTGCGCTAAATGTCCTTGGCTACCTACTTGGCACAGTAATGGCAAAGTTTCAGCATGTTAACATTTGCTGATATGGCCAAGAATTAGCAAATCATTAAGGTTACATTTAGTTATTTGGTTAAAAATGTTGTAGTCTAGATGGCTGTAGCCTATATTTCACTTATTGACATGGACAATGTTCAAGGCGGTTACCCTATATATCGATATACAAATACAGTAGCTATTATGCAATATACATTTAAGGAATGTAGGCTATTTTATTGGATGTCAGCGCGTTCAAAATTCCAAAATATTGATTAATTAACTTATAATTGGCCATAATTTAAGTGATATACTTGTAATATTTCACACACATTTTGAAATGGCAATTATGCATGTTTTTTTGTTTAACATTTTAAATGAATTTGTGCGCCAATAATAAATCCAAAGTGATCCTGCTATCGTAATCAAAAAACGATGAGTGATCAGCTGTTCTGTGATTCATTATATATTCAATATAAGAGGTTATTTGGATCAAAACAACACTTGAATTATTTGTAAATTGGTGCTATTCCCAGGAATAGTCAATCCTATCATTATATGGGTCCTGTGGGGTCTGTTACATTGTTGTGAAGCTGTTGTGTGATTGTGGATGGCAGGGGGAGGCTTTTAAAAACATATTTTTGTAACTCAATCACATAGCTGGGACCCTCAAGACTAAGACTGTCATTCATTCATCACTAGTTCACCCTGTGCTGTGTGTGTGTGTGTGTGTGTGTGTGTGTGTGTGTGTGTGTGTGTGTGTGTGCATACTGTGAGTATGTATACATGTGTGTGTGTGTGTGTGTGTGCATACTGCGTGTGTGAGTATGTGTGTGTGTATACATGTATATGTGTGTAAGTATGTATGTGTGTGGATTTAGACCACTTAGTGCATGTGTATGTATGCAGCTGTGTGTGTGTGTGTGTAGGTACAGTGTGTGAGTGTGTGCGTAGATTGTGTGTGAGTGTGTACATGTGTGTGTAGTCGCTGTGAATCTGTGTGTGTGTGGGTGTGTGTGTCTTAGAGTGTGTGTGTGTGTGTAGGTGCAGTGTGAGTGTGTGTCGATGCTGGGTGTGACTGTGTGTGTAGGTGTTGTGTGTGAGTGTGTGCATGTGTGCAGGCGCTGTGAATCTGTGTGTGTGGGTGCTGTGTGTGACTGTATGTGTAGGTGTTGTGTGTGTGCTTATGCGTGTAGGCGTTGTGAGTCTGTGTGTGTGTGTGTGTGTGTGTGTGTGGGAGGGTGCTTTGTGTGACTGTATGTGTAGGTCTGTGTGTGTGTGTGTGTGTAGGTGCTGAGTGTGTGTGTAGGTGCTGTGTGTAGGCGTTCTGAGTCAGTGTGTATTGAATAGCGTCTCTCCAGTCCAGTGCAGTAATAAGATCTGGGGGCTGATGAGTGAATCTCATGCCCGGGGGCGGAGTTTGCCTCTGCTGTAGAGACCCCCATGTGGCGGATGAGCCAATCACATCACACCTGTGACATGTTCTCCTCTGACCTCCGACCTCCTCATGCTTCTCCTAAATCATCCCTCTCTATGTTATTGTGAGGTGCAGTAGGAGTGGAATTGCTCAGATGACCTTGGCAGACCTCAGTCCATTTCGTATTTGAAACACTTTAACTCTTTAGATGCCAGTAAAAATGTGAAATGTCCTGCAAATTCCCTGAGAATTGAAACATGTTACTAACCAAAATATACAATCATATGAAAGACAAATGTACACAGACACACACACACACACACACACATACACTGGGCCCCTAATATTGATCTTCACTGGGGGGGGAGGGGTTGCCAAGGCATTGCATGTCATATTCTTTGGCACACTGAGCTGGCCTGCATTCTGGCAACCCGGTCAGGATGTGAAAGGGGAAAGGTTCGGGTTTGTGTTGCAGGGGGGGTATTAGTGTTGCGTCTCACCTGTCACGCCTCCTAAAATACTCTCCCATGGGCTGTGAGCTCTGCCTCCCCCCCCCAGCCCCCAATTCTGACACCACTGCTATAATGAGCCAGCCTGGTTCCAGCTCTACAGATGGAAAGGGATATAATGAGCCAGCCTGGTTCCAGCTCTACAGAGGGAAAGGGGTATAATGAGCCAGTCTGGTTCCAGCTCTACAGAGGGAAAGGGGTATAATGAACCAGTCTGGTTCCAGCTCTACAGTGGGAAAGGGCTATAATGAGCCAGCTCTACAGAGGGAAAGGCTTATAATGAGCCAGCCTGGTTCCAGCTCTACGGATGGAAAGGGATATAATGAGCCAGCCTGGTTCCAGCTCTACAGAGGGAAAGGGGTATAATGAGCCAGTCTGGTTCCAGCTCTACAGTGTGAAAGGACTATAATGAGCCAGCCTGGTTCCAGCTCTACAGAGGGAAAGGGGTATAATGAGCCAGCCTGGTTCCAGCTCTACAGAGGGAAAGGGGTATAATGAGCCAGTCTGGTTCCAGCTATACAGTGGGATAAGGGGTCTATAATAGCTGTGTTTGCTTAGAGATCGATTGCTTTCATAAAGTAGCAACAGTAAGTGATTGTTGGCCTCCTATGTGCCATGAGAGAAGCGACTGACAAGCAGGCAGACAGTGTATATGCCGCTCCGTGATTGGCTGGGGGTCTCGGCAGTTTCGTTTGGGTCCGTGGTCCAGAGACGGCCCGCAGTCCGGTAGCCTGAGGGACACGCCATGTCTCTGCCATGCTCATCACGAGCCCCCCCCCCCAATAATCCAATTAGCTAATGAAGACTAATCTCCCTCCTTACTCCCAGCTCCCAGCCCAATCTGCTGAGCTCACAATGCTTACTCTCCTTGCAGACTGTTCTAGAATACGGCAGCCTCAACATTCTGCTTCCGTCCTGCTGCAGGAGCAGCGCTCCAGAGTTCCCACGGAACTCACTCAGACCCACAGGGAAAATGCGACATCTAAACTACAGCAGCCCAGAAGTATGAACGCCCATTTTAATGTATGTCGAAATGTGCTACATGTAACTAATTGCTCTTACATATTCCTAAATTCATTTTTTTTATTTTGTTTTCAGATTTTATCCCCTTTTTCTCCCAATTTGGTAGCCAATTACACATGCTATTATCAGGTCAATCCCTCCCTCATAGTTCGCTGCTGTAGCCCTGTCGGTCTGTAGTGACAAAGGCGAAGTATCGTCTCCTCCGAGACGGCACTCGTCATGCTGTCGATCGTAACTCCGGCACCCCAGAGCCACTCCTGTGCGCAGCGAACGTCTTGTCGGCTTCCCTCCCCCCTCCCTGGGGCGGACAGCCAATTGGGAATCAAACCCCGGTCGCCGTGGCTAGTGTCGGACGTTGAAACCACTAGACCACGCGGGAGGCCTCATATTCCTAAATTCTTGTGTGTATTGTTGAACGTGGTCACAGGAGGGGTACTGTAATGTGCCACGCCCGATCACCCCTCCAGGTTCAGGAGTTTCTCTCGTGTGGCGGGGCATGTGGGGGTGTCCCACTCTAACGGTGAAAGCGCGGACACCACGGCAATTGGGATTCTGTTCATTTGATCTTTCGTGTCGGAGCTAATTACCTAATTATCTGAAATCCTTCAGTCTGGGGGAGGGAGTCAGGCTCACCCCTCTGACCTTTGACCCCTGTTGGGGCTGCTGTGCAGCATCTCATTTTTTGTAAACCTGCGCGGGAGGCGAAATGACAGAAGCAGACGTGTCCAGTAAACGCTCTGGACAGAAGCCTGGAAAATTGCTCTGTCCCCCTCCCTCTCCCACAATCCCCCTCTCTCTCTGCCACCCTACTGCCTGGTTTCTACTGCCTTAGCTGTGTGTGTGTGCTTCTATATTTATGTGTGTGTGTGTGTGTCTGTGTGCTTGTGCGTACTCGGGTGTGTGTCTGTGTGTCTGTATTTGTGTGTCTGTGTGTGTGTGTGTGTGTGTGTGTGTGTGTGTATGTATGAGCTTGAATGTGCGAGAGTGAGTGTGTAAGTGTGTATGTGTGAGTTTGAACATGAGTGTGTGTGTGGTGGACGGGGCTGAAGACAGAAAGGCAGACAGTCTGGGTGGATGTCCAGTGCTGCAGAATCCAGGCAGATTGTATCATAGATACAAAGCTGTGCCAGCAACTCTGTTTTTACAGCTCATATTGAGTTTGGGACACTGTGAGTGTAGGTGCATGTCTGTACAGGAGTGTGTGTGTTTTTGTGTGTCTGTATAGGAGAGTGTGTGTGTATAGGAATGTGTGTGTGTGCATCTGTGTGCTTCTGTAAAGGTGTGTGTATGTGTAGGTGAATGTGTATGTTTAGATGTGTGTGTGTTTCTGTATAGGAGTGTGTGTGTGTGAAAGTGATTGTGTGTGTTTAAGTGTGTGTGTAGGTGTGTACAGGAGGTATCGTATCTTGTTGGCAGGTGAGTGTAATAAGATAAAAGGCCAATATTGAAACAGCTCCAGAGTCCAGAGTTCGCCCCAGCAAGGGAGTTCGTTTTCACTTCCTGTCCGCACTGGAGTTTGTGCTCACATCCTGTACGCACGGCACAGGACCCTCTAACCACCTGTACCACTGGCCCTTCCCCTCTGTCCATGGCAGTAAGTTATCCATCCGCTCTCTCTTCCTCTCTTTCTCTCTTTTTCTTTCTATCCCTCTCTTTCTCTTTCTCCGTCTCTCTCTTTCTGTCCCCCTCTCTCTTTTTCTCTCTTTCTCTCTCTCTGTCTCTCTGTCTCTCTTTCTCTCCCTCTCTTTCTCTTTCTCCGTCTCCCTCTTTTTCTCTCTTTCTCTCTCTCTGTCTCTCTTTCTCTCCCTCTCTTTCTCTTTCCCCGTCTCCCTCTCTTTTTATCTCTTTCCGTCTGGTGGATGGCTGTAGGAGACTGGGGACCATGTTTACTCTGAGGCACTTTGTCTTATGGGCTCGGGTGCTCCTCCTTTTTACAGAGACACACAAGTCTTCTCCGTTCAATTTCGTATTTGGACGAGCCACGTTGGCAATTTGGGTGAGAAGATGAAAGGAGATGCAGGGGTCGGGCCCCAGTGAGGCAGACATGCCTTTCGGGTGCTGTGTGTTGGCCCGCCTCGGGGTGGGGTACACTTATGCACAACTGATCCATGATATTGACTCCTTTGGGAGGGTTTGGTGTGATGAGGAGGGTTCCATGTCGAGTATGCCTTGAGGATGTCTGCCTTGAGGTGTGTGTGTGTTTGTGTGTGTTTGTGTGTGTTATATGCCGCGTCTGCCTTGTGTGTGTGTTTGTGTGTGTTTGTGTGTGTTATATGCTGCGCTTGCCTTGAGGTTGTGTGCTGTGGTATAAGGAGTTGGGGAATTTTTATTTAGTTTTTATTGATTTAATTCATGGTTTAACCCGCTCCTGTCTTTTTCCCATAGTTTCTTAGTTTCTTTGTGAAATAACAGCTGATGCTCTGTGTGTGGTGTGTGTGTGGTGTGTGTGTGTGTGTCCACGTCCCCAGACTCCCAGAACAGAGAGAGCGCTGCTTATTCTCTAAGGGCGAGACAGAGACACCCCCCTCCCCCAGCTCCCCCAAACTCTTACAGGAGTACAGTCTCCTGTAAGACCCCCCACGCCCCACCCTCCTTCTCCTAAAGCCAGGCTCACAAGCTCATTACTCCAAGTGCCTGTGCACTGTGGGGCTGTCTGCTCTCTGTCTCGCTGTGGGGGGGAGCTAAATCAATATCAGGAGGAAGAGGCTGTGGGCGCTAGACTCCCCCATGCCAGCGTGTCTCCACATGTATGTGTTTGTGTCTCCACATGTGTGCATTTGTGTGTTGTATGATTGTGTGTGATGCTGTAAGTGTGCTGTATGTTAGTGTATGTTACTGTATGGGTGTTGCATTGTATGATCATGTGTTGTTAGTGTGTTACTTATGTGTACTTTAGGCAAATGGGGCAAACCCATTGGAATCCCACAGTCCGATCGGGTTCTGGCATATTCTCCTGTATTTCCCTGTGTGTAGAGCTGGCTGTGTGAGCACTGATACAGCAGGATGCCCCCAGGACACCTGGGAGTCGCATCCCGTTACGGGGAAAAACGCACCATACAGGCCGCGGCCAAACCGAGTTGGCCAAACCAGCGTGTTTAGGCTCCCCCAGCCTGCGCTTTCACCCCACGACACAAAACAAAACGCAACATAAGGAGAGGGAGAGACAGTGAGCGAGGGACGCAGGTCATGTGACCAGCCTATTTATCAAACTTGACTCCAGGAGTACAGCGGTGATCAAACTGAGGCTCACGGAGTCGGGCAGGTGGCAGGGAGGGGGCAATGGGAGAAAAAAGAGAATCCTCTCTCATTCTGTGGAAAGCGGAAACCTTTGAGAGTATGTGTGTGTGTTTGTGTTTCTGTGTGTCTGTCCGTGCTTGTGTGTGTATGTGTATGTGTGTACGTGTGTGTATGTGGTTTGTGGGCACATGTGTAGGCAGGGGGTGTGAAAGGAGTTTAATCCCTGGATTTGGGACACAGAAAGGCCTCCTCCCCCAGGGGAGGGGGGAGCTATAGAACTTAAAGGGGCCCTGTCTGGCTCTGAACCACGCTGTGTGCGTGTGTGTGTGTGCATATGTGCATATGTGTGTGTGTGTGTGTGTGTATTAGTGTGGGGGTTAGAGAGTGAGTGTGGTGATGTTCATAATGAAAGTAAAGAGTTGTGATGTGAAATCTCTGCGAAGAGGAGAGGGTTTCCCAGAGTCCCATTAGACTCCGCTCTGCTCCTGTCAGCACAGCGCACAGTTATACAAGCCACTGCACAGACTGTTTCTCATTTCTCTGTTTGTCTGCTCTTAAACTCTGTCTGACCCCCTCCCCTCCGAGGGCTCTAGCAGGCATGTGGACCTTAGCGGAGGGTCGCGGGGGCGCCGGGGTCTGTCTGTTGCCAGCGGTGGTTTCCACGGTGGTATCCACAGCCCAGCCCGACATCTGTTCTGATTACCCACAATTCCTCCTCTGGCGGGCGGGCTGTGGAGCTCTGTGATTGGTTTGGCCTTGAAATTGGGAATTAAATGTGGGCTTCTCCACTCCCCACTGCGCTATTGACGTACATTGCCGAGGTAGTCTGTAATTCACTATTGTGTTTACCACCGTGTGTTTGTGTAATGTTTTTTATACAGCTTCAACCCAATTGCCCAACTGGGACAATAAAGCCTGAAGTCATTCGCTTCAAAGTTCAGTGCATCTTCACATCACTGCAGACTCCTGATTGGTCAAAATGAACTCAAAGACAATCAAACAAATGCAGTTTAGAAGTGGTTGATCTGCATAGGTTCTAGCATCAGCGCTAGCATCAGTAATAGCCCCTATTTTTTGTATCTAGCATCCTGTTTATATCTGTGGCTCCTCTGTGCCTCTCGTCCATCTCACGCTCGTCTCCCCCCGTGTCTCACGCAGAGCTCGACACAGGAGATCGGCGAGGAGGTGGAGGAGGGGGCGGTCTACACCATCACCCTGCGGCGGGTGCAGCTGCACCACCACCATGCGGCGGCCAGCAAGGGGCAGCGGTGGCTGGGGGCGGAGTCGGACTCGGCGCTCAGCCTGTACGAGACCTGCAGGGTGCGCACCATCAAGGCCGGGACGCTCGAGAGGCTGGTGGAGTACATGCTGTCCGCCTTCCGGGGGAAGGACTCCACCTACGTCACCATCTTCCTCTGCACCTACCGCTCCTTCGCCACCACCAAACAGGTGCTGGACCTGCTGCTTAACAGGTAACGGCCCAGGGGCGGGACTGGGCTCCTCGTCCAATCAGCCGCCTTCCTCCTGGTCCCGTTCTCCGTTTATATTTAATTTTCGTGGTCATGTTTCAATGTGCTTTTCTTTTTTCTGAGGGCAGGATAGATTGATTGATTGATTGATTGTGTCAGGTTCAGTGTGGGACCCCTTTGCTATGAACCCATAAAAACCGCCCCCGCACTCCAATAGTCGGGTGGTGAACCAAAACAGGACGTGACAAACAAATATTCCTTCGAGTCAAAGAGTTATATAAAAAAGATACAGGCTTTATTTATGACATATGGCAGATAGTGGACATACACACATGACAACGAAGGGATATAATACAAATCAATAAAACAGTCTGACTAAGTCCTAGCACCAGAGAGAATAGGTTCTAAACTCACTCCCGTGCAAATCAAAATGGACGTTCTCTTCCGCAGACTGCTTCCCCTACCCCCTACGCTTTCCTAACTATCAAAAGGCACATAAGAAAAATATGCACAGGGAAAAACGGGCAAGTAAGGCATCGGCAGCATGGCCTCAATCAGCAATCAAGCACCTGTTGTTTAAGTCTCTGGGGTCAAATTTTGGCCAACCGTAACTCCCTTGATGATTGATTGAATGGTGGATCAACTGGTTAATTGGTGGGTTGGTTGGTTGATTGTTTCGTTGGTTGGATTTATTGAGAGTGGTTGGTAGATTTGTTGGTAGGTTGATTGATCGATTGATAGTTTGAATGATCTATTGGTTGTTTTATTGATTTGATTTGTTGAGTGGTTGGTAGATTTGGTGATTGATTGATGGAATGATTTGTTGATTGGTTGATTGATCGATTAATTGAATGATTTGTTGATTGGTTGTTTGGTGTCCTACAGGTATGCTAAGCTGCAGCACATGTCCAGTGCAGAGGGGCACAGACTGACGCATGACGACCGCATCGAGCTGAAGAAGTGAGTCACCTGCTTACCTGTGTGGGGAGGGGGAGGGGGGGTCCCTCCCTCCCTCCCTCCCTCCCTCTCTGTGCCATTATATACAGTATATACCTTACACATGGTTATCCCAGTGTGTTTTACATTATATCTGTGTCCCACTGTGTTTTACAGTGTGGGCATGCTCAATAGGTGCACCAAATTAACTGTGTCATCTGTGTTTCTTGTTGTGGTTCTGTATTCTGTGGTATATAACGGCAGTGGTGAATAGTGTTCTTATCCCTCCCCACTTCCAGTACAATCTCATCCATCCTGGGTGCGTGGCTTGATCAGTACTCAGAGGATTTCTGGAAGCCTCCGGACTACAGCTGCCTGCGGCGCCTCCTCTCCTACCTGCACCAGAACTTCCCTGGGTCAGACCTGGAGCGCCGAGCCTGCAACCTGCTGGCGCAGTTCCACCGCCGGCAGCACCGGGAGCTGGAGCAGGAGGGTGAGCCGGGGGCCGCCAAACCACAGCGCGTTAGAGCTGCATCACAGCGTGTTACAGAACCACATCACATTACAGAACCACAGCGTGTTACTGAACCACAGCGTGTTACTGAACCACAGCACATTACAGAACCACAGTGTGTTACTGAACCACAGTGCTTTACAGAACCAAAGCGTGTTACAGCCGAAGCACAGCATGTTACACAACCACAGCACATTACAGAACCACAGTGCATTAAAACCAAACCACAGCAGTGTTACAGAACCACAGTGCATTACAACCAAACCACAGCAATTTTACAGAACCACAGCCTGTTACTGTGCCTGTTCACACACACACACACACCCCTGCTGTGCGACCCCACACCCCATTTCTACCAGGTCTCTGCTGGATGCTAAAACATACTTTTACACACTGATGCAAACGATCCCCTCCCCCCTCAGTGCTGGAGCACACCCCCTGCCCCTTCGCCATGCCAGAGGAGAACGGGTTTGAGGACGACCGGCCTGACTTCCTCGCCTTCGACCCCACGCTGGTGGCTGAGCAATTCACCCTGATGGATGCGGTGAGAGGCCAGGGACGTGTGTTTGCATGTGTGTGTGCGTGTATGTGTGTGCGTGTGTGTGTGTGTGTGTGTGTGGTATGTTTGTGTGTGTGTGTGTGTGTGTGTGTGCGTGTGCGTGTGCGTGTGTGTGTGTGTGTGTGTGTGTGTGTGTGTGTGTGTGTGTGTGTGTGTGTGTGTGTGTGAAAGGAAGTTTTTAAGGGAAAAAAGGAAGAAGAAACAGAAAGAGAAGGAAAGGTTGGTTATATACCAGGGCTCGGGATCCATTTCATTTCAGTGCAGTAAATTCAGGAAATTAATTGAACAATAATGTTCTATGGGGATTTTTCAATTAATTCATGACAGTTTTTTTCAATTGCTAACATGCATTGGTCAAAACTGAAGTCACATTGTCAAAACTCTTCACACAGTCAGCAAAACAGAAGTCTATGTGGACCAAACTGTGAATCATTTTTCATTGCTTTCACACAAAATGCATTCAATGACCACATTTTCCAAAATCCATGAACTCTTTTCTCATTCATACTCCACCACCTGCAAAACACTATATATTTGCAGCACATTTTTCAAATGCTAACACACTGTTTTCAAAACTGTTAAAAACACATTCAAAACAGAATGATGGAGCTAACATCACAATGTGTGCAGCACTGTCCAATGATGGTTTGCTGTTACACAAACCACTCATTGGCCCCTACAATACAGAGAGGCTCATTTCTTTTCTGGATGACCTGCATAATCGACTTGTGCCAGTGGAGGAGAGACGGCCAGGAAACTCCCCTACCTTCATTGTTGTGTGGGCTAATGTGCTCTGCTGCAGTCACAGACTGGTTTGTTGCACATCCCAGGATGTTAGTACTATTCCTGCCTCCATACTCCCCCTTCCTAAACACCACAGAGGAGTTTTTCTCTGCGTGGAGGTGGAAGGTGTATGACCATTTATGTTATGCTCCCTGTTGTTAGTGTTTTTTAGGTCAGTGTGTTATGAGTGTTATGTTGTTAGTGTTTTTTAGGTCAGTGTGTTATGAGTGACAATGTATGCTTTCTGAGTGAGACGTTTTGCCAGTGTTATGGTCGAACAAGCTTATTTTGAGACATGTATGAAGTGTTATGGTGTTTTGAGTGAGTTTTGGAAGTGAGATTAACTGTTTGGCCAAGATGCACGTTTGTAATGCAGACTGTATGAAGAGTTTTGAAAAAGTGGCTTCAGTATTGACCGGTGCTTGTTAGCAATTGAAAAAAACTGTAAATTAAAATACATTTCCTGAACTGTAGTGTATCGACGCCAACATAGATTAGAACTAGGCTACACATAAATAAATAGAACATGAAGTGAAAACTCTGTATCTACTCCCTGCCCCCTAGGAGCTGTTTAAGAAGGTGGTCCCATACCACTGTTTGGGGAACATCTGGTCACAGCGGGACAAGAAGGGGAAGGAGCACCTGGCCCCCAGCGTGCGTGCCACCGTCGCCCAGTTCAACTGCGTCACCAACTGTGTCATCACCACCTGCCTGAGCGAGCGTGCACTCAAACCCGCGCAGCGCGCCAAGCTGCTAGAGCGCTGGATCGAGGTGGCCAGGGTGAGGCGCTGTGGAGCAGGCCTGGGACAGAGAACATACTGTAGAGTCGATTATTGTAAAATGTCAAGTTTCTGATTGGGTGTTTGTAGGTTGCAGGTTTCTGATTGGGTGTTTGAAATGGATGCAGTTTTCTGATTGGGTGTTTCATGTGTTCAGGAGTGCCGAATCCTGAAGAACTTCTCGTCGCTGCGCTCCATCCTCTCGGCTCTGCAGTGCAATCCCGTCCACCGACTCAAGAGGACATGGGATGAGGTGTCCAGGTGAGGGGGGGCTGAGGTGTCCAGGTAAAGGGGGTTCCTGCTGTTCCCTTGGCGGTTCTGTGTTCTTAAGGCCGGTTCCCCCCCCACACAGGGAGAACCTGCGGATCTTCCTGGAGCTGTCCGAGATCTTCTCTGACGAGAACAACCACTCCCTGAGCCGGGAGCTGCTCATCAAGGTGAGTCTCCATAGCAACCACAAACTGAGCAGTGCTAGGCTTTAACATCCCCGGGACTCCGCCCCCGAGCCGAGGTCACCCACGCGCCACCCCGCCACGCTCTAAAGGGCTTAGCGACGGGCGAGAGTGGAATGGCTCAGCGGGATTAGTGGCCTCACATGCGCCGGTCACTACACTGGGCTGCCGCCAGCAACCTCATTAAGGCTCGTTAAGGCCAGGAGAGTCTCTCTTAATTAAGCTTGTTCATGAAGATGTGGGATCTGGGAGGGCAGTGGACTCCGCTGGGATTCTGTCAGCATTGATACATTTACAATATTTACTGTCCTCTATTTTTTACCAGGTAAGTCCCATCCCACCCTTCTACTAGGGTGACCTGGCCAAGAGGTAGGGAGCACACCTGGGTCAGATACGTACCTGAAATACTTCTCAGATGCTGGTAACATTTTTAAACGTGCCTGCAGATCCCTGGGAATTTTCTATGAAAGATTTGCTAACCAAAATGTATAATCATATGAAATAAGAATTTGTTCAGAATATTAGTAAAAACAGATTTGCTGTGAAATTCTTCTTTTGAAAATGCGCAGATATTTTCCTTGTGTCAAAAGTGTTAAATAATGATTTCACCCAGGTTTGGATTGTTTCAGCTTCAGCCGTCAGGCGACTTTGAAGGTTATAAATATTGAGCTGAGTATCTGGTGTTGTTTATAGAATCCTGAGTGTTTGTGGGACTGAGACTGAGCAGATGGTGCAGCTTTCTTACATGGTTATACAGAACATCAAACATCCCCCCATACACACACACATACTCTCTCACACACACACACACACACACACACACACAGACACACAGAAGCTCACTCACACTCACACACATTCTTCAGATTGTTCAGAGTGTAGGGATTACCCAGAGGGAAGGCTATGTAGAGGGTGGGAGAGGGGGAGGGAGGGGGCTGATGTCTACAATGGAATCCCAGTGACATCACAGTCAGATGATGAGAACCCCACAGAGGCTGACCTGACCTGATCCAGGATCAGTGCTATGTCAGCAGTGGCAGGGTTTCTCTGGTTAAGAGCTCTCACTGGGAACTGATCTAGGATCTGTGTTTTGCTCTTGTACAGGAGGGGACCTCGAAATTTGCCACGCTGGAGATCAACCCTAAACGGGCACAGAAGAGGCACCAGCAGCCGAGAGACCTGGTGAGGAGGGGGCGGGGGGAGGAAAGAGAGAGAGAGGGGTACAGAGAGAGAACTAGAGATGTGTCAACAAAC